>OY755236.1:42657512-43857512 GCA_963576725.1 Azorinus chamasolen | reverse complement strand
TACCACCTGTCTTAAAATCATACAGTTAGATTGTTTGAGTGGCTGCTTAACCCTTAGCCTACCAGTCACAACTATAGTTGCATTTGCAAACAGTGTAGACCCAGATGAGAGAGCTCCTATAGGAGCTCTCTCATCTGGGTCTGCACTGTTTGTCATGGGCAATCCATGCCTACATGCTCTATGTTTTTGTTTTGGAAAACCAGTTCAGCATATCCTGTATAATTTGTAAAGATTTGTCTAATTAATATTCAAAGAGGCAGAGTGATAAAACAATATGTGGTAGGCTAAGGGTTAATATATCATAAATATTGTTAATTGTACATGGCATAGCATTTACCGTATGCCTTTTTCGCAAACACATCTTGTCTTTCTAAAAAATATATCTGGGGGAAAATGTAGATATAGACAGAGGTCCAGTTGAGATGCATAAATTTAAACATTTTCAATGATAGCTCCTTTATCTCTCCACCAAACCCTATACTGTGACCACTCTTTAGAATTGTCTCTTCGAGACAATTCTAAAGAGTGGTACAGTAGAGGGTTTGTTGGAGAAAAGATGATTTTAGTCAATGTATTTGGGTATGCACCTTTATCTGTAGCTCTGTATACATTATTTTAAAATGAACATATTTTCAGATACTTAACCAATATGCTTTTAAAAGAGGGAAAAAAGCAAGCAGCTAGAGAAGTAGTAAGGAAGGTAAGTCCTTGTATTGTTAAACTTAAAACATTTTAGAACCTAAATTAGTTCTACCTGATGTATGAGCAGTTCAATGAGAAATTGTGTTTTTAGGGTATTATGGTCTTGGAAATAGTGTCAGAGATTAGAAATCAAGGTATATAAGTAACACATGTCTACATAGACCACCCACATTAATTCTGTCTTTTAAGACTGTTGGTAGCTTAATGCAAGATGAAAGTTATTCAGAAATCTAGAAGATTTCTGCATTACTTTCATCCTGCATTAAGCAACCACCTGCTCTTATAGACTTCCGTGTAGATTCATTATGTGATCCCTATGTGCAGGTTCTAGTGTACTGTGTATCAAGTTAAATAGTTAAGTTCTGCAAGTTCTGGTAATTGTCAAACAATGTAGACCCAGAGCTGCAGATAAGAGGAGTACTTAACCCATTCCATCATCGGCTATTTTTAGATTCAACCACTTTGAATAAATCTACCGAAAAGGAGCATTAACTAGAGAAAAGGAAACATTTGGAATTTTGTAGTTTGAAACCATTGTGGTAAATAGGGCATTTGCTCCTATAGGAGCAAATGCTCTATTTATCACAATGGTTTCAACAGGTAATTTTCACAGAGGCGTAGAAAGGCGTATTTATGGAGGAAAGGGTTAAATATCTAAAGAATAAAATCTCTTATTTCGCAGCCAAACCTTTATATTGTTGGTGCACATTTGAATCACCTCTGAGAGGTCGTTGTAATGAGTACCAACAACATAGGGTGGGTGGAGAAATCAAGAAAATATGGTTCCTTGCTAATTTCTTATCTACCCCTGTGTCTAAGACTCTAGGCTGATGAGTGTGTCTAACATTACTGCTGGCCTGGGTCTATACTGTTTATAAAACACCAAATTCCTAAGCTACATATTCATGTGACATTAACCCTTTCCTTGATATAAATGCTGTTACTTATGACATTATAAATAATAGCCCTAACTCTATAATTTCTACCAGTACACCATGTCCTTTGTATGTATGCCCTTATAAAAGATTAGCTAATGAATATTCATGATGTCATTATTTCTTTCATGAATATGCAACAGGGAAAGGGTTAATCACATGTTTGTTTTGATCAATGAAATATTTTTAATTATTTTATGTGACTGTAGTAGAACTTCTTTAACCCTTTACTCCATGAATATTCAGGCAAGAATAATGTCATCATGAATATTAATTAACCGAATTTTTATAATGGCACTATGAACAAAACACTCTAATAGTAACTGTTTAATCATATCTATATTATTTCATATAAAGCAAACAGAGCAGACCCTGATAAGATTGTACCTACAACAGCCAGCTGATCTGGGTCTATCTACCCTGTTTGCAAAGGCATAGAAAGGGGTATTTATGGAGAAAAGGGTTAAATAAATATTCATAGTGTCTTGAATTCTCATATAAATATTTAGGTTGTACAGGGATAAACCGTCAATTCATATAAATGCCTTTTCATGCAATTGCAAACAGAGAAGACCCAGATCAGACAGATCCTATAGGAGCTGTCTGATCAGGGTCTGCTCTGTTTCCTTATAGAATTTAATAGGTCTTTCTTTAGTTTCTAAAATGGCCACAATATTCCACCTTCTATATTTCATTATACATGTAACTATTTTGTCTATGAATATACATAAATAAGGTGTTGAAATTTGAAATGAACATAGAACAGGGAAAGGGTTAAATTATGGTTGTGTTAGATAACTGTTACATTTATTGAAATTTGTAGTCTCTACTTTCATTGCAGACTTTTGAAAACATCAAGCGTGCTCAAATAGAAAAATATCACAAGGCATCTCCAGAAGATAAAGATAAAATTGAGTTGGATCCTTTCAAGATATTCAAGACAGCCTATGATAATGCTAAGCCAGAGATACACACAATCAAGGTGTACAAGTCAGGGATTACCTACAAGGTAACCGTATGCAGTAGAACATCTTTAACCCTTTCCTCCGTAAATACGCCTTTCTATGCCTCTGTAAAAGTCACTTTTTGACACCATTGTGATAAATAGAGCATTTGCTCCTATAGTGAAACCATTGTGATAAACAGAGCATTTGCTCCTATAGGAGCAAATGCTCTATTTATCACAATGGTTTCAAACTACAAAATTAAAAAAAAAAAATCCTTTTCTCTAGTTACTGCTCCTTTTCGGTAGAATTGTTCAAAGTGGTTGGATCTAAAAATAGCTTATTGAGGAATGGGTTAAACCTTTACTCCATGAAATATTCATGTAAGAAATCATGATGTCATGAATATAAATTTGATTAATTTTTATAATGGCATACATGTATGAACATGGGATTTTTGGCCATGGCAGAAACTGTAGTGTCATGTCTAT
Source organism: Azorinus chamasolen (assembly GCA_963576725.1). Taxonomy (NCBI): domain Eukaryota; kingdom Metazoa; phylum Mollusca; class Bivalvia; order Cardiida; family Solecurtidae; genus Azorinus; species Azorinus chamasolen. Next base: position 43,854,440 of record OY755236.1, on the reverse strand, counting down.
ATTATATATATCTTAAGCAAACAGACCAGTCCCTGATCAGACGACTCCTACAGGAGTCATCTGATCTCGGTCTACTTTGTTTGCAAAGGTGTGAAAAGGCGTTTATACGATAGAAAGGGTTAACCCTTTACTCCATAGGTACACCTTTTAACATCTTTTCTCCATTAATACACCTTTTATCGCTTTTGCTTATGGAACTATGTAGATCTGTTTCTACAGTTTCTGCTATGACCAACAATTCCTCTGCTCTTGTGCCATTATAATTTATATTCATGCTGTCATTATTTCTTACATAAATATTCATGGAATAAAGGGTTTACACCTTTACAGAGAGGACCCGGATCAGTTAACTGCCACTTATTTCACTTGTACATTTAACCCTTTACCATATATAAACACTTGTTCACCTTTGCAAACAGAATAGACCCAGATCAGATGGCTCCTGTAGGGCGTCTCAATTCGTTTCCGGACGATAACTTTAGTTCTATTTGTCCGATCTTCATGAAACTTCGCATGTGCAGTGACATCAACCAGGGCAGGAACCCTATTCAATATGGGCTTTGCCGGACCAAGGTCAAGGTCATTTTTTTCTGAAAATATATTGTGGCGGGCGGGCGTCTCGATTCGTTTCCATATGATAACTTTAGTTCTGTATGTCCGATCTTCATGAAACCTCACATGTGCATTGATATCAACCAGGGCAGGAACCCTATTGAATATGGGTGTTGCGCAACCAAGGTCAAGGTCATTTTTGTCTGAAAATATATTGTGGCGGGCGGGCGTCTCGATTCGTTTCCGGACGATAACTTTAGTTCTGTATTATCCGATCTTCATGAAACTTCATGTGTACATTGATATCAATGAGGACAGGAACCCTATTGAATATGGGCTTTGCCTGACTAAGGTCAAGGTCTTTTTTTCTGAAAATATATTGATGCGGGCGTGCATCTCGATTCGTTTCCGGACGATAACTTTAGTTCTGTATATCCGATCTTCATAAATGTGCTTTGATATCAAAGAGGGCAGGAACCCTATTGAATATGGGCTTTGCCCAACCAATGTCAAGGTCGTTTTTTCTGAAAATATGTTGTTTTTCTGTAGGAATTTTCCCGTTTCCGGACGATAACTTTAGTTCTGTATGTCTGAGTCTGATCTTCATGAAACTTCACATGTGCATTGATATCAATGAGGGCAGGAACCCTATTGAATATGGGCTTTGCCCGACCAAGGTCAAGGTCATTTTTTTTCTAAAAATATTTTGTTTTTCTGTAGAATTTTCCCATTTTCAGACGATAACTTCAGTTTTGTATGTCTGATCTTCATGAAAATTCAAATATGCATTGATATCACTGAGGGCAGGAACCCTAATGAATATAGGCTTTTCCTGAACAAGGTAAAGGTCATTTATCCTAAAAATAGATTTTTTTCAGTAGAATATTTCCGTATCTGGACAATAACTTTAGTTCTGTATCTCCAATCTTCACGACACTTTACATGTGCATTGATATCGATGAGGGCAGGAACCTTGTTGAATATGGGCTTTGCCCAACCAAGGTCACTTTTCCTAAAAATAGATTGTTTTTCCGTAACATTTTTATACGCCCGTTTGAAAAAACGGGACGTATTATGGAATGGCGCTGTCTGTCCGTCTGTCCGTCTGGTTGTCTGGTTGTCTGGTTGTCTGTCCGTCTGTAACATCTCTAACTCAAGTTCCGCTTGGTGGATCCTTCTCAAATTTAGCCACAATGTTTATCTAGACATGCTACAGTAGCCTGCCAAGTCCCGGTTTGTTTATCCAAGGTCAAGGTCACTTAATTGGACTTAGAATTTGCGTTTAGCAAAAATGTTAACCGGTCTGTCTGTCTGTAACATCTCTAACTCCAGTTCCGCTTGGTGGATCCTTCCCAAATTTAACCAAAATGTTTATCTAGACATGCTACAGTAGCCTGCCAAGTCCCGGCTCATTTATCCAAGGTCAAGGTCGCTTAATTGGACTTAGAATTTGCGTTTAGCATTTGCGTTAAGCAAAAATGTTAACCTCAATTTATGTGGAACAAGTCCACTTATTTACATAACACTTTGTGATAAAGCTTTGAAACTTGGAAAACTTGTTCACCGTCACAACCTTCACCTGTAGGCAAGAGTAAATAACTCTGTCAAGCATTTTGACCGAATTATGCCCCTTTTTAACTTAGAATTTTTGGTTAAGGCTTTGTTAAAGTCCATTTATTTACATAACCCTTTGAGATAAAGCTTTTAAACTTAGAACACTTGTTCACCGTCACAACCTTCACCTTTAGGCAAGAGAAAATAACTCTGTCAAGCATTTTGACCGAATTATGCCCCTTTTTAACATAGAATTTATGGTTAAGGCTTTGTTAAAGTCCATTTATTTACATAACCCTTTGAGATAAAGCTTGTAACCTTGGAACACTTGTTCACCATCACAAGCTTTACCTGTAGGCAAGAGTACATAACTCTGTCCAACATTTTGACAGAATTATGCCCCCTTTTAACTTAGAAATTTTGGTTAAAGTTTTGGTTAAAGTCCACTTATTTACATAACCCTTTTAGATTAAGCTTTTAAACTTGGAACACTTGCTCACCATCACAAGCTTTACCTGTACGCAAGAGTACATAATGCTGTCTAACATTTTGACATAATTATGACGCTTTTTAGCTTGGATTGTTTGGTTAAAGTCCACTTATTTACATAATCCTTTCAGATAAAGCTTTTAAACTTGAAACATTTGTTCACCATCACAAGCTTCATCTTCATCTCAAGCATTTAGACACAATTATGGCACTTTTTAATTTAGAATTTTCAGTTATGGTTTTTTGTTAAAGTATGCCTATTTACAACCTTGAAACTTGGTCGCAAAATTGGACCCCAGTTTATGTTGAACAAAACCTCGACGGGCGTATATTGTGCCCACTGGCACTCTTGTTTTCGTTTAGGGACTTATATAGATTAAGGTAAAAAAAAATATGAATTTCCGTAAACTATTGCTACCTGATATGGAGTAATGGCCTTTCAACTAAATACATTTGACGGGCGTATTTTGTGACATTTTGGCACTCTTGTCTACGTAACCCTTTACTCCATGAATAATCATGTAATAAATAATGAAATCATGAAGATTAATTGGGTGCATTTTCATAATACATTGTACCATATGAAGACATAAAATGTTAGCCATGTCAGTAACTGTAGAATTATACCTATATTATTTCATAAAGCAAACAGAGCACTTCCTGATCAAACGGCTTCTATAGGAGCTGTCTGATCTGGGTCTACGCTGTCTACGCATATTTACGGAGTAAAGAGTTAAATTTAAAACAATCTTAGAGATCAGTGTAATGTGTGGATCAACAGGCTGATACAGTTAATCTGTAGCCCAAAATTAGTAGTAGACAGTTATCACAGTCTGCTTGGTTATCTTGGAGTTCTGATAACTCATGCCCTCATGCACATGCTTTTTCCTGGCTTTTCAAACAGAATAGACCCAGATCAGCCAGTAGGAGCTGTCTGAATAAGGGTCTGCTTTGTTTGCTTATGCAGAGCATCAGATAATGGTGCAAACTCAACTACTGAAATCGTCCTTTCTCCACCAAACCCTATGTTGTGGTCTTAAACCTTTCCCTGTTCTATGTTTATTACAAATTTTAATACCTACTGAATATTCATGGACAAAGTAGTAATAATGAAATACATGTATGGAAGGTAGAACATTGTAGCCATTTTAGATAGTAAAGAAACAGATCTTTAAAATTCCACTAGCAAACAGAGCAGACCCTGATCAGACGGCTCCTCTAGGAGCCAGCTGATCTGGGTGTACTCTGTTTGCAAATGCGTGAAAACGCATTTGTATTAAGGAAAGGGTTAACATAGGGTTTGGTGGAGAAATAAAGAAGGTATTCTTGAATATGTTTCAGTTTATGCGTCTTATCTGGACCTCTGTTATGGAATGATATAGATCTGAGTTGTGTATATTAAAGCCAAAAATTAAATTATCTTGAGAATGTGACATTGTAAAAATGAAGTTAGTTAATGAATATTCATTATGTGATAAATGTATACATACGGTAACTGTTCATTAGGGAAAGGGTTAAGACATTTGTTTTTGGTTTGGATCCCAGTAACCAAATAACTTAGATTATATATATGATTCAAACTATTTGATACTCAAATTGCTTTTTTGTAAAGAAAAAGTTCTTCAGCCTGTTTTTCAAAAAGGAAGCAAATGGTTATTTAGATTAACCTATTCCCGCATATTGACGCCTTTTGACGCCTCTGTAAAAGTCACCTGTTGAAACCATTGTGACAAATAGAGCATTTGCTCCTATAGGAGCAAATGCTCTATTTATCACAATGGTTTTAAACTACAAAATTCTGAAATTTTCCATTTCTTTACTTAATGCTCCTTTTCAGTAGATTTATTCAAAGAGGTTGGGTCTAAAAATAGCCTATGAGGTAATGGGTTAAAGGAAACAACTTTTTTTTCTCACCTTTGGTTTACCTGAAATAAAACAACTAGTGAAGGGTAATTTAGCTGACTGATACCTTCAGACGTTTCAAGTTTTCTATGTAAAGTACTTGTTATTGTAATTTAACCCAGTTCTCCATAGAAACACATTTTTACACCTTTACAAACAGAGTAGACCCAGATCAGACAGTTCTTACAGGAGCCATCTGATCAGAATTTGCTCTGTCTGCTTATGGAATAATATACAATATAGTTCTGATTCTACAGTTTCTGCCATGGCCAAAAATTCATGTCTTCATATACCATATCCATGATGTCATTATTTCTTACATGTATATTCATAAAGTACAGTAAAACCTCTCTATAACGACCACTAAATTACATCAAATATTTTGTGTTTAAGGCAGGTGGATGCTTAAAGCAAGGTAAAAGTAAAACAGAACGCTCCCATAGGAGCGTTCTGTTTTACTTTCACCTTGCTTTAAGCAACCACCTGCCCAAAATACCATCTAATTAACACAATTTAGTGGTCGTTATAGAGAGGTTTTACTGTAAAGTGTTACTGAAAGCCATAAAAAATGCACTTTTCTGTCTTTACTTGCCTATAAGTTGTTTCTCTATTTCAGGTACCTGTTCCATGTTTGCCAAAGAAGCAAAAGTTTATGGCTATGAAATGGATAATAGAGTCTGGTAAAGAACGAGACAAGAAAACCAGCAAAATGTATGATAAAATGGCAGCCGACCTGCTAGCAGCTTTCAACCATGAGGTAGGGCATGACAGAGAAGTGGGCAATCTGTCATGTACACAATATATAGTCTGGAAAAAAGGCTTATCTTATTTGTAATTTCATTCATGTCTTAGCCTACAGGAGCCATCTGATCTAGATCTACTATGTTTGCAATGGTGTGAAAAAGATTTATTTGATTGAAAGGGTTGAAGCAGATGACAATTTTTGCCGACAAAAAATTACTCCATGTGCAAAGACAAATCTTTAGAAGAAAGTTAATTCTAATGGCAGCTTTCTGTATTAATTTTATTCTGCATTAACCCATTTCCTCATATTGACACCTTTTGATGCCTCTGAAAAAGTCAATTTTTGAAACCATTGTGATAAATTGAGCATTTGCTTCATAGGAGCAAATGCTCTATTTATCAAAATGATTTCAAAACTACTCAATTCTAAAATTACATTTTCTCTAGTAAATACTCATTTTTGGTAGATTCAATCAAAATTAGCTTATGTGGGAATGGGTTAAGCATCCACCTGCTTTTAAAGACGTTAGTCTTTATTCATTAAGTGGTCACTACAGAACATATCTACTGTGTAAACAAATACTGCCTCAAGATAGGTATGGGGTTTTGTGATAGATTTATGCATAATATTAACCCGTTACCTCGAAGGTACAACTTTTAACGCATTTGCAAAAAAAAGTAAACCCAGGTGGAACAACTCTTGTAGGCCTGCTCCATTTTTAGCTCACCAGAGCACAAAGTGCTCAGGGTGAGCTTTTGTGATCGCCTGATGTCCGTCGTCATGCGGTGTGCGTCGTGCGTCGTTCGTCGTCCCGTGTCAACAATTTGAACCTTTAAAAATCTTCTCCTCTGAATCTATAGGGTTCTCAGCTGTCATATTTGGCACATAGCATCATGTGTAGGTCCTCTACAAAAGTTATATAAATTATGCCCCTGGGGTCAAAATTGGCCCCGCCCCAGGGGTGCATTGTTTTCTATAGAAACATATAGTGAAATATTTGAAAATCATCTCCTCTAAAACTGGAAAGTTTTCAGCTTTCATATTTGGCACATAGCATCATATTCAGGTCCTATACAAAAGCTATATAAATTATGCCCCTTGGGTCAAAATTGGCCCCACCCCAGAGGTGGCCAGTTTCTTAGAGCAGGCTGCTGTTTCAGCTAATTCAAACTGACCATTATTTACTGGGAGACTACTAGTACACTGTACACTCCAGATTTACATTCCAGAAAAATGCAGCTGCAATATTTTTCACTGTGCTCAATCAGCTTCACTGATGCCCAGGACCTCTTTGCTGTTTGATGTGTTGTAAACATCATGCAGGTTATTATGGAGGTCATTTGATGTCTAGCATAATTTTCTCCAATCCCCTTTGCACTCTGAGCAATTACTGTCTGCAAATAATGTTATCTGCTGCAAAAGTTGTTTCCTTCCATATCTTTTAAAAAAACAATTGTCATAGTGAAAGACAGTTTGGACCCTGATGAGATGGTTACTTTGTATCTCATCTGGATCCAGACTTGATCCAGACTGTTTGCAAAGGTTATTATAAATGCAAAAAAACAAAGCAAGTACCTGGTGTAATATTAGCAGGCTAAAGGTATAGGGCCTTTGAAGAGTGAGTGACCAGCCATAAGCATATTGACTAGGGATAATTGCAGATCACTTATGCATATGGATGGGTTTTCTTGGTTCTCTAAACTTGTATATAACCAGGGCTAAATGCTAGCTAACCCAAACCTAAATCGCAAGCTCATTTTGGCTAGGATTAAGTTTGCAATTAGCTTGCAGTTGCAAGCCAATTAAGGGAGACTGGCATATCTCTAGTTAAACATTTACTGGTGTCTATTTTTAGCATACATTTAAAGGTAAATTATCTCCCTTTTTGATAACAACTGGATTGCCTCCCTTTTTGGTAGTAAATCTGCAGTAATATTGCAGACCAAAACAAAGAAAATTGTTATAGTTAGACCTCGCCTGTTGCACATTAAATAGGACAATTAACCCTTTACTCCATAAATAGGCCTTTCTACACCTTTGCAAACAGAGTAGACCCAGATTAGATGGCTTGTGTAGTAGCCATCTGATCAATCTGCTGTTTGCTTATGATATTATATAGTGCAAATTGCATTACATTATTTTCATTTTGTGTACAATATACTTATGATATGTTTACTAACCCTTTCCCTCATGTTAACACCTTTTTACACATTTGCAAACAGAGCAGACCCAGATCAGATGGCTCCTATAGCAGCTGTCTGATCAGGGTCCGCTCTGTTTGTCAATGGAATTTGAAAGATGTTTCTTTACTTTCTAAAATGGCTACACTGTCCCACCTTCCATATTTCATTATAACTATTTTGTCCATGAATATTCAGTAGGTATTTAAATTTTGAATAAACATAGAACAGGGGAAGGGTTGAAAATAAATTAAGATATGAATAATAATAACTCATGAAGGTGTAATGAAAATATCTGAAAGTATAGATTAATATATTCTTTCTGAAATTCAACCAATTTTCCCAGGGAGAGGGTATACATACTTTTGTACATGCCCTTCGTTATATGTTGTCATTTACATTTTCTTAAATTTTCTTCACTTGAGGTCCTCTACAAAAGTTACATAAATTATGCCCCTTGGGTCAAAATTTGCCCGCGCCAGGGCCGGGTAGTTTTCTATAGAAACACAGTGAAAACTTTGAAAATCTTCTCCTCTGATTGTCTGGTGAGCGATGTCAGAGCTTTTCAGGCCCTCTTGTTAGCTCACCTGGCACAAAGTCCGTCGTTGTGCGTATGTGCGTTGTGCGGGCGTCAACAATTTACTTAAACATCTCCTTCTCTGAAACTGTAAGGCATAGACCTTTGGTATTTGGTCTGTAGCATCGTCTAATGTCTTCTACAAAGATTGTTCAAATTATGACCCCCGGGCAAAAAATGGCCCTGTCCCAGGGCATATCAGTTTGTCATAGGAAAATCTTTAAAAATCTTCTTCTCTGAAACTTTAAGGCATAGACCTTTGATATTTGATATGTAGCATCATCTAATGTTCCTCTACAAAGATTGTTCAAATTATGACCCCCTGGCCAAAAATGGCCCCGCCCAAGGGCTTATCAGTTTTTCATAGGAAAATCTTTAAAAATCTTCTTCTGAAACTGTAAGGCCTAGACCTTTGATATTTGGTATTTATCATGGTCTTATGGTCCTCTACAAAGATTGTTCAAATTATGACCCCCGGGCCAAAAATGGCCCCGCCCAAGGGCTTATCAGGTTTTCATAGGAAAATCTTTAAAAATCTTCTTCTCTGAAACTGTAAGGCCAAGACCTTTGATATTTGGTATGTAGCATCATCTTATGGTCCACTACAAAGAGTGTTCAAATTATTACCCCCGGACCAAAATTGGCCCCGCCCAAGGGCTTATCAGGTTTTCATAGGAAAATCTTTAAAAATCTTCTTCACTGAAACTGTATGGCCTAGACCTTTGGTATTTGGCATGTAGCATGATCTAATCGTCCTCTACAAAGACTGGTCAAATTATGACCCTGAACCAAAAATGGCCCCGCCCAAGGGCTTATCAGTTTTTCATAGGAAAATCTTTTAAATTCTTCTGAAACTGTAAGGCCTAGGCCTTTGATGTTTGGTATGTAACATGATCTAATTGTCCTCTACAAATATGTAGCTTTGGCTTGTGGTCCTCTGCCAAGAATGTTTAACTTATGACCCTGACCTCTGGGCTAAACTTGGCCCTTCCTTGGGGCTTATCAGTTTTTCATGGGAAAAATATAAAATATTATTTTTCTCTAAAACCATAAGGCTTAGACCTTTATTTAATGGCATACTGCTTTGCCTTGTGGTTCTCTACCAAGGTTGTACAAATGATGACTTCTTGGTCGAAAATGGCCCCGCCCCTGGGGTTATCTCAGGTGAGCGCTTCAGGGCCTCATGGCCCTCTTGTTTATAGGAAAATCTTTAAAAATCTTCTTCAAAACTGTAAGGTCTAGACCTTTGATATTTGGTATGTAGCATCATCAAATGGTCCTCTACCAAGATTGTTCAAATTATGACCCCTAGGCCAAAATGGCTCTGCCCTGGGGCTTATCAGATTTTCTTAGAGGAAGCTGCCGTACCATCAAAGGCAAAGATACCAGGTACAAGCTGTTTTGGTCAGGTAACAACAAACGCACAGCTGGAGTAGGAGTGTTAATGGCGGAGGACTTGATAGAGAAGGTGTTTGAAGTACAGAGAGTGTCTGATAGGATCATTCTTGTGAAGCTGATTATAGGCCTAAGTGTGCTTACCTTCATGTCTGTGTATTATCTCCCCTTGAACTTTGAGTTTTTTAGCTCACCAGAGCACAAAGTGCTCAAGGTGAGCTATTGTGATACCCCTGTGTCCGGCGTCCGTCTGTCCGTCCGTCCGTCTGTCCGTCTGTCTGTCCGTCAACAATTTCAAACGACTTCTTCTCTGAAACCGACCGCCCAATTGTAACCAAACTTGGTCAGATACATACTGTGGGTGGGTGCTTCAAAAGTTGTTAAAAGATAGTGGGTGGGGCCATCGGTCTTGTTGCCATGGCAACTGTACACAATATCTAGAAAAATCTTCTTCTCCAGAATGACTTGTCCGATTTGAATATAGTTTTCACCAAAATGTTTCTCAGTTGATAGACTTTAAAAGTTGTTAAAAGAATTTTGATCCGGCAAAAAACATGGCCGCCAGAGGGCGTGGTCTTTTTTTCCATATATGGTAATATTGGAAAATCTTTAAAAATCTTCTTCTCTGAAACTGTACCTTTGATATTTGGTATGTAGCATGATCTTATGGTCCTCTACAAAGATTGTTCAAATTATGACCGCCGGGCCAAAAATGGCCCCGCCCAAGGGCTTGTCAGTTTTTCATAGGAAAATCTTTAAAAATCTTCTTCTCTCAAACTGTAAGGCCTAGAACTTTGATATTTGGTATGTAGCATGATCTTATGGTCCTCTACAAAGATTGTTCAAAGTATGACCCCCGGGCCAAAAATGGCCCCGCCCATGGACTTATCAGTTTTTCATAGGAAAATCTTTAAAAATCTTCTTCTCTCAAACTGTAAGGCCTAGACCTTTGATATTTGGTATGTAGCATGATCTATTGGTCCTCTACAAACGTTGTTCGAATTATGACCCCTGGGCCAAAAATGGCCCCGCCCATGCGCTTATTAGTTTTTCAAAGGAAAATCTTTAAAAATCTTCTTCTCTGAAACTGTAAGGCCTAGACCTTTGATATTTGGTATGTAGCATGATCTTATGATCCTCTACAAATATTGTTCAAATTATGACCGCCGGGCCAAAAATGGCCCCGCCCAAGGGCTTATCAGTTTTTCATTGGAAAACCTTTAAAAATCTACTGAAACTGTAAGGCCTAGACTCAAACTGTAAGGCCTAGACCTTTGATATTTGGTATGTAGCATGATCTTATGGTCCTCTACAAATATTGTTCAAATTATGACCGCCGGGCCAAAAATGGCCCCGCCCAAGGGCTTATCTGTTTTTCATTAGAAAACCTTTAAAAATCTACAGAAACTGTAAGGCCTAGACCATTGATATTTGGTATGTAACATGATCTAATGGTCCTCTACAAATATGTAGCTGTGGCTTGTGGTCCTCTGCCAAAAATGTTTAACTTACGACCCTGACCACTGGGCGAAACTTGGCCCTGCCTCAGGGCTTATCAGTTTTTCATGGGTAAAATATAAAAAACTTTTTTTCTCTGAAACCATAAGGCTTAGACCTTTAATTAATGGCATACTGCTTTGCCTAGTGGTTCTCTACCAAGGTTGTACACATGATTTCTTGTGGTCAAAAATGGCCCCGCCCCTGGGGTTATCTCGGGTGAGCGCTTCAGGGCCTCATGGCCCTCTTGTTTGTCATTTTTACATGAAACATGGGGAGTTGGTGTCACAGACTCCTCCTTCAATCTGAAAGTTATGCAGTTTATTTTTCGTATACATAATAACCATGAATGGTAGATGTGCGTGACACAATTTTCACATGTTCAGCGCTTAGCATTGCAGAATTATCTCCACTTGAAATTTGGGTATTTTTGTCATTTTGACATGAAACATGAGAAGTTGGTGGTGCAAACTCCTCCTTCAGTTTTAAAGTTATTGAATTTATATTTGGTATACATAATAACCACGGATTCTAGATGTGCAAGACGCAATTTTTATGTGTTTACTGCAGGACATTACAGAATTATCTCCACTTGAACATTAAGTATGTTTGTCGTTTGGTCCTGTTACATGGGTAGTTAGTGTCACAAACTTGGATTTGCAATCAAGCCTGCTGTGCAGGGGTATTCATCACCTTTAGTGATAGTTCCAGTTAGTTCTAACATGAGTAATTATCAGGCAAGGGGGTCTTTTAGTTGGAGACAGAACTAATGAAACTACAAAGCAATTGAAACAATCTGGGCCATTCTCAAAATTGAGTTTCTAGGAAAAGGGAAATTTGAGAATTATAATATTGAAAAGAATATATGTTTTGATTTATTTATTTCAGGGGAGTATTATTGCCAAGAAACAGGAATTATATAGAATCTGTGAAATGAACAAAATGTACTCAAACTTGATTTACAAGAAATAGACAGTCTCAGAACAATCTAAAACCATCTGAATGTGTGAGGCATTCATGGACTACTGAGAGATATTGAGGTGCTGTTCCACAAGAGGAAAATCCAGAGGGCTGATCCAGAGACATGTAGTTCTTATGTGTCTAACAATGTGACTTTATATATTTCAGGGCATACATACTGTAAAATCACTCTAAAGCAGATACATGTACTTGCTTGAATGCTAAATGTCAGTGTTTAAGACAGGGGAGAGCATTGGAGCTTTTTTCTTTACTTCAACCTCCATTGATCCACTAACTACTGTGGGTTTTTTTAAACCTCACATCCTGCAGGAGCCCTCTTCATAACTTTGAAAATCTTCTCCTGATTATCTGGTGAGCGATGTCAGGACCATTCTGGCCCTCTTGTTTGGAAACCTCACATCCTGCAGGAGCTCTCTTCATAACTTTCATCCAGCATTAAGCTACCGCCTGCCTTTAAAACTCAGAATAAGGCATCTGTTTTGGTTGCTTTAGAGGGTTTATACTGTATTTTAGCACAATACATGTACCCTGAAGGTGTCTTGCATGTGTTTCAGCAAACTACTGTTGTCCAATGTTTGGTATTAACCTATTAACCGTTTCCTCTGTGAATATTTATGTAAGAAATAATGACATCATGAATATACAGTTGAACTTCAATATCTCGAACTCGGATAACTCAAACTTCGGGATAACTCGAACCTCGGGATAACTCGAACAAAAAGTTCAGTCCTTCCAAAACTAACACTATAGAATTGCTCTAAATTGTATCGCTACAGATATCTAGAAACACATGTGGCAGCTTAATACAGGTCTAAAGTAATGCTGAAAGCTCCTACAGGAGCTTTCAGCATTATTTTAGACCTGTATTAAGCTGTGGTCTTGACAAATCATTCAGATTAGAAATCGGATGACTCGAACATCTTTTATCTCGAAGTAATTTGAACGGTCCCTTGAAGTTCGACTTATCGAAGTTCAACTGTAATTAGATTATTTTTATAATGGAGAATAAAAACAAAAGAGTTTGGCTATGGAAGAAACTGTAGCAGCATATCTATAGTATTCCATAAGCAAACAGAGCTGACCCTGATCATCACAGCTCCTCTAAGAACTGTCTGATCTGGGTCTACTCTGTTGGCAAAGGAAGGGGTACATGTATCTATGGAGTAAAAGGTTAAATGATTTATTTTGCTAAGAATGGGTTGAAATAGTAGACAGTGCAAACTTTGGTCTACAGTAAATGTAAATAATAAAAGTTTGTAAAAGAAATCATGTCTATTTGTCAGTCATAAATGGTAGACTTGAATATTCGTGTATGTAATAACTGCATCATGAATATTAATCAAATTGTTTTTATACATGTAATAGCAGATGGATACAGGAATTTTCGACACTGTCAGAAACTGTAGAATTGGATCTGTATAATTCCAGAAGTAAACAAAGTATACCCTGATCTTGGTCAACTCTGTTTACAATTGCATTTAAAGGTGTATCTATTGAGTAAACGGTTAACCCTTTCCTTCATAAATGCTTTTTCATGCATTTGCAAACAGTAGACCCAGATCAGATGACCCCTATAGGAGCCATCTGATCAGGGTCTGCTTTGTTAAATATATATTTGTTTCTTCAGTTTCTAAAATGTCTTCACTGTTCTACCGTCCATAATTCATGATAACTATTTTGTCCATGAATATTCAGTAGTTATTGAAATTTGGAATATACATATATATATAGAACAGGGAAAGGGTTAAAGCAGATCCATTAGCCTCTATTGTTCATGATGCCAAAATAAAACATCAACTAAATGATAAGTGATAACATCGTTTTTGTTTGTGAATATTCATCATGTGACGGTTAAGACAGGTTTGACACTAGTAAAATCCAGGATAGAAGATTTTAACCCTTTGCTGCATGTATGTGCCTTTTAACTCGTTTTTAATCGATTCCCTCATACTGACTCCTTTCTACGCCTCTGAAAAAGTCACCTGTTGAAACCATTGTGATAAATAGAGCATTTGCTCCTATAGGAGCAAATGCTCTATTTATCACAATGGTTTCAAACTACAAAATTCTAAAAGTTTCCTTTTTCTTTAGTTAATGCTCCTTTTCAGTAGATTTATTCAAAGAGGTTGGATCTAAAGATAGCCTATGAGGTAATGGGTTAAAAGGTGTTAACTGCAATATCTGTGGAGTAAAGGGTTAAAACAAGTGATAGCTTGGCGTATGACAAGTAATGCAGAAAGTTGGCCATGGAACTTCCAGCCAGGATATTTCTCATTCTTCATGAAGCAGGCCCACCCCACAGCTTTTGAAGACTGTGTTTATCTACTTAGTGGATCACTGAAAGTGGTTTTTCCTGTTGTATATGAAGTAACTGGGCTGGACTTTGGAAACTGTTACTTAAATACCGTAAGTATTTGGTCTCCCCTTTAAAGCACAGTTTGTTTAACTGAAAGCATCAGTTTGGGCCTTTGGGGCCATTTTTGCGATTTTTAATTATACTGACTTTGTAGTAAGTAGCGAAGACCCTGATCAAATGACTCCTTTAGGAGGCTTATGATCTGAAAAGTTAAAATAAAATTTTGTTGTGGAGGAGCTTTGTGTTAATATGTTTTCTGCTTCTTGTCATCACTGATGTTTGATATACATGTAGGTAGTTGCAAATTTTATGCAAACTTACATCAGTAACAATGAACATTTATACAGTCTTAACCAATTACCTCATAGGCTATTTTTAGACCCAATCTCTTTGATTAAACCTATCGAAAAGGAGCATTAACTAGAGAAAAGGAATTTTTTAGAATTGCTTAGTCCTGAAGCCATTGTGATAAATAGAGCAAATGCTCTATTTACCACAATGGTTTTAATAAGTGATTTTTACAGAGGCGTCAATATGAGGGAATGGGTTAATAATATATTTATTAACTTTTAACTATTATTCCTATGTTCCATTCAGTACACCATCCACTATTCTACCCCCTTAGCAATGTATAAACACACAAATTACTGCACATAGCCTGACACTTTGGTAAATATCTGCTCAAATTTCTCCGATTTATCTTCACCATTTTCTGGATCTGCCATAGCGGACGACGCACTAGACGAACAATGACGTAGCAACTCTCAGTTGCTACGTCACACATGCAGTAAACATGACAAAATTTGTACTGACTATAGTTGAATCTGATAAAACATTTCACTAAGCAAAGTTTCATTTATGAAATATATATTTTAAAACAAAAAAACCAAAACACTTGAGATGTTTAAACTTGTTTTTGTTGCAACTGTTCTTAAAAATAAATGAGCAATCAGATTGTGGTGTATATTTGTACTCTGTTTGAAAAGTCATTAACCCATTCCCTCATATTGACGCCTTTTGATGCCTCTGTAAAAGCCACTTTATGAAACCATTGTGATAAATAGAGCATTTGCTCCATAGGAGCAAATGCTTTTTTTTTATCACAATGGTTTCATAACTTTTCCTTTTCTCTAGTAAATGTTCCTTTTCGGTAGATTTGTTCAAAGAGGTTGGATCTAAAAATAGCCTATGAGGTAATGGGTTAAAAAGGTGTATCTATGGACTGAAATGTTGAATAAAAAGAATATTTCAGTGGATCCAGATGAGAGACTGAGTTGTTTGGTAACTCATCTGAATCCAATCTGTTTTCATCCGAAATTGTTCCATAGTGTTGAAAGAGGTAAGATGGCAATCCATGGACACACTTGACTCCATTGCATGGATAAACTTGTGACCAAACCATTGACAAACTTGACACCAATCCATGGATAAAATTGAGATCAATTCATGGTCAAACTTGTGACCAACCCATTGACAAACTTGACACCAATCCATGATTAAAATTATGACCAATCCATGGATAAACTTGTGACCAATCTATGGCTAAACTTGTGACCAATCTATGGCTAAACTTGTGACCAATCCATTGATAAACTTGTGACCAATCCATGGACAAACTTGTGACCAATCTATGGCTAAACTTGTGACCAATCTATGGCTAATCTTGTGACCAATCTATGGCTAAACTTGTGACCAATCCATTGATAAACTTGTGACCAATCCATGGACAAACTTGTGACCAATCTATGGATAAACTTTACACCAATCCATGGATAAAACAGATCAATTCAAACTTGTGACCAGTCCATTGACAAACTTGGGACCAGTCCATTGACAAACTTGGGACCAATCCATGGAAAACTTGTGACAGCCTTTAAAATCTATTTTGATCAAATGAGATCAGGAGTAACTAGATATCTCATCAAGATTCAAACTATCAAATACTCAATTAGCGTTTTCATAAATAAATGATGAAAATTCTGTCATATGATTTGAAGCAGATGACAAATTATACAGAGTTTGATTACCAAGTGTTAGCCCTAGAAAGCTATTTCCAAGTGCACAGGGCACAGGGTAGAGCTAAGAAAACTCTATACATATATTCATGTAACAAATAATGACTATGGATGTAAATTAGCAGAATTTCTATACAGGCATATGAACAAATGATTGTTTGACATGACAGAAACTGTAGATTCAGGTCTATATTATTCTATAAGTAAACAGAGCAGACCCTGATGAAATGACACCTAAAGGAGCTGTCTGATCTGAGTCTTCTCTGTTTGCAGTCTTTTTTTGGTTTGGTTTTATCAGGTTTTATACGGCTTTAACAATATTTCAGTAATATCGCGTTCTCCAGCTAATTACAAGTGGAAGAAAACCCCAGAGGATTTTGTCTGTGCACAGAACAAATTGCATTGTTTCATACAAAGAAGATCACAAGGTAGAACCACTGACCTATCGCAAGCCAGCTGGAAGGCGTCCTCACATGGAAAGTCCAAATGCCAAGATCGGAATTCGAATTACAGCGGTTGGAGGCTAAGCGATTGTCAGTCGAAGTTTGCAAAGTCACCAAAAGGGTTAAATATGAAGCAGGTTATGTGTTGAGCAGTTGAAAAGTTACCCAGCTACCAAAAGGTTCAGGAGATGGAGTCTGGCTCACAGGTGCTTCACAAGCAATAATAAACTTTGTGAGCTGACAACATCACATTTTCATGGGGAAAAAATGATCAGAATGCATTATTTAGCTATTTTCTATGACTTATTTTTATATAATTTGTAACTTATAGAAAAGCTAAGGCAGCATAAAACCTTTGAATGCTTAACCCATTCTGTCCTACTGATGCCATTTGATACCTTTGTAAAAGTCAGTTTTTGAAACCATTGTGATAAATAGAGCATTAATTTTGCTCTGTTTATCACAATTGTTTCAAAACTATGCAATTCTAAAAGTTTCCTTTTCTCTAGTATACTCTCCTTTTTGGTAGATTTATACAAGGAAGTTTGGTCTAAAACTAATGTTGGAGGGAATGAGTTAATATTCAAGGTGTAATGATCTTGCCACCCATCAGTTTTAAAATTTACAGGAACTAGAGGATATTTAATGATAAACAGTGTAGACTCAAATTAGAGGGCTCCTCTTGTAAATACCATTACACTTATTTCCTGCATTCAATGGGTTACAATATTTACCATTTAGCCATCAATTTTAAGTCATTGTATGATTTATATTGTATTATTGTGACCACATTAACCCTTTACTCCATAGATTCGTCTTTTCATGTCTTTGCAAACAGAGTAGAACCAGATCAGATGACTCCTGTAAGGTCAGGGTCTGCTCTTTTCACTTTTGAAATGATGTAGATATATATAGATCGGTTGCTACAGTTTCTGTCATGATAAAAATGTCCCTTGTGGCATTATAAAATTTCAGTTAGTTAATATTCACTGAGATTTGGGACCGTCTACGTAATTACTTTCAAGCAGTGCTATATTTATGTACTGATTTATATGTCATCAGTATGGTAATGTATGATCAGAACCAATAAAAACAGTTTGAATAATAATCAGATGATAATTAAATTTGATTCAAATCATTAAAACAAAATGTTTAGCATCACAGGTCAAAAGCAACACCATAGATTACATATATATATATGTTTTATGGTCTAAGGGAGGCAAGCCAAAAGAGATTAGATAAAATATGTAGATACAGTTACCTCCCTTTGACCATAAACAAAAAAAGTTTTCAAAACAGCATGTCACGTGATACGTCTTGTGACCTATGTTTGAAAATGGCGGAAGGAAACCAACTTTTGTGGAAGATAATTACAATCTTACTTGGTGAGTATTCCACAGATGAATTCGCTATATTTTACACGTGATAGAAAATAAAAGAAGTTATGGCTGTTTGACTGACATGTAAGCGAATATGTTCTCTGAATGTTAGTGACAATTGAATTATAATTTTTTGGGGAAAATCCCAAATGACACGATGGTAACCGCTTTAAAATGAATGCAGCATTTTATCATGGCCTATGATGGAGAATGTCCTAGACCGTTATTATCATCTTCTTGTTTTTATGAAAAGAAATACAAGATAAATTGGATTTGAAGACATACATAAATATCATTTACTGCCAAACAGCTCTCAAATAGACAATATCAAGTTGATGTAATACTATTAGACTTCGAGAAAGCATTTGATAAGGTTCCTCATTGACATTCAAGACTCTTACACAAGCTGGATTTCTACGGTGTTAGAGGACCCATTAATTGCTAGATTGAACCATTCCTACACAACAGGAAACAACAGGTTGTTCTTGAAGGTGCCAAGTCTTAAACAGGATGATGTCATCTCCGGTGTCCCGCAGGGAACAGTGTTAGGCCTGCTATTATTTCTCGCCTACATAAATGACATGCCAGAATATTCATCATCAGATGTAAGACACTTCGCAGATGACAGCTTGCTCTACCGACACATACATACACCACAAGACAACCTATCACTACAGACAGACCTCAATGCCCTAGAAAGATGGGAAAAGACTTGGCAAATGAGATTCAACGCCTCCAAGTGCCAAGTGCTGCACATCTCAAGAGACAAGTCAAAAGCCAGGAAGTTTACTTACCATCTACATGGACAACCCCTTGAAGCGGTCGATCACAGCAAGTACCTAGGTGTCACTGTCCACAATAGCCTAAAATGGGATGCTCACATAGAGAATGTAGCAGCTAAAGGAAACAGGACTCTTGGCTTTGTAAAAAGAAACCTAAAGGATTGTACCCCCAAGGTCAAGACAGCCGGCTATACCACATTGGTACGTCCTGTCCTAGAATATGCCAGCATCATATGGGATCCCCATCTACAGAAACACACCCAGAGCCTGGAACAGATACAGAAGAGGTCAGCAAGATTTGTCACCAGCGACTATATGTCCAGAGTGCCAGGGTCAATGACGACTATGTTGGAGAGACTTGAATTGGAAACCTCACAACAACGAAGACAGGAGGCAAGACTTATGACTTTACCGGATCCAGTACACACTGGTCGATATCAATAGAGAATCGTACCTTAGAGGCGCTCCAGGACAAGAAATTGATTCTTCCAAGAGCGCACAACAAACCAGCTCTACGCAAATTCATTCTTTCCAAGTACTATTGTCTGCTGGAACCGATTGCCTACATCAGTCACCGCTACGGAGTCCCTTAGCGAATTCCGCCAGCACCTGACATCCACTGTATTGTATATAGTTCTACCAGCTTTTAGACTGATTTTAAGGCAAAGCCTCTTTTGATCCCACTCACCATGTACATAGTCACACAGAGCCTCTATACGTTCCGGAAGGATCCCGGCTCTTATTTGGAAGAAGAAGAAGAGAAGAAGAAAGAAATTTAACTGAACATGTTGAAGATTAAACATGTTGAAGATTAAATCTTTACTTGACTATTTATCCTCCCACTGCCAATATTCGATTACAAGCAATATTGGCTCAGCCCTGGAATATTTCAGTTTTTACCTTATTTGACCGAGACGCCGGTCGCGGGCGCATCAATTTAACTGTTTACAGTGACAACAGTAGTTGTCAAAAAAACTTCTTGCCGCCAAAATTTAGATAAGAAAGGTAAAAAAGCCGATAAAAATATGACGTTCTGTACAAAATGGCGTCATTTTACTGTTTTCAAATTCCTTATTCAAAATCAAATAATTAAATATACTAAAAAAGATACTATGTTTACATGCCCGACTGCTGAAATTAATGGATAATTTCCACGGCCCGACCGGCCGCGTGGCTCAGTGGTAGAGCGTCTGCCTGCGGTACGGAAAGTCGTGGGTTCGATCCCTGGCCGCGACAGACCAAAAGTCGTTAAAAGTTGGTACTAGTAGCTCCCTTGTGACCCTTGTCTACGCTCGACATTAAAAGGTGTAGTTCTAGGACTGGTCGGCCCGGTGTCAGGATAATGTGACTGGGTGGGGTGCCCTTGCCATGTACCTGCGACAGGGGTATTCCAGTGAGGCAGCACTATAACTTGTCTCATGCGGGTACAGTCTGCAAATAACTGAAATACTGTTGGTCGGACATTAAACCCAACTCACTCACTCACTCCACGGCCCGACAGCCATCCTAGCCTGATTAAATGTATACTTAACGAAAAACATTAGGCACACAAATACAACCGTCCTTACAGTGAAAGTGATGAAGAAATATCTTAAGAGGAAAAATGCATTGTTTGCAAAATATTCTCACCAGACACTTCTCAATTCCCATATATATAATAATTGTCAAGTGGGGATGCTTTGACAGATGTATTAATAATGGTTGGATACATTTGCTTTCTGCACACATATAAGGGTATCGAGGTGCAGGGCTACAAGTCAATGCCCATTTTGTCAGAATGTTGAAAAAGAACAATAAACAGTAATCAAAACACAATGTAAATCTGGAAAGAATTCTATTAAACTGAAGAAACTTTTAATGTTAATACTAGTTAAACAATTGACAAACATTTTCCGAGTATGCAGCACGTACCTTTTATTTGAGCAGTATAAATGAAAAAAGACAGTTTTATGGAAATAGCTTCCCCTATGGTTGATATTGGTATAAGTTGATTTTGTTGAGAAAATTTTTGTTGCTCATGGTTTTATTGATTGATTTGTCGCATGCTTTACCTAGAACGATGCGCCGGCAGAAACGCGATAAATGATTCAATATTGGTGGGATGGGATACTCCATGAATATTCATGAAAGAAAATTTGATGATAACATCATGAATATTAATTAGATAAATTTTTAAAATGGCATATTAACACATGATTTTTTTGCTGAAGTAGAAACTGTAGAATCATATCTATAGATCTATATTATATTATTAGCAAACAGCAGACCCTGATCAGACAGAAGCTGTCTGATCAGGGTCTACTCAAGCTTAGAAAGGTGTATCTAAAGGCATAGCAAAGGCATATTTATGGAAGAAAGGGTAAAAAAAAAAAGAAGATCATTGCTTTAAAAAATAACTTTTATCTACTTTTCTCTTAAGTTTCAGTATTGCATGTGCCTGTCAGTCATGGGGAAGATGCTGAGACATGTAAGACTATACCTAACAAGCGCATTGACAAGGCCTTCCTGACTGTAGAGAAGCTTGATCATTTGGATTCGAACATCAGCCTGATGGCCATCACAAAAGAATGCTACACTGTAATGAACATTGATTTTCATGCCCCCCAACGGTGGGCATATAGTAATCACATTGATCGTTTGTCTGTCTGTCTGTCCTTCTATCTGTCCATCCCAAATTTTGTGTCCCTTCTATAACTTTTTATACGCCCACCTAATAAAGGTGGTCGTATATTGTCGTGGCCCTGTCCGTCCGTCCGTTCGTTCGTTCGTCCGTCCGTTCGTTTGTTCGTTCGTTCGTTCGTTCGTCCGTCAACATTTTGTTTGTTCGCTGTTTTCTGGGAAAACTATTTGACAGATATTAATGAAACTTCACACAAATGTTAAATGCATCAAGATCTGAAGCTGAGTTGATTCTGAGGTTCATTTGATTTTTCATTTCAGAGTTATGGCCCTTGTCCTTAAAAAATATGCAAATAGTTTGTCCGCTGTTTTCTGGGAAAACTATTTGAGAGATATTAATGAAACTTCACACAAATGTTTAATGCATGAAGATCTGAAGTTGAGTCTATTCTGAGGTTCATTTGATTTGTCGTTTTGGAGTTATGGCCCTTTTACTTAAAAAATAATGCAAATACATGCAAATAGTTTGTCCGCTGTTTTCTGGGAAAACTATTTGAGAGATATTGATGAAACTTCACACAAATGTTAAATGCATCAAGATCTGAAGCTGAGTTGATTCTGAGGTTCATCTTATTTGTCGTTTCTGAGTTATGGCCCTTGTCCTTAAAAAATATGCAAATAGTTTGTCCGCTGTTTTCTGGGAAAACTATTTGAGAGATATTAATGAAACTTCACACAAATGTTTAATGCATCAAGGTCTGAAGTTGAGTCGATTCTGAGGTTCATTTGATTTGTCGTTTTGGAGTTATGGCCCTTTTACTTAAAAAATAATGCAAATAGTTTGTCCGCTGTTTTCTGGGAAAACTATTTGAGAGATATTGATGAAACTTCACACAAATGTTTAATGCATCAAGATCTGAAGCTGAGTTGATTCTGAGGGTTCATTTGATTTTTCATTTCAGAGTTATAGCCCTTGTCCTTAAAAATATATGCAAATAGTTTGATGCTGTTTTCTGGCAAAACTGTTTGACAGATATTAATGAAACTTCATACACATGTTTAATGCATCAAGACCTGAAGCTAAGTTGATTCTGAAGATCATTTGATTTGTTGTTTCGGAGTTATGGCCCTTGCACTTAAAAAAATAATGCAAATCTATGCAAATATGAGGATGGCCATAACTTTTTCATTTGAAATGATATTTACTTCAATTTTTTTATATGGTTAAACCTTAATGTGAATTTTCACATATATTGCGGGGGTTTTGATATGTCATTTTATTCTAAAGTTATGGTCCTTGAACTTCTTGTGTTCCTTGCTTTGTTAGTCGGTCAACTTTGAGTTTGTCTTTTGTTTTATGGGAAAACTATTAAAATGATATAAATGAAACTTAACACAAATGTTTGAAGCAACAAAATCTGCAGCTGAATTTATTTTGAGGTTCACTCAGTTTGTCTTTACAGAGTTATGGCCATTGCACTTTACAAAAATCGGCAAAAATGAGGATTAGCTGTAACTTTTTTATTTAATAAGATATTCACTTCATTTTTTTGAAAAATAGTATCACCTTAATATGGAAATAAAGATCTGAAGCACAGATTAGAAAATGTCAACACTTATAAGGCATGTTGAATCAGAGAAAGTTTGCAAGTGGGCGTATTATGTACTGTGTGCGGTACTCTTGTTTTATCTGTGAATGGATTTCAAAATAACCTGACACAAATGTTCACCGCACAAAGACGATGTGTCACGTTCAACTCACTGGACCATGGGTCAAAGGTCAAGGTCATCCTTCAGGGTCAAAGGTCAGGGGCATAAGTGCTTCCAAAACACACTCTTGTTTTTACCTTGAAATAAACTAAAATCAAATCTGGGTCCAAGGTTATAAAACTTCTGAGTCTGAATTTGGGGGGGGGGGGGGATGCTGAGTTGAAAGGCTCTTTGATTGTACAGTGCTGTGATGGTGACTACGAACAGTCTTCCCCCTGTTTCTTCATGAGGTTGGTATGTGACTCGCATGTGTCCTCAAAGTACTGTAGAAGCAAAGAGCCTTCCAATTCAGCACCCAGAAGTCTAAGAGTATGGTAAACTGAAACCTATCATAGGAATTATGGTTTGAGTTCCTACTTTTCTCCTACTTTTTCGCGAAATGCCACTATGAGGGCCAGCCTGAAGCTCAGAATCTGACCAATCAGATGCTTGAAAATGATCTCAGACTCAAAGAAAATGTTTTATAACCTCGGGCCAGATCTACATTACTCCTTCTGCCAGGATCTTCTGTGCATGAAACAATGCAATTTGCACAGAAGAACCTCTGGCGTCGTTCTCCACCTGTAATTAGCTGAACTCGTGATATCACTGAAATACTGTTAAAACAATGTAAAACCGTTAAAAATTAAACTAAAACTTAGATGTGTCATTGATGTAAATTTCTGTGTCGATATATAGATGGAAAAATATTGACAATATATCGTTTTCTATACACTAACATGATTTATGCTCTGTAGTTAAAAAGTCAAAACTTTCAATAAATTATACAAAATAATATAGTATATCCGTAGTGGGTTATAATATACACTCAAATTCTCATGGTAAAAAGTGCAGACCCAGATTGAGACTGCACCTTCAGAAGAATTTCACTGCAAGCATGTAAAAAGTTACCAACCTGTAAGAAATATAGCCCTGGAACCAGTCATGATATCAGATCTACTGTTGGAATCGATGACATATCGATATTGATCCTATCAATGAAACCTCTACTAAAACTAAACTATTTTATTCCATGAGTAAACAGAACAGACCCTGATCAGACTCTGTTTGCAAATGTGTAAAAAAGCATAATCATTCATATGAGAGAAAGGATTAAACTTTGAATCATGCATATTCATGAAAGAAATGATGTACATGTATGTATGAATGTGAATTAGCTTACTGTTAGTACTGGTATATGGACAAGAAAACTTGGCCCTGGTGTAAATTGTAGAATCATATCTATATTATTCTACAAAACCCAGATCAGATCTTAATCAGATGGAGCCGTCCTATAGGAGCTGTCTGATGTGGGTCTACTCTGCGGATGCATGAAGATATGTTTATATGAAGGAAAGGGTTAAAGCTGTGACGCCAGCTAAATGACAGTTATGACTAGGAGCTATCTGACGAGGTTCTGCACTGACATCCAACATTCTGTAGCAGATGTAATCATGTAACCCATTCATACTGTATGGACTCAACTGTTAACCCTTTACTCCATTAATACACCTTTCTACGCCTTTGCAAACAGAGTAGACCCTGATCAGACAGCTCCTAAAGGAGCCGTCTGATCAGGGTCTGCTCTGTTTGCTTGTGGAATTTGAAATACAATGTATCTTTTTCTTTACTATTTAAAATGGCTACAATGTTCCACCTTCCGTATTTCATTATAACTAATTTGTCCATGAATATTCAGTAGGTATTAAAATTTTGACTAAATATGGAATAGAGAAAGGGTTAAACAGTAATGGACCATTCTACCTGGACACTTCAGCATTCAGTGTATTAAGAATTTGGGGAACAAACTTGTGATATCTAATTCCAGTGTCGCCTGAAGCGTGTTGCAGTGTTGAAGCCTTCAATGAATAATTGTACGGTGTTGGTAGACACCCGCTGGCCTATGGAGATAGTCATCTCAGGTGACACCAAACAGGCTCACCAGAACTGCAGGTACGAGATGCCACAAAAAAAAGCTGAATACATGCTCAGTTGTCTTGAACTTCAATATCTCGAACTTCAAGGGACCATACAAATTACTTAGAGACAACAGAGGGTTGAGTTATCTGATTTCTAATCTGGACAATATCTCAAGTTTACAGCTTAATGCATATAGAAAGTAATGCTGAAAGCTCCTGTATGAGCTTTCATCATTACTTTCTACATGCATTAAGCTGCCACATGTGTTCCAGATATGCATAGTGATACATTTTAGAACAATTCTGTATTGTAAATTTTGGAAGGACCGAACTTTTAGTTTGAGATATCCCAATTTCGAGTTATCTGAGTTTGAGATATCAAAGTTCAACTGTAGTTCAATTTGGTAAATTTTTTATAACTTAAGATTAAACTGACATTATGGCCAATGGTGTAGACCCTGATCAAAAGTCAAATTCAGGAGCTGTCTGATTTGGGTCTGACTATTTGCCTAAGTTTGTCTGTCTGAATTTATACATTTGTGTATAGATTGTTAGCTTACCTGGGAGAAAGTGTTGAGAAGGGCTATTAGGATAGTGCTGTGTTTGTCATTCATTGGCCCCTATTGCCCTTCATTAACCATCATACACTGTCAATAAGTGCTTAACCCCTACAGTGTGTAACACAAGTCTCTAATGTCCTTTGCAAACAATGTATACCCAGATGAGAGGGCTGCTAGAGGACTACTTTCATCAGGGTCAGCACTGTTTGTCATGTTTAAATTGCACTTTTCTTTAACCCTTTCCCTGTTCAATGTTTATTACAAATTCCAATACCTACTGAATATTCATGGACAAAATAGTTATAATCAAATATGGATGGTGGAACATTGTAGCCATTTCAGAAAGTAAAGAAACAAATCTAATTCCATTAGCAAACAGAGCAGACCCTGATCAGACGGCTCCTCTAGGAGCCGTCTGATCTGGGTCTACTCTGTTTGCAGATGCGTGAAAACACGTTTGTATGAGGGGAAAGGGTTAAAAATAGTCCTTAAATATTCACCATAAGCTGGACCTATTCGAAATTTGGAATGGGAATGGTTCATTTGAAAATTTAGCATTGTAAGGGTTAAAGTGCATGTTATCAACAGTAGGGCAAAATTTAATCGCAGGAATGATACACGCACGGTTCTCTTCCAGATTCAGGTATTCATTATATATGGTCATCTATTCAGACTTGGTTACCATGGCAACCAGGAAAAAAAAAGCTATGCTCACTGTACACAACACTAGAGCCCAAAGCCATACCATAGATACACATTTCAATATAAACCTTTACTCAATGAATATTCATGTAAGAAATAATGATGTCATATGAGCACAGAAAATGTTGTCAATGGCAGAAACTGCAGTCATATCTGCATTATTTCATAAGCAAACTGAGGAGACCCTGGCCCCAAGCCTGTAGGAGCCATCTGATCTAGGTCTGCTCTGTTTGCTTAACAATATAATATAGATATTATTCTACAGTTTCTGTCGTGGCAAAATTTTCCTGTCCAAATGCTATTGTAACAATTAATCTATTCAATATACATAATCGCTCATTATTTCTTACACAAATATTCATGGAGTAAAGGGCTGATATGCTCATGAACTTTTATATGCACAAATTTTCATCCACTTCACACTAGAATACAACATACATGTTTATTCAGGTTCTCTAGGAAAATGCAATCAGAGTGTCAACTAGTCAGTAACCCTTTCCCTGTTCTGTGTTTATTACAAATTTCAATACTTACTGAATATTCATGGACAAAAAGGTTATAATGAAATATGCAAGGTGGACCATTGTAGACATTTTAGAAAGCAAAGAAACAGATCTATCAAATTCTATTAGCGAACAGAGTAGACCTTGAGGAGCCGTCTGATCTGGGTCTACTTTGTTTGCAAATGCGGGAAAACAAGTATATTTGAGGGAAAGGGTAATGACATTACTTCACCAAACCCTATCTAGTGATCACTCTTTAGAATCGTCTCAAAGAGACAATTCTAAAGAATGATCACTAGATAGGGTTTGGTGGAGAAATAAAGAAGTTATTCTTGAAAATGATTTAATTTACACATCTTTTATGGAGCTCTTGGTTTTTAGCTACTCTGCTTCTTGTCTAGAATCAAATGGTTTGCAAAGGAAAAACCAGATTTGCCAGTAACATGCTAAAGTCCAATGATACTTATTACTATGGTTGCTGTTTAATTTTCAGTGCTTCAAAATTGAGCCAGCATTACAGGGAAGGTGGGAACTACACAATTTATGTGAAGATAAGTGGAGTGAACGCCTCGCAGATAACATGTAGTCAGGTGCTGCAGAATTCTCCATTAGATTCCTTCATACGTAAGTATAAATGGTAAATCGCAGAGTTCCCGCTGGCGGTCGCCAATATTCATAATCTGGCGATAAAAAATCAAGTCTGGCGAATTTTGTGGCGAAAGGGAAATTTTCAGAATATGCTAAGAAATACAGACCCTCTCAGTCAATTATCGCTGTTTCTTCCATTTGTGTGCATTAAGCGTGTCGGTTGTTTACACAAATTATCTGGGAAAAGCCCCTGGAATACACCGGAAATCATGCGTGAAAGATGTGATTCTAACTGGTTCCCGATTTGTGCCCTACTGGTACACGTAAGCAAACAGATTATGCGGGGAACCAGTCGTGTCAAACAATGGCGACGATCTCTACAAGTTTAAGCCGTGGGTGATTTCAATAACCCTGTGGCACGTTTATTACTCAAACAAGGGAACTGACACCTAAGGCTATGCAACAAAGAGATTAAAGAACGACAAACCAGGCACTTAATTGGCTCTGGTTTGGGATTATCACGGTCTGTTTTGATCAGATCAGTCTAGAATCGTAAGAAACAGTTACAGCATTACTCAGGCTACTGTGTTAGTTTCTCAGTTGGTAATTGGGAAATAAAGTAATTCTACTATTTATCGAGTGTCCTATACATTTGTAATTATAGATGTGTTTTATGCTTTCAGTCTGTTTTGTGCCCCTTTTTACCTTCTTTGTTAGTGTTTTTAACAGATATTCATTTAAAATAAGATATTCTGAATTATTTGTTGCAGAGAGAGTAAAACAGATTAGAAATGGCACTTACAAGTTCATGATGACACTTTTCAATTACAAGTAATTTATCTTATAAAACAATAATCTGAAATGTATACAAAACCAAAGACCTATGATAAAACATGTTTTATCATAGGTCTTTGACAAAACTGAAAGGAAATAAGTGACAAAAGATCCAATACTGAAATGTAGATGAGACCCATAGAGGGGTCAAAACAGTCTTTAACTATTGACATAAACAATGATAAGAAATAAAGGAAATGTAAACATACAAAAGTTGCTTCTGCTGTGGTAAATATTTTCAAGAATAAACGATGGTTTCGCGACATAGAATCTGAAGGAAAACTTTGGCTCTGACTTTGGCTCCAACAGATCTAAATTGGCGAAACGAAATTCTTATTTGGCACAAGTTTTTCTCATTTGGCGAAAGTGATGGCGCAAAGAAAAAAAAAGCCAGGGGAGACCCTGTAAACCCTTTACCTGATGAATACCCATTAACCCTTTCCCTGTTCTATGTTTAGTAGAATTCCATTACCTACTGAATATTCATGGACAGATTAGTTATAATGAAATATGGAGGAGGAATCATTGTGGTCATTTTAGAAAGTAAAGAAACAGTTTGTTCTCAAGCTTTTGATTGGTCAGATTTGAGTTCTCAAGCTTTTGATTGGTCAGATTTGAGCCAAAGGCTCAAATCTGACTAATCAAAAACTTGAGAACGAACTCCGACTCAACTAAAAGGTTTATAAGCATGGACCCTGGTCTATCAAATTCCATTAGCAAACAGAGCAACCCTGATCAGACGGCTCTACTCTGTTTGCAGATGTGTGAAAACACGCTTATATGAGGGAAAGGGTTAAAGAAATAATGACATGATGAATATCATGATTATTAATTGGATGAGTTTTAGTCCCTCACCGGCCACCAGAGGGGGAATACATGTACATGTAGTAGGGAGACTACATGCCACCAGAGGGGGACTACATGTATAGGTTTGCACTCAGTCCTTTTATCCGGATTTTTGTCCGGACAATATCTCCTCAACCACTTGGGTAGGGTATCCAAATTTCTTGTGTTGGTGTTTCATAGGAAGGCAGAATGTCACACACTACTTTAGTGTCTCTGTGACCTTAACCTTGACTTCAGTTTAGGTAAAAGTTTGTCTGGAAATTTGTCCCAATGATATATCCTCAACCCCTTGTGTGTGAGTGCATCTTGGGAAAGAGGAGTGTCACATACTACTTTGGTGTGTCTGTGACCTTGACATTGATTGTTAACTCTGTTTTAGCAAGAAATTGTCTGAAAGTTGTCAGATGATATATCTTCAACCCATTGGGTTAAGATTTTCTGAAATTTGTTGGGATGACATATCCTCAACTCTTTTGGATAAGATTTCGGAATTTATTGTATGGGTGAATCTTAACTCATTGCCTCATATGCTATTTTTAGATACAACCTCTTTTGAATAAATCTACCGAAAAGGAGCATTAACTAGAGAAAAGTAAACTTTAAGAATTGCGTAGTTTGAAACCATTGTGATAAATAGAGCATTTGCTCCTAATTTTATAGGAGCAAATGCTCTATTTATCAGAATGGTTTCACAAAGTGACTTTTACAGAGTCGTCAAAAGTCGTCAATATGAGGAATGCGTTAATAAGGGGGAAATGTCATATACTGCTTTGGTGTCTCTGTAACCTTGACTGTACATTGACTATGACCTCTGAAATTTGTCTAGATGATATATCCTCAACCCCAGGATTTCTGATCAATTGCCTGGCAATACTTGCTTGTTTATAATGGCATACAGACGCAAGACGTTTTTTCCATGACAGAAACTGTACAATCAGATCTATATTATTTTGTAAGCAAACAGAGAAGACCCTGATCAGATGGCTCCTACAGATGCTGTCTGATCTGGGTCAACTCTGCTTGCGAGGGTGTTAACCCTTTATCTGATATAGATGCCTTTTGCATGAATATTTATGGGGTAAAGGGTTAACCCTTTCCCTAATATAAATGTGTCTTCACGCATTTTCAAACAGAGTAGACCCAGATCAGAAGGCTCCTATTAGAGCAGTCTGATCAGGGTCTGCTCTGTTTGCTAATAGAAATTGACAGATATGCTTCTTTAGTTTCTAAAATGGCTACAATGTTCCCTCTTCCATATTTCATTATACCTATTTTTCCATGTGTATTCAGTAGGTATTGTACTTTGGAATAAACATAGAACAGGGAAAGGGTTGATGTGGTAGGAGGAAGCACTTTGTGCTAGAAGTGTGACAATTGAGGGTTGATGTGATAGGAGGAAGCACTTTGTGCTAGAAGTGTGACAATTGAGAGTTGATGTGATAGAAGGAAGCACTTTGTGCTAGAAGTGTGACAATTGAGGGTTGATGTGATAGGAGGAAGCACTTTGTGCTAGAAGTGTGACAATTGAGAGTTGATGTGATAGGAGGAAGCACTTTGTGCTAGAAGTGTGACAATTGAGGGTTGATGTGATAGAAGGAAGCACTTTGTGCTAGAAGTGTGACAATTGAGAGTTGATGTGATAGAAGGAAGCACTTTGTGCTAGAAGTGTGACAATTGAGGGTTGATGTGGTTGGAGGAAGCACTT
This sequence comes from Azorinus chamasolen, assembly GCA_963576725.1. Taxonomy (NCBI): domain Eukaryota; kingdom Metazoa; phylum Mollusca; class Bivalvia; order Cardiida; family Solecurtidae; genus Azorinus; species Azorinus chamasolen. The sequence continues at coordinate 43,823,568 of OY755236.1, read as the reverse complement.
TGTGCTAGAAGTGTGACAATTGAGGGTTGATGTGGTTGGAGGAAGCACTTTGTGCTAGAAGTGTGACAATTGATATTTGAAAGTTGTTACGTTGTTGTTTTCCAAAATTTTCAAAATACATGAAACAGAGTTAACTGTCCTTCATGTGTTATTTTGATTGAGTAGGTTCTACTTCTTTTCTTTTTTTTTACAGCTATTTACGTTGCAATTGGTTCATTTGTTGGTGTTGCGTTTCTCTGGTTTGCTGTGAAAAAGATCCACAGGTAGGTTGTAATTGTTGGACCAGCAATGCTAAACATTGAAGTTTTCAATCATTTTGTTTGTCTTCTTGTTTTATGAAAAACAACAGCCGCTCATGAGGACAATATTTGCAATCTTTGATACTGTACAAGAGAAAGCATACATTAAAACATGCTTTAACCATTTCCCTGTTCAGTGTTTGTTCCAAATTTCAAAACCTACTGAATATTCATGCACAAAATAATTATAATGAAATTTGGAAGGTGGAACATTGTAGCCATTTAAGAAAGTAAAGAAACAGATCTGTCAATTCCACTAGCAAACAGTAGACCCTGATCAGAAGGCTCCTATAGGATATAGGAGCCGTCTGTTCTGGGTCTTCTCTGTTTGCAGATGTGTGAAAAGGCGTTTATATGAAGGAAAGTGTTCACCCTTTACTGGATATGAATAGTCATGTAAAAATAACAACATCATGGATATATTGATAAACTGAATATTTATAATAGTATATGCACACATGTTTATTTTGGCAGAGATGTAGAAAAAAAAGATACAGTAAAGCCCCTCTAAACCGGACATTCAATTTAGTATAAATATCGGTCTTGGAGACAGGTGGCAGTTTAACACTTTCCCTCATATTGACGACTTTTGACGACTCTTTAAAAGCCACTTTGTGAAACTGAAACAAGAGAAACTCTCTTTCAAACTACAAAACTCTAAAATTTTCCTTTCCTCTAGTTAATGCTCCTTTTCGGTAGATTTATTCAAAGAGGTTGAATCTAAAAATAGCCTATGAGGGAATGGGTTAATGCAGGGTGAAAGTAATGCAGAATACTCCTCTAGGAGCTTTCTGCATAACTTTCACCCTGCATTAACCAATTCCATCATAAGCTGTTTTTTGGTCCTTCCTCTTTGAATAAATTTACCGAAAAGGAGCATTTACTAGTGAAAAGGAATATTTTAAAATTGTGTAGTTTTGAAATCATTGAGATAAAAAGAGCATTTGCTCCTATGGAGCAAATGTTCTATTTATCACAATGGTATTAGAAAGTGACTTTTACGGAGGTGTCAAAAGACGTCAAAATGAGGGACTGTGTTAGGCAGCCACCTGCCTAAAAGTATTCTAAATTCTTCTCTACTAGAATTACGGTTAAGAGGGGTTTTACTATATTGTTTATTACAGAATGACACAGACAAGCATGGTATCATATGTGGCTGTTCTTTTTTCACTTGTTTCATGTTGCTTTTTCAGCTCTCCGGTTATGTATCGCTTACGGAACAGAATAACAGGGGAACCCAATGGTATTTTGGACCATGTAAGTACATAATGGTTCCATTGATTTGATTTTCTTTAGATATTGGAATCAAGTGCACTGGCATTTGCAAACAGGGTAGACATAGACAGGGTAATGGAGCTCTCATCAGGACCTGCACTGTTGTTCAAAATCCTCTAGCAGTTATAAGTTACTAAATGTACTCTGTATTTAAACACAGACAATGTTTGATTGTGGTACAAACTGCGCAATCAAATGTTTTAATTCATAAGCAAACAGCGCAGACCCTGTCCAGTCTGAAACTACAGCAGCTGTCTGATCTGGGTCTACTCTGTTTGCAAATGCATTATGATGCACCTCAATCAGATAAAGGGTTGATAAACACTTGTTTTCAGATGTGAAGATTGACGACCACTGTGTGGGCCATCTATATAGAGCCATAGATACAGGGACATCTGTCAATTACTAAAATCATCAAACCCTATGATGTGACCATCTTATGGAATTGTCTACTTTCACCTTGCTTTAAGCAGTCACCTGCCTTTAACAATAAATTCTTGATGTTATTTAAAGGCCATTATAGAGAGGTTTTACTGTAAATGCTTTTTCACGCCTTATCAAGCCCAGATCAAACGGTTCATACATCAGCTGTCTGATCATGGTCTGCTCTGCTTGCTTATGAAATGGTAATAGACCTAGCTCTACCAATACCAACAATTCATGTGTACATATGCCATTATAAAATATCAGCTAATAAACATTCATTATAACATATCTCATATGAATATTAGATGAATATATATGATGGGTTAATGTAGGGATTGATAGAGAAATAAATCAGTTAGATTTAAGCACATTATCTTTACTTCAGGCCATGCAATTGGAGATAAACTATATCCATCCCACAGCCTTGTCTCTGATCCATCCCACAGGGGTCTGGACCGCTTCATTGGGGTCTATATGTACTATATAATAGTATAGTACATGTAGACCCCAATGAAGCGGTCCAGACCCCTGCGATCCATCCAATGCTGATAACTCTTTTTAGCACATTCTATGCATGTTCACTGGAGTCAAACATTGTTCATTCTAGCATGGGCATGTGCTTTTGTTTAGCAGTATTTCTAACTACTCTTTCTTTTGAAAGACAATAACGGTGTAGCACCCCCTTGACCTTGGATTATTTACTGTAACCCTTTACATCATAGATACACCTTTTGATACCTTTGCAAACAGAGTAGACCCAGATTAGACTGCTCAGAATCTGCTCTGTTGGCTAATGGATTGTATAGATATTCTAGATTTTGTGCCATTGCCAAAAAATCATGTACATTTATTCATAAACCTCTTTTCAAAATTCTGCTAATAAATATTCATGATGTCATTATTTCTTACATGAATATTCATCAGCTAAACTGTTAACCCTTTCCTCCATGGGCTATTTTTAGATCCATCCACTTTGAATAAATCTACCGCAAAGGAGCATTTACTAGAGAAATAGAAACATGTTAGAATTTTGTAGTTTGAAACCATTGTGATAAATAGAGCATTTGCTCCCATAGAAGCCATCTAATCAGGGTCCGCTCTGTTTGCTTATGAAATACAGTTTCCGCTATGGCTAAAAATTCTAGTATTCATATGCAATTATTCAACTTCATTTAATTAATATTCATGATGTCATTATTTGTTTGCTTGAATATTCATGATGTAATTTTTTGTTTGCTTGAATGTCCATGAGGTAAAGGGTTGAAATGACCTCTAAAGAAATACTATATCATTGGTCTTTCAGACATACGGACGCTTAATGCAGGTCTAAAAAAAAAAGTACCTAGTTATAGTCTACTTTCAGTCCGAATGACCGTTCAGCCGACTGTACATTTACTCCCCTGGTCATTGAGTCATTGGCCTACAATATTGAGCACTGCTAACATATGGCGCAATCATGCAGCCGCAGTACCGGCGAGTGACCCTTACAGGTACCCATTTTAACCCCTGGGTGGAGAGTTTGTGCGGGTGGGAGACACGGAAAAGCGTCTCTGAATTTCCGGGTGGGACCTAGAGCAATTTTCTGAATAACTTCCGTTCTGCTTTGTGCAGCTTTTTGCTTTTAACCGTTTTCCTCATATAAATGCTTTTTCACACCTTTGCGAACATATAAACTAGGAGCCGTCTGATTAGGGTCTGCTCTGTTTGCTTATGAAATTATAGTAGACCTGACACTATATTCAGTTTCTACCAGTACAAACAAATCCTTTGTACATATACATTACCGGTAGTTTTGTACCTTTATAAAAGTTCAGCTAATAGACACTCATGTTGTAGTTTTTTCTTACATGACTATTCAATAGGGAAAGTGTTAACCCATTCCAACCTAGGCTATTTTTAGACACACCTACTTTGAAAATATCTACCGAAAAGGAGCATTTACTAGAGAAAAGGTAAATTTTAGATTTGAGTAGTCTTGAAACCATTGTGATAAATAGAGCATTTGCTCCTATTGAACAACTGCTCTATTTATCACAATGGTTTCAAAAGTGACTTTAACAGAGGCGTCAATATGCGTTAATGGGTTAAAGCAATAACTAGCGCTGAATTTATGAAAAGCTTTGCAAACAGTTTTGATCCAGATGAGACACTGAGTATCTTGGGTCTCATCAGGATATAAACTGTTTAACATTCTTTTATGGTTTTTTTTTAAAAATTGAAAAAAAAGTGAAGTTGAAAATTGTAGCAGATGACACTTTGTTAATCCTTTACTCCATGAATATGGAAAAAACAGTCAAACAGGGAGAGCAACATACGAAAGGACACTGCATGAAACACCATCAAACAAGAAAAGACACAGCCACATGACAAAACCTAACGGGAGGCATACCAAGACCTAAAACATCAAACATTAAGCGTATTAACCCTTTCCTCCATAAATACGCATTTCTACGTCTCTGTAATATCACTTCTTGAAACCATTGAGCAAATGCTCTATTTATCACAATGGTTTCAATACTACACAATTCTAACATGTTCCTTTTCTGTAGTAAATGCTCCTTTTTGGTAGATTTGTTCAAAGAGGTTGGGTCTAAAAATAGCCTATGGAGGAATGGGTTAAATAACAAAGCTGTTGGTAGCATTAGTTGGAATTTCTATAATTGTTAATGAACACAAGCATGAAACATGGCAGAAACAGTAGAATCAGATCTGTATTATTCCATGAGCGAATATAGCAAACCTTGATCTCATAGCACTAACAGGTGTTGTCTGATCTGGGTGTATCTATGTTTTCAAAGGAGATAACCCTTTCCCTCATATAAACGTGTTTTCACGCATTTGCAAACAGAGTAGACCCAGATCAGACGGCTCCTAGAGGAGCCGTCTGATCAGGGTCTGCTCTGTTTGCTTATGGAATTTGATAGACCTGTTTCTTTAGATTCTAAAATGGCTACAATGTTCCACCTTGCATATTTCAATATACCTATTTTGTCAATGAATTTTCAGTAGGTATTGAAAGTTGGAATAAACATAGAACAGGGAAAGGGTTAAAAGAATTAGAGTATATGTTTAACCCTTTCCCTGAAAGTGTTGAATATTCATGTCAGAAATAATTACATCATGAATATTCATTACTAATATATGAATTTTGTAATGGATATGTACATACAAACTTTTGGTATTGGTAGAAAATTTAGAGTCTGATCTGTTATAATTTCATGAGCAAACGGAGCAGACCAGGATCAGACGGCTCCTATAGGAGCCATCTGATCTGGGTCTACTCAGTTTGCAAAGGTCTTTAGAAGCATTCACATGAGGGAAAGGGTTAACCCTGGTTCCCTGTTCTGAATTTAGGCCGAATTTCAATACCTGCTGCATATTCATTAACAAAATAGATATAAAGAAATATGGAAGGTAGAACATTGTAGACATTTTAGAAAGCAAAGAAACAGATCTATCAAATTATATTAGCAAACAGAGCAGACCCTGATCAGACGGCTCCTCTAGGAGCCGTCTGATCTGGGTCTACTCTGTTTTCAAATGCGTGAAAACACGTTTATATGAGGGAAAGGGTTAAAGAGCTGTTAGAGTATCCGGTCTTCTCTCTTTCTCTGTTATCATACACCATACTGGGGTGTAGGAGTAGAGAGCATCTTTCTATTCTTCTTTGCATACCAACCTCAGGTTGACAATAAAGACCCCAAAGTAAAGAAAACTGTTGAGGTGTCCAAGCTGGCCCCATCTGGCAAAGGGAATAAATTGAGGAGAAGGAAGGGGCCCAAGTCTTCTGACCCTGACTCTGCAAAGGTAGAGCCCCTTTTAAAACCCCTTTCAATATTTAAGGACTTGCTAGTAAGAGTGTTACTGCTTACATGGTTTCATATACTGTTTTTAATACTTGCTTTTCACCCTTTGCTCTATGAATATTCATGGAAGAAATAATGATATCATGAATATTGATTAGCTGAATTTTCATAAATGAATATGACACCGGAATTTTTGGCCGTGGCAGAAAAAACTGTAGAATCCGATCAGCAAACAGAGCTGACCCTGGTCAAATGGCTCCTGTAGGAGTCGGCTGATCTGGCTCTTATCTATTTGCAAAGGCATTAACCCATTCCCTCATATTGACGACTTTTGATGACTCTGTAGAAGTCACTTTGTGAAACCATTGTGATAAATAGAGCATTTGCTCCTACAGGAGCAAATGCTCTATTTATCACAATGGTTTCAAACTACAAAATTCTAAAAAAAAATCCTTTTCTCTAGTTAATGCTCCTTTTCGGTAGATTTATTCAAAGAGGTTGTATCTACAAATAGCGTATGAGGTAATGGGTTAAGGAGTGTATCTTTTGAGTAATGGGTTAGCATGCCAAACAAAAACTGGAGTTACATGTACTGAACGGGTTTTCTTTGTGTGTGTGTTTATTTAAATGAAATTAAAGCTTCTGAATGTATATTCTTGTATAACATCTGAAAACACCTTTCAAATTTACCCTTTCCCTCATATAAACCTGTTTTCACGCATATGCAAACAGAGTAGACCCAGATCAGACGCCTCCTAGAGGAGCCGTCTGATCAGGGTCTACTCTGTGTGCTAATAGAAGTTGATAGATCTGTTACTCACTTTCTAAAATGGCTACAGTGTACCACCTTCCATAATTCATTATAACTTTGTTTTCCGTGAATATTCAGTAGGTACTAGAATTTGTAATAAACATAGAGCAGGGGAAGGGTTAAAGCATAGGAACCCACTATCATGCATACCGTGTATTCCCACCCTTTATCTGATGTTCCATCCCAGTTCACTTTAACCCTAGTGCATGCAGCATATGGTGATGGTAGAAATCTTTTAAACTGGATATACAGGTACACAACTTACCCCCATCCTGTATAGTGAAACATTTCGTGTAGAAGTCAATCTACATATTGGTAGCAGATTTAACCCTTTCAGTGTGGGAAAATGAGTAACTAATGTCCTTTACAGTATAGACCCAGATGAGAGGGATAGAGGCCAATAGTCCAATTTAAAATTCAATGCTGAAAGGGAAAATGGAACCCCAGTTTAGAACAAGTATAGAACAAAGTTAGACTTATTGTACAGTCTAATCTCTCTATAACGGTCACTAAATTACATCAGTTTTTTGTGTTAAAGACAGGTGGCTGCTTAAATCAAGGTAAAAGTAAAACAGAACGCTCCTATAGGAGCGTTCTGTTTTACTTTCACCTTGCTTTAAGAAGCCACCTGTCCTTAATACCAACTAATTAACACAATTTAGTGGCCGTTATAGAGAGGTTTTACTGTATCTATATTTTATACGACGGGCTTTTGTAAGATCTTTGCAGACAGTTTAGACCCACATGGGACACTGAGTAATGAGAAGTCTTAACAGGATCTAAGCTATTTGACACACAAAATGGATTTTAGAAAAGATTTGAAAGAAAAATATTTAAATATAAGAGGCAAAAAATGTAATCTTTAGCTTGCTGCGGGCAAATCTGTGGTTACCTATGTACTCAACAGGATCGAAAATAGTGTACTGTAATACACTGAGATAAGAATGTCTCCCTTGAAATTTGGATTGGATGACATTTTCTATAGAAGATAAATCTACTCAGCAATCGAAAGCTTAAATTCCTCGAACAGGTTGAAGGATGGTGCTACAGTAGTTTTGCACCAAGCCATTCACATGTAAATGAGGCTCTGAACATTTCACATGTAAATGAGGCACTGAACATTTCACATGTAAATGAGGCACTGAGTCTTTCACATGTAAATGACAAACTGAACCCTCCACATGCAAATGAGGCACTGAACCTTGCACATGTAAATGAGACACTGAGTTGTGCACATGTAGATCAGATACCAAGCCTTGCACATGTAAATGAGACCCAAATCCTGACAATGTTTATTTTTACATGTAAAGGGGTAAAGGAGGGATTAACCTTTACTATTCTTGAATGTGTAAATCAGGCACAAAAAGTCTTACACATTTATTTATTTATTATTTATTTATTATACCACATTTATATGGCACTCTTTTCACACAAGATATATGCTTTCAAAAGTGCTTCACATGAATAAGTTACATTACGAAACTGAGTATATTTAATGCATATAGAATATTTAAAACAAAAGACATTTAAGATGTAGATATCGATGAGAATAATAAAAATGGAATTAATCTAAGAATAATAATTAAAAAATTATCCTTTTTCCATCAGCGATTATATCTGTAAATCAAGGGACATGGGTCACTGAATCTTATGCATATAACCAAGACACTGCGCCTTACACACGTAAATATGGCACCGATGTTTGTACATGTAAATTGGGAAATGAATCTTATTCATGTACATTGGACACTGGGTCTTTATGTAAACAAGGCACTTAACCATACACATGTTAATGTGGCACTGAGTCTTTACACATGTAAATGGGACCACTTTGCCTTACAAATGTAAAGTGTGTGTGTGTGTGGGGGGGGGGGGGGGGGGGGCACAGTGTCTTGCATGACCTTGCTCATGTAAGTGGTGGTGGGTGTCTTACACATGTAAATGGGTCCCTGTACCTTACACATGTAAATGGGGCACAAGAACTAGTATATTCACTGGTAAATGGGGCATAAGGTTTTATCCTATCCGTATGTGTGTATATATGTATGTACATATATGCATGTATATGCTGGTGTTACTGTGTAAAAATGTTTCTTGGAATTTGATTGCAAAGAATTTAAGACTATAGTACAAGTCTAGTTATGCTGGACTACGTTCTAGTCATGCTGGACTATATTCTAGTCATGCTGGACTACGTTCTAATCATGCTGGACTACGTTCTAATCATGCTGGACTACATTCTAGTCGTGCTGGACTACGTTCTAGTCATGCTGGACTACGTTCTAATCATGCTGGACTACGTTCTAATCATGCTGGACTACGTTCTAGTCATGCTGGACTACATTCTAGTCGTGCTGGACTACGTTCTAGTCATGCTGGACTACGTTCTGTCAAGTTTTAGTCTGACATGATCTGAATGATATGAGTGAGAAGTACATCTTTGTTCTGTGGACCCATTCTACATTGTCTTTAAAATGATGTCCTGATATGTATTGATAATATCGTTTCACAAGGATTACAAAGTTTTCACAATAAATCTTAACCTTTTACTCCATGAATATTTGTGTAAGAAGTAATGATATCAATAATGAGATGCTCTTTTGTAATGGCATGTGAAGACAGGGAATTTTGTTCATGATACAAAGCATAAAATTATTATTCCATTTGCAAATGGCAGCAGCTGTCTGATCAGGATCTTCTCTGTTTACGAAGGCATGTCTACAGATATATGGATTAAAGGATCTAATCTTTATTTTATCAATCGAGAGATCTGTCAGCAATTAGTCCAAACAAATTAGAACCTTAAATGTGTATTAACATGCATCACAGGTTTTGAAATTCATATACATGTACATTGTATACTGCCATTTTATCAGGGTCTGCTCTGTTTTCTTATGCCTTAACTCTTTCCTCCATAAATACGCCTTTCTACACCTCTGTTTTTAGCTCACCAGAGCACAAAGTGCTCAGGATGAGCTATTGTGATTGCCTGATGTCCGTCGGCATTTGGCGTGCATCGTCCGTCTTTCGTCATTTGTCGTTCGTCGTCCGTCATCAACAATTTGAACCTTTAAAAATCTTCTCCTCTGAATCTACAGAGTTCTCAGCTTTCATCTTTGGCACATAGCGTTATATTCTGGTCCTCTACAAAAGTTATATAAATTATGCTCCTGGGGTCAAAATTGGGCCCGCCCCAGGGGTGCCTTGTTTTCAATAGAAACATATAGTAAAACTTTGAAAATCTTCTCCTCTGAAACTGGAAGGTTCTCAGCTTTCATATTTGGCACTTAGCATCATGTTCAGGTTCTCTACAAAAGTTATGTAAATTATGCCCCTTGGGTCAAAATTAGCCCCGCCCCAGGGGTGGCTAATTTTCAATAGAAACAATAAGAGAAAACTTTGAAAATCTTCTCCTCTGAAACTGGACGGTTCTCAGCTTTCATATTTGGCACATAGCATCATGTTCAGGTTCTCTACAAAATTTGTATAAATTATGTCCCTGGGGTCAAAATTGGCCCCGCCCCAGGGGTGGCCATTTTTCAATAGAAACATATAGTGAAAACTTTGAAAATCTTCTCCTCTGAAACTGGAAGGTTCTTAGCTTTCATATTTGGCATGTAACATCATGTTCAGGTTCTCTACAAAAGCTATATAAATTATTTCCCTGGGGTCAAAATTGGCCCGCCCCAGGGGTGGCCATTTTTCAATAGAAACATATAGTGAAAACTTTGAAAATCTTCCCATCTGAAACTGGAAGGTTCTCAGCTTTTCAAATTTGGCACACAGAATCATAATTGGGTCCTCTACAAAATTTATATAAATTATGCCCCTGGGGTCAAAATTGGCCCGCCCCAGGAGTGCCGTGTTTTCTATAGAAACATATAGTGAAACTTTGAAAATCTTCTCCTCTGAAACTGGAAGGTTCTCAGCTTTCATATTTGGCACATATCATCATGTTCAGGTCCTCTATAAAAGTTGTATAAATTAAGCCCCTGGGGTCAAAATTCCCCCGCCCCAGAGGTAACCAGTTTTCAATAGAAAAGTATAGTGAAAACTTTGAAAATCTTCTCTTCTGATTGTCTGGTGAGCGATGTCAGGGCCATTCTGGCCCTCTTGTTAAACTTTACACATTTTTACACTTTTTAAAACCATTGTGATAAATTATCACAATGGTTTCAGAACTACAAAATTCTAAAAAAAAATCCTTTTCTCTAGTTAATGCTCCTTTTCGGTAGATTTATTCTAAGAGGTTGCATCTAAAAATAGCCTATGAGGGAATGGGTTAATGTAGTTCTGATTCTACATTTTCTGCCATGGTAAACAACTCCTGTGTTCATATAACAGAAGAATTCATCAAATAACTATTCTTTACATGAATATTCATGAGAATGCATGGTTTGCCATACAGTAGAATCTGTCTTAAGGGGCCATTAATTAATTGAACATATTAGTTTTTAAAAGCAGGTGGTAGCTTAACCCATTCCCGCATGGGCTATTTTTAGATCCAACCTCTTTGATTAAATCTACCAAAAAGGAGCATTTACAAGAGAAAAGGAATTTTTCAGATTTGTGCAGTTTAAAACCATTGTGATAAATAGAGCATTTGCTTACAGAAGTGTCAAAAGGCGTCAGTATGCGGGAATGGGTTAATTCAGGTCAAAATTTATTCATAAAGCTCCTATGGGAGCTTTCTGCATAAGTTTTGACCTGCATTGAGCTACTACCTGCCCTACAGACCCATAATTAGACCTGTTTTTGATGGCCGCTTAAGGCAGATTCTACTGTATAAGCTTCTTCAGAATATTTTTCAGATTTATGAACACAAGATGGAATATGTTGCTGTAACGTTATGCTTTCGAAATCTTTTCAGAGCCAGTATACAGCACAAGATCTGGGGCTGCCTACTACAACCGTTGAGAATGAGATACCTCGGCCAACACGAGAGAGGCTCAAATCTTTGGACACCTTCAGAGGGTCAGTACATGAAGCTTAAATCATGGCCATAATTAGCTCATCTGAGCTTAACCTTTTACCTCATAGAAAGGCATTTTCACACCTTTGCAAATTAGAGCAGACCCAGATCAGATGACTCCTGTAGGAGCTGTCTGACTAGAGTCTTCTCTGTTTGCATATGGAATTGTATAGATCTGATTCAACCATTTCTGCCATTGTCAAAATTTACCTTGTCCATACCCAATTTTAAAAATTCAGCTATTAAATAAAATTCATCAGAGTGTTAAAATTTATGTACATTTGTAAATGTCCTTTGTGGGCAAACATTTGAACTGCTTTGATTCTAAATTGAAGCTTTTTATGCCCCCAACGGTGGGCATATAGTAGTCGCATTGTCCGTCCTTCCGTCTGTCCGTCCGTCCATCCGTCCGCACTCACCAAAGTGTAGTAAAAGTAAAATCATTAACCTGGCCATCTCTTGTGACATTAACCTGGCCATTTCTTGTGACATTAACCTGGCCAGTTGTGGGACATAGGGTTAGGGTTAGGGTTAGCTTCCAGATCATTCTTTTCCAAAGTTAGAGCCAAAAATAGTTTTTCTTGTGGGACTAGTCCCACAAGAAAAGATCAAAGGAAAAAGTCACACAACTACCCATTTGTTAGTATGTCCGTCCGTCTGTCCTTCCGTCCGTCCCAAATTCGTGTCCGGTCTGTAACTTCTTCATCAATCAATGGATTTCAATATAACTTGCCACAAATGTTCACCAGACAGAGACGATGTGTCGCGTTCAACTCCCTGGTCCATGGGTCAAAGGTCAAGGTCACAGGGTACAATTACTTTGTCACAAATTTCGTGTCCGGTCTGTAACTTCTTCATCTATCAATGGATTTCAATATAACTTCACACAAATCTTCACCGGACAGAGACGATGTGTCACGTTCAACTCCCAGGTCCATGGGTCAAAGGTCAAGGTCACAGGGTACAATTACTTTGTTACAAATTTCGTGTCCGGTCTGTAACTTCTTCATCTATCAATGGATTTCAATATAACTTGACACAAATGTTCACCAGACAGAGATAATGTGTCGTGTTCAACTCCCAGGTCCATGGGTCAAAGGTCAAGGTCACAGGGTACAATTACTTTGTTACAAATTTCGTGTCCGGTTGGTATTTTCTTCATCTTTCAATGGATTTCAATATAACTTGCCACAAATGTTCAACACACAGAGTCGATGTGTCGCGTTCAACTCCCAGGTCCATGGGTCAAAGGTCAAGGTCACAGGGTACAATTACTTTGTCACAAATTTCGTGTCCGGTCTGTAACTTCTTCATCTATCAATGGATTTCAATATAACTTCACACAAATGTTCACCAGGCAGAGACGATGTGTCACGTTCAACTCCCAGGTCCATGGGTCAAAGGTCAATGTCACAGGGTACAATTACTTTGTCACAAATTTCGTGTCCGGTCTGTTACTTCTTTATATATCAATGGATTTCAATATGATTTGGCACAAATGTTCACCAGACAAAGATGATGTGTCGCTTTCAACTCCTTGGTCCATGGGTCAAAGGTCAAGGTCACAGGGTACAATTACTTTGTCACAAATTTGGTGTCCGGTCTGTAACATCTTTATCTATAAATGGATTTCAATATAACTTGGCACGGATGTTCACCAGACAAAGACGATGTGTCGCGTTCAGCTCCCTGGTCCATATGTCAAAGGTCAAGGTCACAGGGTACAATTACTTGTTTATCTGTGAATGGATTTCAAAGGAACCTGGCACAAATGTTCACCACACAAAGACGATGTGTCAACTCCCTGGTCCATAGGTCAAAGGTCAAGGTCACAGGGTACAATTTTTGGGGGCATTTGTCATGTGACTGTGACATCTCTTGTTTCCAACTACAGTAAAACCTCTCTATAACGGCCACTAAATTACATCAAGTATTTTGAGTTAAAGGCAGGTGGCTGCTTAAAGCAAGTTGAAAGTAAAACAGAATGCTCCAATAGGAGCGTTCTGTTTTACTTTCACCTTGCTTTAAGCAACCACCTGCCCTAAATACCGAGTAATGAACACAATTTAGTGGTCGTTATAGAGAGGTTTTACTGTATTTTCAAAACACGATCAAAGTATCAATGAAAATAGGATTCTGGTCAGGAATTTTAAGTTAACCCATTCACTCTTAGTAATACCTGTTAATGACTCTGCAAATAGTAGATCCAAATCAGAAGGCTCCTGTAGGAGCCATCTGATCAGGGTCTGCTCTGTTTGCTTATGGAATTATACAGATTGGATCCAATCTGATCCTTATGTTTTTTTCTATTAAATCTAAATATTCCTTTGTAAGTTTTTAAATTAAAGTAAATGAATATTCATGAAGTGATCACTTCACTCAAAAATGATCATTAGGAAAAGGGTTAAAAAAGTAGATCATGTCGATCTAAACTGATTGCAAATGTTATTTGGATTTAGTTGAAGAGCAGAAACACTTTCTCTCATAGAAAACCTTTTTCTCATATTTACAAACAGAGTTTATCTAGATCAGAATACTCCTGTAGGAGCCGTCTGATGAGGGTCTGCTCTGTTTGCTCATGAAATTATAATAGATCTGAGTGCATAGATCTGAGGGCACATTGTACCAATACCATAAACTCCTCAGTACATATGCCATTATAAAAGTTAAGCTAATAAATATTCATGATGTCATTGTTTCCTACATGAATATTTAACCAGGAAAGAGTTAACCCTTTACTCTATAAATATGTCTTTCTAAGTATTTGCAAACAGACTATAGGAGCCTTCTGATCAGGGCTATGTTTGTTTATGATGTAATATAGATATGATTCTGCAGTTTCTGCTATGGACAAAAGTTTCTGTGTCCATGTGCAATTACCGGTAAACAAATTAATCTAATTAGTATTCATGATGTCATTATATCTTACATGGATATTCATGGAGGAACGGGTTAATATTTCATATTTACACCATGCTTCCTGTTGCAGGATCTCTATAGTTATTATGATCTTTGTAAACTATAGAGGTGGAGATTACTGGTTTTTTAAGCATTCTAAATGGAACGGCCTCACAGTGGCTGACCTTGTATTCCCATGGTGAGTTGCTAGGCAGAGACAAGTTACATGCATGAGATATATGTATATGGAATCATTGATGGATTGTTGCTGTTGTGCCTGTGAATTGCTTGAAGTCATAAGTTCTTTGCAATTGTCCTCTGATATTGATGTGTATATACATTGTACTATATAGTTTATGTTTTGGATTTCAATTTCTTAGAAATTTGTATATTGTTCCTGTTGAGTTTTCTAAATAAAATTAAAGTTAAGTAATTGTTTTCTGCAAAAATTGTTTTCTACCACACTTTCCAGTACATGTATTGATTTTCTTCATTTTTTTCATAATTACTGTCAGTGTCAAACAGTTTGGATCCTGAAGAAATACCAAGCTACTTGACATCTCATCTGGATCTAAACTGTTTGCAACGGTTATCATAATCACTGTATCGTGCAAGTAAATAACCAATATGGATTCTTTTGTAATTTCATCAATTTCGGGGACTATTGTATTGAACTAATGGCTAGTTTGCCTTTTGTCTGTAACCATTATAACACCATTTCTATATTCTTACTTTCTTCACTGTAAAATTATGCATTTACTTGATACAATCATCCACTTTTTATGCCTTTGCAAATTGAGTAGATTCAGATCAGACAGCCCCTGTAGGAGCTATGTGTTCAGGGTCTGCTTTGACTGCTTACATGTTAACCCTTTCCTCCATAAATATGCCTTTCTACACCTCTGTAAAAGTCACTTTATAAAACCATTGTGATAAATAGAGCATTTGCTCCTATAGGAGCAAATGCTCTATTTATCACAATGGTTTCAAAACTACACAATTCTAAACTTTTCCTTTTCTCTAGTAAATGCTCCTTTTCGGTAGATTGATTCAAAAAGTTTGGGTCTAAAAATAGCCTATGGGGGGAAAGGGTTAAGATAGGATTCAATAGCAATACATTTTCAAGTACAAGAGTAACCCTTTCCTTCATACAATCGACTTTTCACACATTTGCAAACAGAGTAGACCTAGATCAGATGGCTCCAGTATGAGCCGTCTGATCAGGGTCTCTATTTGCTTATGAAACTATAATAGATTTGACTGTACAGTTTCTACCAATATCAAGAAATCCTGTGTACATATACTAAATGTATTATAAAAAATCAGCCAATAAATATGCATGATGTCATTATTTCTTACTTAAATATTAAACAGGGAAGGTGTTAAAAGCACTTAACTATTTCCTTCATATCCGACTTTTGGCACCTTTGCAAACAGAGTAGACCCAGATCAGACAGCTCTTGTAGGAGCTGTCTGATCATGATCTACTCTCGTTTTCTTATGGAATAATGATATATCTAAAACTTACATTCACAGCTAAATGTTTCCTTCTTGATGTCTACATGTAATTATAAAAAATTCTGTCCAGGTTCATGCAGTTATAAATTAAATTAAAATTCATAGAGGAAAGGGTTAATGTTCATAATGGAAAGAGTGGCATAAATGTGTGTCCAGTAAAGGGATAATTGGGTTAGTTCTCACAGTCTTTTGCAGATGCTGATTGTCTCATATACATTCTGTTGTGTCTGTGTACTGTTTATATGCCTAACACTGGGAGTTTCATTGATATTGAGGAATGTTCTTGATTCAGCATACTGTGTCAGGGCTCTACTCATAGGATACATTTACAGTGGGTATACAATTGAGATATGAAAATGAACCTTTACTCCATAGATATGCCTTTTAACATCTTTGCAAACAGGGTAGACCCTGATCAGATGGCTCCTGTAGGAGCCATCTGATCAGGGTCTGCAGTGTTTGTTTACAGAATAATCTAGATTTCTATAGATAATCTAAAGTTTCTTCCATGGCCAAAATCTATGATGTTCATGTGTCACTTTATATACATCAGTTAATATTCATTAAGTCATTATTTCTCGCACAAATTTTCATTGAGTAAAGGGTTAAGACACAGTTTTAAGTTCTGCTGTCCAGTGATGTTTTATTGAAATGTTTCTATTGTCAAGATTATAGTACAGAAATTCAAGATCGCCGGACAATATTACCCAGTTAATATGAGTAGCTGCCGTATGCAGTGCATGTGATAATCCATTCCCTCATATTGACGCCTTTTGACACCTCTGTAAAAGTCACTTTTTGAAACTGTTGTGATGAATAGAGCAGTTGCTCCATAGGCTATGCGCTATTTATCACAATGGTTTCCAAACTACACAATTCTAAACTTTTTTTTCTAGCAAAGCTCTTTTTCAGTAGATTTATTCAAAGAGGTTGGGTTAAAAAATAGCCTATGAGGTAATGGTTTAACATCACATGGTTTACCTGGACATCAAGTACATTATCTCAAATCACTTTTAGTTAGTTAGGATAGTAGATCTGCTTTAAACAACCACTCGTGAATAAAGATGTGGGTCCTTTAAATCGGGTGAATGCTTAATGTGGGACAAAAATAATGCAGGAAGCTCAAGTAGCTTGGTTCTGCATTAACCCATTCCCTCATATTGACGACTTTTGACGACTCTGTAAAAGCCACTTTGTGAAACCAAAGTGATAAATAGAGCATTTGCTCCTATAGGAGCAAATGCTCTATTTATCAGAATGGTTTCAAACTACAAAATTCTAAAAATTTCCTTTTCTCTAGTTAATTTTCCTTTTCGGTAGATTTATTCAAAGAGGTTGTATCTAAAAATAGCCTATGAGGTAATGGGTTAAGCTGTCTCTTGTCTTAACCCTTTAACTCATGAATATTCATGTAGTAAATAATGAAATCCTGACATTGTTTAGATGATACTATAATGATATATACACCAGAGCTCCAGATAAGATGTGTTAATTAAAGCATTTTCAAGAATAATCTATTGTAGTTTCATAAGCAAACAGAGTGGACCTTGATCAGACAGCTCTTACAGGAGTTGCCTGACCTGGGTTTACTCTATATGCAGAGCTACAGATAACGATGCGTACTCAAATACTAAAATCTTCATTTCTTCACCAAACCCTATGTTGTGACCACTCTTTCGAATCGTCTCTTTGAGACGATTCTAAAGAGTGGTCACAACATAGGGTTTGGTGGAGAAATAAAGAAGTTATACTTGAAAATATTTCAATTTACGCATCTTATCTGGAGCTCTGTATATGCAAAGGTGTGAAAAAGTGTATGTATGAGGGAAAGGGTTAAAAGACTTGCAATTTCTCTTCATCTCAGTGGTTGATTTAGAGAGGTTTCACAGTAGTCATCTTTTTCTTTATCATCTGCACTCCGTTTTGTTTTAGACTGAGTTTAGTGGTTATGTGCTTTGTAAACTATGGAGGTGGGGGCTACTGGTTCTTTGATCACTCTGACTGGAATGGTATTACTGTAGCTGACCTGGTCATGCCTTGGTATAAACTGTCCCTGTATACAACCAAACCCTGTCCTTGTACACAGCTGAAAAATTGTGTATACACCCAAACCCTGTCCCTGCACACAGCTGAAAACTGTTGTGTATACAACCAAACCCTGTCCCTGCATACAGCTGAAAACAGTCCCTTATACAACCAAACCCTGTCCCTGCACACAGCTGAAAACAGTTGTGTATACAACTAAAACCTGTCCCTGCACACAGCTGAAAACTGTCCCTGTGTACAACCAAAACTTACCCCTGCACACAGCTGAAACCTGACCATGCACACAGCTGAAAACTTGTGTATACACCCAAACCCTGTCCCTGCACACAGCTGAAAACTGTTGTGTATACAACCAAAACCTGTCATTGCACACAGCTGAAAACTGTTGTGTATACATCCAAAACCTGTCCCTGCACACAGCTGAAAACTGTCCCTGTGTACAACCAAAACTTGCCCCTGCACACAGCTGAAAATTGTCCCTGTATACAACCAAACCCTGTCCCTGCATACAGCTGAACCCTGTCCCTGTATACAACCAAATCCTGTCCCTGCACACAGCTGAAAACTGTCCCTGTATACAACCAAACCCTGTCCCTGCACTCAGCTGAAAACTGTCCCTGTATACAACTAAAACCTGTCCCTGTATACTACCAAAACCTGTCCCTGCATACAGCTGAAAACTGTCCCTGTGTACAACTAAAACTTGCCCCTGCACACAGCTGAAAACTGTGCTTGTATACAGCCATAACCTGTCCCTGCATACGGCTGAAAACTGTCCCTGTATATAACCAAAACCTGTCCCTGCATATAGCTGAAAACAGTCCCTACATACAATCCCTTTATAGATAAAGCCCAAAATATAATCGTGCCTACAGCCCAAAACTGGCCATACATACAGCTTTGCCTGCATTCAGGTGAAAGCTATTTGTGCCTGCATACTATCCTTTTACAGCTCAAAGCTGTCCCTGTATGTAGCAGAAATTAATCCCAGCATACAGTGTATACAGTATAACTATTTCTGTATACCGTAAAAAGAATATTATATTATATATATATGGAAGTCGTTGTAATGAGATCACTTCAGTTGTGTTTCCAAGATCTGTATTGGGGGAAACCCCATTGTTGAGCTTGATGCAGATTATACACAAAGCCATACTGGATTAATATTCTTTTTATTAGCTCCACTTTTTCAAAAAGTGGAGCTATTGTCATGACCCTCTCGTTGGCGTCGGCGTTGGTTAACCTTTTTGTTAAGGTCCTTTTCTCAGAAACCATCAAACATATTTGGATCATATTTGGTATGTATGTTTACTATCACAAGGGGAACCCATTTCACAAGGGTATGTAACCCTAAAATTAATTTTGCCATAGTTATGCCCCTTTTTCGACTTAGAATTTTCATTGTTGGTTAAGTTTTATGTTAAGGTCTATGTCTCAGAAACTGTCCAAGATATTTGGTTCAACTGACTATAGTTATCTGACTTATCTCCCCTTTCTGACTTAGACTTCCACTACACTATCCAGCACTAAAGAAAGTGGAGCGCGCTGTCTGCGGACAGCTCTTGTTATTATATACATGTTCCTTTCATACAATAAAAGAAGAAAGTAGAGAATATTAAGGAACTCTGTTGTTTGTTTGTATATGCTGCAAGAAAACATAAATAGTGCACGAATATGCCTTGAGCCATGGCATTATGTGGCATAGAACATTCCTTGGCATTTCATGTTGATTTCTGGAATTATGTTCACCAGATATCAATGGGAATGCTGTGGACTCTACACAGAAATTAATCTATCTACACTATACGTATAAGTGTTTTTCCCCAATCGAGTTGTGTTTAACTTTTAATCGTGGTGTTTTTCTAAGAAAGATTATTGGTACAGTAAGACCCGATAGTTTTGACTCTAAAACATGATAGTTTTAACTCTAAAACAGGTATCATTATCTGTCGTTAAGACAGTCAGAAGCTTAATGCAGGGTGGAAGTCATGCAGAAAGCTCCTTTCTTCTTGCATTAAACTAAAAAAAACCTGCCTCTAAGACCCAGAATTGCCCCTAATTTTGGTGGTTGCTTGGTGGGGGGGATTAATTTGTGTCCTTGACCTTCCTGTGATAGCTGCTTGATACCAGAATTGATGCTCTAGTTTTATATCAATAGAAGCTATCAATAATAACTACTTAATAAACATTATAAAGAGCAGTCTGTTGCTTTAAGTCATAATATCGCTCAAAATCATGACGAAATCACATATTTTCTAGTATGTATGTATTATCCCTGATACAATTAACCATTGAATCCATACTATTAACTCATTATTAACTTATTAAATATTAATTCATTGTACATGTATTTCGCATTGTAAGTTGCCATTCTTGTTTTAAAATAAATGTTGCTAGTAATTTAAGAGATTTGTTTAAGGTGTTTGATTTGTATTTTATTTATAAGAGAAAATGATTACTGGTGATTATATTCCTTAATTAGGATAACTAAGAGAATAAATTACACCCTTTAACTTTACACTTTGAATGCTGTATTTTCAAAGTGGAATTTTTGTGTCACATGCTTTAGCAAGAATCAATTTTCCATCTGTCTGTCTGTCTGTATCAGCTCGCAAATTGTGTGGGAGTGCCCATTTTTCCCATGATGCCAGTCACATTAACCCTTTAACCCTTTCCCTGTTCTATGTTTAGTCCAAATTTCAATACCTACTGAATATTCATAGTCAAAATAGTTATAATGAAATATGGAAGTTGGAACATTGTAGCCATTTTAGAAAGTAAAGAGACATATCTTTCAAATTCTATTAGCAAACAGAGCAGACCCTGATCAGACGGCTCCTCTAGGAGCCGCCTGATCTGGGTCTACTCTGTTTGCAAATGCGTGAAAACACATTTATATGAAGGAAAGGGTTAAAAGCGGAAAATGGGTGTACCGTTACTCGCTTTTGCAAACAGTGTAGACCCAGATCAGAGGGCACCTAATGGAGTCTTATGAATTGTGTCTGCACTGTTTGTTTCAAAATTTGGTAGCAAATTTAATGCTTTCAAACATAATGGATTCTGCCTTTAACTTATGATGGTCCATTTCAATTTGAAAATTCAGCGTTCAAAGTGCTAAATAGTATATGCTTATAAACAGTGTTTCTTGTGTTGCTATGTTAAAGTATTAACATTTATGTTGACTGTTACAGGTTTGTGTGGATCATGGGTACAGCAATGGTGTACTCCTTCCAGTCTCTGCTGAGAAGGGCCACAAGAAAGAAGAAAATATTCTGGAAAATATTTAAGCGCTCAGTTATCTTGTTTGTGCTGGGCCTCCTCATTAACTCCTCAGATGGACTGAACCGTAAGCAACTTTATAAAGGTTTCCATTTCAATGTTGAAAAAGTTTTAACCTTTAACCTGATGAATATTCATGTAAGAAATAATGGCAAAATGAATATTAATTAGATTAATTTTTATAATGGCATTTGATTACAGATTTTTAGCTCACCTGAGCAAAGTAATTTTTATAATGGCATTTGATTACAGATTTTTAGCTCACCTGAGCAAAGCTCAGGGTGAGCTTTTGGGAGACTTGAATGTCCGTCGTCCGTCATGCGGTGTGCGTCGTGTGTCGTCAACAATTTGCTTGTGAACACTCTAGTGGTCACAATTGTAGTCTAATCTTCATGAAACTTGGTCAGAATGAATGCCTTGATAAAATCTCGGACGAGACCGAAAGTGGGTCAAGTTGGGTTAAAAACTAGGTCACTAGGTCAAATAGTAGGAAAACCTTGTGAACCCTCTACAGGTCACATTTTTAGCCCAATTTTCATGAAACTTGGTCAGAATGATTGTCTTGATAAAATCTCGGAGGAGTTTGAAAAATGGGTTATGTGGGCTAAAAAACTAGGTCACTAGGTCAAACAGTAGAACAACCTTGTGAACTCTCTAGTAGTCACAATTTTAGTCCAATCTTCATGATACTTGGTCAGAATGAATGTCTTGAAAAAATCTCGGACGAGTTTGAAAGTGGGTCAAGTGGAGTTAAAAACTAGGTCACTAGGTCAAACAGTAGAAAAACCTTGTGAACACTCTAGTGGTCACAATTTTAGTCCAATTTTCATGAAACTTGGTCAGAACGAATGTCTTGATAAAATCTCGGACTTGTTCGAAAGTGGGTCAAGTGGAGTTAAAAAATAGGTCACTAGGTCAAACAGTAGAAAAACCTTGTGAGCACTCTAGTGGTCACAATTTTAGTCAAATCTTCATGAAACTTAGTCATAATGATTGTCTTGATAAAATCTCAAACGAGTGTGAAAGTGGGTTATGTGGGGTTAAAAACTAGGTCACTAGGTCAAATAGTACGAAAACCTTGTGAACACCCAAGATGTCACATTTATAGCCAAATCTTCATGAAAATTGGTCAGAATGATTGTCCTAATAAAATCTTGGACAAGTTTGAAAGTGGGTTATGTGAGGTCAAAAAGTAGGTCACTGGGTCATATCTTAGAGAAATCTAGTTTACACTCCAGTGGCCACATTTTTAGCCCAGTCTTCCTCAAACTTGCTCAGAGTGTTTGTCTTGGTGATATCAAGGTTGAGTGTGATCATGGGTTGGGTGGGAATAGAAAGTAGGTCACTAGGTCAAATCTTAGAAAAAATACTGTAGAGAGCACATTTTTAGCCCAATCTTCATTGGTCAGAATCATTGTCTTGATAAAATCAATATACTAAATCTTTGAAAATCTTGTTATGCAGAACCACTGCTCATGATCCACTGCTCATGATCCACTATCAACATTGTTCATATATTGTCCCTAAGTTCAATATTGACCCTACCCGTGGGCTACCCTGCAAAAATCTTAAATCTATGGTAATCAGGTGAGCGATTAAAGGCCATCTTGGCCCTCTTGTTTGTTTGGCCATGGCAGAAATTGTAGAATCATATTTGTATTATTCCGTAAGCAAACGGATCAGACTTTGATCAGACGGTTCTGATAGGAGTCATCTGATCTTGGTCTACTCTGTTTGTCAAGGCGTGAAAAGGTATTTCAGTCCTTTAGGATAATCAATTTCAATGCTTTGTGTTCGGAAAATTGAATAACACTTAAGCCTGTGCTAGGGGGCGTGAGTAGTATTGCCATTTTAACAATGCTCATGAATAGACTCGATAAAACCAAGTCTGAAATTTTCTCTTTCCACTTTACTGCTTTTGCATTCGAAGCAGCTCCTACTTTCAGAATTTAAGAGCTTGTCATAAAAATAATCCCTTATCATGCAGAGGAGTCAAAAATGACATATGCAAACAAAATTTAACAAGAACAGTATGTTCTTGCAAAAGGCCTGTGGTCAGAATCTACACCTTGTTCCACTTCAGTTGTTTTCAGCAAAACCCCTCTACAGCGATCTCCAAAAAGATGTCTAATTCTGGGTATCAAAGGTAGGTTGTAGCCTAATTCAGGTTGAAATTTTATGCAGAAAGCCATGGCAGAAACTGTATAATCATAATTAAATTACAGTTGAACTTCAATATCTCCAACTCGGATAACTGGAACTTCGGGATAACTTGAACTAAAAGTTCGGTCCTTCTAAAATATTACAATACAGAATTGTCCTAAAATGTATCACTACGCATATCAAGAAACACATTTCGCAGCTTAATGCAGTTCTACAGCAATGCTGAAAGCTCCTGCAGGAGCTTTCAGCATTGCTGTAGAACTGCATTAAGCTATGAACTTGAGAAATTACAAATAACAAATCGGATAACTCGAACTTCTGTTATCTTGAACTAATTATATAGTCCCTTGAAGTTCGAGATATTAAAGTTCAAGTGTATAATTATATCTCAAGCAAACAGAGCAGACCCTGATCTGATCTGAATCTACTCTGTTTGCAAAGGTATAGACAGGCATACTTATGATGTAAAGGATTAATTGTTTTTCAAAATGCTTCATGCAAAGTGCTTATTACCCATTGGTTATATTTTATAGCTGGAAGACTACGATCTTTCCGTGTACCGGGTGTTCTACAGAGGTTTGCCGGCACCTATCTGATTGTAGCCACAATCCACATGTTCTTTGCCAAACCAAATGACCCACATCAGGTGAATTATCCAGACAATAGTTTTATTAAAAAAGAACATTTTAGTTTCTAGTCGTAAGACAATCAGCTATTCTCTTTTTAGCTCACCTGGCACGAAGTGCCAAGGTGAGCAATTGTGATCGCCCTTTGTCCGGCGTGTGTCGTCCGCCGTCCACAATTTTTTCAAATGGCTTCTCTTCCTAAACCACTGAGAGGATTTCAACTAAATTTCACAGAAATGTACCTTGGGTGGTCCTCTATCAAGTTTGTTCAAATCATGACCCCGGGCCAAAAATGGCCCCGCCCTGTGGCTTATCAGTTGTTTTTGTAAAAATCTTTAAAAATCTTCTTCTCTGAAACCACAAATCCTAGAACTTAGATATTTGGTATGTATCATCATATAATGGGCCTCTACCAAGGTTGTTCAAATTATGACCCCCGGGCCAAAAATGGCCCTGCCCCGGGGTATATCAATTTTACATAAGACTTTTATAGGAAAACCTTTAAAAATCCTCTTCTCTGAAACCACATACCCTAGAGCTTAGATATTTGGTATGAAGCATCACCTAAAAGACCTCTACCAAGTTTGTTCAAATTATGACCCCCTGGCCAAAAATGGCCCGCCCCGGGCTTATCAGTTGTTTTTGTAAAAATCTTTAAATATCTTCTTCTCTGAAACCGTAAGGCCTAGACCTTTGATATTTGGTATGTAGCATCATCTATTGGTCCTCTACAAAGATTGTTCAAATTATGACCTCAGGGGTGGCAAGTTTTCTTTAGAAACATAGTGAAAACTTTGAAAATCTTCTCCTCTGATTGTCTGGTGAGGGATAGCAGGGTCATCATGGCCCTCTTGTTTACCTTTTCTCTGCTTTAACAGTGTATTAGTTCAATAAACTTTTCAGCAATATATATTAATAAAAAAACTTGCTTGAAATATGAAATGGGTTAACCCTTTACCTCATTGAAATGCTTTTTCAAGCAGAGTAGACCAAGATTAGACAGCTTCTGTTGGAGCCAACTGATCAGGGTCTGCTCTTTTTGCTCATAAAGTAATATACATGTATATCTGTTTCAACAGTTTCTGCCAGAAATACCTGTGTTCATATGCAAGATATAAAAACATTCTAAATGATATTTATGAAGTCATAAATTCTTGTATGAATGAATATTCATGAGGTAAAGCCTAAAAGGATTAACCCTTTCCCTGTTCTATATTTAGACCAGATGTTAATACCTACTGAATATTCATGGACAAAATAGTTATAGTGAAATATGGAAGGTGGAGCATTGATGCCATTTTAGAAAGTAAAGAAATCGATCTATCAAATTCCATAAGCAAACAGAGCAGACCCTGATCAGACGGCTCCTATAGGAGCCGTCTGATCTGGGTCTACTCTGTTTGCAAATGCATGAAAACACGTATATATGAGGGAAAGGGTTAAGAGAGGTTTTATTTTACTGGGATAATTTTTATGCCCCCAAAGCTAGGCTTTGGCGGCATATAGTGATCGCACCGTGCATGTGTGGGTGGGTGTGTGGGTGTGTGGGTGGGTGGGTGTGTGGGTGGGTGGGTGTGTGTGTGTATGGGTGTGTGTACCTTTTGTCCGGAGTATATTTCCTTTGTCACATCAGCTACGGATACCAAATTTGGTGTGTCAGTTCATCTTGGGATGGGGGAGTGTCGCGTACCATTTTCATGTCACTGTCCTTGACCTTGACCTTTGACCTTGATTTTACAAAAAGCTTGTCCGGAGCATATCTCCTTTACCTTACCAGCTACAGATTCCAAATTTGGTGTGTGAGTTCATCTTAGGATGGCGGAGTGTCGCGTACCATTTCCAGGTCACTGTGACCTTGACCTTGACCTTTGACCTCGATTTTAAAAAAAGTTTATGCCTTACCAGCTACAAAAAGCTTGTCCGGAGTATATCTCCTATACCTTACCAGCTAAGGATTCCAAATTTGGTGTGTTAGTTCATCTTGGGATGGAGGAGTGTCGCGTACCATTTTCAGATCACTGTGACCTTGACCATGACCTTTGACCGATTTTACAAAAAGCTTGTCCGGAGCATATCTCCTTTACCTTACCAGCTACAGATTCCAAATTTGGTGTGTGAGTTCATCTTGGGATGGCGGAGTGTCGCGTACCATTTCCAGGTCACCTTGACCTTGACCTTTGACCTCGATTTTAAAAACCGCTTATACCTTACCAGCTACAAAAAGCTTGTCCGGAGTATATCTCCTATTCCTTACCAGCTAAGGATTCCAAATTTGGTGTGTGAGTTCATCTTTGGATGGAGGAGTGTCGCATACCATTTTCAGATCACTGTGACCTTGACCATGACCTTTGACCGATTTTACAAAAAGCTTGTCCGGAGCATATCTCCTTTACCTTACCAGCTACAGATTCCAAATTTGGTGTGTGAGTTCATCTTGGGATGGCGGAATGTCATGTACCATTTCCAGGTCACTATGACCTTAACCTTGACCTTGACCGATTTTACAAAAAGCTTGTCCAGAGCATATCTCCTATACCTTACCAGATACGGATTCCAAATTTGGTTTGTGAGATCACCTTCAGATGGCGGAGTGTCGCGTACCATTTTCAGGTCACTGTGACCTTGACCTTGACCTTGGACCTCGATTTTACAAAAAAGGTTGTCCAGAGAATATCTCTTATACCTTACCAGCTACGGATTCCAAATTTAATGTGTGAGTTTATCTTGGGATGGCGGTGTGTCGCGTACCATTTTCAGGTCACTGTGACCTTGACCTTTGACCTAGATTTTACACAAAGCTTGTCTGGAGCATTTCTCCTATACCTTACCAGCTACGGAATCCAAATTTGGTTTGTGAGTTCATCTTGGGATGGGGGAGAGTCATGTACCATTTTCAGATCACTGACCTTGACCTTGACCTTTGACCTCAATTTTACAGTCCGGAGCATATCTCCTATATCTTACCAGATACAAAAAGCTTGTCCAGAGCATATCTCCTATACCTTAAACGTTGACAATCAACCCAGGGTTCTTTTTAACGTTGAGAATGACTTAGGGTCCTTTTTAACTAAGTTTTGACGCTTGGCTCTTTTCTTAGGTATCATAATCGTCAAAGGTTCTGTTTCTAATGTTAAGAACTGACTCCTGTGTCATTTTTAACAGCATCAAAATTTCATGTTACACCTGCATTACATTGTATTGTTTTTCCACCAAAATGCATTTCGGTGTCAAACACTTTGGGGGCATTTGTCACCCGTGACAACCCTCTTGTTTACTTGGTGTTTTCCTCTTACAGTATAACTGGTGGAGCGGTGTGCGAGACGTTGTAGACTACTGGGGAGAATGGGTTCTGAACTCATTGCTGGTGATCCTCTGGCTTGTCCTCACATTTGTCGTACATGACCCCCACTGTCCAAAGTGAGTTCAAGTTCATAATGGGGAAAACAAATGATATACAGTCGAACTCGGATAACTCGAAATTCGGGATAACTTGAACAAAAGGTTCAGTCCTTCCAAAACTTACAATACAGAATTGCTCTAAAATGTATCGCTACAGATATCTAGAAACACGTCTGACGGCTTAATACAGGTCTAAAGTAATGCTGAAAGCTCCTACACAAGCTTTCAGCATTACTTTAGACCTGTATTAAGCTGTGGCCCTGAGAAATTGTTCAGGTTAGATATCGGATGACTCGAACTTTTGTTATCTCGAACTAATTTGTATGGTCCCTTGAAGTTTGAGTCATATAAGTTCAACTGTAGTTGTCAATGCAAATGAAGAGAGAAATTTTTTTTATCTTAATACGGTATATGAAAGGTTTGCACTCAGCCTTTTCCCTGATATAAACGCCTTTTCATGCCTTTACAAACTGACAAAACCCAGATCAGACGACACCTGTAGGAGTCATTTAATCAGGGTCTGCTCTGTTTGCTCATGGAATAATATCGATCTGATTCTACAGTTTCTGCCCTGACCAAAATTTCTTGTGTTCATATACCATTATCAGCTAATACAGAGCAACAGAAAACTGTGCATACTCAAATACTAAAATCATCCTTTTCTCAATTAAACCCTATGTTGTGACTACTCTTTCAAATCATCACTTCAAGATATTTAACCCTTAACCTGTTCTATATTCCAAAATTCAATACCTGCTGAATATTCATGGACAAAATAGTTACCATGAAAACTAGAAGGTGTAACATTGTAGCCATTTTAGAAATTAAAGAAACAGATCTTTCAAACAGAGCAGAGCAAACAGAGCAGATCCTGATCAGATGGCTCCTACAGGAGCCATCTGATCTGGGTCTACTCTGTTTGCAAATGCATGAAAAGGCATTTATATGAAGGAAAGGGTTAACTCTTAGTGTATCACAGAAGCAATTTAGCTCCTAGATTTTATCTTCTGGACAGTAATCACTTTGTTAACATGGGAGTCTTAAACCTTTTACCTGTTCTACTTTTATTCAAATTTCAATACCTACTGAATATTCATGAGCGAACTAGTTATAATGAAATATGGAAGGTGAAGCAGTGTAGCCATTTTAGAAAGTAAAGAAACAGATCTATGAAATACCAATAGCAAACAGAGCAGACCCAGATCATACGGCTCCTATATGAGCCGTCATCTGGATCTACTCTGTTTGCAAATGCATGAAAACAAGTTTATATAAGGGAAAGGGTTAACCTTCTACCGGATAGAGTCATTTTGCCAAACTTCTGCGTACAGAGTAGACCCACATCAGACAGCTCCTGTCTGCTCAGTATGCCTATGAAATAATATAGATCTGATTCTACACAGTTTCTGCCTTGGTCAAACTTTCCTTTGTTTGATATGCCGTTATAAAAATTCAACCAATTTATATTCATGCTGTCATTATTTCTAACAAGAGTATCTGTGAGATAAAGGATGACACGCAGGTGACAGGCCTTAGTTTGAGACAACAGACACCTTAGTGTGAGACAACAGACGCCTTAGTGTGAGACAACAGGCACCTTAGTGTGAGACAACAGGAGCCTTAGTGTGAGACAACAGAAAGCTGCTTTGGGAGCTTCCTGCATAACATCGTCCTGCATGAAGCTACCACCTGTCTTTAACCCTTTCCTTCATATAAATGCGTTTTCACGCATATGCGAACAGAGAAAACCCAGATCAGATTGCTCCTATAGGAGCCGTCTGATCAGGGTCTGCTCTGTTTGCTAATGGAATTTGAAAGATCTGATTCTTTTCTTTCTAAAATGGTTTCAGTGCCATCTTCCATATTTCATTGTAACTATTTTGTACATGAATATTCAGTAGGTATTAAAATTTGGAATAAACTTAGAACAGGGAAAGGGTTAAACGCTTGAATTCAATTATTTTGATCGATATGTTGATTGGGTGCAGCAGAAAGCTATGTCTGTAGAAGGATCTTTTAGAGAAGTCAAAAGGGATGTAATATTTATGTTTTTATTTCTGTGTGTAGAGGATACCTTGGGCCAGGAGGTTTGGCCAATGACCATGAAGGTGCCAACGTATCTTTGTGTACGGGAGGTGCAGCCTCATACATTGACAGAAAGATATTTGGCGAGGCTCATATATACCAGAATCCAACCTGTAAGGTGAGAGAATGAATCGCCGCATTAAGTATTAGGCTATTTTTAGATCCAACTACTTTGAATAAATCTACCGAGAAGGAGCATTAACTAGAAAAAATGACAAATTCAAAATTTTGTAGTTTGAAACCGTTGTGATTAATAGAGCATTTGCTCCTATAGGAGCGAATGCTCTATTTATCACAATGGTTTCATATAGTGACTTTTACAGAGAGGCGAATTTATGGAGGAAAGGGTTAAAAGTTCGTGAAAAAAATTAATATTTATTTTTCAGCAGTAACCTAGATATACGAAGTTGTCTGGCAGACAACATTAGGCATATAGTGAAGACCCAGATCAAATGGCTTCTTGAGTGGCTGTTTGGTCACAGTCTAAACTATTTGTCAATCTAATTTAAACTTATCAAAATTGAGCTAGATAGAATTTTATAAATGGGTGAAGTGGAAAGATTTGATATCTGAATACTAAAGGTAATTAGGATATTTAGTCAATATACATTGACAAAATGCATGTAACTTGTATTATATTGACTGTGGAATTTTTGCAGGAGATCTACCAGTCGACAGTTGCACATGACCCAGAAGGACTGCTGGGGATTTTAACCTCATGCTTCATGTGCTTCTTGGGCCTACA
Source organism: Azorinus chamasolen (assembly GCA_963576725.1). Lineage (NCBI taxonomy): Eukaryota > Metazoa > Mollusca > Bivalvia > Cardiida > Solecurtidae > Azorinus > Azorinus chamasolen. The sequence continues at coordinate 43,793,220 of OY755236.1, read as the reverse complement.
GGTATAAACTTCATATTGTTTCTGATTCATCTGAAATATATCAAAACTAAGGGTCTAATTTATAACTTTTGTAAACTGTTTGGATCCAGATGAGATTCTGGGTGACTGTGAGTCTAATCAGGATCCAAACTGTTTGACACTGACACCATTTTTGAAAAGTAGGGGCAATCTGGTCAGTGTCTACTATGTTGATTTATGAAATAATACAGATCTGATTATACATGCCTGCCATGTTCAAATTTTTCCTTTGTTGAAAATGACATAAACATAATAAAAAATAACTTAATTGATATTTGTGATACCATTATTTCTCACATAAATATTTATCAAAGGGTTAAGAATCGATGCAGACAAGTTTTGCAGATGAAAATTATTTTGTGCTGATAGTGTTAAAGTAACTCTCATAATACCTTTCTCTACAATTCTTTTGCGTAGTGTCAAAGTGTGAAACAGTTTGGATTCTGATGTGATGTCCAGTTACTCAGCTTTTTATTTATGTTATACAATGATTTATTTTTTTTTTAAAGAAATTGCATTGACAGTTTTTCAAAATGGTGCCGATTGTCTGTGTTTACTGGTCCTTAATCCATGTTTGTCTATAGCTTCGGATAATAGATGTGAAAATCAAAGGTAAACATTCATGCCAGACCAAATATGACTTAGATTAATGCTGGGTTTTCAGACGCGAATTTGTATAATCCAAAAAGTTTAGCATAGAAATAAGAAGGATGGAGATCGGGACTAACACTATGCTTCGAATAACACCAGAGCTTGGGATTATTTTTTGAATAACCATGACTCGACTGTATTAAGATGTTACTTAATGTTGAGTAAACAAAACTCTTCCCACTGTAATAAGAGGTCACTTGGTGTAGCTTAGAAATCAGGGATGTTTTGGCCAATTTCTGACTATTATGTAGGTTACGCGTAGGTCCAGTATCCCAAAAAGTATACAGGATGAAAAATATTGTATCTATTTTCAGTATGTACTTTTCATGTATGTCAGAAAACAATAGATAAAAATACGTATTCAGATACTAAAATTGTCATTTTCTCCACCAAACCCTTTGCTATGAGCACTCATTAGAATCATCATGAAGAGACAATTCTGGTCACAGCATATGGTTTAGTGTAGAAGAGAAGGTTGGGAACTATTCTAAAAGCTGGGCATCTTGTCTGGTCCTCTGTGTGTATGCCTTTGATATGCTCTTTCATGCTCTTTCATGTGTTCTCTAGGCTGGTAAAATCCTAGTTCTCTTCCCAGACTGGAAGGCCAGGGTCAGAAGATTTCTATTCTGGGGAGTTGTGCTGGTAAGTTCTATAAAAAAGATAACAGATAATAGGAGCACTGATCTATCGAAATGTCGTATTTCTCTGTAAAACTCTATTGTCGTAGTACTTCGTAGAATTGAATATGAGAGGCAGAATTTTTTAGTACAAATCAGATAATATTCAGTTAAGTTACCTCATAGATATGTATTTTAACACCTTTGCAAACAGATTACACCCAGATCAGACAGCTCCTGTAGGAGTGTCCACTATTTGCTATATTTGTTCTGGCATATCAATTAGGGTAATTATAGTATAAGCAATTCAGATGAAAAAAAATGTCCTTCAAGAGTAATTTGATCTACTGTTGTTTAACCTATTGATCCATAAATACACCTTTCTTCGCCTTTGCAAATAGAGCAGACCCAGATCAGATGGCTCCTATAGGAGCAGTCTGGCCAGGGTCTGCTCTGTTCGCTTATGATATAATAAAGATATGATTCTACAGTTTCTGCCATGGCTTGATATAACAATTAGTAAAGGGTTAAATTTTTCTGGCTGACTATTTTTGTTAATCATTAGTAAGAAAACTGTTTCATAAATATATAAAAATATATATAAATAAAAACAAAATGCTTTATTTCAGAGAAGGGGCATTACCAGTGTATGACTTTGATGTATTTCAGGGTATTTTAGCACTGATATTATGTAGAGGCTGGAAGAATGGAGGATTTATTCCAATTAACAAAAATCTGTGGTACGTTGAAATTAAAATTCTTTCAGTACATGTAGTTATATGTGTGTCAGTGAAAAGTATTAATGTAAGCACCACTTCTTTTACTCATTACTCAGTATTATTGCCTTTTGATGCCTTTGTGAACAGAATAGACCCAGATCAGATGGCTCCCGAAGGAGGCATCTGATTAGAGTATGCTCTGTTTGTTTATGAAATAATCTAGATCTGATTCTACAGTTTCTGTCATAGCCAAATGTGTTCAAATGCCATTTTAAAAATTCATCTACTGGATATTCAAAAAGTCATTATTTCTTTTATAAATATTCATGGAGTAAATGGTTAATACTTGTTAGGTTGAGTAATTGCAGACTATGAACAGATTGTGTACCTGCTTTAACCCATTCCCTTTTATTTTTAGACCCAACCTCTTCAAATAAATATACTGAAAAGGAGCATTTACTAGAGAAAAAGGAAATTTTTAGTATTGTGTAGTTTTGAAACCATAGTGATAGATTTTTTTTTACAGAGACGTAAAAAGGCATAAGTAGGAGGGAATGGGTTAATCCAGATGAATTTTCATGCAAGACTGTCCTTATGAATTAATTTGTACTTAACTCTTTGCATGCTAGCGGTGAAACTGTGATTACCCATGCAAACAGTTTATATCAAGATGAGACGCCGCATAATGCGGCGTCACATCAGGATACAAACTGTTTGTCATCTTGACCATATTTTTGCAAACAAATAAGAGAAAGTTTATTTTAAGAATTGAAGCAGACGACAATTGTTGCAGATGAAAAACTGCTTAGCGACGTTAGGGTGCAAAGAGTTAATTATAATATAAGGTAATTTATTAGTATGTCAAACATTAGAAAGTCAGATATGTAACATTTATAAGCAAGCAGAGTAGCTCCTGTAGGAGCTGTCTCATCTGGTTCCATGCTTATAAAACATTTTAGTTGAGTCTGAGTTTGTTCTCAAGTTTTTGATTGGTCAGATTTGAGCCTTTGGCTCAAATCTGACCAATCAATAGCTTGAGAACTCAATCAAAAGCTTGAGAACGAACTAAGACTGAATATTTTATGCCCTGATGAGCTTCAGTTGTTTTGACCTCTTTTCTAGTTCGAAATGATTGCAAAGTGTATTTAAAATGCAAAGAATCGTTTAACCCTTTCCATCATGAATATTTATGTGTGACATCATGAATATTTATCAAATTAAGGTTTATAATAGTGTGTGAACACAGTATGTCTTAGCCTGGCAGAAATTGTAAGATCGGATCTTGAAAGATCTATAAGCAAAGAGAATGGACTTGATCAGATGGCTCCTACAGGAGCTGTCTGGTCGGGGTCTGCTCTGTTTGCAAAGGCATAAAAAAGGGATATCTAATGAGTAAAGGGTCAAAACTATTGTCTAGGCCCCATGAAAATTTCCGTATTATGCTAAGAATTGAGTAAATTAATTTGTCAAAATTTATGAAAATCAAAGTCGTATTTGATAAATGATCAAATATTGTAAACAATTGTATCCTCCAGTCCTATTTTAAACCTACATGTACATTAAAACCTGTCTTGACCCTTTACCTCATAGAGATGCCTTGTGACATCTTGGCTGAGTAGACCTAGATCAGACAGCTCCTGTAGGAACCATCTGATCAGGGTCTGCTCTGTTTGCTTATGAAGTGATATTGATCTGATTCTGCAGTTTCTATCATGGTTAACCAGGGCCTCCGCTGGCGGTCGCCAAAATCGCCAATGGCGAAAATATTCATAATCTGGCGATAAAAAATTAAATCTGGCGAATGTAGTGGCGAAAGACAATTTTGCAAATTATACCGAGAAATACAGACCCAATTTAGCTCTCTCAGTCAATTATCACAGCTTCTTCTGTTTGTGTGCAAAGCGTGTCGGTTGTTTACACAAGAATTTTACCTGGGGATTTCCCATGCAGACACCGGATATCATGCGTGAAAGATGTGATTCTAGCTGGTTCCCAATTTGTGACCTACTATTTTGTTACATGTAAGCAAACAGATTATGCGGGAAACCAGTCATGTCAAAGATGGCGACATTGTTTGCAAGTTCAGCCGTGGGCAATTTGATTTCTTCTTGTGGCACGTTTATTACTCAAACGAGCGGACTGACACCTAAGGATTTGCATCAAAGGGATTAAAGAACGACAAACAAGACAATTAAGTGGATTTGGCTTGCGATTATCTCGGGCAATTTGGTCCGATCGGACTTTGTAGATCCACGGTAAGAAACAATTACACCACTAAAAGGCACTATTCAGGCTACTGTGTTAGTTCTCAGTTTGATAATTGGGAATAAATACTTTGGATGTGTATCGTGTGTCCTATTATTAAAGATATATATTTTATGCTTTCAGTCTGTTAAAAAACAGAGTTTAAACAATTCACATTACAAATTGCCTACTCTAGTGCACTCGCAGTGTTCTGAAACTACTAAAGGAAATGCATATAACAGAAACATTCCATATTTCTTTGCATAACTTTAACTGTAGAGAAAATGAATTGACCATTTTTTTTATCCTTATTGTTTGTGTTTAAAACTTTTTTAATTCAAAATATATTTGTTCTGAAATTATTTATTTGCATTGAAAGTTAAAGCAGTTTTGAAATCTAATGTTATTTATCTTGTTAAGCAACATAATCTGAAACGGAGACATACACATACATGTTCAATACAAAACTGAATGGAAATTAGGGAAAATTCCAATACTTAAATGTACACATCATTTTTTCTGTGGCTTATCGTAAGTTTTTAATAGTACCAAGAGAAGATTTAATATTGTTTACAGATAAAAGTCGACTATTGCTTTATTTGTTTGTTTTATTTCAGATCTTCAAGTGGGGAGGAGAATCCCAGGCTTTAGATACTACTCCATCATCATAAGGAAGTGACCCTAAAATGATCATCCACGGGGAAAACATAAAATGTAATGCAGAGCGCCAGCAAAGCAGACCATATGGCTACATGTTGAAGTTGATCCAAGACTGCCACCAGCATGATCAGACCCATATGGATCAACATAGTCTTTATGTTGACATAAATTGTTACTATTATCAAAATAATAAAGGAAATGTAAACATACACAAGTTGGTTCTTCTGTGTTTAAAGTGTTACACATTTCATGACGTAGAATCTGAGGGAAAACTTTGGCTCTAACTTTGGCTCCAACAGATCCAAATTGGCGAAACAAAATTCTTATTTGGCACAAGTTTTTCTAATTTGGCGAAAGTGATGGCGCAAAGAAAAAAAAGCCAGGGGAGGCCCTGGTTAACCCATTCCCTCATATTGACGACTCTGTCATTTTGTGAAACCATTGTGATAAATAGAGCATTTGCTCTTATAAGAGCAAATGCTCTATTTATCACAATGGTTTCAAACTACAAAATTCTAAACTTTTCCTTTTCTATAGTTAATGCTCCTTTTTGGTAGATTGATTCAAAGTGATTGGATCTAAAAATAGCCTATTAGGTAATGGTTAAAGATGCTAATATTCATACAGTCATTATTTCTTACATGAATATTCATTAGGTAAAGGTTTAAGCAATCATTAAAAGGTCTAAATTAACGTAGGTGGTAGCTTTGTGCAGGACAAAAGTAATGCAGAAAGCTCCCAAAGAAGTTCCTGCATTACTTTTTCCTGCTCTAAGCTATCACCTGCTGTTAAACATGTACATGTATTTATATACTTTGCAAGTGGTCACTTAAAACATGCTTACTATAATTCATTTTTAAACTTTTCCTTTTCTGTTTCAGGTCGCTGTCATTTGTTCTGTGTCTGTCATCATTTGCATTCTTTCTGTTCACCTTCTGTTACCTGACTATAGATGTGTACAAAGTATGGAGTGGGGCACCATTTTACTATCCTGGTGAGTTGTTCTCAAACTAGCTAGAGGTTTCAGTTAACCCATTCCCTCCTAGGATATTTTTAGACCAACCTCTTAGAATAAATCTACTGAAAAGGAGCATTTTCTACAGAAAAGGATTTTTTTTTAGACTTTTGTAGTTTTTGAAACCATTTTGATAAATAGAGCATTTTCTCCATAGGATTAAATGCTATATTTATCACAGTGTTTTCGAAAATTACTTACAGAGGTGTCAAACGGCGTAAGTAGGAGAGCATGGGTTAAACATTTACAGCATATCAATTTGTATAATTTTCAAAATGGCACATTAATTTATGAATGTTTAGCAAAAGCAGAAACTGCAGAATCAAATCAAATGAATATTCACAGAACGATCAGTTTATGAAAAAAATGTTCATTACGAAAAGGGCTAACAAACATCCATTTTATGTCTCTCAGTAGTTCAAAACAGATATCTACATGATAAAATCACATATACCATGTTCTCAAATTACAGAAAGAAGTTTATTGACATGAATTTTACCTTGATATATTTTGTTTCTCATGCATGCCGTAGGTATGAATTCAATCTTCATGTATGTTGCCCACCTCGTGTTTCTGCCCTACTTCCCGGTCAGTTTGTATGTTGACGAGACCTCTCACTGGGCCCAGCTTGCCATGAATCTGTGGGGACCTATCTTCTGGTGCTTTGTCACATACAAAATGCATCTGGACAAAATCTACCTAACTATATAGGTCAGATGTAACAAGATGTAATAACAGCACCAACTGTAATCTGTAATAAAATATAAAATATACCACCCTCACTGTAATCAACCAACACACACACACACACTGACAATCCAGGCCATGTCAGAATGGAGTAGTACAAGCTACTCTTGTCCTATCTGTAGTAAATTGCACAAATTCCTTTACAGTTTTAACCCTTTCCCTCATATAAACATGTTTTCATGCATTTGCAAACAGAGTAGACCCAGATCAGACGGCTCCTAGAGGAGCGGTCTGATCAGGGTCTACTCTGTTTGCTAGTGGAATTTGAAAGATCTGTTTCTTTTCTTTCTAAAATGGCTATAATGGTCCACCTTCCATGTTTCATTATACGTATTTTCTCCATGAATATTCAGTAAGTATTGAAATTTGGACTAAATATAGAACAGGGAAAGGGTTAACTCATTCCCTCCTACTGATACAGTGCTCCCTCCATTAACATCACCTCTCAACAACGGTTCCCTCCCCATAGCGACAACGTGTATTCCCCCCGGAGGATTTTCAAGTAAAACTCCCTCCCGCGAACGATACCTCTCTACAACGGCTAACGACATGTATATTTGTAGCCGGACGGTAACATTTACCTCCCTTCAACGGTACTTCAGCTGAACGTAATTTTCTGAACACTGAACAAAAGCAACCAAGCATGTGAAAGATGATTGGTCCCAATGACACTAATCTTTATGTAATTAACGGCCGCCTGTTACCTTACTAGCTCCGAGCAATAATTCAGTCAACCATAGCTAATCCGTTGTGCGACTCGAGCGACAATTTGTGTGTAAATTCATTATGACACACTGACACCTATATGCTGTTGTGTATGACTGATTAGGAGAATACTGAATTTCAATTGAGAAACACGTTTTCTATATTCATAAAGTAAAAGAAATATTGTCAGTTAAATTCGTTTATTTCTCTCTCTTGTTCCAGAACGATAACCTTAGGCGCGTTCGATTTGTCACTTCTAGAAAAAGATCGTGTGACAGAAATGAATTTCAATCGAGTTCGGTCATAAACTGAACTTAGAAACTAAAAATTCTTCACGGCAACAGTACTCTTGTCAAATTTGAACATAAGTGCGTAATGATTTTCATTCCATTTTCCTCTAGTTTTCTCAGAAGGAAACGGTGAATAAAATAGAACATGTTCTTCCGAACAATTCTACTCCTAGTGGACCTAATCGCACACGTTCATTTTTCAACTTGCGGATTGCGATTCGTGGACGTAGGGAAACATTTTGTTATGCATTCTAAACAGGTCTGTCTGTCTGTTAATCTGTCGATCTATCTACCTATTTATTAAATCATCAACGCATACATCCATCTGTCAAATCTGTCAAAATACGTCTGTGTAGTGTTCCCTCCCAACAACAACACCCTCTGCACAACGGCACTTTTATGTGTTTCCGTAAAGTGTCGTTGTTCGGAGGGAGCACTGTACCTTTTGACGTAAAAGTAAACGTCATGTTTTGAATCGTCATGTTTTGAAATGTCATGTTTTGAAACCCTTGTGATGAATAGAGCATTTGCTCCTATGGAGCACATGCTCTGTTTATCACAATGGTACAGTGGCACTTGAACACAGGAGTTTTTTGCCAAGACAGAAACAGTTGAATCAGCTCTATACTACCGGTGTATGAACAGTGCAGACCCTGACCTGACAGCTCCTGTCATCTGATCCAGGATAGCTCTGTTTGCAAAGGAGTTTTAAAACCCTCATATAAATGCTGTTTCACACCTTTGCAAACAGAGTAGACACGGATCAAATGGCTCCTGTAAGATCCTTTTAACCCTTTCCCTCATATAAATGTGTTTTCATGCATTTGCAAACAGAGTAGACCCAGATCAGACTGCTCCTAGAGGAGCCGTCTGATCAGGGTCTGCTCTGTTTGCTAACAGAATTTAATAGATCTTTTTCTTTGCTTTCTAAAATGTCTACAATGGTCCACCTTCCATATTTCTTTATAACTATTTTGTGAATGATTATTCAGTAGGTATTGAAGTTTGGAATAAACACAGAACAGGGAAAGGGTTAATCAGGGTCTGCTCTGTTTGCTTATAGATCTGACTCTACAGTGTCCACCAAACATTCCTATGTACATAAGCCATAATATAAATTTAGCTAACAAATATTCATGATGTCATTATTTCGTACCTGAATATTCAACAGGAAAAGGGTTACTGTCAAATACTACACTCCAGTCTACATCAACCATCCCAATCCCTGGTGTAGAAACTTCAGTTTCATTCTATGAATTTCCTATACATTGTATAAATACTACATGTACCATTACCTTATCCATAACTGTAAATAGAGACACCTCTTTCCTGTTTACCACAAAATTGGATGCAAATAGAATAAACTTACCTGACAACCAGACTATTATGAGACTATTTTATGAAGAAATGAAATTTTTAACAAAATACGATCTTGTAACACATTCATACCATTTATAGCATTTTTTTAAAAAAAAACTTTTTGGGAAGCTTCATCATCAAGAGCAGATGCTCATTGCATTACAATTTCTTTTTCACAGAGTTATGGGCCTTTGATTATTCAATATATCACATACCCTGGCAAATGATTATTAAAATCCTAGTAAGTTGTAATTTTGCATTCTAGCAAAACATCTATCATTTGATGTAATATATTGTTTTAACCCTTTACCTGATAGGGAAACCTTTAGACATCTTTTCTAACAGAGTACACCCGCATCATATGGCTCCTTAAAGAGCTGTCTGATGAGAGTCTGCTCTGTTTGCTTATGTTCATTGCAAAATAATCCTGTGTTCATATACCAAAATAAAATTAATTGAATTAATATGCATGATATCATTATTTCTTAAATGAATATTCATCAGCTAAAGGGTTAGTGTTTTAATGTGCATTTTATGAAATTGAGAAGTAGATATGAAATTTCGCGACAGACTTTTGTGATAATAACATGAAGATAAATATGAAAGTAATAATATAGAGCTTGTTCAGTTCGTATTGTTACCAGTATTAGAAAGATTCAAAGGATAAAAAATTGATTGCATGATAATATTACAGCTGGGTATACTCTAATTACTATAAGTAGGTGGACACCAGTTTGTGAAGTTAAATAATTCAATTAGGTACCAAATTAGACAGACATAGAAGCAAATAGTGTAGACCCAGATCAAATGGCTCCAGAAGGAGCCATTTGATCTGGGTCTACACTATTTGCCCAAGTTTCACTGTCCTATTACTTACGGTAATTAGGGTATATAGATTTCTTTTGTTAGACTATGAGATTCATGCTCTTACATACATGTAGTTATTTGTGTAAATAGGTTTTGTCTTATCTTTTGGAAAGCTATTTTCATTCCCTCATATTGAGGCCTTTTGACGCCTCTGTATCAGTCACTTTTTGAAACCATTGTGATAAATAGAGAATTTGCTCCATAGAAGCAACTGCTCTATGTATCACAATGGTTTCAAAACTACACAATTCTAAAAATTTCTTTTCTCTAGTAAATGCTCCTTTTTGGTAGATATGCCTATGAGGGATATGTTAACCTCTTCACTGAAAAGAGGATGGGTCTGTGATATCATAAGCGCACAGTTTGAATCGAGATATGATGCTGAGTAACTTATCGTCTCATCAGGATTCAAATTGTTTGACACGATGCTTATCTTTTGTTGAAGCAACTCCTACTCTAAAACTTGAAGCAGACGGAAACTTGTCCTGTAGATGACAATGCTGTCACAGACAGGGTTAATTATAATAAGTTTTATTTTTAATTTGCAGGTATGAATGCCATAGTACTGTACATGTGCCATGAGATTATTAACCAACCTTTCCGCAGGTTCTGGGGAATTGAGCCTCACTCCCATGTCGTGTTCCTTCCCATCAACCTCTGGGACACAATCGTCTGGGTTCTCATTGCTTACTTCCTGTTCCATTTTAAGATATTCATCTCTGTGTAGGACAACAGAAGCCTTCAGATACCTTCTAGGGGTTAAATGATACTTAGAACTTTAAGTGTATTGCTGTTGTATTCTTAGTGATAGCAATCCATCAATTGTGAAAATTAATATCAATGAATATCAGTGATAGTGTGTTGGAATATCACTAGTTATGTTACTTAACCCTTCGCTTGCTATTCACGTCAATATAACTACCTGTAAATAGTGAAGACCCAGATGAGCGGCCATCAAAAACAGGTCTAATTATGGGTCTGTAAGGCAGGTGGTAGCTTCATGCAGGTCAAAAGTAAACAGAAAACTCCTTTCTGCATTATCTTTGCCCAGCTTTAAGCAACTACCTGCTTTTTTGTAAGAGTCCTATGTTCAATAAATGAATGGCCATATTAGACAGGTTTTACTGTATTCATGTTTTATCGGATGTAGCAGAGGTAAATTCAGCGGAAAATATTGTTATAATTTTAAAACATATTTGAAAATCTTATTTAACCCTTTCCCTCATATAAACGTCTTTTCACACCTTTTGCAAACAGAGTAGACCCAGATCAGATAGCCCCTGAAGGAACTGTTTGATCCAGGTCTGCTTGGATTGCTTATAGAATTTTATAGATCTGATTTTACAGTGTCCACCATGGTGAAAAAATACGTGTCCATGTTCCATTGTATTAATTGTGTCCATGTTCCATTGTATTAATTGATGTTCCATTGTATTAATTGATGTTCCATTGTATTAATTGATGTTCCATTGTATTAATTGATGTTCCATTGTATTAATTGATGTTCCATTGTATTAATTGATGTTCCATTGTATTAATTGTGTCCATGAATATCTATGAGATGATAAAATTTTGCAGAAATGTTAAACAGGGAAATGGTTAACTGTGATTCTGTGACATTGGCCTTGCAATACGCTTTTTTCAAAGGATGTGAGTAATGGCACGTTATGTAAAGTGTAATTATGCCAATCCAAAATGGTGATTGTTCCCGATAGTCACCCTCAACCCTTTACTCCATAGATCAAGTTTCCTCAATGCATCATATATATTTCTCAGATGCGTTAGTTAACCCTTTCATTGTTCAATATTCATGTAATGAGAAATGATGACATCATGGATATTCACTGGCTTAGTTTTTACGATATAAACTTTTCAAGGATTTTTTTTTGTTTGACAAAAAATGTACAATCAGATCCATATCATGTAAAAAAAAACCCAGATCCATCTGATCTGGGTCTACCCCATTTGTCAAAAGGCATTTATATAAAGGAAGTTAAATGTTACCACTGTCCATTTTTGAGTGCATTCATGAGTCTGTGAGTGGATCACAACTAACTCATTCTCTCCTACCAACGCCTTATTGCACCTATGTAAAAGTCACTTCTTGAAACCATTGTGATAAATAGAGCATTTGCTCCATAGGAGCAAATGCTCTATTTACCACAACCGGCCGCGTGGCTCAGTGGTAGAGCGTCCGCCTGCGGTACGGAAGGTCGTGGGTTCGAACCCCGGCCGCGACAGACCAAAAGTCGTTAAAAGTAGGTACTAGTAGCTCCCTTGTCTACGCTCGACATTAAAGGTGTAGTTCAAGAACTGGTCGGCCTGGTGTCAGGATAATGTGACTGGGTGGGGTGCCCTTGCCATGTACCTGCGGCAGGAGTATTCCAGTGAGGCAGCACTATAACTTGTCTCATGCGAGTGCCGTCTGCAAATAACTGAAATACTGTTGGTCGGACGTAAAACCCAACTCACTCACTCACTCTATTTACCACAATGGTTTCAATACTACACAATTCTAAAAAAAACAACTTTTCTCTATTAAATGCTCCTTTTCGGTAGATTTACTCAAAGAGGTTTGGTCTAAAAATACTTAAAATAGTTAATAGAGATGAGTTAACTTAAGCTTGGGCTTCCATATCCGATGACTAGGATTGGAGCTATGCTCTGCCTCATAAGTATTATACACATATTCATGACTTCTTGAATATTCATTAATTATTATTTATAACAGCCAATGACTAAGGGAAATTTAGGGCCATATCAGAAAAATGGAATCTTTATTATACCACAAACAAATAGAGTAGAGACTGACCAGACAGCTCCAACAGGATCTGTCTGATATGGGTCTATATACTCTTTATGAAAATGCATCTCTGTCAGGTACATGCACAGGGTTAATGAATGCCATGTCTCATTCCTTTACACAGCTGTATTTATGCAAGATTTTCAGTATTATGAATAGATAATTCCCTACCAGCTACAGGTCAGTTAAGCTTTGGTCAGTCTATGAGTAGATAATTCCCTACCAGCTACAGGTCAGTTAAGCTTTGGTCAGTCTATGAGTAGATAATTCCCTACCAGCTACAGGTCAGTTAAGCTTTGGTCAGTCTATGAGTAGATAATTCCCTACCAGCTACAGGTCAGTTAAGCTTTGGTCAGTCTAGTCAATACTGTATGTGTATTGTTTTCATGTCAGTATTTGTAATGCTTTCCTGTCAGTACAGTAACCCCTCCCCACCCCCTCTAAACTGGAAATTTAATTAAAAACAGTTGAGGTATTTTTAAAAAGGCAGGTAGCTACTAAATTCATGTGAAAGAAAAGTCCTTTAAGAACTTTCTGCACGACTTTCATCCTGCATTAACCCTTTCCTCCATAAATACGCCTTTCTATGCCTCTGTAAAAGTTGCCAGTTGAAACCATTGTAATAAATAGAGCATTTGCTCCTATAGGAGCAAATGCTCTCTTTATCACAATGGTTTCAAATTACAAAATTTAAAAAAAATCCTTTTCTCTAGTTAATGCTCCTTTTTGGTAGATGCATCCAAAGAGGTTGGATCTAAAAATAGCCTATAAAGGAAAGGGTTAAGCTGCCACCTGTCTTATAGACTGGCGCTGATACTAATTTTTAATATCCGGTTTAGTTTGTTTATTACTTTCATCACAGCAAGTAAAATTTTAAAACAGTGGTAGATTTCATAATAATACACTAATGTAACCCATTACCTGATGAATATTCATGTAACATGTAATGACGTCATGAAAAGTAACCCCTTCATGAATATATGTAAGAAATAATAAAATCATGAATATTTATGATTTTTCATAATGGCATGGGAACACGGGAATTTTTTGCCATGGTAGAAACGGCAGAATCGGATCTATAAAAGTAAACAGAGCAGACCCGGGTTAAACGGCTTCTACAGGAGCCATCTGATGTGGGTCTACTCTGTTTGAAAAAGGAATGTATATTGAAGTTGTGGCAATCTATTCTAATTTCATAAGCAAACAGAGTAGACCCACATCAGATGGCTCCAACAGGAGACGTCTGATCTGGTGTAATCTGTTTGCAAAGGCATTTACATGTATATGAAGGAAAGGATTAATGTAAATACCCATTAAAGTTACCTTATACCTGATAGAGACACATTTTAACACCTTTGCAAACAGAGTAGACCCAGATCAGACGGCATCGATCTGCTGTTTGCTTGTAAAATGATAGATACGAGTCTAGTTTCTGTCGTAGATAAAAATTTCCTTCTTCATTTGCGATTATAAAAATCAGCAAATGGTAATTATTATCCATACAGTATTAATTTCTTACATAAATGATCATGAGGTAAATAGTTATGAGCAAGGAGATAGAAGTATTGTTATTTGTGTATAGGATGTAAATGAAATGTAGCTGCTATGTTGATGTTTGTTTTATATCGCATAATTGTAAAAAAAAATTTGCTTTAGCATTGAAACGTAGATTCATATGTGGTTAATGCTTATATTTTTATACTGAATTTTTCTACGCCTTTGCAAACAGAGTAGACCCAGATCAGATGGCTCATATAGAAGCCGTCTGATCAGGATCTGCTATGTTTACTTTATGATATGATATAGATATGAGGCCAGATTTGCTGCCATTGCCAGAACTTCAAGTGTCCATGTGCTATTATAACTAATTGATATTCGTGATGTCATTATTTCTATCATGAATATTCATGGTGGCAAGGGTGGCCTTTAGCTTATGAACATTTCATAAGAACTAACGACTGAATATTGATTAATTGAATATCTATAATAGCATTATGAACATCAGAATATTGTAACTTGGCAGAACTTGTTAAACCATATCTATATTATTCCGTGAGTAAACAGAGCAGATGCTGATCAGACGGCTCCTACTGGAGCAGTTTGATCTGGGTCTTCTCTTTTAGCAAAGGTGTAATAAGTGTGTCTCGGGGGGGAAAGATTACAATCATTACAAAAATTAGTCAACAAAGAATGCGGGTTAATTACTGGTTTTTTTTCAATCTAGAGAAACCTTGGTAAAGCAAGCACTTCTTGTTGATCTTGAAGATAGCTGATAGCTTGGTGCAAGGAAAACTTGGTTAGACTCATAACTTGGTTTATATCTCATAAAGAAGCCACCTGCATGTATAGATCACATTATTTGTTCACCTAAAAAATTAGAATTGAACGAATACATGAACACAAACAAAACCTTTATACTGGATTGAAGGAAAAGGGTAATCTTACAATGGAACTTTAACTGCAAACACAGGCAGACAAGCAGTATTTTGATTGTCTTGGAACATTGTAGTCATTTTAAAAAGTAAAGAAACAGATCTTTTAAATTCCACTAGCAAACAGAGCAGACCCTGATCAGATGGTTCCTACATGTATATGAGTCATCTGATCTGGGTCTACTCTGTTGGCAAATGCGTGAAAACATGTTTATATGAAGAAAAGCGTAAAGACTAAATCAGTAAATAGTCAGTTAGAACAGAATTTATTTTAATGACACCAGCCCTGCGTTCAATAATGGCTGATAACCAGAGACTTGCCACTAGTAAGTATGCAATGTTTTATACACACCCAAGAGTGTGTACCTCAATGTAAGATTGTCATTTCTTTTGTGCCTGGTAGCTAGCCTAAAACTGGTTGCAATCATTTGCCACTACTGAACTCAAGGCTGAAATGCTCGCAAGCATGCAAGCCTCTAGTCCAATCTAGACAATGTAGATAACTTAGATAAGACATGTACATGTATTTGACGAATATTGCTGTAGTGTGTGTATAATTTTTTTTTTCATTTTTATTTAAATTTTGATGATTGTGCAATACTCGGTTGTACAGGGATTACTTAGAGGTTGTATATACATGTATATAATTATAAATTAACCTTAAGTCTGATGAGCAATCTTTTGTTGGTAAAAAATGTCATCGACTTCAGTTGTCACAGGTGATTTATCTTCCGTTTCTTATCAACAACATGGTCAGAGTATCAAAATGTGTTGATCCTGATGAGACACCAAGTAACTTTGCATCTTATCTGGATCCAAACTCTTGCCATAGGTAATCACTCATCCACCTACAGCAGGCTAAAGGTTAGGTAAATAACCCTTTCTTCCATAAATACACCTTTCTACGCATCTGTAAAAGTCACTTTTTGAAACCACTGTGATAAATAGAGCATTTGCTCCATAGGAGCAAATGCTCTATTTATCACAATGGTTTCAATACCGCACAATTCTAAAATATTTCCTTTTCCCTAGTAAATGCTCCTTTTCGGTAGATTAATTTAAAGAGGTTGGGTCTAAAAATAGCCTATGGAGGAATGGGTTAAGCATGATGATTGCATTGTAATATGATGTATACTTTGTATAGTATTTGAAAGGTATTACTCAAAAACAATCACTTTCCATTAATCTTTTACTTCAGAGTAGATCATAGATCAAATGGATCCTGTAGGAGCAATCTGGTCAGGGTCTGCTCTATTTTGCTGAACTGTGGTTTGATTCAAATGTTAAAACGTTTAGACATTTTCCGTAATTAATCAATGGCACCTCTCATATGACAGTATTGATAGTATTTAGATTGTTGTACTGATTTGTTGTGTCATTATTTCAGTGTGTTAAGTTTTACAAAGGTTGTACTTTTTTTGTACAATTTAAAAAAAAAGTATGATAAGTGCATGGTCAACATTCAGTAAAATTACATGCATTAACCCTTTCCCTCCTACTGACACCTTTCAACATAGGAGCATATACTCTATTATCACAATGGTTTCAAAACTACACAATTCTAAAATGTTCCTTTTCTCTAGTAAATGCTCCTTTTCAGTGTATTCAGAGGTTGGGTCTAGAAATGGTCTAAGAGGGAATGGGTTAGTCCTCAGTGGCAAATATGAATCATTCAGAATCCAAGAATATCAAGGAAACATATTAACCCTTTCCTTCATAAATAGACCTTCTACTCCTCTGTAAAAGTCACTTTTTGAAACCATTGTGATAAATAGAGCATATGCTCCTTTGGAGCAAATGCTCTATTTATCAATAGTTCCAGAACTACAGAATTTCTAAAATCTTCCTTTTCTCTAGTTTTCCTTTTCGGTAGATTTATTCAAAGAGGTTGAATCTAAAAATAGCCTATGAGGGAATGAGTTAATGGCATATATTAGTGAAGGCAATTTTTACCTCATTTTGCTTACACTTGTATTATTATGTTTGCTCAGGTGAGAATAATTGCTTACATAAATCTTGAAATTGGAAAGGGTTGCATATTTAGCTGGAATTTTATATTTTTGGTATGTGTGTCACACAAGTTTTTGATATTAGTAGAAACTAGTCAGGTGACTCAGGTTTTATAAGCAGAAGCCATCTGATCTGGGTCCACTCCATTTGCAAATGCACGAAAAAGCGTTTATAAAGTATATGAAGGGAAAGAGTTAAGTGCACTTTTATATCTACATGTACTTTCATCTTAACCATCTGCACTCGGAGCAATTGTCGTCTGCTTCAATTCTAAAAATTAACTTATCTTCAATATCTTCTTAAAAAGAGTGGCAGAGTGTGAAACAGTTTGGATCCTGATAAAAAGTTGAGTTACTCAGTGTCTCATCTGGATCCAAACTGTTTGCAAAGATTGTCATAAAGTTGTCGGTGGAGTGTTAAAGGTTAAGGCTGTTGTTGCTGATAATGATAGTAGTGGTCTTACACTGGTCTGGTACAGTACTGTAATACAGTCAAACCTGCCTGTAGTGACCATATATTGAATAAACCTGGGCATCTGTAAGAGCAGATGGTTCCTTAACCCTTTCCTCCACAAATACGCCTTTCAATGCCCCTGTAAAAAACAATTTATGAAACCATTGTGATAAATAGAGCATTTGCTCCTATGGGAGCAAATGCTCTATTTATCACAATGGTTTCAAAACTACACAATTCTAAACTTTTCCTTTTCTCTAGTAGATGCTCCTTTTTGGTAGATTCATTCAAGGAGGTTATGTCTAAAAATTGCCTATGGAGGAAAAGGTTAATGCAGGACTAAAGTCATGCAGAAAGCTCTGAGAGCAGCATTCTTAAAACCCAGAATTACGTGTTTGGTGGTCACTGTAGACGGGTTTTACCGTACATGAAGTTAAAGCTAGGATATACTATGTAAACTGACTTAGGATATGCTTAAAGCAAGGGTCAGGATGTAGTTGTGGATTCATTGTTATGCATTTTTAGAATGTGAAATACTCGTTGGTAAGCATGTGATGTGTGTCTTGAGCTAATCTCGAGGATTTATTTAAATACATGCTTATTATGTTGATATGCAGTGTGTAAAAATTGTAGATGAGGCACAATAAACTTCTGAAAATGACTTTAAAATCTGTTGTTTTTTTAACAATGCCAAACATCAGTTTCCTTGCCTTGAGATTGACGAGTTCTGGATTGTAACAATGTTCAGTTTGACCATTCCAAAGTAACACTTTTATCATTCAGAAAGTAACACTGAATAAATCAAGTGCCAGTCGGACATTTGGTAGCTTAAAGTGGAACAGATGTTCTATAGAAAGCTCTCTGCTTTTGGCCCTTTATTCAATAGAGACTCATTGTGATGACTTTGCAATCAGAACCGAACTAGGTCAGACTCCTTAACCCATTATCTCATAGGCTATTTTTAGATACATTTACAACCTCTTTGAATTAGTCTACCGAAAAGGAGCATTAATTAGGGAAAAGGATTTTTTTTAGAATTTTGTAGTTTGAAGCCATTGTGATAAATAGAGCATTTGCTCCTAAAGGTGCATATGCTCTATTTATCACAATGGTTTCACACAGTGACTTTTAAAGAGTCGCCAAAAGGCATCAATATGAGGGAAAGGGTTAAGAAGCCATCTGATATGGCTCTGCTCGTTTGCTCATGAAATACTGGTAATATCTGATTTTACAGGCTCTCACCAGGATCCAAATTCTTTGATACGGATTATGTTGGTTTTCTGTTAACCCTTTCCCTTATACAATTTCTCATGCCTTTGCAAACAGAGTACACTCGTATCAGACAGCTCCTGTAGGAACCATCTGACCAGGGTCTGCTCTATTTGCGTATTTAATTGAAGAACTTTAGTGAGCAAGCTCACATACCCCACATTGCACCATGACAGATTCCTCTGAAAGTCGGCTTCATCCAAGCTTTTATTCATGACAATTCTTAAAACAAATTTGACATAAACTGGTCAAGAAACGAAAGTGCTAGATGAACAACACTATATTGTGATACACGGAAGGACTACACATGGACACGTGTTGGGTATTTCCTTTGTTTAAAGCTACCCAACAAGACATACACATACCCAACAACACAAATGGGGTGAATATAATTTACTGTTATCTATTGTTCTCCATACCCAACAAGTGTCTGTCGTCTGCTTGGACTGACTGACCGACGGGTCAAAAACTATATATCCCGAGCAACTTCATTGCATAATAACATAGATCGGTTCAAGCTTCTGCCATGGCAAAAAAATTGTTCCTATACACATGTATTCATGTCATTATATCAACCCAGCTAATTATTATTTATGTCATTATTTTTTACCTGAATATTCATCACAGAAAGTGTTAAGTTTTTACTGTGAACATAACTTGCTATACCCATACCTACTTGAGCTTTCAACTAACATCCAGGTTACAATTTTAAGGGACCAGATGTTCAGCGATATTTGCTATTTAACCCTTTCAACGCTGACTTTTTAACATAATACTCCAAGCTTTTTCACAACTTTGCTAACAATGTAGACCTATACACAGTGGGGCTCGTTTATTCTTAACAGATTGACTTGTGATTTTGGATTTATTACACTAAGCAAAATAATGACTGTTTAACAGCACACTATTGCTAGTTTTACAGAGGAAGACGAAGTGTTTGTTAAACAGGTAGTGTCCTTTCTGCTCTTTCAGGACAATAAGCCTATTAATTAACTTGAGATACTGAAATATTCTCCAAGTCTGCGTACATTTTACATTATAAAAAGTGTAAGATACGTCATTTCACTACAATTTGTCTCCATTTCAAACATAATATTTTAGGCGTTCCTGAAAAGTATCATCACATTAAATTCTCCTTCATCACAAAGTTGCATGTTGGGCCCTTGTGTGAGATGTGTATTTCCTATTTATGTCAAGGAAATTCTAGTGAAACCTTAGCGGGATCACTTTCGATCCCGGGATCATCATTATATTATCTTTGTAGAGGACCAGTGGACACGGCTACTGTACATACGAACTACCCGTAGCTTTAGTCCTTATAGTTATGTAGTATATTTATGTTAAAAACGATGTGGGGGCACAATGTGTTTACTCCGTTTATTATACCCCCTTTTGAAGAAAAAAATGGGGGTATGTTGCTGTACACGTGTCGGTCGGTCGGTAGATCAAACGGTTCCCGATCAATAATTGATAAACTTAAAACGTGCTGTGGTGGTTGGTCATGGCAACAACATGATCCCTATTGTTTTTCAACTCACTAGGTCAAAGGTCAAGATCACCATGGCCTTAACTGGTGAAATGGTTTCAGACCAATAACTGCTAAAGGGGTTGGCTTAGGACCTTCAAACTTGCTGTGGTGATTCTATTAGGCATGACCATTAAATGACCCCTATTGTTTTTGAGTTCACTAGGTCAAAAGTCAAGGTCACGATGACCATAGCTGGTGAAATGGTTTCCGATCAATAACTGCTCAGTGGTTTGGTTTAGGATCTTCAAACTAGCTTTGGTGATCAGTCATGATAGCTACATGACCCCAATTGTTTTCCAAGACACTATAGATCAAAGGTCAAGGTCACAATGACCTTAACTTGTGAAATGGTTTCCGATTAATTCATGCTCAAGGGTTTGGCTTAGGATCTTCAAACTTGCTGTGGCAATTAGTCATGACCACTAGATGACCCTATTGTTTTTAGGTCACTAGATCAAGGGTCAGGGGGTCTGGGGGTACGTATACATGTTTTACAAACATCTTTGAAATTGTTGTTATTATTATTATTTCTTCCGATTCTTATTCTTGCTCTTATTTTTATATATATAGTATTCCGCCGCTAACTTGTCCGACACACTTCTCGGCAAGTAAAAGTCCGATCCTAATAAAACTTCACATGAACATTGCTAGTCATGATGTGAACAATCTAACAATATAACCTCTATGACTTACGAGTTTGGAGAAGAAGATTAAAAGTTTTTAAAGATTTCCAACACAAACTATAAGAATTAATACCTCCTACTCAAGATGCATCCACACACATTTTTTTTGCATTTCTAGATTATACATATTAAGGAGATGTATACCAGACAATGATTATAAGCGTTGTTGTTGTTATTATTATTTTATTACTTTTATTATTACTATTGAATTGGTCTACGGGAGTCTTATTTATAAAGCAGATTCGAGACTGAATTTTAAACACATGTCGCCTGTCTTTGAGCAACATAATTTGATTTCTTTTATTAACGCAATAGTTAGAAGTTTTGTATGAAGCGAGACAACTGTAACGAGAACAAAGAGAGACTACTCCTGCCGGAAAATTTAGTGCCAAAAAAGTTCGACGATATAACAATAGGATTAGAAGTAAAGTTTTCAATGGATGAATGAATAATAACAAAAGCAAGGGAGATAATATTTTCTACAGTGTTGAATACCTCAAATTACCTGTTGGTTCTCGTTTTGATCCAGTTAAAATATTGAAACGGCCTCTATTTCACGCCATAACCCCTTTCAAGCCTTTGCAAACAGAGTACATCCAGATCAGACGGCTCCAACAGGAGCCCTCTTGTCAGGGTCCGATCTATTTGCTTATGACATGATACAGATCTGTATTTTAACGTCTCTACAGAGTAGACATACTTATGCCCAGTATGAGCTGCATGAGTTCAGGGTCTGTTCTGTCTTATACAGATCTGATTATCTGCTGCCATAGCAACACGTGTCTTTATTACTATCTAGTTTAATACAATAATGAAATTAATTAATGTTCATAATGGGTGGAAGCTTACATGCATATTTATTAGATAGAGGGTAAAATGATGTTAGCAGCAGACCGGTACAGACCCAGACCAGCGACTGTGTTAGGTATGAGGTATTCTACAAGGATCTAAACTGTTTGACACGCTGAACGGTTTTTGAAGAGAAATGGCGTTAACTCCATTATTAATATTGATATACAATGGAGCAAAATTTTCTGCCTGTTAGAATTTACTCAGCAAGCTATAGCACCGGAATCTGTCTGCCAATATAGATTCTTCAATCTATTAACACCTAATCAGCTATTTATACAAGAAGTCGCGACATCATGAATAGTACTTAGCTCATTACTTTATATAAATGTATTTGGAAACAGAGTAGACCCAAATCAGACGACTGCAACAGGAGCCGTTTGATCAGGGTCTTGTTTGCTTGACCCTTTCCCTCATATTTACGACTCTGTTAAAGTCACTTTGTGAAACCATTGATAAATAGAGCACTTGCTCCTATTGGAGCAAATGCTCTATTTATCACAATGGTTTCAATTAAACTACACAATTCTAAAATTTTCTTTTTCTCTAATTAATGCTCCTTTTCGGTATATTAATTCAAAGAGATTGTATCTAAAAATAGCCTATGAGGTAATATGGGTTTGAAATTCGAGGTAATGATTATTCATGATGTCATTATATTTTTTTCTCGATTATTGAACAGGTAATGGGTTTGATGAACTCTTATAATGGCATGTATAAACACAGAATGTTTAGCCATGACAGAAACTGTAAGAGCCGTCTGATCTAGGTCTACTCTGTTTGCAAATGTGCTTTTATCAGGAAGGGTTACATACACGTGCTGAAATTACAAATAAATTTGGCAGTGGTAGATTACCTAACGTGAACACACGATGTAAACTATTATCTCCCTTACTTTTGTTATAAATCACTCATCCGTTGAAAATTTTAACTTCCAAGCTATTGTTCTATCGACCAACTTTTTTTGGCAGAATTTCGTCTGACATGAGTAGCCTCCCATTGTTCTTGTTCTAGTTGTCTCGCTTGGTACGAATTATGGAAATGATTGTAACCGAACTGGGCAACAAAAGGGGTAGTGAAAGTTCTACTTTTTGCTGTCCATTTAATTTTGAATGTACTTGTCTTTGATAATATCGATTACAAATATTTACATAACAAAACGAACATTAGAAAAATAAATTAAGATAATAAAAATTATTATTATATGATGGCAATGAAATATTATAGCAATACGGGCCACATGATATAATGAATTATGATGAACCAGATCAGCGACTATGTTAGATATAAGGTAGTCTACAAGGATCTATGCAGTTTGACATTTCTCTGCATCCTCAGAATGTCGGTATACCATCCAATATGCAAATGCGTACATAACGTATTGGCTTGCAGGGTCTGTATTTTTTGCAAAAATGCATGAAATCTGCCATTGATCTGATACAATTCATTCACATCCGATTTGATTGTATACCCCCGCCTGAAGGCGACGGGGGCATTAAGTTTTACCTTTGTCCGTCCGTACGTCCGAAATTTTCGTCAAGGATTTCTTGGCTTGTGTAAGGTGGAATGATTTGATATTTAGTTTGAAGCATTATCAAATTGAGTTGTAACGTCTCTCCCCGTTTCAGGTCTGTCGTCCATCTACTTACTGTTTGCCGACACTTTGAATTTTTGAAAATTGTTTAATGACAAAAAAATTCGTCAAAGATTTCTTCGCTCGTGTTTATAAGCTGAAATGATTTGATATTTGGTCTGCAGCATAATCATAGTAAGTTGTACCGTGTCTCTCCTTTTCAGGTCTGTCGTTCATCTACTTCCTGTTTGCCGGCGGGGGCATTCGTGTCCCATGGACACATATTTTCTTTTATTTCTGCAAGTGTCATCTCTGGACAGATTATACCGTGATGAGAAGCCGAATTACTCGGCGTCTCATCTGGACCAAATCTGTTTACATATTCCAGAGTTATGATGATAATAATATACATTTTATCACAATAATTTTTTTTTAAAAAAATACTACTATTGTCCGACAGGGAATTCCTGACAGTTACGTCATAAATAGTTTACTTGTATAGTCATATGACATGCTATATGTACTGACAAAGGTATATTAATATAAAATATTAAAACAACAAAGAAATAAACGTGTAAACGCCGGTGAGTTTCGAACTCGGATAGCGCGCACGCAACGCCGCATATGCATCCTTTAGACCACGGAATCGGATATCCCATGTTGTAATGTTTGTCTTATTTATTAATTATCCAATACACATCATATATTGAGGAAACCCTGTCTATTTTTAGCTTTGTTATTGTGCTGACGTAACTGCCAGACCTAGTTTGTTTCTATACTAATAATAATACTTTCAACACATTTATTGTCGATAAGGTTTGACCTGGCACAGCATGAATATTCCGCCTTTTTCCGTAAGCTGTTTTTATCCTTCTAAACACACACGTGAAACATGCGTCACTATCACGATTTTTCATCGACGAAAGTCGGCGGAAAATAATGAGTGCCAGTTCAAACCTTACGGATAATACGTTTTATGGTCTAAGGGAAGCAACTCTTACTATCTATCCCTATAGTATAGTACGAATTCACTCCCTTTGACCATAATCAATTCACAAAATCGTTTATTTGCATAATTCAGATTTACATGTATTTCGTAAATTGATATTTATGGTCAGTGGGAGAGCATTCGTGCTTAACTAAAAGGAAAAATTGTAAGAGTAGTTACTATTATTAATGGTAATAACAACACTCAGTTATTTAGTATTCAACACCCTTTTATGCTCCGCATGAATGCCTTTCTTGTTTATTACGAATATTCGTGGTGTAAAGGGTTAAGAGTTGAATAGCCCATATAGTCAATTCTGTATGAAAGGCTGAAACTTGCTAAACAGAAAATTAAATGGCAAACAGTGCAGACCTTGATCAGTGGGCTCTTCTAGGGGCTGATCTGGGCCTATTTTGTTTGCAAATGACAGTGCTCAGATACTAACACGTTCAATACTACATCTAATCATTGCGTAGACATACAGTGCACCCTCCCTACAACGATCCTCTCAATAACGATTCCCTCCTTACAACAACGCATGTAACTGTTTCCGAAATAACAAAGCTCCAGCACAACTTTTTCCATAGTATTTTCTTTATGCCTACATCAAACCCTATGTTGTGACCATTCTTTAGAATCGTCACCTTGTGACGATTCTAAAGAGTGGTCACAACATAGGGTTTGATTGAGGCATAACGGTTTAAGTTCTCGAAATACACCTTATCTGGGAATCTGCAAACAAGCTAATTATGTTTGATTTTCCCTCCCTATAACAACTCCCTCTGAACAACACATACAATCTTCGTATCCCAAAGGGTGTCGTTGTAGAGAGGGAGCACTGTATATTCCTTTCAGTAGGCACGGACATTTACAGGATAACCCTTCTCTTGCTGAATTTTAAAACACATTTCTGCTTCTTTACCCAAGCCCTGTTGTATAATAACATATATCTTCACTGTGTACAAGTACATGTATATCGATGTGCAATCACTGCTCTGGAGTGCATTGTTTGCACAATCAACTTGTAAATAGTGTAGACCCTGATGAGACAGCTCCTGCAGGAGCTGTCTCATCTGGGCCTTCACTATTTACAGGTAGGTATATTGACGTGAACAGCAAGCGAAGGGTTAATCCCAAAATTTTCTCTTCGCACACTACCGGAACATATGATAAGCAATGCATTTTAGATCCAGGAGAGACCCCCAAGTACCTTAGTGTCTCATCAGGATCGAAACTGTTCGACATTCTTTGTGAACTGTAATATACATCAATTTAGCTGACAACTACTTGGTATGCAAATCGTGAAAGCCTCGATTTTTCTCCACCCAACCTTAATACATGAATTCATCTCATTCCATTTTCTATCATAAATACCAAGACCTTGACCCCAGAATCCCTTAACCCTGTACTCCGCGAATATTCATGTAACAAGAGGGCCATGATGGTCCCGATATCGCTCACCAGACAACCAGGAGAATATTTTCAAAGTTTACAGTTTCTATAGAAAAATAGCCACCCCTGGGGCGGGGCTTCATTTGTCCTCTGGGGAATAATTCATATAACTTTTGTAGAGCACATCAAGATAATGCTATGTGTCAAATATGAAAGCTGAGAACCTTCCAGTTTCAGAAGATTTTCAAAGTTTTCACAACATGATTCTATATTTAAACAAGAGTACCGCATACGGTACATAATACGCCCACTTGCAAACTGATTCAACATGCCTTATAAGTGTTGACATTTTCTAATCTGTGCTCCAGATCTTGATTTCCATATTAAGGTGATACTATTTTTTAAAAAAATGAAGTGAATATCTTATTAAATAAAAAAGTTACAGCTAATCCTCATTTTTGCAGATTTTTGTAAAGTGCAACGGCCATAACTCTGTAAAGACAAACTGAATGAACCTCAAAATAAACTCAGCTTCAAATTTTGTTGCTTAAAACATTTGTTTTAAGTTTCATTCATATCATTTTAATAGTTTTCCTAAAAAACAACAGACAAACTAAAAGTTGACCGACAAACAAAGCAACAAACACACAAAGTTCAAGGACCATAACTTTAGAATAAAATGACATATCAAAACCCCCGCAATATATGTGAAAATTCACATTAAGGTTTAACCATATAAAAAAATTGAAGTAAATATAATTTCAAATGAAAAAGTTATGGCCATCCTCATATTTGCATAGATTTGCATTATTTTTTTAAGTGCAAGGGCCATAACTCCAAAACAACAAATCAAATGATATTCAGAATCGACTTAGCTTCAGGTCTTGATGCATTAAACATGTGTATGAAGTTTCATTAATATCTGTCAAATAGTTTTATCAGAAAACAGCGGACAAACTATATGCATATATTTGCATTATTTTTAAAGTAAAAGGGCCATAACTCCGACACGACAAATCAAATAAACCTCAAAATTAACTCGGCACCAGATCTTGATGCATTAAATATTTTTGTGAAGTTTCATTAATATCTCTCATATAGTTTTCCCAGAAAACAGCGGACAAACTATTTGCATGTATTTGCATTATTTTTTAAGTAAAAGGGCGATAACTCCGAAACGACAAATCAAATGAACCTTAGAATTGACTCAGCTTCAGATCTTGATGCATTAAACATTTGTGTGAAGTTTCATTAATATCTGTCAAATAGTTTTCCCAGAAAACAGCGGACAAACTATTTGCATATTTTTTAAGGACAAGGGCCATAACTCTGAAATGAAAAATCAAATGAACCTCAGAATCAACTCAGCTTCAGATCTTGATGCATTAAACATTTGTATGAAGTTTCATTAATATCTGTCAAATAGTTTTCCCAGAAAACAGCGGACAAACAAAATGTTGACGGACGAACGAACGAACGGACGGACAGGGCCACGACCACCTTTATTAGGTGGGCGTATAAAAAGGCACCCCTGGGGCATGTCAATGTTGACCCCATGGGCATAATGTGTATAACTTAATAGAAGACCTGAAGTTGATGCTATGTGCCAATTATGAAAGCTGTGAATCGCATAGTTTCAGAGATTTTCAGTTTACACTACGTTTCTTTGATGGTGTTTGGTGCGGTGTCATTTCGTGTGTGGATCTCCGTGTCTGACTATTTTTCCATATTTAGAAAACTGGCCAGCCCTGGGGAATGCCACATTTGACCCCAGGGGCATAATTTATATAACATTTGTAGAGGACCTGAACCTTCCAGTTTCAGAGTAGATTTTCAAAGATTTTCACTGTTTCTATAGAAAACTGGCTCCTCCCAGGGTGGGGCCAATTTTGACCACAGGAGCACAACTTATATAACTTTTGAAGACGACCTAAAGCACTGATGATATGGGCCAAGTATGAAAACTGAGAACCTTCCAGTTTCAGAATATTTTCAAAGCCTTCACAATACGCTTCTATAGAAAACTGGCCACCCTAACCTTTATAGAAGACCTGAAGTTGATGCTATGTGCCAAATCTGGAATAAACATAATGTATATAAATTGTGTAGATGACCTACAGATGATGCTATGTGCCAAGGACGAAAGCTGAAAACCCTGTAGATTCAGACTTTTAAAGGTTCAAATTATCGACGACTGCCCACCCTGAGTACTTTGTGCTCTTGTGAGCAAATAAGAAATGACACCATGAATGTCAATTCATTGAATTTTTATTATGTCACTGAACCAAATCTTTTTTTTTTGTGACAGAAACTGAAAAATGAGATTTACATCAGGTATATCCAAAGCAAACAGTGCAGACCCTGATCAGACAGCTCCTATAGGAGCTGTCTGATCTGGGTCTACTCTGTTTGCAAATGCGTATGTATGTAATAAAACATTTTCCTTGTTGAATATTCATGTCAGAAATTTTGATATGAATATTAATCTATTAGCTGACTTTTTACAACAGTATAATGTAAACAGGACTTTTTGCTTTTGGAATTGATGGAAACTGTAGTCGGATCTAGTGAAGTTTCATAACTTGAGCAAACTGATCAGATGGCTTCTATAGGAACTGTATGATCAGGGTCTTCACTGTTTGCAAAGGTGTGAAAAGTGTATGTGGGAAAGGGTTAAAACAAAATGTGTGCTTCTGCTTACTTAGCTGTCTAATTTTCCAAGAGACAATGTCTGATTGCCAACTGCTGCTACTGTCTTCAAAAGTGTTTATTTTTCTATTTTAAAGTCAATGACACTAAGATATTTTATAAATGACAGTCCTATCAATGTAAGCTACCGTAACACACATAGTAATATATGCATGTAACTTTAACATACCAAGTTTGATAAAACTTTTAATATCAAGTTACTTACAAATGTTTTATGAGGAAACTGTATTTGAACTCTGCAAAACAAAACACCAATCTATGTTTATACTTTATAGTTTAAATCAGGTTGTTCTAAGATAGGTACAGAAAACGAAGACAAATAACTTCCATGTTGATTTCAGTCATTTTATTTACATTCATAAATCAGTTCATGCATATATACCAACTGCCTGTAAACATAACCATGAACCTTCATGCATTTGATAAATATAGATTTTCGTAAAGCAATTCTTATTTAACCCTTTACTCCATGAATATTCATGCAAGAAATAATGACACCATGAAAATTAATTAAGGTGGTTATAATAGCACATCAGCACAGGGATTTTTGGCCATGGCTGAAACAGTATAATTACATGTACAGTAAAACCTCTCTATTACGGCCACTAAATCGTGTTAATAAGTTGGTATTTAGGGCAGGTGGCTGCTTAAAGCAAGGTGAAAGTAAAAAAGAATGATCCCATAGGAGCGTTCTGTTTTACTTAAACCTTGTTTTAAGCATCCACCTGCCTTTAACACAAAATACTTCATGTAATTTAGTGGTCGTTATAGAGGTTTTACTGTATATCTAAATCATGAGCAAACAGAGCAGACCCTGCAGGAGTCATTTGAGTCCACTCTGTTTGCAAAGGCATATCTATGGAGTAAAGGATTAATTCAAACAGCTATAGTATACATACAATTTGCTTGGTCTTGAAAAGTATTAAAAAATATAGGGTGTCCCAGAAAAAAAGCAACCCAAGTTCAATTCCTTATTACTCTAAATCTATTCAACCGATAGAGTGAGTGAATGAGTTGGGTTTAACGTCTGACCAACAGTATTTCAGTTATATGCAGACGGCACCAGCATGAGACAAGTTATAGTGCTGCCTCACTGAAATACCCCTGCCGCGGGCACATGGCAAGGGCATCCCACCCAGTCACATTATCCTGACACCGGGCCGACCAGTCCTAGAACTGCACCTTTTAATGACGAGCACAGACAAGGGAGCTACTAGTACCAACTTTTAACGACTTTTGGCCTGTCGCGGCCGGGGATCGAACCCACGACCTTCCGTACCACAGGCGGACGCTCTACCACTGAGCCATGCGGCCGGTCAACCGACAGAACAGTTTTATATACCAGTTTTCATGTACAACAGTCCTAATAAACTTAAGTATTACAAGTAGTAACACGTTAATAAATCAATTATGATTTATGTGATTATTATGTCAACAAGCACCGTAATACTGGTCAAAAGATAATCTGTTTTGAGAGCCTCGCCCATTAAAACGACTGCATACATGTATTTTCATTGGGTGCTTAAACACTTTTTTTCTTAACACTTTGTTTGTTATCTCTGAACATATGCAATAAAATAAAATATTTATCTGTTTATCTATGCACAAATTGTATGTGCCTGAATGATTTGTTAACAGTTAAAAGTTATTATTCGTTAATAACTAAAAGTACCGTAAATGTAGAAGATTTAATACTGGGATATGACAAGTGCCATTAACACACATTTGGTATTAATCTGGGTACAAAAAAGTTAAATTGGTTATCCGCTAAATGTGAAAATCCAATTTCTGTGAAAAGTGAAAACAAGGTGCCTTCAGTATTTATGGAATTTCACAAAATCTATAAACACACTTAAGCTATAATTTTACGCAAATGTAAACTGTTGTACCTAAAAATGGTATATGAAACTGTTCTATCGGTTGAATAGATTTAGAGTAATAAGGAATTGAAATTGGGTTGCATTTTTTCTGGGACACCCAATATGTGAAAGTGTCACTAATTCCATGACTTAGTAATTGTAATGCATCATCCATTATTTTTGATAATAAAGTGTCATGTTACTTTAATACCACCTTTTCAGTGAAGGCATATATATAAGGATGCCATGATATACCGGTACAGTACTCACTACTGATGTAATTTTGCCATTTTATGTAATTAATAAAATCTAACATTTATGTATCTTCCTTTCATTTTATCAAATTTTTCTTTCCTTGATTTGCTGGATTTAAAATTGTATGAAACTCACAATGGCTGTTGTCTTTTAACCATATAATCCATAGAGACGACTGTTGGCCTCTTTGCAAACAGAGTAGACTCATATCAGATGGTTCTTGTAGGAGCCCCGTCTGATCAGAGTCAGCTGTGTTTGCTTATAAAGTACTGATAATATAGATATGAACAATTATGATTCTACATTTTCTGCCATGTCCCAAAATTCCCCCGTCCATGTGCTATTATAACAATGAATCTAATTAACCCTTTCCCTCATATAAACGTGTTTTCATGCATTCGCAAACAGAGTAGACCCAGATCAGACGGCTCCTAGAAGAGCCGTCTGATCAGGGTCTACTCTGTTTGCTAATGGATTTGATAGATCTGTTTCTTTTCTTTCTTAAATGGCTACTATGATCCACCTTTCATATTTCATGATAACTACTTTGTCCATGAATGTTCAGTAGGTATTGAAATCTGGAATAAACATAGAACAGGGAAAGGGTTAATATATGCAATACAAAGAATAACCAAGAAAGATAATATCACTGCCACATTCCAACTACGGTAGACATTTTTATTATCCTCTGTACCATACGCTTCTTGTATCTCTGTATGATAGACATTATTATACCAGTATATCATGATATGAGCTTTTCTTTACAAAACCCCAACCTTTACGCTTAGCAACAATGTATATTCAGACCAGTCAACACGTTTAAAAGGGGGGGGGGGGGGGGGGGTTCGAATCAGATTCTTCACTATTTGTCACAAAACAGAAAAGCTTAATTGTCAAACAATGGAGAACCTGTCCAGATGCTGTAGAGTAAGAGGCTGATTCTGTTCTACCCTGTTTGCAAAGCTTCAAGATTAGTTTTTGTATAACAGTTCATTTATAAATACTGGTATCTCCTTCATGCAAGAATCAACTCTTTCCATTTTAAAAGATAAAATGTGATTTCCTCAGATAACTCGTCTCATCAGATTCCAAACTGTGACTTTCTGACACTGTTAGTTAGAAGAAATGGAAGAAAACAACATTTTGGAAACTGAAGCACATAAAAAACTTCTGTCTGATTACAATTTGCTAGTAACCGCCACTTCATATGGATTCTGAGAGAAATAAAATCCTGCCCTGTAACCATCAAACATTCTGTTCTTCTTTCAACGTGTGCCAGTAGTTTATTACTGATGCTGATTTTCTGACTGGTTCTTGTAAATGTCTCCTCCCTCCTATGAATGATCAGTATATCCTCAATTTCATCTTCATAAGTACATATTGAGCACTTAATGTCACACCATGGCAAGATGCACAAGTTCTGTATTCTCCATAAACAAGCCACCTTTTTTACCCTTTACTTTTTACTCCATAAATATTCATGCTATTCTCAACCAATTATGACTATCAATTTAAGTTTGTATTGAAATATAGAATAAGAATCTGTAACACAAAAGAAAAGACAGAAGATCCTGATTGGACAGCAACTACAGACCTTGGTCTAGTCAGTCTGCAAAGGCAGCCATGTCATTTTTACCCATATAAATGTGTTTTCACGCATTTGCAAACAGATGGAATTTGATAAGTCCGTTTCTTTAGTTTCTAAAATGGTTACAATGTTTAACATTTTATATTTCATTATAACTATTTTGTCAGTGTTATTCAGTAGGTATTGGAATTTGGTATTAATATAGAACAGGGAAAGGGTTAAGCCTCAGTCACTCTAGAGCGGTGATTAAGCTCTACCAAACTCTGACATGGGCAATTTATTTGATCACACACAATCGAGACAATTGTCTCCAATTTTAGCTGAAAATAATTAACGGGGTTACACTATACGTCAGAAATTGGATATTTGTATGATGATGATTATAATACTAACAAATGATTTTTCTTCAACCTTCGAAGATTACCTGTCAAGCAATCAGGAGGACATTCAGTGACAAAGCCACTTGACCAGGTTACGATAACTTCATCAGTGACTACACATGACCATCAACGACTGTCGTGCGACAACCACAACACACCTAGTGATTCCTATATGATGACCACTGAAATTTTTTAAAACCTATATCACAGTGTTAAAATAAGATCAATGGTACAACTAGTAGTTGCAGATTCATCACACAACAGTCGTGAGTAATCTTTGATAGATGCATCAAGTCAAAGGGATAGTGCTAGAAATTGTGTAACAGTTGTAGGTAATTGTACCAATATCTTTGCTACTTGTTAACCCTTTCCTCCATGGGCTATTTTTAGACCCAACCTCTTTGAATGAATCTACCGAAAAGGAGCATTAACTAGAGAGAAGGGTTTTCTTTTTTAGAATTTTGTAGTTTGAAAACATTGTGATAAATAGAGCATTTGCTCCTTATATGAATATTCATGGAGAAAAGGGTTAATATTTAGCTGTGAACTGGTCACTACATGAATATTCATTAAAATTTTCAAAATAATTTTTAGTCAAGACAAAAACCAAAGAATCAGATCTATATAACCCTATAAGCAAACAAAAGCAGAAGCTGATCAGAAAGTTCCTACAGGAGCTTTCTGAGCTGACACTACTCATTTTTGAAAAGGTATTACTATGAGGGAAAGGGCTAGGCCATCACCTACTAGCATTAAAATGAATAGCCACTCAAATACTTTAAAACAATCACTATATAGAGTATAGAAATGTAGCACTAAACACAAACCTTAATCATAAAATTTCACTTTCAAAATTCAAGAAAGACTATAGGCTTGACATATAAAACAGGTACATGTACATGTATTACAAAATCAAATGACAGGGAGTATACATTTTTTTATTCTATGTCACCAACAACTGTTGGGGGTGTAAAAACCCAACAACTTTTCATCAGGATACTCTCCACTTGATAAGCATAGAAATCAAGCATAGAAATCCCTCTTTTGCAGCTTTTCTGAACTCTATGTAAATTTAGCGGCTTCATGAAAAATGGGACATTCAGACAGACATTGTCAACAATCTTGACTTCTTTCTGCCATGCAGCTTCTACTTTACAGCAATACTTTACAACATACGATTAACCGGTTTCAAGTGACCATTTTCTGACCAATAACTAAGCTAAAAGCCATTGAATATTCCCCTCTTCCCAACAAGCTTTTTATTCATATACTGCCAAAAATGTCCAAAGGGTGAATAAATCATTGTCAAAACAGCAGGTGCAAAGGTTGATAAGAGGACAGAGAGTCCCGTATAAACCCCTTAACATTGTTTGAGGGTATCACTAAAGTAGTAGTCTTAAAAAGCAGTCAAGGTCTTAATACAAGAAAGAGAAGAGACGCAGAAACTTCCTTTCTGAGCTTTCTGGCTTACTTTTGTCCTGAATTATGCTACTATCCTTCTTGCACACTTCTGTGATGCATAACAGCCACGTTCACCCTAATCAGCTGCAGTTTTATCAAATCAATGGGTGAGATATGTTTGTACTACAGTCTGCATTGTCCGAGTGATGGTGTTCCTATCACATCAAAGTCAATGCTTCTTTTTAGTACAGTAAAACCTCTCTATAACAGACATTAAATTATGTTAATTAGTTGGTATTTAGGGCAGGTGGCTGCTTAAAGCAAGGTGAAAGTAAAACCTAAAGGAGTGTTCTGTTTTGCTTTCACCTTGCTTTAAGCAGCCACCTGCCTTTAACACAAAATCTTTTATGTAATTCAGCAGCCGTTATAGAGGCGTTTTACTGTAGATTTATTTTATTGGGAAATAGAAATCAATTTTTTACTTAAATGGAGAGTACTCGTAGAAAAGTTGTGACATCTGAAAATCCAAGCAAAGGCTATTAATAAAGAACTGCAGGTACCTCTTTGAACCTGTGCTTTCAAGCTCAATTTCTGCATTACTGCCTTATTCCAAACCTGTAAAGATGCACATGAAACACGTTTGCAAAGATGAAACCCAGTATGCACTTTTCTACTATAAACCCATTTGATTTTATAACATGCTACTATCAAATAAACATCTGCATCACTTACGCTACATGATTACTTCAAATAAAGACGTAGACATTTCTATCAACAGTTTGCTCTTAACTCTTTTGCTGCCAATGTCGCCTATGTGATTACCTATGCAAACAGTTTGGATCCAGATGAAATGCAGAGTAACATGGCGTCTCATCAGGATCCAAAATGTTTTGTACTATGGCTGTTTTTGACACAATGATGAAGGAAAGTAAAATCAAATGAAAATTGCAGAGCTCAGATGAAAAAGTTTGCAGATGACAAAAGTTGGCAGTGAAAGAGTTAAAGTTATAGTCTCTACACTTGAAACACCTACATAAATCATTTACACGGTTGCCTAAAACAGAGTAAAATAAAATTCCTGACGGGTTACATTGCATAATTTGGTCTTTCTGTCACAATTCATGGAATATTTTTGAGGAAGTATTAATATATATAGCTCTGAATCACATTTTTTTAAAATTCCCGGACAATTTCCTGACCTTTGGCTTTATTTTCATTTTTTTTTAATTTCCTAACAGTTCTAAAAATTCCCCGACAATTTCACTGCCTTGAAAACATTCCAATTTCCCTGATGCGTGGTAACCCAGATATATATGTTTGATAATTATGTTATTCACCTCAGTATAAGTATTTATCTGAGTTATGTTTAAGTTTCGTACAGGTCACCGTCTGTCACAATAGGCGGATTCCAATTTTAACAACAACTGTCCGCAGACAGCACACTCCACTTTCTTTAGTGCTTGATAGTGTAGTGGATGTCAAAGTCAGAAAGGGGAGATAACTAAAGCAAAATTAATTTTAGGGTTACCTGCCTTTGTGAAATGGGTCCCCCTTGTAACAGTTAACATGCATACCAAAGATGAACCAAATATCTTGGACAGTTTCTGAGACGTGGACCTGAACATTAAACTTAACCAACAATGAAAATGACAAGTATCGTCGAAAATGGTTCATTTTGTATCATAGGGGCCTTGTTATTTTTTCATACAAGTTCAAATTGATAACCATCATAAGAATCATCATTGAACACAACCAATGCCAAGTTTTATTGAAAATATGTGTTTCTTGTAGAGACTCACTTAAAGTAAACTCTTTGAACATCAAACTAAATAAAGACTTCAGGTGCTATCTAACCACATTAACCCTTTACTTAATAGATACATTTCGACACCTTTGCAAACCAAGATGACCAAGATCAGACAGCTCCTATAAGAGGCGTCCAGTCAGAGGCTGCCCTGTTTGCTTATCGATTTATATAGATCTGATTCTAGTTTGTGTCATGGCCAAAAAGTTCATTTACCATTATAAAAAAACAGCTTATCAATATTTCTACATTATTTCTGGCGTGCATATTCATCAAGTAAAGGGTTAAACATGAAGCTTTATGTTTGACCTTAACCCTTTACCTCATATTATACATGCCTTTGCAAACAGAATAGACCCAGATCATATAGGAGCCATCTGATCAGGATCTGCTGTTGCTTATGTTGCATGCGGGTGCCAATGCTAGTCCATTGTACCCTAGAGACTGTGAACAAGTGTGTGAAGTTTTATAAGATTTGCATGAATAGTCAAGAATAGTTAATGTTAAAAGTTTCTGGACAAGGCGAACGCTGGAGTTTCAATAGCTTGTATCTTTTTCTTCAAAAACGAGACAAGTTGACAAGAGCACCGCAAGCAGGTGCCAGCGCTCTTCTGTCTTCATTGTCAAGATGAACATGCATACCAAAAATGAAGGTTGTAAATGAAAAATTGAAGAAGTTCTGGTCAATGTTAAGATTTCGGACGACGACAACGACGACGCGGACGCCGGAGTTACGACAATAGCTCGTGATTTCTTCGAAACAGACGAGCTAAAAAATCAGATAATTAATATTTATGTCATTAATGTTTATACAAATATTGATGAGGTAAACGGTTAAACATAGAAAACAATCAAGATTTTATCTAATCCCTATGTTGCAGATTTTCATAAGATTTTGTCACCTACCGGTCAACCTCTGATGAAGTTTTATCTGGCCAGTCTCGACATTTCTTCTAACTTACTGTTAAGAGAAACATTTAAAAACAATTGAAAAGTTAGCTCACACATTCTTTTTGTTTCAAATTTAAAAAGCATGCACTTAATCCTACAGTTAAGTCAAATTTCCTCAAAACTACTGTACTCTCTAGAACAGACCCACTAGATATGCATGCAATTTTTAGGGGGGAAAAGCAACATGTCATGTTTGATTAACGTCTGTTTCTGCTCACTTTGGGCTAACTGGACGCCCCAGACAGTGGAGAGATGATACAGGGAAACCCGGGCTCTAATAGACTTACTGATTAGATTCCGGCTTTTTAAACAGATGCAACAATAGACATACACAGGGGTATTCTAATAAACTACCACACGAGTCTATCCAATACATATAAAATCAGGGTTTAACCCTTTCAGTGCAGGAAATGAGTCACCAATGTCCTTTGCAAACAGTGTAGACCTAAATGGGAGGGCTTCTCTAGAAACCCACACAATAAATTTCCAAATCCTATCCAAAAGGGTCAAGGGTATATCATCGGGACAAATTTCAGACCTTTTTTACCAAAATGTCACGGTCAAGGTCACAGTGACACCAAAGTAGTATGTGACACTTCCCTTTCCAAAGATGCCCAATATCAAGGTAACAAAGACACAAAATTTGTAAGCGACACTCGCCCTTCCCAAGATGCACTCACAAAATGAATTTGGAAATCTTAACCCAAGGGGATGAGGATTCATAAATTACCAGACAAATTTTACCTAACACTAAAGTCAAGGTCATAGGAGTATGAGACACTTCCCCTTTCCATGGTGCGTCCACACATGTGATTTGGAAAGGACAGGTAAATCCCCCCCGCCTGAATTAAGACATAATGTTTGACCTTCAAATCTTCAAATGTGAGTTTGATCTTGAGCTGACATGATTTCCACATGTGTTCTACACATCGTCTCAATAAGCCAACATCTGACTGAAGTTATATGAAAATATTTCAAGGGGTTTAGAAGATATGAAGCGGACACAAAAATGTAATGGAAATGGAAGGTTAAAACATTTGACCTTCAAATGTGACCTTGACCACGAGCCAGCATGACTGCCACATGTGTTCTGTACATTGTCTCAACTATTTTTTTTAACATTTCAGGTAATTTTCATGATAATCCTTCCTGGGGTATATAAGATATGCAGCAGACACAAAATTTACTTGACCTTCAAGTGTGATATTGACCTTGAGCCGACATGACTGTCACATGTGTTCTGCACATTGTCTCACATTAGCTAATATTTTACTAAAGTTTTGTGAACATCCTTCACAGAACTAGAGGTTTTTGTCAAAAAAACGGATGTCTCCCCTCTAATAAAAACAATATGTAAAGGGAAATCACTAAAAATGTTATGGTCTTGATAAATGATACTTCCCCTCATTATGCGTTTTCCACACTACATTTTTCAAGAAGAAAATGATAACAGCTAATAACTCCAAAAATACTGATACCAGATTTATGGCCCTTGTGCATGACACTTACTTTCATCATGCTCTTTCCAAAAATAAAATGTCATTCCAATAGCATCAGTCAAACAGGAGTTATTGATCGGCCAAAAAATGTAACAAAGGGCAATAACTCCAAAAGTATTGAAGCCAGAATTATGGCCCTTGTTCATGACACTTTCTCTCATCATGCTCTTTCCATGTATGAAGTTTCAATACGATGGCAAGAGCCATGTAGGAGTTATCGTCCGGACAAGAAAGAATTAAACAAATGTACAAGGGGCAATAACTCTAAATTTATTGAAGCTCGAGTTAAGGATCTTATGCACGACACTTTCTCTTATTATGATCGTTCCATGTATGAAGTTTAACTCCAATGGCATGTGTCACATAGGAGTAATCATCTGGACAAAAAATTGTGATTGTTTTTACAAAGGGCAATAACTCCAATAATAGTGAAGCCAGAGTTATGGACCTTGTGCATGACACTTCCTCTCGTTATGATCTTTCCATATATGAAGTTTCAATCCAATGGCATGAGCCATATAGAAGTTATCGTCCGGACAAAAAAGTGTGATTTTTTTACAAAGGGCAATAACTCCAATATTAGTGAAGCCAGAGTTATGGACCTTGTGCATGACACTTCCTCTCGTTATGATCTTTCCATATATGAAGTTTCAATCCAATGGCATGAGCCATATAGAAGTTATCGTCCGGACAAAAAAGTGTGATTTTTTTTACAAAGGGCAATAACTCCTATATTAGTGAAGCCAGAGTTATGTACCTTCTGCATGACACTTCCTCTCGTTATGATCTTTCCATATATGAAGTTTCAATCCAATGGCATCAGACATATTGAAGTTATTGTCCGGACAAAAAATTATGATATTTTTTACAAAGGGCAATAACTCCAATATTAGTGAAGCCAGAGTTATGGACCTTGTGCATGACACTTCCTCTCATTATGCTCTTTCCATATATGAAGTTTCAATCAACTGGCATCAGGCATATTGAAGTTATTGTCCGGACAAAAAATTATGATATTTTTTACAAAGGGCAATAACTCCAATATTAGTGAAGCCAGAGTTATGGACCTTGTGCATGACACTTCCTCTCGTCATGATCTTTCCATATATGAAGTTTCAATCCAATGGCATGAGCCATACAGGAGTTATCGTCCGGACAAAAAAGTGTGATTTTTTTTTACAAAGGGCAATAACTCCAATATTAGTGAAGCCAGAGTTATGGACCTTGTGCATGACACTTCCTCTCATTATGCTCTTTCCATATATGAAGTTTCAATCAACTGGCATCAGGCATATTGAAGTTATCGTCCGGACAAAAAGTGTGACAGACAGACGGACAGACGGACGGACAGACGGACAGACAGACAACTCTCACGAAAACAATATGTCTCCCCCATATAAATATGGGGGGAGACATAATTAAGAAGATATGGAGCAGACATGAGAATATAATGGAAATTGAAGGTTAAAAACCTTGACCTTCAACAGTGACCTTGACATTGAGCTGACATGACTGCCACATGTGTTCAGCACATCGTCTGAACTTGGTTAACATTTGAGGTAAGTTTCATGAAATTCCTTCCGGGGGTATAGGAGATATGGAGTGGACATGAAATTACACTTAACCTTCAAATGTGACCTTGACCTGACATGACTGTCACTTCTGTTCTGCACATCGTCTCAATTTAGCTAACATTTGACTCAAGTTTTAAGAATACCGTTATCCTTCAAAGGCTTTTAGAAGATATGGAGGGGACATGAAGATGTAATGGATATTGAAGATTAAAAAACCTGACCATCAAATGTGACATTGACCTTGAGCCAACATGACTTCCACATATACTGCACATCGTCTCAACTTGGTTAACATTTGAGATAAATCTGATGAAAGTCCTTCCAGGGGTATAGGAGATATGGAGCGGACACCAAATTACTCTTGACCTTTAAATGTGACCTTGACCTTCAGCCGACGTGACTGTCATATGTGTTCTGCACGTCGTCTAAATTTAGCTAACATCTGACTAAAGTTTTATGAGCATCCTTCAAAGGGTTTAGAAGATATGGACACAAAAATGTAATGGATTTTAAAACACTTGACATTCACATGTGTTCTGCACATGGTCTCACATTAGCTAACATTTGACTAAAGATTTGTGAACATCCTTCAAAGGATTAAGAAGATATGGAGCAGACAAGAGAATGTAATGGAAATTGAAGGTTAAAAACCTTAACCTTCAAATGTGACCTTGACCCTGAGCCGATATGACTGCCACATGTGTTCTGCACATCGTCTCTACATGGTTAACATTTGAGGCAAGCTTCATGAAAATCCTTCCTGGGATATAGGAGATATGGAGCAGACACGAAATTGTTACGGACAGACAAGCAAAGGCCATTCCTATAACCTCCCTTCCGCTTCGCGGCGGGGGGATTAAAAACTAGTTTAATCTTGACATTGTGCAATAGTCTAAGAAATTGCATTAAGCCTCACTGATGAGAAATAATACACTTAAAACACATCATTTCTGATACAAGCAATATGTCGTGGCCATTAAACCAGGTTTTCAACTGCCATTTGAATTTGCTAATTCTTTGCTATTGAACTAAAATGGTATTTCTATTTCAGAACCAGTGACCTTGACTCCAGAACACCCTCTATGCAGTTAAAGATTTGTGTTTATGCAAGCTATCTGTACAATAAGTTTGGTCACAATATGTCTTTCCTGAAATATGACATTCGCCAATCTAATAACCAGATTTCAACTTTGCGGAAATCAGGTTAGTAAAGCTTTATATAAAAATATTTTTCAGAGTTTTAAGTGGGAGCATTTGTAACTAAGTATGTTAATGTCATGAAATAATAAAATTTTGCCATTACAAAATTGATATATCTTATTCACATGCAATTATGAATATCACCAACTATCATCTACAAGTTTATCAAATAGTACATGGAAATATGAAACAACCAATTGTTAGTCATGTAAAAATACGCCATGGGGATAAAGTTCTCTTTATCACAGTCAGTTAAAACTTGCACAAACTTACTACTCAAAACAGTTCAAAAATTGGTTTGAATATCTGCTTAGAAAGCACAAGAAACGATATTCCATTTAATTAATTTCAGTAATAAAGCACCCATAAGTCATCCATATATTGTTGCATTCCCTGTTCAGTATTCATAAAAGAATGATATTATAGATATTCATTAGCTCAATTTTTATAATTGTATATGAACACATAAATTTGTGGTCAGATCCATCATAATTTCATATGCAAACGGAGCAGACCCTGATCAGACAGCTCCTATAGGAGCCTTCTGATCTGGGTCTACTCTGTTTGCAAAAGCCTAAAAAGTTGTTTATATGAGAGAATGGGTTAAAGTTTTTTCCTCCATCA
Source organism: Azorinus chamasolen (assembly GCA_963576725.1). Taxonomy (NCBI): domain Eukaryota; kingdom Metazoa; phylum Mollusca; class Bivalvia; order Cardiida; family Solecurtidae; genus Azorinus; species Azorinus chamasolen. The sequence continues at coordinate 43,751,504 of OY755236.1, read as the reverse complement.
GCAGGGGAATTTTGTTTTTTTATCAACAAATGGAAATATTTGTGCCCTGTAAACAACGATTTTAATATGATTATCTGTACTATTTGAGAATAATCTTGTATTTGATACAGTTGGGGACTTAAAGAAGCCCAACAGTCTTAGCTGTGATGACTTGCCTGCATATACCGAGGTTACAATTCACTTCCAATTAGCATGTCTAACACTACTATCAGAGTAACAGATAAAGGTGCATACTCAAATACTAAAATAGTCATTTTTCCACCAAACCCTATGTTGTGACCAATCTTTAGAATCGTCTCTTCGAGACGATTCTAAAGAGTGGTCACATCATAGGGTTTGATGGAGAAATAAAGAAGATATTTTTGAAAAGGTTTAAATCTACACATCTTTATCTGGCACTCTGACTACTATGATAAAACATCGCCAACATACTGTTGGGGGCAATAGCCCAACAGCTACACACCAGTAGCTGTGACAAGACTTGCCTTTTACAAAAAGTCTTCTTTCCAGAAAAAAACAACAAAACTTATAATGAACATTTAACCCTTTCCCTCATATCTATGTAACAAATAATGATTTATAAGCTGAACCTAAGTAATGGTGTCTCAATACCAGCTGGTCATTTTGGCTATGGCAGAAACTGTAGAATCAGACGTTTTCAATTCCATAAGCAAACAGAGCAGACCCTGATCAGACTACACCTACAGGAAGAGTCTGATCTGGGTTTATAATGCTTGCACAGACGTGAAAAGGCATCTCTATCAGGGAAAGGATTAAAGTAGCAATAAGCAATAGGTACGTAAAAGGAAGTCGCCAACTTAAAAAAAGTTGGGGGCTAAGGCCCAACAGCAATTCAATAAATTGCTGTGACGACTTGCCTGCTTATTTCTGTCGCTTGAGCTTTCTTACAACAAATGCTAAAACAATTACTTTTTTTTATCAACACTTACATGTATAATTGTTAATGGAATAACAGCATCAATTTCCCTTTTTCCTGTAATTTAACATTGTAGTCAATTCAAAGTTTTGCTGCTGATCAAGCTTCAAGTAAGCTTGTAGCATTCAGGAGTTTCAAAACTAATAGACCTTTACTCTTTCCTAAGCAAACATAGAAGACCCTGATTAGACGTAAATGAGCCGTCTGATCTGGATCTAGACCATTTGCAAAGGCATTTCTATGGAGTAGATGGTTAAGGTACTAGCACAAGATCTTGTGAATAAATTGTCAAATATGACCAGGTGTTGAAAAGTTCAAACACATGTCAGCATTTTTTATTTGCCATCTTTGTTAAGCAGGAAATTCTAAGAGAGTACTTCTGCACATGAATTACACAATGTCCCTTTGACCACAACAATTTAACCATTTCCTAAAGAAAATTTATGTGTGAATATATAATTCAATGATTTTTTTTTTCATGAAAAACTTGTTTTTATAATGTGAATCTTTCTAGATTTTTTTTTAATTGAGACAAAAACTGGCTTAGATCTACATAATTCAATAAGCAAATACAGCAGACCCTGATCAGACAGCTCCTACACGAGCTGTCTGATTTGGGTCTACTCTGTTTGCAAAGAGGAGAAGGGTTACCAGACAAGCAGACATCAAGAAAATTACCCTCTCATGGTATTAAATCTTCTTGAGATAGGCCAAAACCATACAAAATTTGAATTTAAAATTTGAAGGTTTGAAGACCTTGATTTATCCTATAAGATTGTTTACTGTACCAACCTTCTCACTCGGACTTTACCTGAAAAGTGAAGGATAAAACAACACAAAGGCAAAGTGTATATATACATTTAATTCCAACAATTTACACACAATTTACATACCTTCAATACATGTCTTGATAAGAACTGTTAAAACATATAATGTACAGCTTAAAACAGCTCATGTCAAAGTTAAAAGCTCCATCGCCTACATATGTCCATCCAAAATTCACTTACTATTAACCATTGCCCAGCTTCACACTTCAGTTTGTGTTTACCAGTCTTACCTGGAAAGCAGGGTCTGCACCAAGGTGTTATTTGGTCAATGGCTGAAAAAGTAACAAACAGAACACAAAGCAGTGATAATACTCCATCATAACTTTGGTCAATATGTCACTTAACTGCTCTAGTGTTCACACTTTTCCATTTCAGCACATATTCACGCCATCAACAACACACTCCTGTCTTTCAGTATCTGCCACCCTGCATGGGAGGTGGTCGGAAGTTGTTACCCTGGAAACCCATGTTGTACATCCCTTGGTTTGGCATCCCCATCATACCTGGCCAAAAAGAATAAAGTTGTACTAATCCTTTCCCTGTTGCATATTAATGAAAGAAATAGTGACATCATGAATACCTATTAGCTCATAGGATGCCCCCCCCCCCCTCCATATTGTCTATAAATCAAGCACTTTTCACAGTATGTTATATAGTGAAGGAAATTTCAAAGCAAAAGAACTCTTTTGAAAATAGTCGGAGAGCAGCTTCCCATCTTTAAAAACATCTTCATATCAACTTGGTTCATCTGTGAAAGTTTGAAGTAAATTCTCCCATTGGTGTATGAGGAGTTGGACACAAGATTTTTTCACTTTCTTTCAGTTAAGAAAAATTAAAATTAAAAAAAACTCAGGCAGAAATGACCAGAACAAAAATTTCCTTCTTTAAGTTCATCTTAATATTCAATGTTCTTCATCTGTGAAAATTTATAGCAAATCCTTCCATTGGTGTATGAGGACAAGATTTTCACTGCATGCTATAAATTCCCTTCTTACATCTTCACATCAAGGTTTTTCATCTGTCAGTAGTTCAAAGTAAATCCTCCCATTGGTGTATGAGGAGTTGGACACACATGATTTGTGAGACATACAGACAAGAGACGCCTTTTGGCACTTTTGCAAACAAATTAGACCCAGATCAGATGACTCCTGAAAGCGGTCTAATCTGCTTGTCAAATAAATTCTATGTTTTCTGCTATGCCTAAATATTCCTGCATTCATATATCAATACAAACAATCAACTTATATCCATGTCATTATTTCTTACATAAATCTGGTAAATGGTAAATATAGATCCATTTTTAGTTTCGGTCATGGTAAAAAGTCCCTTTTCATGATGCCATTATAAAAATTCAGCTAATTAATTATCGTCTCTGACATAAATATTCATGGAGAAAAGTATGAGCAAAAGCCTGTGCAACCGTCCATCAATTTTCCATCTTTTGTCAAATCAAACATAATTCTGTCACTATTACTAAAACAAGACAAGAGTATGACCTTTAACCCTTTCCTTCACATAAAAGCTATTTCAAACCTTAATATTATAGTAGACCCAGATCAGACCTTTCCTAAAGGAGCTTTCTGATCAGGGTCTGTTCTTACATGAATATTTGACAGGGATAGGGTTAACCAAATTGTATTTGAATTTCAATGAGACTAGCTCCAAATAAGTTTATATATAAGTTTTGACAAAAGTTAAGGTTTATTCCACTACAATGATGCCTAGGACCACAGTACAATGATGCCTAGGACCACAGTACAATGATGCCTAGGACCATAGTACAATGATGCCCTAGGACCACAGTACAATGATGCCTAGGACCACAGTACAATGATGCCTTGGACCACAGTACAATGATGCCCTAGACCACAGTACAATGATGCCTTGGACCACAGTACAATGATGCCCTAGACCACAGTACAATGATGCCTAGGACCACAGTACAATGATGCCTAGGATCACAGTACAATGATGCCCTAGGACCACAGTACAATGATGCCTAGGACCACAGTACAATGATGCCTTGGACCACAGTACAATGATGCCCTAGACCACAGTACAATGATGCCTAGGACCACAGTACAATGATGCCTAGGATCACAGTACAATGATGCCCTAGACCACAGTACAATGATGCCTAGGACCACAGTACAATGATGCCCTAGGACCACAGTACAATGATGCCTAGGACCACAGTACAATGATGCCTAGGACCACAGTACAATGATGCCTAGGACCACAGTACAATGATGCCTAGGACCATAGTACAAAGATGCCCTAGGACCACAGTACAATGATGCCCAGACCACAGTACGATGATGCATAGGACCACAGTACAATGATGCCCTTGGACCACAGCCACGAATGACAAACTTAAAATTGAAATGGATTTCAAAATCTATTACATGTATCTAAATACTTAAACAAGCATGTGAATAATCTTCTGTCAACTGAAGTACAATTAATCAACAACTCTGATATTGGTTGTCTGCCTATTAAACTGCTTTGGGTGGTAATAACTTACCATGTGGTGCCATTGGAGGTCGCATCGGTGGAGCATTCGATGGCATACCTATAGAGTATAACAATAAAGGCATAACTCTTTACTCCATGTAAGAAATAAGGATATTATGAATATTAATTAGACTACTTTATATTTGGTACATGAACACAAAACTTTAACCATGGCAGAAACTGAAGAACCAGATTTACATAACTGCATAAGTAGACAGAGCAGACCCTGATCAGAGAGATCTGAGTATATTCTGTTTGCAATGGTGTATTTATGGAGTTCATTGAACACAAATTTAACATGAAAATGAAACTGGACCAATGTATACAATGTATGTGTACCAATTAACCAATGACTCAAGTTTCAGAACACTGATCAAGCTGTTACCTGCTTTTTATCTACATCTAAAAGTTACTGCTTTTCTTTTTTTTACAGAAATAAAAACAAGATGTGTTTGTGAAACACTATGCCCCCGATATGACCTTTGACCTTGATGCATGACTTTGACCATAATAAGTTTCTCTAAAAATGTTTGACTCCATAAGTTGCACATCCATGCCAAGTTCGAAGGATGTATGTTGAATGACGACAAAATTATCGCCAATCTAAATTTGACCCGTAATTTGACCTTGATATATGACCTTGACCTTAATAAGTCACTCCTAAAAATGTTTGCCTTCAAAATTTGCACATGTATGCCAAGTGTGAAGTATGTACATGTATGCCAAGTTTGAAGTATGTATGTGCAATAGCTACAAAATTATTGCCAATATTAAAGTTGGGAACAAACCAACCAAAAAACCAGTAAACAGACAGGGTAAGAGATTATACAAATAGTTTATGCGGATTACAGTTTCACCATTTCCCCCTATCATTTTTGAATGTGTAAAGACCACATACTGAAAAAAGAATGTATGTATTTACATTAAATATTGCAATGTACAAACTGCTTTTTCAGAAGGGTCCACAAGATTAAATCACAAGAGCTGTCCTTGGACAATGCACTCATCTATTACAAAGTATAGTCTGATGGAAGTGACGGACAATAAACAAGTCCTTTCAACCATTCATTGAATTGATGGGTAACTTTCAACCTAATTTTTAAAATTAACACTTGAAAAAACAAACACAGTTGCTTAATTCATCCAACTGTTACACTTGAACTATCACCATCCGCATATTGATGCTCGAGTTCCTAACCCACCAGTGGCAGGCAGCAACTTTTAAATCAAAGAACTTTAGTGAGCAAGCTCACATACCCCACACTGCCATAGTCAGAGAAAAAAGTGGTTGCCCATGACAGATTCCTCTGAAAATCAAACTAACTCATCCAAGCTTTTATTTATAACAATTCTTAAAGCAAATTGGATAAAATTGGTCAAAAAATGATGATGAGCAACATTGTATTATGATATATGGACGGACGGATGGACTGATGGATAGACCGTTAAAAAAACATATATTCGAGCAACTCGTTGCGTGGGGTATAAAAAGAAACATCATTTGGCCATAATGCGTAGGATCACCTTATGATTCTGAACATGGTGCTATCTGCATGTGCTCAAAGTTTAAAGTCAGTTCTATTGAGGATTACAGTGTAACGACAAATTAAGAGAAAATGTGACCAATTAAACATGTCAGACAGATGGCCAATGGAGAAATGGTCCTTTAGTACTATCATTAGAGAGCTGAAGACATCAATAATAACTGTTCACTACAATATTCTTAACCTTTTCAGGATGAAAATTCATGTAAGAAATAATAAAACATTGAGAAGTTTTATAATGACATATGTACACAATTCTTTTTGGTATTGGAAGACACTAATGTTATCTCTTTAATAATTTCATGAGCAGCAGACCAGACTCTGATCAGATGACTCTTACAGGAGCTGTCTGATCTGGGTCTACACTATTTGCAATTGCTCAAAAAAGCATTTATATGAAGGATAGGGTTAAACCTGATCAAAACATTCTAATTTACTTACCCATTCCCATTGTGTTGGGTGCCATGCTTTGTGATGGCATGAAGCTTTTGCTTACATAAGCAGCATACTTTGGTAGCTGAGCTCGCTTCTCCTCCTGAAAATTGCCATACAAACACACAGTGCATTAGAACTGCTGGTAAGTACACACTGACAAAATTGTAAATTTCTTACCTGTTTTTTACTTATTGCTGTAAGTATTGGAAACACATGAATATCATAAACAAATCTACATTGGTGTTTGATATTAAAAAAAAGTCTTTGAAGTTTAATAGCTTACATTCATAATCTAAACAAACTTTTACTTGGCGTTCTTCATTTTATTGAAGTTGATTCTAAACTAGAATTGTGTCCATAGGACAGAGAGGCTTATGTATGATGACTAGTAGTGGTATGACCTATGGTAAGGGCCATAACAATTCCGTATATGTGCATTTTGACATATACTTCTGTGCACAGAAGAAATTGCATTAATTAGTGCACAGAAGAACAGCTGGGTTGAACCTCAGACCTTCCAAAAGCCCTTACATGAAAAATCCAAATGCACAGACCTGGATTCGAATCACAGCTGTAAGGGGCTAAATTATAGTGCTGATGGACAGGCAAACAGAGAACTAACCCCATAAGTGTCTCCCTGCTAAAGCAGGAGTAAAGCTAAATATTTGAAAGTTAACCCTTTCCCTCATACACTTTTTCACACCTTTGCAAACAGAGAGGATCCAGATCACATGGCTCCTGTAGGAGCCATCTTACCCGAGTCTGCTCCAATTGCTTATGGAATCAAAACAGATCTGACACTACAGTTTTTATTAATACCAAAACATCCTGTGCACATATTCCATTATATAATTCAGCTACTAAATATCAATGGTCATTATTTTTTACAAGAATATTCAACAGGGAAAGGGTTAAATGAAGGCCTCTGCATGTAACACAATGTCTTACCTTCATTGATACCGTTTACTATACAAGCCCTTACCTGGTCTTGACAGTTCAGAAATTTCTTCAAACTTGGCAGAACAACTATAAGAAGAAAAAAGAGCAACAATACACACAAACTACGTACCAGTGAGATATCTTCATCAGGATGCATCAGTTTAGAAGTCAAACCTGAACTAGACTCGGGTTTCTTGATGACTGGGGCTCCAGTGATAGTGGCACTGGGTGAAGACTGGGCTGGGGATGACGTGATGGCAGCAGCAGATGGGAATGTGGGCTTCACTGGACCAGCAGTAGAAACTGATGTTGATGTGGACGATGAATTAGTGGCAGAGGACTGAAACAAATCAATTTCTCATTTCAATACAAAGATCATCTTCAAAAAATGTTTACTGTACCAAAATACATTCACATTCACTGATAAGCAATCCAGTGGGTTTTTTTCACAGTAGGGGAATGGTGACAGGGTCCGTGGAGAGGTGAAAATCGTGTTATACTCATGTAAGATACAGAGCTACAGAAAGGGTGCGTACCCAAATACTAAAATCATCATTTCTCCACCAAACCCTATACTGTGACCACTCTTTGAGACAATTCTAAAGAGTGGTCATTGTATAGGGTTTGGTGGAGAAATGAAACTATTGCTGAAAATGTTTTAATTTATGCATCTTATCTGGAGCTCTGAAGATATCATAACACCATGAATATTAGCCAATTTTTCCTAATAGCATACAATTTTTTGGCCATGGCAGAAACTGTAGAATGACATCTATATTATTCCGTAAGCAAACAGAGACCTTGATCTGACAGCTCCTATAAGAGTAATCTGATCTATATCTTCTGTGTTTGCAATGGCATTAAAAGTTGTCTCTTATCAGGTAAATGGTTAATAAGAGTTAATATAATATCAATGATTGCTTTGGCATCATGTTAACAACCCATCTTTCATGCAAACGTTGTTTCTGGCGAAATAAAATGTCTTTTAATCAGACAGGGGTTGCCACAAACCAGGACACACAATTCCCTGTCACAATTTCAAATTTCCCTGACATGTTACACTGCGACATTTGGTAATATTTTATGTAATATTTTTTAAGAAGTTTAACCCTGAATTATCAGAGTGGAATAGTCCATCTATGTTTAGTCCATTCAATATGAGGCATAAATTCCAAGAGGATCTTGCATGACAAACAGCACACACACCCTGATCATAGGGCTCTTCTAGAAGCCCTCTGATCTGGGTCTACACTGTTTACAAATAACAGTGCCTCTGCCACCCAGGTTGAAAGGGTTACAATATTTTTTTTAAATTCCCCTGACAAATCCCCTATATTTTCAAATTTCCCTGACAGTTATCAAAATTCCTGACCTTGAAAAAAGTTCATTTTCCCCCGACAGGGCAACCCTGTCAGATGGAAATTGTTTTCTGAGATTGAAGCAGCAAATATACATGTTGCATAGAAGAATGGGGCCGAATTACTTTGGCACCAAAATACTCCAGCCTGAAAATCAAAGAACTGACTCCTAAAACCTGCCAAACTTGAAAACATTTCCTAAGGAGAAATACTTGTGGTGAATAATCATTTGAGCAAGGTGAGTACTGTTAATCGAATTTAAGGAAAAAACTACCAGCTGACATACATCCTCTGGTTGGATTTTGGATACAATTTTTGATCAGAGTGAGTGATATCTTTCAGAAGACTATTTTAGATTAATGATTAAGAGTTATAACCCAGCAGGTGTTATGTGAACTATGGACTTACTGCAGCTGATGGAAAGAGTGGTTTCGCTGGCACTGGAGGCCCTGTCATTGGAGGCATGGATGTCGGCCCTCCTGCTCCTGGTGGCATACCTGGACCACCCATGAATGGTCGAGGTGGCATTGGACCCATACCTGGCCCCATGCTGTAAAAGAAATCACAAAAATATTAAAATAGGCTCAGGTTAAGAACATTATAAGGAATGTAAATTGCTATTCACCAGATTGAAAATGTCAGTTGATTCTATACTGGGCATGACATTTTTGTTTCTGTTTTTTTCTCCAGCATGTTAAAGAGAAATAAAGACAATAAGTGTCTTATTTACAAATTCATAGCTACAATATTGTGTCAATATTTTTTTCAACAATTTCATTCATATAAACCCCATTTCACACATTTGCAAACAGAGTAGACCCAGACCAGATGGCTCCTATAGGAGCTGTCTGATCACAGTCTGCTCGGTTTGCTTTTGACACGATATAGTTCTACAGCTTTTGTCAAAGCAAAAACATTCGTTGAAAAGTTATTCAACAAGAGTGTGTTTGTGAAACACTAATGCCCCAACCTGAAGGATGACCTTGACCTTTGACCCATGGACCAGGGAGTTGAATGCGACACATCGTCTTTGTGTGGTGAACATTTGTGCCAGGTTATTTTAAAATTCACAGATAAAAAAAAGTTATAGAAGGGATACGAAATTTGAGACGGACGAAATTAAGCTAATAAACATTCATGATGTCAATATTTCTGACATGAATATTGAACATTCTTACATGAATATTGAACAAGGAAATGGTTAAACTAAATAGTGTTACACTAAATAAGACATTTCTGACAGACAAAAAAAAAGGATAAAGATTTTAAATATATACTCTTTCAGTATGAAAGATTAAAAGAAACTTTTCAGTTAAGTTCATAATGGAATTGCAGAGAAATATATAAAATGTGAGATTTTTTAGTCAAATGACTGATGTTACTGCAAGATACAAATCAACAGTTGGTTGCTGTACTTACCCCATAGGTCCCATTGGGCCTAAAACACAAAGAAAATAAATAAAAGAATTAAAGTTCACGCTAAGACATGGAAAACATGAACAATCACCAGAAACACACCTTTCATCTGCAGTAAGCCAAAGCAGACTGGAATCAGTTTAAAAAACAAGTGTTTCAAAGGAACACAAGTGTCATCTGCTGAAAATGTGATGAACAAAATATTTGAAAACTTGTATCCCACCCCAAACGCCCCACCTATAATTTTGGCCTTTGACCTTGAAGTATTGCCTTGCCATGACAAAGCACCACTCAAAAGCTGCAGTAAGTATGCCAAGTATATATAAATTCTGATAGGAGATCCTTTGGAAACACAAGAGTGTTTGGAGGAACACATGTGTTACCTGCTCGCAGCCGACACAAAACAGTTAATATGCTAGAGTGCGAAAATCAGAACAAATGGAATAACTGAAAAAGTATTGGATGCAGAGCGATTAGTTACATCAATGGTCCTCAGTGAGAGGCAGACACACGTGAAATTTGAACGCTCTATAATGATTAGTTAAGAAATGACAGTCAAAAAAAGGAAAGTGTGACGGACAGACAGACGACGGAAAAGTGGTCCCTAAGAGACACACTGCCTCTCGGCAGGTGAAACAAAAAGCAGCAATGCAAAAAGAGAAAATTGCAGACTAAGTTTTATAGAGTCTGTTCATGAGCAATTAAAAGTGCAACACTACTTACTTGCACCGGTTTAAGCGGTATTCAATTTTCATAACTAAAAACATTGAAATTCAAGACCCCAAAGGGCCAGAAAATATAACGCTGAGAATGAAGTATGCAGTGAATTTTTAAGGCTGCCACATACGTATCCAATTGTTTTAAAGGTATGGCAACACTGTTTGAAATGCACAAACAATATGTTATGCACATGTACAATCAATGGTGATATGTCATATACCAAATGTCATCAACCTACCTTGAACACTACTGAAGTAGTCAGATGCACAAGATTGTATACACTCCAATCAGTGTCCAAATAGTTTGGCACCGTATAATTTTATAAAGAAATTGGAAGAAAACTTATAAAGATGTAAGAAATGAAGCAGACATGTATGCCAACAACTTTTTCTAGCATTCCATCAAAACATTACATTTATATCAGATATGTGATTCTGAAATGCATTCTTCCTTACCCATTGGTCCCATTCCAGGCCTCATTCCCATGGGACCCATACCCATTGGTCCAGGCGGCATAGGAGGCATGTAGCCCATGGGTCCTGGCCCCTGGCCAGAGGGCATTGTGTTCATGTACTGACTTGAGCTTGCTGCAGAGGATGGGGCAGGAGATTCCTCATCCCCACTGTCGGACTTCAGCTGAGCCGCTGGAATACATTAAAAATAACTCCATTAAGAATAACTCTTAACACCTTCAACACCAAACTTTCACCTTCAAAACTAGTCTGCTACATTAAATCCTTACTTATGCATGAGCTTATGTCCATACTTGTGCATAACTGACCCCTTTTCTCTGATATGTAGTTAAGCATTATAGTAGAGCAGCAAAGGCTTCAGAAGTGGCTTATTTCAGGAGATAGAATGCCCTAAAAAGACACAAGCAGTGTCATATACCAAAATGTTCAGGACACATTGAAGTTTATCGTGCAGTATCTAGAAAGTGCTTACCTTGGGTGGAAAGTTGGAAAATATCAAGGTCAAGGTCAAATTGATGGTCAATTTAAAAAATGGGTATCATGTTTTTCTTGTTTTATTTCAATTTAAGCCTTTGTTGAATGATAATATATTTGGCTAAATACAATACCACTACATCCAAGCTTCACTTTGGCATACAAACCAATATTCATAAATGTCAAGGTCAAGGTCATTTCAAGGTCAAATATGGAAAAATCTCAAAACTATACCATTTTGTAGCTTTACATCCTCCTTGTAGCTTCATTATCTATTAAAATGGTGTTTTTCTTAATTCATTTTGAAGTACAACCCATTTCCTTTAAAAAATACCAAATATTAGCATTTCTTGTATATTATACCATGGATAAATACGTGACAATTGTGACATTGTGCTATAGTCTGAATATAACAATGAACAAATTGGGAAACAACATTTTATTATTTTCTTTCTTATCAATAATAAACACAAGCAGTGTTATATACCAAAATGTTCAGCAAACATTGAAGTTAAATTTGTGTTTATTCTGCAGTATATAGAAATGGCTCACCTTTGGTGGAAAATTCGAAAATTCAAGGTCAAAGGTCAAATTGACGGTAACATTAGAAAATACATCTATAATGTTTTTTATTATTCCATTACATATTTATAAGTTTGGTGAATGATCATTTATTTAGTTCTATATGATACTAGTATGACCAGGCTTTACTTTGGCATACATATCACTATTTGCAAAGGTCAATGTCAAGGTCATTTCAAGGTCAAATGTGAAAAAATGTCCAAAATATGCCAGTTTGGTAGACATATTGTCTGCAATAATAATAAACTGCAAATGATAAACTGCAATTCATATCATCTAAAATATATAAGTGACTAGGTATCATAGGGGAAATGTATGAATTATATAATTTTGTATACATTTATGATTAAAAACTTGCATTATTAAATTTATTGTCCACATATCTACAACCCTTCATGCGTTAAAGTACACCTTTTACTCACCCGTTTAGTATTCGTTCATCGAGGGTTTACATGTGATTAATCCTAAATATATCATGTTGTATGCAGTTCATGGAGTATAGCTCCAGATTAGCCTGCCCATGATGTGCTGTCTAATATGGACCTACCGTGTCCGGTTATATGGCAATGAGATCCATATGTTACATAAAGATGTCTTAATCCCATGCGAAAGCATTCGTCCAGGGTTCGTTTAGCATTCGTTTGGTGTACGTTAATGCACTGCCGGCTATACATGTACATGTACAGATGTCTTTATCACACTGATCAGCTTTACTGATTTTACTCTGATCGTTTATTCAATGATTGAGAGAGCTGTGTAAATGTTTCTACAACATCGCTCATTTTCAATGTCTGTTTGAACACAGCTACACATGACAGTACATGGCCGTTGCAATACTTCACAGGCACAGTCAGTATCGTAGATATCTACATCTTTGCACATGCACACTACATCACTTAAGAGTACGGGGGCTGCTGCTGCTTGTGTTATCATGCATGGACTGGCCAATCCTCATTCATACTCAGTCATGTACACATAATCAATCACAGCAGGTGGTGAGAAAGTTGGCACCAAGATATTCTTCCACACAAGCAGTTTCAGTAAACACCATTGCAAGTGCAAATGCAACCTGTCATTAGTTGGTGGCAAACGTCTCGGTTTGACATGCTTATAAATAATTATAGAACACCGATAAAGTTGGTACAAATAATTTGGACTGTTTCCAATGCTAGACATGCCTGTGTACAGTTGTGAGCTCTTCATCAGAAGTTTGAATACGGACTTCTTGGCAATTCCAAAGTAGAAGCTTTGTTACTACCCGAAATACAGTATACAAGGAGAATCAGACCAAGTTTCTCGGGCGTCAGAACTGAAACAGTGTCATGAACAAGGACATAATTGTGTGGATTGACTTTCTACCGGAATGGAAGAACAAATACGGAGCAGCAATTGAGTTGAAATGGTGAATTAGCAACACCAGAACATCTGTGTCAGGACTGAAGATTGTACCAGAGCCTTGCTGCGCTGCAAACTTCGCGTGAAGTAGCATGATGGTATATGCCTCCTCCTGTTCATTCACAAGTTCAGGAACAAAGGACACAGCTTCAGATGTTATACAAATAACATTCTCATTCAAACCACCACTGACAATAACCATTTTACCACTGCACAACGTGTCAATGCAAAACTCAGCCAAATACAAAGAGTATAATTTCGACAGTTCTCTCTTAAAATTAACAGATGCGAATGCCTGCTTCCAGTCAGGAAATTTCATGTCAGTTTGAAGTTTGTATGTTTTGGCTGCCCAAACACCTCCTCTTCTCTTCCTGGTCTGTGACTTGGCGCTGATGTCAAAGTAACGATCAAACACCACATGTATGACAGGCGTATTTCTACCAACCCAGAGAACGTTTGACCGAAACGACACAGCCATATCCCTGTACAAACCTTTTGGAGAGACGGGTGGAATCATCTGAACTATTGCCATTCCATCAGTGATCAAACTATAACCAGGTTTTATTTCATCTGTCATCATATATGACACATGCTCTTCAACCTTTTGAAGAAAGTCTGTCTTCTTTCCACTCATCATTTCAACAGCATCAGTGAAAATATTCAGTGGTACAGGGGCATTTTCAAAACTCATTACCTGTTGTAGTGGGACCTTTTTGATCGAGTTCATTGCTGGGAGACGAATGTACATCTCTTCACCTTGAATAGGCAAATAATTGGGCTTGCGTTTGGTCTCTGAACCAGACAATGCTAATCTTCTGTACTGGATCATAGAAACTCTTTTGAGCTACGCCCATTCTCTTCGGAACTACATACCGATCTTCAACGAAGGACTCAAGAGTTGCCTTTGATGTGAAGAGAACAGAGACTTCTAGATCTGCTAAAACAGTAACTCCTGTAGCAAAATTCACCTATTTACAAGGTGGGTCCATCAGGGAAAATGGATCAATAAATGTTTGATCAAACAAAGCAACCATCTTATTGATGCCCTCATTGTAATGTTGTCAGAATGACTCATTGTCAGTGTGGTGCGACCGTTCTGGGTCATCTGCATACTTTGCACTCATAGGCCGAGGGAGGAACCATCGACTCAGGGCCCCATCACGGCGAGTCAATACAAATATCCCGCCATTTGATTTAGAAGTTTTGTTTTCAGTTATTTTCAAGCAATAATCAATCCAAACAGTTAAATTTACCTTAGGTGAATTTTGCCATAAAATGACCACTGTTGAAACTCTGAAGTACAGTCTGGTCTAGCCACTGCATGAGCAACACCACATAATCTAGCATAAATGTTTCTGATTGATGCAAAGAAAAACGGCAAAAACAGAGAGCGACTGAATTCATACACATCAAAGATGGCATGCCTGATACAATTTGAATGGTGTTGACACCTTTTGAAGGTAATCATCCCAAAAGCAGAATGTGGGTGATGCCTCCCGGCCTTGAGTGCGAAACTCATTCAACAAAGGCATGACTATATCACCAAGAACATTTGTTGCATTATCCAAGTCAAGTTGAGATGAGTTATCAGAGAAGACAGGCATCCTACTAGATCTGAAAAGTGAGAAGTCTTGAGGTAAGAACTTCATCTATCATTAGAAATGGTCACAAACCTCGATCGAAATATATACCAGCGAGGATTTAATCAGCTGTTCTGGCAGCAAAGACCTCAGAATCAGCCAGAAGTGATTTAAGGCTAAAACCACTGTATTTGTGACCGATACCAGCAAATATGGCTGTAAGAAAGTGCATCCCGCCATCTAAAGCAAAAAATTCTAAGTTAAAAAGGGGCATAATTCGGTCAAAATGTTAGACAGAGTTATGTACTCTTGCCTACAGGTGCAAGTTGTGAAGGTAAACAAGTGTTCCAAGTTTAAAAGCTTTATTTCAAAGGGTTATGTAAATAAATGGACTTTAACAAAGCCTCAACCCAAAATTCTAAGTTAAAAAGGGGCATAATTCGGTCAAAATGCTTGACAGAGTTATGTACTCTTGCCTACAGGTGAAGGTTGTGAGGGTGAACAAGTGTTCCAAGTTTAAAACCTTTATCTCAAAGGGTTATGAAAATAAATGGACTTTAACAAAGCCTTAACCAAAAATTCTAAGTTAAAAAGGGGCATAATTCGGTCAAAATGCTTGACAGAGTTATTTACTCTTGCCTACAGGTGAAGGTTGTAATGGTGAACAAGTGTTCCAAGTTTAAAACCTTTATCTCAAAGGGTTATGAAAATAAATGGACTTTAACAAAGCCTTAACCAAAAATTCTAAGTTAAAAAGGGGCATAATTCGGTCAAAATGCTTGACAGAGTTATTTACTCTTGCCTACAGGTGAAGGTTGTAATGGTGAACAAGTGTTCCAAGTTTAAAAGCTTTATCTCAAAGGGTTATGTAAATAAATGGAATTTAACAAAGCCTTAACCAAATATTCTAAGTTAAAAAGGGGCATAATCATGTCAAAATGCTTGACAGAGTTATTTACTCTTGCCTACAGGTGAAGGTTGTGACGGTGAACAAGTGTTCAAAGTTTCAAATCTTTATCTCAAAGTGTTATGTAGATAAGTGGACTTGTTCCACATAAATTGAGGTTAACATTTTTGCTTAACGCAAATGCTAAACGCAAATTCTAAGTCCATTTAAGTGACCTTGACCTTGGATAAACGAGCCGGGACTTGGCAGGCTACTGTAGCATGTCTAGATATACATTATGATTAAATTTGGGAAGGATCCACCAAGCGGAACTTGAGTTAGAGATGTTACAGACAGACAGACCGGTTAAATGTTTTGCTAAACGCAATTTCTAAGTCCAATTGTGTGACCTTGACCATGGATAAACAAACCGGGACTTGGCAGGCAACTGTAGAATGTCTAGATAAACATTGTGTTAAAATTTGAGAAGGATCCACCTAGCGGAACTTGAGTTAGAGATGTTACAGACAACCAGACAACCAGACAGCGCTATTCCATAATACGTCCCGTTTTTTCAAACGGGCGTATAAAAAGACTTGAATTACATAATTCTTATTACTTGATGATTTATTATATGTTACTTTGCTATCAGTATTTAAGTCGATGCATGTTGACTATTTATATTGTTATTTTATTAAACACTTTAGATAATATATCTGCATTTATAGAGCTTATTTGAACATCCTCAATTATCAGCAAGTAATATTTGCACGAATGAATAAATAAGTATGTAGAATGAAGGTGTACGAGCTTAGAAACAAGTTTGTCAGTAAATGCATACTTTTAAATTTCAGCCTCTAATACTTTATAGGGCCATGACTTATTATTGATATGAATGTAAATAATAAAATGTACTTACCAAACATGTTAATTCCTTCTATGAAAACACCATTTTAATAGTTCAGGGAGGATGTAAAGCTACAAAATGGTATACATGTAGTTTTGACATTTTTCCGTATTTGACCTCGAAATCACCTTGATCTTGACATTTGCAAATATTGGTATGTATGCCAAAGTGAAGTTTGGGTGTAGTGGTGTTGTATTAAGCCAATTAAATTATCATTCAACAAAGGATGAAATTGAAATAAAACAATAAAGAACATTAATAAATAATGAAGCTTCAATGGGGGTGTAAAGCTACCAAAGTGGTATAGTTTTGACATTTTTTTCATTTTTGACCTTGAAGTGACCTTGACATTGACCTTTGTAAATATTGATATGCATGCAACAGTAAAGCCTGGTTATAGTAGTACCATATAGAACCAAATAAATCATCATTCACAAACTTATAAAAATGAAATGGAATAATAAAAACATTAAAGATGTATTTTCTAATGTTAACGTCAATTTGACCTTGACCTTGATTTTTCGAACTTTCCACCAAAGGTGAGCCATTTCTATATACTGCAGAATAAACTTTAATTGCTGAACATTTTGGTATATAACACTGCTTGTGTTTATTATTGATATGGAAGAAAATAACAAAATGTAGTTGCCCAATTTGTTCATTGTTACATGCAGACTATAACACAATGTCACAATTGTCACGTATTTATCCATGGTATAATATACAAGAAATGCTAATATTTGGTATTTTTTTAAAGGAAATGGGTTGTACTACAAAATGAATTAAGAAAAACACCATTTTAATAGATAATGAAGCTACGGGGAGGATGTAAAGCTACCAAAATGGTATAGTTTTGAGATTTTTACGTATTTGACCTTGAAACGACCTTGACCTTGACATTTACGAATATTGGTATGTATGCCAAAGTGAAGCTTGGTTGTAGTGGTATTGTATTTAGCCAATTATATTATCATTCGTCAAAGGATTAAATTGAAATAAAACAATAAAGAACATGATACCTGTTTTTTAAATTGACCATCAATTTGACCTTGACCTTGATTTTTTCAAACTTTCCACCCAAGGTGAGCACTTTCTAAATACTGCACAATAATCTTCAATGTGTCCTGAACATTTTGGTATGTAACACTGCTTGTGTCTTTTTAGGGCATTCTAGGTCAAAATAAATGACAGAATGCTGCTCTACTATTAAGTAAATGATCATTATTTATACATGTAGAAAGGACTTTATATTTTTAATCAAGAATGAAATCAACATCTATAATTATTGGAGTCTAGTATTGAATGTCAATCAAGCAGTGATTAATATAGAAATTTGAACCATGAGTCCCAGGACTCACATATCTGAAAACAACGAGTCCCACAGGAAAACTGAGTCCCAAACTGAATGAATGAGTCCTAAAACATGAAATTTTAAAAACTGACGTTAAATCGTAATTCTGCAAAGGTAACATTTTAGTTCGGGAACATTTACTGCATTAGTAATAAGTATAAATTATAACCAAGTTTCCTGGCTAGTCTCGTCAATGAACTGTTAACCCTTACCCTGTTCTGTTTATAGCAAATATCAATACCTAGTGAATATTCATGTCAAAAGTAGTTATAATGAAATATGGAAGGTGGAACACTGTAACCACTTTAGAAACTAATCAAACAGATCAAAGTCCATTTATAGCAAACAGCAGACCCTTATCCGACAGCTTCTATAGGAGCTATTTGATCTGGGTCTACTCTGTTTGCAAATGTGTGAAAACACGTTTACATGAAGGAAAGGGCTAAGACAGCATGGATGCCGAATATTGTCAAAACCGAAAGTAGATCGATACCATCATTTAGAGTACACAGGTGTGGACTACTTGCCTGACATGGAGCAACACAATATTTACAATTGTGCATCCATTTAACCATGCTATTTTTGGCCTGGGGTTTGTCACATATGCAGCAAAACATGAAATCAGGTCGACCCTCCGTTGCCTTAACAAAAGTCAACTAGGAGTAAGTCACCAACCACTTTGCTCAGAACTCTTTCTCGCTTTAAACTGACTGTCGTTATTTTCCTCCATTAAATCAGATTTGGGATCCCTATTTTGATCCATGGATGTTGAAGGCATGTCAGTGGAACACAACTTACCTAACATTGTTTGATTTGAGTCTATCTTATACAGTCTAATTGCGATAACTCGGATGCTTGCCGGACCGCATATCAAATCCGAATTAGCGCATGTTCCGAGTTATTGTATTTTCATCTCACAGGTCGGCCATGACTTGTATGTCGTAATTTTCGATGTATCATAAAAAATACTCAATGTACAGTGTTAAGGGTACAACTGCATGAAGTAGTACTAGTCAAACCTTACCTGTACTTATCTTGGAACAAAATACGACATTAAACTCCTTTTCATTTCAGTTTCTTAACATTTACGATGCTGACACACACAAAAATCATCTGCTCATACATTTTGAAATATTGTCCAAATTTCCCACAACCCTGGTGAATGATTGTTAAAAGCTATGTGCATTTTGAACAACAGCGGCACTTGGATGATAGGGGTTAAAATAAAACGAGTGATTTCTGATGGTTGTTGACACCCTCACTGACCTCGAGTAACATCCTGTAACCCTTTGCCTGTTATGAAAATTTACACATGTGAAGAATCCCATCTGCTTCTAATGCCTTTATTAAAACTTCACAAATTCGCTTTTATTTATTGTAAAAATGTTGACTGAGCGTCAAATATCTTGGATCTGGATCAGACACCGAGTTACTCGGTCTCTCATCCGGATTTAATATGTTTGCATACATGTTATGACGCTTGCGGAACAGCAGATTAAGGGTTAAAAGTGTCATTTAGCCATGGTGAAATAAACACAACACAAATGAAACAAAATCAAGCATAGGGCAGGCTACACGTTTATAATTATGAATGTGATGCTGGAAGTGAATTACACACACGCTCACATATGTCCACGGAATTGAGGAATATGCAACACAAAAAGTCAGTAGAATATTGGTGCAGTTTATTCTTTTTTCTTTCTTTCTTAATTTAGTAAAAAAGTCTCCTCTTACTTTTGTCATAATTCAGATCGGTCAAATATTTCTTACACCTAGTTTCACATTAGGAAACTCGTAAGGATGAGTGCATGAATTAAAATTGAACAGTGCACACACTTTGCTGGTTTTCTCGGCAAAATTTCGAACCTGAAAATGGACAGCTTATTGCTGACTATCTATAGTCCGTGCCATATTGTGTAACCACCGATAAAGGTGAGAAATTTAACAATAGAGCAGGAACGCTGTAGCATAAAGGTGTGAAAAATACGACGTGTGACAATCTTAAGCACTGCCAATCTCACCGATCCGAGTCAATCCGACATAAACAATGGGAATAATGAAGGTAGGGGCCTGTCTACACATCCGAATTTTTGAATTTTCCGAGTTTTTCATTTCCTTATAATTGCATCATTTTTATATAGAAAACAATAGGCAGTGTACTGGGACTTTGCAATACGTACGAGTTATCCCGTCATTACGAGAAAACGAGATCCGAATTAATGCAATTAGACTGTAGACTATTTTCGGTGGTAGTATTTGGGGTTAGGTCTTATCGGGGCTGCCATTCTAAAAGGAACGTTTTCATTGGCTCACTACAAGCATCCTGCTGATTAGCAGCTAATCAAAATCACTGTTGAAAAATACTTACAACACCAGATGTTGAAATCGTAACTGTGTTCTAATAGTAACACTTCGTGAAATCAACTTCAATGGCTACACGCAACCATATTTTAATGCGTCCTTTAGACACTTACACTTTAGGATGATGCGGTTTTTGCTATTATAATGCGTCCCTGACGCAGGATGCAGACCTAGATTAATCACTGATCAAGTAAAGTGTTATGGATTAAAAAGACAGTGAAAAGTTTATAAATAAAGTTCCTCTAAAATAATCAAATGCCATACAAATTACCTTTGTTATTTTTTTGACGTTCATGTTCTTTAATATCCTGCTCCGGGATGCCCTCCATGCCATAGATTTCTATCTCTATGTTATTTCTACCCGGTATTGAGTTGGGCACTTTATCCACTTTCTCCTTATGAACCTGAAACAAATTCACATAGATCATCGTCTTCAAAAGGACTATCAGTAAACAAATCTTAATGTTTTGAAGACTTCTAATGAAGTGAAAGGAATTCTGGGTCCATGCTTATAAAGCTTTTTAGTTGAGTCTGAGTTCGTTCTTAAGCTTCTGATTGGTCAGGTTTGAGTTCTCAAGCTTTTGATTGGTCAGATTTGAGCCAAAGCCAAAAGTGCTGTGGATCCACAAGGGTAAAGAATAAAATCATAAATAACTACAGGTAGCTTTTAGCTTTTTAAGACTAGAAAACTAAAATTCTCTGTAGAACCCTTTACCTTTATATGAATATTCAAATTTACAACACAATAAGTGTTTATTGCCTGTTTTTTAATGGTTCATGAACAAAAGATTTTTTTTACTTGCCAGAAACTGTCAACTGCATAAAAAACAGGAGACCCTGATCAGGCATATCCTAAAGGAGCCATCTGATCTGTGTATATCCTGTTTGCAAAGGCATCTCTATCAGGTAAAGGGTTTGAAACAAAATTCTTACCTGCATGCAATGTATGGATAATCCTGGCCCTGTGTACAGTTTCTTGTGACATATATGACATTTGAAATGTTTTGCCTTTTGATGCTGTATAAGAATTTTCTCATCGTCAAATTCTCTGTTGCAGTACCTGTGTCTTTGTTAAGGATATAAACACACTCTTGTTATAAATATACAACACCACCACATACAGACGATAACATGCACCTGTCCAGGGCTCAAGCTGGGTTCAAATTTTAGGGAGAAGTGACTTCTCCTTGGGCCTCAGATTAGGGAGAAGTGAGGAGGCTCAAGGAGAAGTGAACCGTTTCGCTTATCGGATACTAATACATGATATACCTTTTCTCTTTTATAATGTTTAAGTACATACTAAAACAATGTTAGTGTCACTAGATCAAAGTGTATGAGTGCAATATTGACTTCTTAATAGTGTCTAAAATCCACAAAACTAATCATTCAAAAATATTGAAAGTTCAATATGCAACAAATATCAAGACTCTATCTCTATTGGTTCAAAAGTTATGGCCAATGTTAAAGTCGGTGATTTGACCCATATATTTGACCTCTGACCTTGAATGATGACCTTGACATGTCACCCCTCAAAATGTGCGGCTTTATGAGATACATATGCATGCCAAATATCAAGTCTCTATCTGTACTGGTTCAAAAGTTATGACCAATGTTAAAGTTGCTGACAAACAGACAGGGCAAAAACAATATGCCCCCCCCCCCCCCCCCAGATTTTGATCGGGGTGGGGGGGCATAAAAAATCAGTTATGCAATGCTGATACTGATGTATTATTTCTTCCTCTGAAATAAGTTATTTATATTCTCTTAAAATAATGTGTGGTTATTTTGAATCCGCTCTGTAATACTACTGTCTACATTTGCAATAGCCAATTAAATGTTCACTCCCTGTGTGACCCTTTGTGTCAGCAGAAATCAGCAACCGTTGCAGATCAACACAAATTTAGAAGCTTAACCTTTAGCCTGCTATGGGTGGATGAGTGAATACCTATGCAAACAGTTTGGATCCAGATGAGGATCTAAATGTTTGACAGTCTGATTGCATTTTGGTAGACAAATTGATTATAGCTTGAATTTTGAAAATGTAGTAGGTGAAAAATTCAGTAAACATAATTTGCTCAGCAGGCTAAAGGTTAAACACCTGGAGCTGGACTATTGATTTTTTGCCAGTGACAAAAATACACGGTGCCAGCCTCTTGCTGAAGTTTACAATCCAGTTGTGTTTATGCATTCAATTTTCAACACATTACACGAAAGCACATTAGATTAACATTGAAAATGTTATAACTGGAAGAAGTTTAAACATATTCCACATTATGTGTATGCAAATTCATGTAATCATTACGTTATAATTGTGCAGCTAAGATTTGACCTTTGACATAATGCAAATTACGATTTGGAACGCCCTCTATCATAAAAAACAATTGGTTTAGACCTGCAGGCTGCAACATAATCTTGTGTTAACTTAAAATGATTTGGGATTAAAATGATTTTATGAGGTAAGTAAACTTTGCAAGAATTCCCACTGACCTGCAGAAATAAATGATTCTAATTAAATTAAAGTCATCATCGTTAAAACATTTACAATTGATTACTGTAGATAATGGTTGAGTGATCCATTTCGAGTTTGTCTGCTCTTTTGCACATGTTTTAATAACACATTCATAACGTGTTGGTTTTCGCTCTGTCAGCAATTTCACAAATCAATAGGTGGTCTCAAATACCTTCGTTTTGATTGGAGGAATGGTCTGAACCTTTGTCTATCTAACTCTCATTAACACCCATGGGCGGAGCTTATTTTTTGGGGTCAGTGGTTGACAAATGATGGCTTTTTCACGTACGAGAGCGGTGTTTACAGTCTTAAAGTTAGGGCGACTTGGATTTCGCCAAACCCTTATGATCAGGGCGAAAACTGGTCTGTTTGAGCGCAGTTTTCGCCCAAATCGCCCTGTTGCTCGAGCCCTGCCTGTCCCATACAAAACAAATGTTGTAAAGGACAATAATTTTTTGAATATCCGTACATGAGCATTAGGTCATGCGGTGGCTATTTGCAAAGAAACAGCTGTTCAAATGATTAACGGTTGTTTCACTATGCAATATTTGTTAATTCAATCAGGGTCACAAAACGGTATACATGCCAATGTTATCGGCGGTACCTGTGCTCTCAGGATGGACAATATTAATTGGAACGTGTAAATCAGGGTTGCCACAAACCAGAGGAAACAAAATTCCCTGACAATTCCCTGACATAATTTCAAATTTCCCTGACACATTTCATCGCAAATTTTGGTCTTTCTGTCATGATTTATTTAATATGTTATGGATTTTTTTTAAAATCTACAGGATTCATTCTCATGTTTTCAAAATTCCCTGACAATTCCCTGACATTTGCCTATATTTTCAAATTTCACTGACAGTTCTCAAAATTCCCTGACAATTCCCTGACCTTGAATTTTTTTAGATTTCCCTGATTTTCCCTGACGCGTGGCAACCCTGTAAATACGAAAGCAGCTGTTGACTCAATTCAATCATCAATATCACAGAGGCACTGATAATGACATGTGTATTGTATTCATTTTTTTTTTAAAAATATAATATTTCTGTTCTATTTATCATCATTATTTTTTTCATAATTTTATGATAACGTATGATGTTGGTGTAGAAATTATATTGGTAATTTAATCTTTATCTGCCTTTAACCCTTAGCCTGCTTGACCCTGATGAGACATCGATTTAATCCATGTCTCATCCGGATCCAAGCTCTTTGACAATCATCATCATCTTCAGTAATAGACAATAACTTTCAACATTTCTGAAAAAATCAGCGAATATGTGAAGTTTTACAAATAAAACCAATTTCTAAAACTCTTTTTTTAATATTTATTCTATGTTAATAAATTCGACTCTCAAATCACTAATCACCACTGCAACAATATTGTTTTTCCTATTAAATTTGACAGGTAGCGAAACATACAGACAGCGAAATGGTCAGGGTAGCGAAATGACTTCCTGGTGGGTAGCGAAATGAATGTAGCGAAACGTCTGGTAACCATTCAAATTAGCATACAGAAAATGCAATTTCAGTGTTTTCTTTCTTGTTACTGTATGGATCCGAATTTAGTGGTATTTCGTAAGGGAATCAGAAAAAACAAGATGTGTTTGTAAAACACTCTGCCCCCATCAAATTTGACCTTTGACCCTGGAGGATGACCTTGACCTTAACATGTCACCCCTCAAAATGTGTAGCTTCATGAGGTACACTGTTATATTATTACACATGCACACCAAATATCAAGTCTCTATCTGTATTGGTTGAAAAAGTTATGGCCAATGTTTAAGTCAGTGATTTGACCTATATATTTGAGCTCTGACCTTGACGGATGACCATGGCATGTCAAACCTCAAAATGTGTGGTTTTATGAGATACATATGCATGCCAAATATCAAGTGTCTATAATTATGTACTGACTCAAAAGTTATGACCAATGTTAAAGTTGGTGACAAACAGTGCAAAAACAATATACCCCCCAGATTTGATCTGTGGAACATAAAAGAAGAAATGGTTAAATGAAGTAGTTCAAGCTGTCTCGAAATTAACAAAGCCTCGATTCAAATTGAAAGACAAATTGTTTGAAATGGACAGTATCTAAAGGGTAAATGGCTAGGTATAAACGACGAACAATGCTGTCCGAAGGAACATGCGCTGAAGTAATGGCGCGACGAACAAGTTTGGCAGACAGACAGGCGACATAACATAAAAAGTAATCCCTCTGTGTCATCCTGCTGACAACAGGTGACATGAGTCAGTTTTCAAAAGAACGAATAATTCAAAACAATTTGCGTAAGCTCAGACGCCATATTGAAAATTATAGAGTGACCCCAAACTAGTACTTATCCAATCAAGATGTCTATTTCGTTATAGCAATAACACTAATCAATATTTTGAAAAGGATACCAGCACCATGGCTTAAGTTGCTTCTTCTTTTTTCGACCCATTTTAACAGATTTTGTTATATCTTCAATGTGTGACCTGTTTCTGTCCGCCGGAAGTGACGCGTATTTATGAAAGGTATTGTATAAAACCCGAACCGATAGGACAATTTTCGGCGGTCTCGGAAAGGCCGTCGATCCGCGGTTCAGGACAATTATATTTTTTCCTTACTGGAGCTCGTCACCAACATCACACACGGTATATGTAAAAACAACACATTTCAATACGCCGTCGTGTAAATGCCTATATAGTATTCTACAACGTATAGATACAGATACGCATATTTAAACGTTTACGGAGAATAACTCTATATTTCGAGGAATATGTGCATTATATACACGAGTTCACGCAGAGACTTGTTTTAAAATCGTTGAATGTTAGAATAGTTGAATACACTGGACAGAATCGTGTGAATGACTTGCGCTGTCCTCGGTGCTGAAAAAAACCCCACAACCCACACACCAAACCCCAACAAAGAAGTTAGTGGGGACAGCGCTAATCTCTACTCAGTTAGTGTTGTGAACCACCGTGCAAGATATTGACAGAGACAACACTATACCATTTTAAAACCCTATATGGTCATTAAAACAAAAGTGCGTATACAAAATCTCATAAGAAATGTCATAGACTGGAATACCTATTGTTAGACTGAAAAGGCTACAAAAGAAAGAGAGAGAGGGAGAGAGAGAGAGAGAGAGAGAGAGAGAGAGAGAGAGAGAGAGAGAGAGAGAGAGAGAGAGAGAGAGAGAGAGAGAGAGAGAGAGAGGAGAGAGAGAGAGAGAGAGAGAGAGAGAGAGAGAGAGAGAGAGAGAGAGAGAGAGAGAGAGAGAGAGAGAGAGAGAGAGAGAGAGAGAGAGAGGGAGAGACAGACAGACAGACAGAGACAGAGACAAAGACAGACATACAGAGACAGAGAGACAGAAAGTTATCGCCCTTATGGACAGGGCATGGATTTTAGGCTCTGATAATTTTTAGGAAATAAATGCATTATGAAGTGTTTACATCGGACAGATTTGAGATATTTGGACTTTGTAATAGTGTATCTAATGCCAGCTAAAGCAAAAATCCGGAATAACAAAGACAATGGGTGTAATAAAAGAAAAAACCCATTTCACAATAGTTATCGGAATGTACTAGTGCACGTGAACGGACTGGCAACACAGCACAAACCGGTTCTATATCGAGCTCGGCGGAGTATACACAACTGAGTAACGAAAACAAATTGTTCAAAGACAAACCTTCTTCTTCTCAGTATTTTATTTTTGACAATATTGACAATCTGCAACCTCTTTACTAAAATTCAAGCGTGAATCACGGGCAGCAGCCAATAGCTCCATACATGCATGCTATGCAGCCCCCCCCCGGGGGGCAGTATACTCAGCTGTTACCCCCGGGATCTACAGGAATACAGCAACCATCGTGGGCTACATCGCTAATAGAGGATATAAAAAGCATTAAACTTTCTGTTGCTAAAATTGAAAATATTGAGAAAAAACCCTGTGAACTTCATTAGCGTAAAAATGAATGATCTGGAATCAAAAGTAAATTCTATCGATGAAAGGGTCTTGCAGGTGGAGAAATCAAATACATTCGTCTGCAAACAGTACGATGACCAAACTAAGGAACTAACAACTGCCAAAAGTAAGATCGATAGTTTAAAAAATCGTGTAAGGCCCTGGAGGATAATATAATTTTTAAAGTTTTGAAGAAAAGCAAAGCTCCATGAACTTCAAAATTTTGGACAGTGAAAATAGAAGTATGCGGGGAAATCTCATCTTTTACGGAATACAGGAGCTAATTCCAAGACCGACAAGTGTGACATCTGAGGATGGCAGCATGGAGTCTGAACCGGAAGTAGAAAGCTGTGACGCCGAAGTGAAAAGGCTCATCAAAGAAAAACTGTCAATAAATGCTGATGATTTTGAATTTGATCGCGCCCATCGACTGGGAAATCCATACAAAGCAATTGTGGTAAAGTTCCGTAATTTCTAACCTCGCGAAAAAATCGAATTGCTTCCCTTGGTTTGAAAGAAGAACTGAAGTCAATGAACTGTGGCGTAGGAGTCCAGACACCGAAAGAGCGGCGTGAGGCTCGAAAACCCTTGTATTCTGTCATGGAGGCAGAACAAAAAAGGCAAAAAAGTTCACGTTGTAGGGGAACAACTTTTCATAAACGGGAAACCTTACAATGCACCACCAGCCACTGATTAAGGGGGTCATGGAGAGCCTTTGGACATTATATCGTGGAATATAAATGGACTTTGTCGCAAAATAGCAGATGTTGACTTTTTGGACTTAATTATGTCACATGGTATCGTTATTCTAACTGAAACTTGGATATCTAAAAATACACATTTTAATTTAGATATTGAAGGTTACTGTGCATTTCAATTGTATGGAAATAAGTCTTTTAATACGAAAAAGGGACGACGCTATAGCGGAGGTATCTCAATTTATTACAAAAACCATTTACGTGATAAAATACAAATTGTGGATAAACAGCAGTGTGGTATTGTTTGGCTTAAACTATGTACAGGTCTATTTCACTTTAATAGTGACGTTTATTTATGCTGTGTATAATTATATTCCACCATATGATTCAAAAGTAATTAATCGAAATGGGATTGATATATTTGAGCAAATAGAAATTGGAATTGAAAAGTTTAAATCACAAGGGAAAGTTTTCGTAAACGGAGATTTTAATAATTGAATAGCAAATGAGTCTGATTTTATCACTTTTGATAGATTTCTGGACAAAAATGATAATGAGTTAGAATCAAACACTTTTAATTGTGCTAGGAGCAATGTAGATCACATTTTAGATATACAGGGGAAACGTCTTATTGAACTGCCAATTTATTGATAGGTAATGAGCGTCTAAATGACAGTGATTTCACATTTTTAAACATAAATGGGCAAAGTGTTGTAGATTATCTTCTATTGAGCAAAACAGATTTAACATTTATTAGTAAGTTTGATATTATGCCAATTACAGAATTTTCGGATCACCGCACTCTACATTTTTGCATAAAACGTAGAAGCACGACAAATGGAGCACATGACGAAAATACCGCCCAGGAACTATTTATTTCTTGGGATGAATCGCGCTTTGGTAGATTTAGAACGAAATTATTAAGTAATGCATCAACGCTTGAGCAGTTATTATCTGATTTAAATAGCAATTCGGTTGATGCGTCAGTGCGGAATTTCACTTCATTTTTGCAAGATAATGCTTTCAGCGCATTTGGAAAACCGCGTTCACCAAAAACAAATGTTAATTCTACCTATGTAGGCAAAAAGAAATGGTTTAATACATATTGTTTCCAAGCACGTAGACGTTTCAGTAAAACGAGAAATGTTTATTTAAGAAGCAATTCTAACGAAAATAAAATTGATTTCCTAAATGCTAGAAGGCAATACATGTATATAAAAATAAAGAAAACACATAAGCAAATATTTAAACGCAAAGAAGGAGAACGTATCACACATTTAGCGAAATCACAACCAAAACGATTCTAGAAAAATGTAAAAACTCAGTATAATACAGTTTCTAGTGACCCGACAGATGTTACAATTGATTCTTTATATACACATTTTAATCATTTATACGGCTCAGATACGAACTATCGTAATACTGACAATTCTTTCAATGTACATCTTTGCAATCAAGAATTAGACGCCGATTTCTCAGAAATTGAGGTAAAAATGCATTTTTTTTCACAAAATAATTCGAAAAGCCCGGGGACTGACCATTTGATTGCTGAAGTATTTAAACATTCATATGATATAATATCTCCATTTCTTGTAAAATGTACAATAATATCTTTACAAATGGGTTATTTCCAGAAAGCTGGAGTAATGGTATAATTGTCCCTAAATTTAAGGGAGGAAATCCGGAAGCTAAAAATTACCGAGGGATAACTTTAAATAATATTGTCTCTAAACTATACTCAAAACTACTCGTAACGCGGCTCACAAATTGGACTGACAAATACCAAAAGTTAACTGACCATCAATTTGGCTTTCAAAAAAATAAATCTACCATTGATTGTATCTATGTTTTACATGCACTCATATCTAAAACGCTTGCAGACAAAAAGAAATTATATGTAGCATTTATGGATTGGGAAAAAATGTTTGATAAGATAGATAGGGTCTACATGTGGCAAAAAATGATGAATGCAAATATAAGCACAACATTTATTCTAGCCATTAAAGCAATGTATTCAGCAGTTAGTCATTTATACGACATAAATCGAATAAATCTAATTTCATGAACTCAAACATCGGGGTAAAACAAGGGGATCCGACCAGCAGCATTTTGTGTCTCTTCTTTTTAACCCTTTCCCTCATATAAACGTGTTTTCACGCATTTGCAAACAGAGTAGAGGAGCCGTCTGATCAGGGTCTACTCTGTTTGCTAATAGAATTCGAAAGATATGTTTCTTTGCTTTCTAAAATGTCTAAAATGTTCCACCTTTCATATTTATTTATAACTATTTTGTTAATGAATATTCAGTAGGTATTGAAATTTGGGCTAAATATAGAACAGGGAAAGGGTTAAACGATATAGTTAACAATACTATTAACACACACACGTCAATGGTATAATGAACATTGATGATTTACATATATTCATATTACTTTTTGCCGATGATGCAGTATTATTTGCACACCACCCCGAATCGTTGCAGTCTACGCTGAACGACGTAGACGAATACAGCAATCTATGGGGTATACGTCTGAACGTTAACACGATCAAAGTAATGATTTTTGAAAATGTTCGACACGGTAGCTTCAACTCCTACTTATACAACAAACCGGTCGACGAATACAACAATATATGGGGTATACGTCTGAACGTTAACACGATCAAAGTAATGATTTTTGAAAATGTTCGACACGGTAGCTTCAACTCCTACTTATACAACAAACGGGTCGAAATTGTAAACGCTTTTAAATACTTAGGTGTTTACTTGTATAAAAACGGTAATTGGAATCGTACGTAAAAGCGAATAGCTCAGCACGGCTCGTACTCCTTATATAACATTTTTATAGTGTGAAATCAACTAGATTTGCCAATATCACAGAAATCTAAATTGTTTGATTCCTTGGTTGCTTCCAAGTTAAATTATGCCGCAGAAATTTGGGGCCACCATACCCGACCAGATGTTGAACTGATACACACAAAGTTTTGTAGAAAGGTGCTAGGTGTTAAGCGATCTACGAATTTAAAAGCAATATGTGGCGAACTTAGTAGACTTCCCATGCGTATACACAGACAACTTCTTATGATAAAATACTGGGTCAAGCTTCTAACATCAAACAAGGAACTATTACTCTTTAAAACTTACAATATGTTAAAAACTGGCGCTGATAAAAATAATATTATAACATACATGTATAATAAATGCAACTGGGCTTTCCAGATCAAACCATACTCGATGTGTGTGGTCTATCATATATTTGGCAAAATCAATTTAATATGCTTGTTGATTATATTAATATATTATTATAAAACAGAGACTTTTAGATAAATATTATCAAAGCTGGTATAGCTCTATTAATAATTCTATTCAATAATTCTATTAATAATTAACTTACTGCATCTTTAAACATAATTTTAAGTTCGAAAATTATCTCGATTTCATAAAAGATAAAATATTTAGAATTGCCTAAATAAGATTTCGAACAGGCTATTGAACAGGGTCGGTATACACATTTACCTAGGAATGAGAGAACTTGTAAAAACTGTAACTTAAGACAAACAGAAAATGAATATCATTTCTTGCTTACATGTTCGAAATGCAATGACATAAGAAAGAAATATTTGAAACACTACTATTATACATGGCCTACATTACAAAAAATTATCAATATGTTGTTATCAGATTCCAAATCAGTTGTTCAAGGTCTATCAAGCTATCTGTACTTTGCAAATTTGTGTAGAGAGTAAAACAAAGGATATGTTAAAGCAATTCTAATACAGTCTGGTGGGAAGTTCGTGTTATTGTGTATCTTAAGCTATTTGTAAATCGATTTGAGCAGCAAAGAATTCATGTCTGCTGCCTATATATTGGTTTGCTATAAGCATATGTATATGTGTTTAATGCAATAAATTATTTGAGTTTGAGTTATACATGTGTACCAGATGGCTTTGAAGTGACTTGTATATGTACGCCATCATATAAATGCATTCCCACGCTTGATTCAGTGAATGTGATTTTGTTTTCCTGGCAAATCATAGCATGTAATGATAGCATTTTCTGGAGGAAAATTAAGGGGACAATTAACACTGTTTATAGTTGAGCTAGTGCTGAGAATTATAAGCTAGTGTACAGCACTCATTAACTCTTTCTCTGCCATATATACAGTAAAACCTCTATACTAAGAACACTTAAATACGTACCATTATTGATCTTTAAGACAGGTGGCAGCTTAATGCAGGGTGAAAGTCATGCAGAAAGCTCCCAGAGGAGCTCTGGGAGCTTTCTGTATGACTTTCACCCTGCAATAAGCAGCCACCTGCATACAAAGACATGCATTCTTCATTACTAAAATTTCGTAGTATCGAATTTTTACTGACCACAGCAACACACGATTTGAATCCTCTGTATCTCATCTGGATCCAAACTGTTTGCATAGGTAAACACATACCGGTATGCGACACTGGCAGTGAAATAGTTAAGTATTGTGTGACATCCATGACTGTATGCGGGTCAAACTTGTGACAAAATATTATGCTTCTATGAAGTGTCATGACAACCATTATACTACACGTATTTTATGAATACCATTGGAAC
Organism: Azorinus chamasolen; assembly: GCA_963576725.1. NCBI lineage: Eukaryota > Metazoa > Mollusca > Bivalvia > Cardiida > Solecurtidae > Azorinus > Azorinus chamasolen. Next base: position 43,719,054 of record OY755236.1, on the reverse strand, counting down.
CGAACCGAAATGATAATGTTTATAGTCAATTGAAACTACCAGTTAGCGCGGCTAGTTGGCTAAGTAACTAAATGGACAATTCTACTAATTTCTGCAACTGCCGAATAATGAAGTTGAGTCAATTTCACACCAACGAATGATGCCTCTTTTAACAAGTTTTGGCTTGTGTTTTCTTTGCTATGGGGGGGGGGGGGAGAGAGAAATTTGTTTGGAAGAGGGGGGGGGGGGGGCGTAGATTTTTATGTTTGATGACATAAATAAATAGTGTGTTTGTAATACATGTTGAAAAAGAGCTGTGTTAAAGGCAGGTGGCTGCTTAAAGCAAGGTGAAACTTTCACTTTGCTTTAAGGAGCCACCTACTCTAAATACCAATAATTAACACAATTTAGTGGTCGTTATACAGAGGTTTTACTTATATAGATCTAAAATATGACTAAAACAATTGTTTTGGCAATTTTAGAGGGTGCGTAGGCCGGCTCCGCCCCCTCTAAACCCGCGCTTGCTATCCATGCTCTTACTATGGTCTCCATCAAAGCAAGAATATGGTTCTATAAGAAAAATATTAACTTACAGCCTTTTCAGTATATTTATTCCCTGTTTAACACATTATCCCCTAGTGACGCATTTTTTCGCATCTATAAAAGTCACTTTATGAAACCATTGTGATAAATAGAGCATTTGCTCCTATAGGAGCAAATGCTCTAGTTATCACAATGGTTTCAAACTACAATTTTTTTTAATTTTTCCTTTCCTCTAGTTAATGCTCCTTTTCGGTAGATACATTCAAAGAGGCTGGGTCTAAAAATAGCCTAGGAGAGAATGAGTTAAGATACACGATTATATCCAACTGTATCGTCTCAGTATACATGGCTTAAACTTCATTACAATTGGTGTTTTTTATTGCTTACCTCATTAGGTCATGCAATTTATTTTTTACATATGAACTTTTGTCAAATTATTTAGATATATGTATTAAGTTGTGTAACCCATGTTGCCATTTTGTACGAGTTCCAATGCTCGATCAAGTTGAGTACAGGACCATCTCAGGAATAACCCTATAAATGGAAGTTGTGATCTTAACCCTTCTCTTGCTATTCACGTCAATATACCTACCTCTAAATAGTGAAGACCCAGATGAGACAGCTCCTGCAGGAGCTGTCTCATCAGGGTCTGCACTATTTACAAGTTGATTGTGCAACCAGTGCACTCCACAGCAGTGATTGCACAGCGGAATACTTGTACACAGTGAAGATATATGTAATTATACAACAGGGCATGGGTAAAGAAGGAGAAACGTATTTTAAAATTCAGCAAGAGAAGGGTTAATTATTAGAGCTAACGATCATTTTTGTCATACGAGGATAACCCAAATTGTCGCGTGCTAAAATGTTTGATAATTTCGGCTATGTGAACAGCAACGACTATCCTAAATTAGGACTTGCGATACTTTTAGACGTACGATCTTTATAATAGTTATAATAAAATATGAAAGGCGGAACATTGTAGCCATTTTAGAAAGTAAAGACACATACCTATCAAATTCCATTAGCAATCAGAGCAGACCCTGATCAGACGGCAACTACAGGATCCTTCTGATCTGGGTCTTCTCTGTTTTGAAGGTGCGTGGAAATGCGTTTATATGAGGTAAAGGGTGAATTGCATTACACTAGAATGGGTGATAATTTTGACTATCCGAGTAGAAGCGATTGTCGTAAGTTAGGAGTTACGATATTTTTGTCTTACGAACTTTACGAGGTTTTGTTCTTGTTAAAAGTTACAACGGCTTGAACAATTACAGTGGAGAATGTACTAAGGAACATTCTTGATTCTTCCAATACAATATTGAAATTCAGCCTGGTCCGAGGTTATACACTTTTTTGCTTGAGTCTGATATTATTCTCAAGCATCTGACAATCAGATACTTGAGAATTATCTCAGACTCAGACAGTTTATAACATTGGGCCCAGTAGTCTGGTTCCCCGTCTTACTTCAAAATACGTTTAGTGAAAGGGCAGGTAATCCACGCCAGACTATGGATCCAGTGGTTACAGAGGAGATTTCACTAAATAGCCATACTATGATTGCACATTACATATTGATATATATTTATGTCATAAATGAACCGTTTAACCCGATGATCATTTATGCACGAATTGATCACTTCATGAATATTCAGTAACCTAATGTTCATAAGTTAATATTGTTAGTTTAGACAAATACTATAGGATCGATTCTAATTTCATAAGCAAACAGAACAGACTCAGACCAGACGTCTCCTACAGGAATAATTTGACCTGCGTCTAATCTGTTTGCAAAGGCGTGCTTCAAAAGCGTTTATATGAAGAAGAGGGTTTAAGACATGGAAATTTGACGGGAAAGTTGTAGTTGATTATTATAACTATTATAAAGTTATAACTTTTATATAATCTAATTTCTAACGGTGGTTGTAATATATAAGCACGCTTAATTATTTTGCCATATCAGACGTGGATATCTGTCTTTAAATGTTTGTCTGAATTATTGAAAGTGTTTGATTTTTCACTTGGTTCTGAAACCTAAGTGGTTAGTTGGTGAAAGAGAAATGCTACCCAGTTACTATGTAGAGAAAAACAGGCACGTACCACAATAGCTATGTTTTATAAATGGATTTTCGTTTTCATTATCATGTATCGCGTTTGTGAAACAATCAAATTGGCGCATTCACGACTCCTGCAAAACAAAATACTAACACTCACTGCATGCGAACAGCCCTTACCCAGATCAGACGTCAGGACAAAAGGTGTTTGAGTTTTGTTATATTATACTTTTCTTGAAGCAAGCAATATCCAGTAAAGAAATAGAAATTTGATAAACTGATATCGTTAAAATAACAAGTAGATTTCCATTAATTTAGCCGGTATATTGTTTAATCGACGTTATACAATTACAGTAAAACCCCTCTAATGCGACCACCTAAAAGGGGTATAATTCTGGGTTGTAGAGGCAGGCGGTAGCTTAATGCAGGACAAAAGTAATATTAGGATATTTAGGAAGGTGGTTGTCATACAGAAAGCTCCCAAAGGTAGCTTTCTGTATGACCTTTACCCTGCATTAAGCTGCATTACTTTTGTCCTACATTAAGCAACCACCTGCTTATAAAGACAGACTTGTTTATTCATTAAGTAGTCGCATTAGAGGGGTTCTACTGTATTAAACAATATAGACCAAGATAAAGCATTTTCTACTGTTTCTGTGAAACTCTACAGATCTACCCATTGTCTCTGATAAGTCCTATGAGGCTACACTGTGAGATTACAGAGATGGAACTTACACAGGGTCACAACCCACCACACTCGTGGGATTGGATCTTACAAACAAACTTACATTATGATCACTGACTTGGATATACAGTACTCTGTAATACGGGGACATGCTCGTACAAAGTCATGAATTAGCATATCATCTAACAAAGTGGGTAATGATGTCACACATGGCTAGAACAAGAGTGCCTATATAAATGGAAACAGCATTTGTAGTACGGGATTGAAGGAGCAGTAACAGGAGACTTCGTGTGACACAGACTGTAAAGTTGACATTTCTCACGAAAATATGTTTGGTTGAATATTTATTTATGTTAACATTTAGACCGTGGAAAAGCGCAATAGCAAAATATAACGATTTGGGAAAGGTAGAGTTCGCATGGTTGTCGCTCACAAAGGATTTAAGCTAAATTGAAGCAAAACCTCAAACTCTTGGAAGATGGTGTTGGTAATAGATATAACCAAAGCCGTGGTTGTGAGGCTGGTTCTGCTGGTTCACAGTATGTTGGTGATCTGGCTGGCCACCAGTATGACACAGACCAAACTCTATTGGCTCCTGTCACTGGCTATAATGGGACTGCTAATTGAAAGTCTCGTCACTATCGTGAACAACAACGGACAGGAGTGGAAATGGTGAGTTTGCTGTATAACAATTTACCAATATGCAAATATACCTAGCTAATCCGAGGTTTTAGTAAAGAAGAATTGAGATATTTAGGAAGGTGGTTGTCATACAGAAATCTCCCAAAGGTAGCTTTCTGTATGACCTTTACCCTGCATTAAGCTGCCACCGATTATGACGCGTATTTGGTTTTTTTATTAGCGAGGTTTTACTGTATGTCTAGGTATTGAAGAAACAAATAATATTCTTGTACATTTTGGATACGGTATCAGTGATACGTACAAGTACCTTCAGTTTCATCTGAATCCAAACTGTTTGTGTATAATATTGATAGGTACCAGAGTGTTCGGAATTTCGATGGGAACACAACAACGCTTGTTCTTATAAGATATTGAAATGTAGAAAATGCCACTCATATACAAATGAAACAGTCTACATTCCGCTTTGATAAATCAGTTGACAGAGCTTTCGAAGCGGGATGTCGCGGGTAGGATCCCCGGCTTTGCCATATCAAATACTGTACTTTAAAATGGTTCTAGTCTATCTCTCAGGTGGACAGGATATGACAGTATTGCTAATACTGGTTGGTCCAATGTCAAGATACTTTATGACTGGGTGTAGTATATACATAGTAATTATATCGTATATTAGTAATTAATAAACTATATATATCAAAAACATTGGTACACAGAGAGGGTTATATTGCACACGAACCTCCTCCGGGATGTCCATTGGCATTCCGAACACACATATGCCATTATAAAGAAATACAGTATTACAAAACTATACAATACAATATATCACTAAATGTCGAACTATTATTTCCAATTCAGTATAAACCATTTTAAAGCGACCACCAAAAAAGGTCTAACTCTGGTTTATAGATGCATATCGATTCATTAATGCTCGCTGAAAGTTATGCAGAAAGCTCTCGTAGGGATTCTGCATTAGTTTCGTCCTGCATTAAGCAGCCACCTGTTTTTAAAGACTTACATGTTTATACATTCGTTATGTGGTTGCTTTAGAGGGATTCTATTGTATACATTTTATTTTGTTGTTCATAATATGTGTCATGCTAACTCCATTGTCTTTTGGAAAACTGCTAATTTATTCCTAGGTTTATCCCGTTTCAAGAAATAAAACAAATTAAAAGAACCACCATATAAAGACAAGTCCTAGGCGATAATTTTTTTTATCCAATCGACCTTTTGGCAATTCATTTCACCAAAAAAGCGTTTAATAACAGTACTAAGCTACACTTCGTCCCATTGACATTATTTATATATTGCTTTTTGCCTTATAAATACATCTTTATTTACTTGTAGCTCAATATTTGTTGCCTGAAATATTTTCACTTAGCTCAATTTAAATTTGAGACGAGTTCATTTTCTCAACGAAATTTGTTTTCAACATTAAAAAACATTCGGAGAGGAGTAGAATGAAGTGAATGCCTAGAGTATGTCTAACTAATGCATGCATGCCTTAATACATGTATGCATTTTCCAGGTTCTGTCCGTGTTTCTTTACCTACCTATGTAGCACTATTCCGGGTATCTGGGTGCTGGAGCTGAACAGAATGCAGGTGTTCCAAGAAACCCTCATGTCCATCAACACAACAGCAATCAAAACTGCCAACGCACTCGCCAATATTGAAGGGGTAACTGAATACTTTAAGTTTGGGTTTTAAAACTATTTCTCTCACATGCTCTATGACTATTATAACTGTGTCGTGTAAGCTTTAAAGCTAGCACTAGCTCAACTATATTTTTTACACAAAACCGAATTATGCTGGACATGAACTAAACCAAAGTTTAAATATTTCTTAAAATCGCCACAGTCATATTCATCTGAGATTAGTCTTTACTAATAAATAGTAAACGGATGAATGTCATTGGTGTAATTCAATGCAAAGTTCATATTACTGGATACATGTTTAGGATACATTCCTGTTTGGATAAGGAATTGCTTTGGATTTCTCACTGTATGGACAAGGATGGTAGTTATCATGTACTCTATTTATGGTTTTGAGACAAAGCTAAACTTTCGTATATTCTATAGTACAGTACAACCTCTCTATAACGGCCACTACATTGTGTTAAATAGTTTGAATTTAGCGCAGGTGACTGCTTAAAGCAAGGTGAAAGTAAAACAGGACGCTCCTATAGGATCGTTCTGTTTCACTTTCACCTTGCTTTAAGCAGCCACCTGCCATTAACACAAAATACTTGATGTAATCTAGTGGCCGTCATACAGAGGTTTTACTGTATATCCCTAATTTGGAACATACGAAATTTCAGCATTGTCTCAAAACGCCCCAAACTTTATATTTTCGACTCCAAATGTTACAAAACTTCATTTTAGGGACATTTTAACTTATTTTAGACATATTTCATGAACCGGACGCCCGTGGTACGGACACTGACAGTAGTTATCACGTACTATATCTATGGGTTACTCTAATTGCGTTGGATGTTCCACTTACTAACGGTGGAGTGGTCAGTAGTGGTGACGAGTTGCAACCAGACTTGTCACTAGTCTGTAACTTAATGTTGTTTCGTCAAAGCGTTTCGTTGGCGAGCGTATTTCTCTACTGAACTTTTCGTTGATTTATGACATTTTTGTACATGGTATTTTTACAGCTCGATGTTCCATTGGCAATTGAGACGGACACGCTAGTGGTCATCATGGAGCAATTGTTTCTCTATCTTATGATCCTGTCCAGATGGTTCTTACCTCGCGGGGAGATTACTCGGGACGAGCTATCACAGTTACTGTTCGTGTTCATTGGGATTGCGTCGGACATTACGGAATTATTCGCCTTGTTTGAAGAGGACGAGGTTCGACAGAGCACAAGACTCACCTACGCCATATTATTTACGTGGACGTGCAGTCTTCTGCAGTTCACCTTCGTGCTCACTTCAACGCATACTCCACAGAAACAGATCATAACTCTGGAATCTGGAGAGGTTGAAGAGACAGACGGGGGGCTCACGGGCTGCATTAAGCACATGTTCACGACAGAAGTATGGAGCATTTTCGTAAACTTCTTTCTACAGGACGGGCCGTTCCTGGCCATTCGCCTGTACACGATGATTGCTATGAAGGTCCTCACCTACAGCATCATATTTTTCACAGCGAAGAACGGTCTTCTTGTAATGCTTCTGGTGTATCGTCTATCCGTGCTTTGTTATGAGCGGAGGCACAATGCGTCTAAAGTAAGCAACGAGACACCATCTATTAACTCCAAATACAATGTTTTAGCTATACAAAGCAAGGAGTCGCAAGAATTTCGACGCTCTGAACATTCCATTTCTAAAGAGCAGAGCAACCAAAGTTTGAATGCCTCTTTCGTAGACGAAACAAATACATGACAATAAACTGTGTCAGTGTTATTGTGAAAACAGCAATACAGAAGACTCTCGCTAAAGCGACCACTTGATTTATTAACACAGATACATGTACATGTAGTTGCTTAATTCAGGGCAAAATGATACAGAAAGCTCCTATCATTATAGGAGTTTTCTGTATTATCTTTGTCCTGCATTAAGTTACCACCTGTTTTAAAAATCCAGAATTAAGACTTCTTTTAAGTGGTCTTATTAACGAGATTTTACTGTATAAATACAAGTGTGTAAATACAGCAATTTGTAGGGAAATTGTCTAATGAGGGTAGGCTCTATATAATGCAATTATCGAACACAAGCCCTTTGATACTACAAAGGAATGTATACACTGTATGTTTTTGATACGGGAAGCTTGGTAACTTTTTGAACGCTGACAAAGGTTATTCGACCTTTAGAACAAACCATTTTCAGTTTTACGTATGACATTTTTGTCGTTGGATATAAAGCGGTCTGTGATTTATTCACAGAAGTTTGACCCATATTGCATGCACATGTATGTGCAGGAGTTCCCGCCTCTTATATTTTATACTATACAGTAAAACCTCTATAACGGCAACTAAATATTTTGTGTTAAATGCAGGTGGCTGCTTAAAGCAAGGTGAAAGTAAAATAGAACGCTCCTATAGGAGCGTTCTGTTTTACTTCCATCTTACTTTAAGCGGCCACCTGCCCTAAATACCAAATAATCAATACAATTTAGTGGCCGTTATAGAGAGGTTTTACTGTAGTATGTAATATACAGTATAACATGTCTTAAGCGGCCATAAAAGAGGTTTGATTATGGGTCCGTAAGGCAGGTGGTAGCCTAATGCAGGTCAAAAGTAATGCAGAAAGCTCCTATAGGAGCTTTTTGCATTACTTTTTCCCTGCATTAAGCAATCACCTGATTTTAAGACTCCTATATTCAATACATGTAATGGCCGCTTAAAACAAATTCTACTGTAGTCTGTATAATATAGTATAGGTGCAGGAAACATGGTACACATTAATGAACCAAATTGCCATGGACTTATTAAATGTGAAAAACTTTATCGAAGTACATTTCGTGCTTTATAAATTATGGTAAAACAAGACTTAAACGACCATTAAGAGGTATCTAATTTGGGGTATTTAAGGCAGATGATAGGTTAATCAGGCCAAACATGATGCAGATATTTTTCTGCGTAACACTTTCCATGAATTAGCCCTTATCCCGCTCACTTTCCACGAATTAGCCCTTATCCCGCTCACTTTCCACGAATTAGCCCTTATCCCGCTCACTTTCCACGAATTAGCCCTTATCCCGCTCACCGAGACTTGACACGCATTTGCAAACATATTGGATCCAGATGAGATGCCAAGGAATTCAGCACCTCATCTGGACCCTCGTTAGACACTCGGGCAATAAATTCAGTAAATCTAAACCCCTTTTGCATTTGCAAACATATTGGATCCAGATGAGACGCCAAGGAATTCAGCACCTCATCTGGACCCTCGTTAGACACTCGGGCAATAAATTCAGTAAATCTTAACCCCTTCCTTCATATAAAGGACTTTTCTGATCAGGGTCTTCTCTGTTTGCTTATTAACATATAATAGCTATGACTATACAGTTTCTACCAACACCAAAATATCCAGTATGCATATACCATTTACAAAAAATCAGCTAATAAATATTCATGATGTCATTACTTGAATGTTAAACAGGGACTAGGTTAGTCGAACAGGAAATAGTAAACATTTCACCAGACATTTGAGCTGACTTTATTTTTTCATAGGGCCTGACCCAAACCTGCTCTGTTTGCTTATGGGGTAATATAGATAATTTCTATGCCTTTGCAAACAGAGTAGATCCAGACCAGACGGCTCCTATAGGAGCCGTCTGATCACTGTCTGCCCATGAGATAATATAGATTTGATTCTACAGTTTCTGTTTCGGCCAAATTTTTCTTTGTTTATATGTCATTATAAAAAAGCAGCTAATAAATATTCCTGAAATCTTTATTTTATTAATATTTATGGAGTAAATGGACACAATGTTTGATGCAAATTGTATTGTTATTTGATGCTGTGTTTCTTTAATTATTTTGCCTGATATTGTTATTTATGCACAAAACACCATTACCTCTATTTACTTACCTACATGAACAGAACAGAACAGAATTGGAACATAACGGAACAGATAGTTTATTAAATACTTGTACATGTATGGATCTTGTATACTTATAATTTAGATAAGCTTATGCAAAGTAGAAATGTCTGTAGTACTATTTCACTATGTATGACTTTTGATAATAAATTTGATACATGTAATTTGATTCCCCAGATGCAGTATTTTTCTTAAGCGACCACTCGGTAGAGACATCCGTGAAGACAGGTTGTTTCTAAATACACCGGACACTGCGTAATTCTGAAAGTTCTGAAATGACCTTTCTATATTACTTTCCTTCTGTAGTAAGCAGCCACATGGTATAATATTTCCCTAATGAACATATACTCATAAATTGATCACTGCATGATTAGTCATTAATTTAACTTTTATTAGGTACAGCTTTAAAGGGAATTGTTGGCTTAGATGTAGCCGGGTAGAGATTGTGATGAAATAGTTGATAAGCTTAGACTGTGTGCCTTGGTAGCTCAGTCGGTAGAGTGTTGGCATGGTAAGCAAAAGGACCTTGGTTCGAGTCCCAGTCGATCCCAGTCAACTTTTTCACCATGTTTAAAATACAAAAGTTGTAGGATCATATCTATATAATTTCATAAGCAAACAGAGCAGACACTGATCAGACGACTCCTACAGAAGCCTCTGATCTGGATCTACTCTGTTTGCAAAGGCATGAACATGTGTTTATATGCGGGGAGGGGAAACTTTTTGCACGCTTGCGGTGAATTCATGGTGACCTATGCAAACTGTTTGGACTAAGATGAGACGCTGAGGTATATCCAAACTGTCTGCAGCTCTGACTGTCTGACCAGTATATCCAAACTGTCTGCAGCTCTGACTGTCTGATCAGTATATCCAAACTGTCTGCAGCTCTGACTGTCTGACCAGTATATCCAAACTGTCTGCAGCTTTGACTGTCTGACCAGTATATCCAAACTGTCTGCAGCTCTGATTGTCTGACCAGTATATCCAAACTGTCTGCAGCTCTGATTGTCTGACCAGCTCTGATTATTGTTTTTAAATTTGAAAACAATGGAGAAAAACACCTTAAAATATATAGCAGAGTTTGCTGGAGAGTTATTAACAATGGAGTTGTTTGTTCCAAAATACGTTTGCTATTTACGCCCATTTGCTGATGCTGAACAACACTGACCCTTATATACATGTATAGGCCTAACCCTTATCCTACTGAAAACAATAAGAAATATTTGCTCTCTTTGGGACTTTTACGTTCTTGCGATTCTTTCAAGATTTCAAACTTTCGACCGAGTGTCAAACAGCTTGGACCATGAAGCGACACCTGTCGAGGTGTCTATCACTAATAATCAGTTAACTATCCTATAAACTTACCTCCCGTAAGGTAATTGGTGCTCGATGCTTTAAAGTATGACATATGTGTATACCCCCCCCCCCCCCCCCCCCATGATGTATAATTAGATAATGGAAATGATGCTATGATGATGATGAATTGATGATGATGATGATGATGATGATGATTTTGATGAGGAGAATGAATACAGCTGAACCGGTCGTAAGCGGCCATCAAAAAGAGGTCTAAATATGGGTATGAAAATCTAGTGGTAGTTTGATGCAGATTAAAGTAATGCAGAAAGTTTCAATAGGAGCTTTCTGCATTACTTTTGCCCTGCATTAAGCAACCACCTGCTTTGCAAGAGTCCTATGTTCAGTAAATGAATGTCCGCTTAAAACAGGTTCTAGTGTAATTAGATGATAATAATAATTATGTTGATAATGATGACGATGATTGAAGATGATGATGGTGATGCCAAGTAAATTTCATACGCAGCAACACACTCCATGGATAAGGAGAACGATTCCTATTGTTTAAGCCCATACTGAGTGTCCCGTGCGAGATCGAGATTGTATGACGAATTAATTCTTGAAGGTATTATCAGCAATATTAACAATTAACCCTGTACTCCAGACAATTTAAGCATAATGATGTCATGAAATAAACTTTTTATTAGGAAAAATCATGACAGAAACTGTACAATCAGATCAGTATTATTTAATGAGCGAACCGAGCAGAACCTGCTCAAACACAGAATCTACTCTGTATACAAAGGCGCCAAAAGGCGTATCTATGGAGTAAAGGGTTAATAAGTTATGACATCGAAATTTGGGTCCATGCTTATAAAACTTTTAGTTGAGTCTGAGTTCGTTCTCAAGTTTTTGATTGGTCAGATTTGAGCCTTTGGCTCAAATCTGACCAATCAAAAGCTTGAGAACTCAAATCTGACCAATCAAAAGCTTGAGAACGAATTCAGACTCAACTAAAAAAATTTATAAGCATGGACCCAGAATTCCTTTCACTTCATTAGAAGTCTTCCAAACATTAAAATGTGTTTACTGATAGTCCTTGAGAAGACGATGATCTATGTGAATTTGTTTCAGGTTCATAAGGAGAAAGTGGATAAAGGGCCCAATCAAAAGCTTGAGAACGAACTCAGACTCAACTAAAAAGTTTTATAAGCATGGACCTTGATTAGATATTATTTTCATTTTTTTATCACAACACATGAAAGAGAAACAAAGGACAAAAACAGAGTAGATCTCTACATACGAAAACCAACCTTTATATTTAAAACATTTAAAATGTGTCGTCTGTTCAGATTCCGTACCTTTACTGCCCATCCGAACCGATTCTGTTTACTGACTTGTGTGTAAAACAGTGTAGTACCTGATTACGACGGCTGATTTGATTATACATACTTGGGAAGTCTCTAATTGAGTGAGTGAGTGGGACGAGTGAGTGAGTGAGTGAGTGAGTGAATGAGTGAGTGAGTGAGTGAGTGAGTAAGTCGGTTGGGTTTACGATAATGAGCCATCATGTTGGTTTTAACAGTGCTAAGGATTATGATCAAATCAAAGAGATTTCGGCTAATTCCACAGTAGTGTATGGTATCTAAAGCTCACTCCTGTCAGTGTCTTCTTCTTATAACCCTAAAGAGTCCGTAAAATACCCAATTATAGATCGCCCCACAAGCGAAGTCACGGTCGCTGTAAGGTAGGAACGTGAGGCATGACAAACGAAGGGACAGTCATTTACAATTTATTGACAATTTGCTGTATATCTAGCAAGGGAGATAACAGGTGGTGACACTATTTCCTTCTGGTTGCATGATTATAGTTCCCTTTCATCAGAAAAAGTACAGCTCAACAGCATATTGTTACTTACGTATACTCCCATGTTTAATTTCAGAGACGTTTAAGTTAGTGTATTCTTGTTTTTCATATTTCTGTAAGTTTGATTCGCTGTTTTACAAACGTTGGATAACTCGCACTTAGAATGTGACGATAAGGTAGTTGATGATGTACCATACTGATGTAAAGAGTTCGAATAGGTAATGTGTTGCTGTAAGAATTTCCTTGGGGGTAACACGCTACTGCAAGGAGGTAACACATTGTCGTAGGAAGGTACACAAGGTAACATGTTGCTGTAAGTATCACGAGGTAACGCATTGTCGTAGGAAGGTCCACAAGATAACATGTTGCTGTAAGTTCCACGAGGTAACGCATTGTCGTAAAGAGGTGCACGAGGTAACCTGTTGCTGTAAGAAGGTTCACGAGGTAACATATTGTTGTAAGGGATCGACGAGGCAACATATTGTTGTAAGGAGGTCCACGAGGTAACACGTTGTTGTAAGGAGGCCCATGAGCTAACGCATTGTCGTAAAGAGGTGCACGAGGTAACATGTTGCTGTAAGAAGGTCCACGAGGTAACAGCTGCTGTAAGGGCCCACGAGGTAACACAGTGTTGTAAGGAGGTCCACAACACATTGCTGTAAGTAGGTCCACTAGGTAAATATTTTTGTAAGAATGTCCACGAGGTAACATATGGTTTTAAGGAAGTCTACGGGGTAACATATTGTAGTAAAAAGGTTCACGAAGTAATATATTGTTGTAAGAAGGTCATTGAGGTAACATGTTGCTATACAGAAGTCCATGTGATAACCTATTGCTGTAAGGAGGTCCACGAGGTAACCTATTGCTGTAAGGAGATCCACGAGGTAACATATTGCTGTAAGGAGATCCATGAGGTAACATATTACCGTAGGAAGGTCCACGGGGTAACCTTTTGACCTTTTGCTGTATGGAAGTCCATGAGGTAGCCTATTGCTGTAAGGAGATCCATGAGGTAACACGTGTCTGTAGCGTATACCATGTCTCTTTCTCAATACATTCCATTTTATCCCATTTAAAGCCCAGTTATGGCAACATTCGTATTTTACTGGTTATTGTTGTACACCCGTTATCAAAATGAAATACCCTCTGATTCAAATGCATGTCGAATTTTACAGTCGAAATATATTGAGAACATATCAAACCTCTACACGGGGTTTAGTATCATGACAAGTATAACAGAGTACACGTCATATACGGTAAACCACTCTCAACCGTACGTTAACCCATCTCTTGCTGAATTTTAAAATACATTTCTCCTTCTTTACCCATGCTCTGTTGTATAATTACATATATTTTCACTGTGTACAAGTATTTCGCTGTGTTGTGGAGTGCACTAGTTGCACAATCAACTTGTAAATAGTGCAGACCCAGATGAGACAGCTCCTGTAGGAGCTGTCTCATCTGGGTCTTCACTATTTAACAGGTAGGTATATTGACGTGAATAGCAAGCGAAGGGTTAAATCTAATACAACATGTATAAATATCGGTCTTGGAGACAGGTGGCAGCTTAATGCAGGGTAAAAGTAATGTAGAAAGCTACACTAGGAACTTTCTGCATAACTTTCACCCAGCATTAGGCAGCCACCTGCCCAAAAGTATATAAATTCTTCTCTACTAGCATTCCGGTTTAGAGGGGGTTTACTTAAAAAAATTACAGATCTCTTATCCGAATACTTACTGTATCAACGTCGGTATTTAAAACATTTGGCAGTTTAATGCAGGTAAAAGTCATACAGAAAACTTCCAAAAAGGAACTTTCTCTGCGTGACTTTCATCTTGCATTAAGCAGCCACATGTCTCTAAAGATCTAACAGATCGATATAGAGAGATTCTTCTGTACATGTCTGGTTTAACCCTTCGAATGCGGTTAACGGGTTGGCTGTCATTTGATACAGTGAAGACCCAGATCAGAGGACTCCTAGAAGATTCCTCTGATCAGGTTCAGCATTGTCACTTAAACTCCTCTCACATATTATACCCGTTCATACCGAATGCACTCTACCTTTAACCCATTCCCGCATATTAACTCCCTTTGATGCCTCTGTACAAATAACTCTTTGAAGTCATTGTGATAAATATAGCATTTGCTCCATAGGAGCAAATGCTTAATTTAGCATATCGGCTTCAAAACTACACAATTCCAAACTAATCCCGTTATTTAGTAAATGATATTCTTTAGTATATTTAATCAAAGAGGTCGGGTCTAAAATAGCCTACGAGGAAATAGGTTAAACACTGATGGGCTATTCCACTTTATAAAGTCAGCATTGGAAATAAAAAAAACCTTACGAACAACACCAAGAGCTTGAATTCACTAATACGTCCTCGGACTCATTATTAATGTTTTATGTCATCTACTACATGGCTATTCATGGAAGAAATAATGACATCTTTAATATTAATTTGATTAAAATTTATGATAGGATAATGGACACATGATTGTTTTGCCTTGGCAAAAAACTGTATAATTATATCTATTTTATATCATAAGCAAACAGAGCAGACCCTGATCAGACGAATATTTTAGCTGATATTCATATATGCACATGCATTTTAGTATTGGTAGAAACAGAGTGGTCACATCTATTATGATTCCATATGAAAACAAAGTAATTCCTGATTAGATGGCTCCAACAGGTCTACTCTGTTTGCCAATTTGAAGAAAGGTGTTTATATATTATATAAAGTAAAGGGTTAGCATTGATTCCTAACATGGTTTCTTGGTTCTAAGCTGGATCCATTCTGGTAGAGCAACATGTCTAAAATATATTGATTATCAATACTGAAAAAACGTTCGATAATGTATGTCCATGTATGTTGCTGAATTGTTTTAACGTGATTTTAACGTGATTTGAAAAAATAAATCATTTCTCGTTACGATGTCCCCTTTTTAACGGGATTTGAAATTTGTTTCATTTCTCGTTTTTTTTTTCATTTTACGGGTTTACAGAGCAGACCCTGATCAGACGAATATTTTAGCTGATATTCCTAATGGCATATATACACATGCATTTTAGTATTGGTAGAAACGGAGTTGTCACATCTATTATGATTCCATATGAAAACAAAGTAATTCCTGATTAGATGGCTCAAACAGACCTACTCTGTTTGCCAGGTTGTAGAAAGGTGTTTATATATTATATAAAGCAAAGGGTTAACATGTTTTCTTGGTTCTAAGCTTGATCCATTCTGGTAGAGCAACGTGTATAAAATATATTGATTATCAATACTGAAAAAGAGTTCGATAATGTATGTCCATGTAAGCTTAACTCTTTACTTCATGAATATTTATGTATGAAATAATGATATGATCACATCATAAATACTAATTAGATGATTTTTATAATGGCATATGAACACACATCCTTTTGTTCTTGGCGAAGCTGTAGAATAAGAGGTATATCATTCGTTAAGCAATATGGGTCTACTCTGTTTTCAAAGGCGTGAAGAATTACATAAACTGTTCGACCGCGTCTTAAAGTTGCACAACATTTCAGCTGAACTTTAACAATGGAAGCCCCTAGGGTGAAACTCAGAAGCATTCGCGGCCAGCTTTATAGCAATGCAGTCGTGTTTGTTATATGTCATGATTTTGTACATAGATTAATTAATTTATACTCAGCAGACACAGGGCTGTGCAAAAATACCTTATAGTGAATTAATGAAAAGGAAATACTGGTGGGAACTCGTGATAACCTATTCATATCTTTCATATAAATATACACAATAGAATACCAAATGAGGCTCGGTCAATAGTATATCACTTTTAAGTCCCTTATCCTGTTGTGAAGAAATAATGTCTCCTTACATTTGAATCTGGTGCTGCAAGTTTTTAATCTATTCGATTAAGCTTTCAAGAGACTATTGACCGAGTGTCAAACGCCTTCGATCCTGGTTAGAGGCCGAGTTACTCGGCGTCTCATCTGTATCCAAACTGTTTGCAAATGCGAGTCAGGTCGCGAATAGTGGGATAGGGTTGAAGCCTGTTTCGGGACACCATTGTTCTGTACTAGCATTTGGAGGATTAAAAGCTAAACCGCTGTATCTCCTTCTTCAGAATTCATAGGCAAATGCAATATTGTCGTAAACTTCAATTTAAAACAAAACCACACTGAAGCGTCGACTGTTTGGATTCTCATTACATGTCGAGTAACTTAGTATTTGATCTGGATGCAAACTGTTTGCAAAGTTTTTTTCCACAAATTCGTCCATTCCGTGTAGCTACAACAGTTATGCACACTGCCCCCATCTGTGTCACCATGTGGAAGCCGAATATTCAAAGTAGAATGACCCATCAGTATTTAAATGTGGAGTGCATTCAGTTAGCTAGAATATTGTGAATGACAAACAATGCAGACCTTGATCGATCAGTGGGCTCTATTCTGGGTATACACTGTAAATGGCAGTCCACCAAGTACAAGGGACAACCCTACATCAATGCGATGCCATTGCAGAGATAAAGCAAACCACAACAGAGCAATGGTGACGATCGAATGTTTGGTTATCTGGGACATGTTTGTGAAATGTTAGATCCGAGATACCATCCATTTGATGAGTTTTGATGTTTGGCATAATAGTTTGAAAGGCTCATGACATCTATCTGTTCTAAAATAATTATTATCATCGCATAAGTGGTGTTCTAATTGTTATACTTTTTAGTGCCTAACCTTTAACGAAATATCAGATATTTACAAACACTTTGGCTCTAGATGAAAGGCAGTCTTATCAGAGTCTAAACCATTTAGTATCTACATTCTAAAGTTTTAGAGAATTCAACTCTTACTTTAGAGAAATAAGACAGTTCTTAAAATGAAACTATGGACATTATTTCAGCATACAACACCATGTTTAAGGTTGGTACGGAGATTGTGTAGTGAGTGAATTGATCAGTAGTGGTGTCCAACGGGACTGTTGAATGGAATAGTGATAAAACAGTAGTTACGCTGTCACTATTGCGGGCCAACGTGACTCTATATTAATAAGTATCACCGTCAGTTTTGAGTCAGAGTTGGGTTTCGGCAAGTTTCATTTACACGTTCTTGCTTGAACTTTCAATGTTGTAAGCCCCTGGACTGGATCGCGGCTTTGCGGAATAATATAAAAATATTAGCGGAGTATAAGTTATATTCTTTTGTATTCTGCCTTACTTCAATTTTGTTTTTAAAAAATCGCGGACAATGTTTCTTGTGGACTTGATTATTGCTATAGTGGTCAGATTGGTGCTCCTAGCACATAGTCTCCTGGTCATATGGCTGGCCACTAGTATGACAGGGATACAGGAGTACTGGATTCTTGCAGTGGCCACTCTGGCTATGTTCGCGGAAGGTTTGGTCACCATTGTGGTCAACAAGGCACAGGAGTGGAAATGGTGAGTCAGCGACGTATGTTACAATTTTATCCAAATGCTGTTTAACTTATTTATCTAATAGAAATCAATATACACATTATATTTTATTTAATATTTGTGTAAATAAAGTTTAAAAGCCCATCTGTAATATTTATTCAATAGATTATTTTCAACTGAAACACAGAGGAACCTGTCTTAAATGACCATGTCTAATTATGGGTCTGTAAGGCATGTGGTAGCTTAATTCAGGTCAAAATTAATGCAGAAAGTTCTTGCATTTAACAACCACCTGCTTTTAAGACCCATATATTCAATAAATGAAAGACCGCTTAAGACAGGTTCTACTGTAGGCACGAGCAAGTGAGCATCAGGCATTCTTAGATAAAAAAAAATAAAGATACACTTAATATGCATATCATTACATAGTTTGGGAAATTCGCAATGTTTCAGTTAAGAAATTAATAGTTTGTAAATTAACAAGTCGGTCGAGTATTTAGACTATTCGGTAGATCTAGAGTAAACGTCTTGAAACGCAAATAAATAAATTTGAACATTGCATATCTTCGCATGTCCGAATGACATGGTTTCTATCACATCTTATGTATCCTCGTTTAACCTAAACAATATTTTGCACAGCAGTTACGAAGAGTCCTACTCTCATAAAAAAAACTCTGGAAATAGATATCTCATGTTTTTAGGCCAGTAGTTTGATGCTTATACAATGTATGCAGTTCTGTCATATACGCACATTTAACACAGTCAATTGTTTGTAAAAAATAAAACTAAAATGTATGTGTGTTTTTGAAATAGTCTTAAAGGTATTTGCTGAAAATGGGTTTGCTTTTTTAAACTTCAGACTTGTTTTGAATAGGAATTTCATGGAACTTACAACTTCTTTCATGAAGTTTTCTGTTCCATTTGAGCAAACGCCGTGCATGCTGTTAACCCATTTAAGCCTTTACTTCATGAACATTCAAGTAAGAAATAACGACCCATGAATATTATTTATATCAATTATTATAAATGACACAATACCATAAAAATAATGGCCACGTCTGGATGCGTTTAATTTATTTTTCCGCATTTCTTTCCTTGTTTCTAGATGATTTTCTTTTATTTTTGCACAAGCTTTTCATATGTTTTCCACAGATTCTGCCCGTATTACTAGATCTAGATGATTATCATATTTTTCACATGTTCTGTCCGTGCTTCTAGATGATTTTCATTTATTTTTCGCAGTTTCAGTCCGTGCTTCTAGATGATTTTCACTTATTTTTCGCAGTTTCTGTCCGTGCTTCTAGAAGATTTTTATGTATTTTGGCAGGTTCTGTCCGTGCTTCTTGATGTACCTTTGTAGCACCATTCCCGGCATCTGGGTTCTGGAACTGAAAAAGACGGACATGTTCCACGAAAACTTCAATATTTCGGCACCAACGGTGTTTGGCCAAATGCAAGGAGTAAGATGAAACTGTTTCTGTATCAGAGTACGATGAACGCGGAATTACCTATTCGTTAACCTTTTACTCAATATAAACACTTTTTAACGCATTTGCGAAAAGAGCAGACCTAGCTCAGACGGCTTAGACAACAAAAACATTATGTTACAATTCAATTTACATATGCCAATCATTGTTTTCTTGTCGACAAAATGACCAATTATCAAAATTGCATTTGCTTAATTTTTATGTCAAAATTGTATGCGGATAATAACACGGGGGGTATGGTGATATTATAGCTTTGATTATTTTCACTTGAACAAATATTGGCCTGAAGAGGTCAAGGAACAAACAAATCGTTTTCGCTGTTTTATAGTTCATTGAGAACTACAATGTACTTTGTTCTTAAACAATTTCCGCTATACCAACCAATGTGTAATGGACAAATGTTAACGTAAATATGTAAATATTATTCATACATGGTACACAAAATATGCTTGTTTGTCTGCTCCATGTACTCTCAATATGATTGTATTCTTCCCATATGTCTATATTGCCTGTTCAATATATTCCCAATATGCCTGTTTTGTCTGTTCCATGCAATTCATATATGATTGCACTGTCTGCCCAATGTGCTTCCAATCCGTTTGTTTTGCCCATTCTGTGTTGTCCCAATTTATGCCTTTATTGCCTGTCCCATGTACTTCCACCATGTTTTTATTGCCTGTTCCACATATTCCCAACATACTTGTATTGCCTGCTCCATGTAATCTCAATATGTCTGTATTGAATGTTCCATGCTCTCCGAATATGCTTGTATTGTCTATTCCATTTACCCCAATATGCTTGTTATGCATGTTTTAGGTACTCTCCAAATATGCTTGTATTACCTTTTCCAGGTGACTATACCCACGAATGTTGACATACAGACCTTAGTAACAGTGATGGAACAACTGTTTCTGTACTTGATGATTCTGTCCAGATGGATTTTACCACGAGGAGAAATAACCCGGAACGAGCTTTCACAATTACTTTTCGTGTTCATCGGTATAGCCTCCGACATTACCGAATTCTTTGCGCTATCGGAAGAAACGACCGTGCGGGAGAGTCCTGAACTGACCTACGTTATTCTGGCCGTTTGGACGCTTAGTATGCTCCAGTTTACATTTGTTCTTACCGCAACTCACAGCCCGAAGAAGCGGAGGGTAGCGTTGTCATCCGGCGTCGCAGAAACTGATGACGAACAAGACTCGTGCATCAAAAGCTTCTTCAAGACAGAAGTCTGGAGCATCTGCGTCAACTTCTTGCTGCAAGACGGTCCATTCTTGAGCGTTCGTCTGTATACCATGATCGCAAAGGGATTCTTAAACTACAGCATAATCTTTTTCACGGCCAAGAATGCCCTGCTTGTAATGCTACTTGTGTATCGCCTGTCAGTTCTCTGTCTTGAAAGAAGTCACAAAAAGGCTGAAAAAGCGGAAGACAAGAGTAACATGACTTCGATGACGTCAAAGCCAAGCATCGCGGGTAGCGAGAGCAAACAGTCAGTGGGCAAAACAGCCGTGATCAACAGAAGCCTCCACAACTCGACCGGTTCGCTTTCGAATGCAAATGACAAGACTGATAGTGCGATGTAGAATCTAAAGAGGCACTATTGGCCAAACGTCTGCCCTGAGGTTTAGCCTTAGTAAGTGAATACACGATATTTCAGATAACATTGTATGTATTGCATAAAGGACATGTCAACCCCTGTCTTCTGATATACATGTATAGCTCTAAATGTTAATTGATTATTTTGAAGCGATATCATATTGTCTTTGTGGTGATTACACATGTGGAAAACCATTTTGATTATTATGAATTGAAAAACAATTCTTATACCCATCCGTTTTATTATATCTGTCTTGTTTAACCCTTTGAATGCGGTTAACGAGCTGTCATTTGAAAACAGTGAATACCCAGACCAGAGGACTAATAGAAAATTCCTCTGATCAGGTTCAGCATTGTTTGTCACTTAAACTCCTCTCACAAATTATACCCGTTCATACTGAATGAACTCTACCTTTAACCCATTCCCGCATATTAACTCCTTTTGACGCCTCTGTAAAATCATTGTGATAAATAGGTTAAACACTGATGGGCTATTCCACCTTATAAAGTCAGCATTGGAAATAAAAAAAACTTACGAACAACACCAAGAGCTTGAATTCACTAATACGTTCTCGGACTCATTATTAATGTTTTATGCCATCTACTACATGGCTATTCATGGAAGAAATAATGACACCATTAATATTAATTTGATTGAATTTTATGATAGGATTATGGACACATGATAGTTTGCCTTGGCAAAACACTGTAGAATTATATCTATTTTATATCATAAACAAATAGAGCAGACCCTGATCAGACGAATATTTTAGCTGATATTCCTAATGGCATATATACACATGCATTTTAGTATTGGTAGAAACAGAGTGGTCACATCTATTATGATTCCATATGAAAACAATGTAATTTCTGATTAGATGGCTCCAACAGGCCTACTCTGTTTGCCAGGTTGTAGAAAGGTGTTTATATATTATATAAAGCAAAGGGTTAGCATTGATTCCTAACATGTTTTCTTGGTTCTAAGCTTGATCCATTCTGGTAGAGCAAAATGTCTAAAATATATTGAGTATCAATACTGAAAAAGAGTTCGATAATGTATGTCCATGTATGCTTAACTCTTTACTTCATGAATATTTATGTGAGAAATAATGACATGATCACATCATAAATACTAATTAGATGATTTTCATAATGGCATATGAACACACATCATTTTGTTCTTGGCAGAAGCTGTAGAAATAAGTTGTATACCATTCGTTAAGCAATATTGGTCTACTCTGTTTTCAAAGGCGTGAAGAATTACATAAACTTTTCGACCTTGTCTTAAAGTTGCACAACATTTCAACTGAACTTTAACAATGAAAGCCCCTAGGGTGAAACTCGGAAGCCTTCCCGGCCAGCTTTATAGCAATGCAGCCGTGTTTGTTATATGGCATGATTTTGTACATAGATTAATTTAATTTATACTCAGCAGACACAGGGCTGTGCAAAAATACCTTATAGTGAATTAATAAAAAGGAACTACTGGTAGGATATCGTAATAACCTATTCATATCTTTCATATAAATATACACAATAGACTACCAAATGAGGCTCTGTCGATAGTATCACTTTTAAGTCCCTTATCCTGTTGTAAAGAAATAATGTCTCCTTGCATTAGAATCTGGTGCTGCAAGTTTTTAATCTATTCGATTAAGCTTTCAAGAGACTATTGACCGAGTGTCAAACGCCTTCGATCCTGATGAGATGCCGAGTTACTCGGCGTCTCATCTGTATCCAAACTGTTTGCAAATGCGAGCCAGGTCGCGAATAGTGGGATAGGGTTGAAGCCTGTTTCGGGACATCATTGTTCTGTACTAGAATTTGGAGGATTAAAAGCTAAACCGCTGTATCTCCTTCTTCAGCATTCATAGGCAAATACAACATTGTCGTACACATGCACTTCAATTTAAAACAAAACCACCCTGAAGCGTCAGACTGTTTGGATTCTTATGATTCATCGAGTAACGCATCTGGATGCAAACTATTTGCAAAGGTTTTCACAAATTCGTCCATTCCGTGCAGCTACAACAGTTATGCATGCGCACACTGTCCCCCATCTGTGTCACCATGTGGAAGCCGAATATTCAAAGTAGAATGACCCATCAGTATTTAAATGTGGAGTGCATTCAGTATGAAATTCTTCAATTAGCTAGAATATTGTGAATGACAAACAATGCAGACCTTGATCAGTGGGCTGCTCTATGAACCCTCTATTCTGGGTATACACTGTAAATGGCAGTCCACCAAGTCCAAGGGACAAATCTACATCAATGCGATGTCATTGCGGAGATAAAGCGAACCACAACAGAGCGATGGTGGTGATCGAATGTTTGGTTATTTGGGACATGTTTGTGAAATGTTAAGTCCGAGATACCATCCAGTTGGTGAGTTGTGATGTTTGGCATAATAGTTTGAAAGGCTCGTGACATCTATCTGTTCTAAAATAATTATTATCATAGCATAATTAGTTGTACTAATTGTTATACTTTTTAATGCCTAACCATTAACGAAATATCAGATATTTACAAACACTTTGGCTCTAGATGAAACGCAGTCTTATCAGAGTCTAAACCGTTAAGTATCTACATTCTAAATTTTTACAACACCATGCCTAATGTTGGTACGGAGATGTGGATAGTGAGTGAATTGATCAGTAGTGTTGTCCAACGGGACTGTTGAATGGAATAGTGATAAAACAGTAGTTACGCTGTCACTATTGCGGGCCAACGTGACTCTATATTAATAAGTATCGCCGTCAGTTTTGAGTCAGAGTTGGGTTTCGCCAAGTTACATTTACATGTTCTTGCTTGAACTTTCAATTGTTGTAAGCCCCTGGACTGGAGCGCGGCTTTGCGGAATAATATAAAAATATTAGCGGAGTATAAGTTATATTCTCTTGTATTCTGCCTTACTCCAATTTTGTTTTTAAAAAATAAATCGCGGACAATGTATCTTGTGGACTTGATTATTGCTATAGTGGTCAGATTGGTGCTCCTTACACATAGTCTCCTGGTCATATGGCTGGCCACTATTATGACAGGAATGCAGAAGTACTGGATTCTTGCAGTGGCCACTCTGGCTATGTTCGCCGAAGGTTTGGTAACCATTGTGGTCAACAAGGCACAGGAGTGGAAATGGTGAGTCAGCGACGTATGTTACAATTTTATCCAAATGCTGTTTAACTTATCTATCTAATAATGATCAATATACACATTATATTTTATTCAATATTTGTGTAGATAAAATTTAAAAGCTCATCTGTCATATTTATTCAATAGATTATTTTCAACTGAAACACAGTGAAACCTGTCTTAAATGACCATGTCTAATTATGGGTCTGTAAGGAATGTGGTAGCTTAATTCAGGTCAACATTAATTCAGAAAGTTCTTGCATTTAACAACCACCTGCTTTTAAGACCCATATATTCAATAAATGAAAGACCGCTTAAGACATGTTCTACTGTAGGCACGAGCAAGTGAGCATCAGGCATTCTTAGATAAAAAATATATAAAGATACACCTAATATTCATATTATTACATAGTTTGGGAAATTCGCGATGTTTCAGTTAAGAAATTAATAGTTTGCAAATTTACAAGTCGGCTGAGTATTTAGACTATTCGGTAGATTTAGAGTAAACGTCTTGAAACGCAATTTCATGTAAATATACAAAGATTTAAGCAAAGAAATAAATATGAACATTGCATATATTCGCATGTCCAAATGAGATGGTTTCTATCCCATCTTATGTATCCTTATTTAACAAAACAAATTGCACAACAGTAATGAAGAGTCCTACTCCCATTAAAAATCTCTGGAAATAAATATCTCATGTTTTTAGGCCAGTAGTTTGATGCTTATACAATGTATGCAGTTCTACCATATACATGTACGCACATTTAACAGTAAATTTTGTATAAAATTTAACACTAAAAATGTACGTGTGTTTATGAAATAGTCTTAAAGGTATTTGCTTTTTAAACTTCAGACTTGTTTTGAATAGGAATGTCATGAACCTAACAACTTCTTTCATGTTTTATGACGTTTTCTACATTATTCTCGTTCCATTTGAGCAAATGCCACATGCTGATAACCCATTTAAGCATTTACTTCATGAATATTCAAGTAAGAATATTATAATTTATATCAATTATTATAATGACACATGAACATATATATGATGGCCACGTCCTAGATGCATTTTATTTATTATCGGAAGTTCTGTCCGTGTTTCTATATGATTTTCTATTATTTTTGCACCGGCTTTTTCGCAAGTTCTGTCCGTCCATATATTTTCAGATTCTGCCCGTACTTCTAGATATAGATGATTATCATATTTTTCACAGTTTCAGTCCGTGCTTCTAGATGATTTTCACTTATTTTTCGCAGTTTCAGTCCGTGCTTCTAGATGATTTTCACTTATTTTTCGCAGTTTCAGTCCGTGCTTCTAGATGATTTTCACTTATTTTTCGCAGTTTCTGCCCGTGCTTCTAGATGATTTTTATGTATTTTGGCAGGTTCTGTCCGTGCTTCTTGATGTACCTTTGTAGCACCATTCCCGGCATCTGGGTCCTGGAGCTGAAAAAGACGGACACGTTCCACAAATATTTCAATTTTACGGCACCATCGGTGCTTGGAGAAATTCAAGGAGTAAGATGAAATTGTTTCTGTATCAGAATAAACGATGAACGTTAACCTTTTACTCAATATAAACACTTTTTAAAGCATTTGCGAAAAGAGCAGACCTAGCTCAGACGACTTAGACAGCAAAACATTACGTTACAATTCAATTAACATATGCCAATCATTGTTTTCTTGGCGACAAAATTACCGAATATCAAAATTGCATTTGCTTAATTTTTTATGTCAAAATTGTATGCGGATAATTACACGGACGTATGGTGATATTATAGCTTGGATTATTTTCACTTGAACAAATATTGGTCTAAAGATGTCAAGGAACAAACAAATCGTTTTCGCTATTTTATAGTTCATTGAGAACTACAATGTACTTTGTTCTTAAACAATTTCCGCTATACCAACCGGTGTGCAATGAACAAATATTAACGTAAATATGTCAGTATTATTCATACATGGTACTCCAAATATGCTTGTTTTGTCTGCTCCATGTACTCTCAATATGATTGTATTCTTCCAATATGCCTTTATTTACTGTTCCATATATTCCCTATATACCTGCTTTATCTGTTCCATGCAATTCATATATGATTGCACTGTCTGTCTCATGTGCTCCTAATCCGCTTGTATTGCCCATTCTGTGTACTCCCAATCCGCTTGTATTGCCCATTCTGTGTACTCCCAATATGTGTGTATTGCCTGTTCGATGTACTTCCAATATGCCTTTATTGCCTGTCCCATGTACTTCCACCATGCTTTTATTGCCTGTTCCATGTACTTCCACCACGCTTTTATTGCCTGTTCCACATATTCCAAACATGCTTGTATCGCCGCCTGCTCCACGTACTCTCAATATGTTTGTATTGGATGGTCCATGCTCTCCCAATATTCTTGTATTGTCTGTTCCATGTACCCACAATATACTTGCATTGCCTGTTTCGTGTACTCCCAATATACGTACTTGTATTTCATATTCCATGTACTCCAAATATACTTGTAATGCATGTTCCAGGTGACTATACCCACGAATGTTGACATACAGACATTGGTCACAGTGATGGAACAACTGTTTCTGTACTTGATGATTCTGTCCAGATGGATTTTACCACGAGGAGAAATAACCCGGATTGAGCTTTCACATTTACTTTTCGTGTTCATCGGTATAGCCTCCGATATTACCGAATTCTTTGCACTATCGGAAGAAACGGCCGTGCGGGAGAGTCCTGAACTGTCTTACGTAATGCTGGCCGTTTGGACGCTTAGTATGCTCCAGTTTACATTTGTTCTTACCGCAACTCACAGCCCGAAGAAGCGGAGGGTAGCGTTGTCATCCGGCGTCGCAGAAACTGATGACGAACAAGACTCATGCATCAAAGGCTTCTTCAAGACAGAAGTCTGGAGCATCTGCGTCAACTTCCTGTTGCAAGACGGTCCATTCTTGATCGTTCGTCTGTATACCATGATCGCAAAGGGATTCTTAAACTACAGCATAGTCTTTTTCACGGCCAAGAATGCCCTGCTTGTAATGCTACTGGTGTATCGCCTGTCAGTGCTCTGTCTTGGAAAAAGTCACAAAAAGGCTGAAAAAGCGGAAGACAAGAGTAGCATGACTTCAATGACGTCAAAGCCAAGCATCGCGGGTAGCGAGAGCAAACAGTCAGTGGGTAAACAGCCGTGATCAACAGAAGCCACCACAACTCGACCGGTTCGCTTTCGAATGAAAATGACAAGACTGATAGTGCAATGTAGAATCTAAAGAGGCAATATTGGCCAAACGTCTGTCCTGAGTTTTAGCCTCCATTTATGTGTACCCGATGTGATTATGTAAAGTTTGTGTTACACGTGTTACACGTACAGTAAAACCCATATAAACGGAATACTTTTAGAGGAGAATATAGATACATGTACTTTTAGGCAGGTGGTTGCTTAACCCATTACCTCATAGGCTATTTTAGATACAATCTCTTCGAATAAATCTACCGAAAAGGAACATTAACTAGAGAAAAGGAAAATTTAGAATTTTGTAGTTTGAAACCATTGTGATAAATAGAGCATTTGGTCCTATAGGAGCAAATGCTCTATTTATCACAATGGTTTCACAAAGTGACTTTTACAGAGTCGTCAAAAGTCGTCAATATGAGGGAATGGGTTCATGGAGGATGACAGTCATGCAGAAAGCTCCTAGAGCCTGCATTAAGCTCTCACATGTCTCCAAGGCCGATAGTTATACTTACTTTAACGCCCGGATTATATATACATGTATACATGAATAGTTTAATCACCTTAAATGTATTTTCCAGATCATTATGTGCTAGTTTGATTTTCTGCATGTATGTACATGGTAAGGTCAGTTCGATACCGCTAGTTTAGACTGTGTAGTTTATGATCATTAATCCTTTGTTCCATAAATATGCGTTTAACGCCTTTGAGCCAGAGAAGACCCAGATCAGGCGGCTTCTGTAGGAGCCGTCTGATTAGGGTATGCTCTGTTTGCTAGTGACATACTATAGATATAATTCTACCGAGTTTCTGCCATGACAAAGTTCCAGTGCTAATATGCCATGATGTCATTATTTATAACATGAATATTCACGGAGTAAAGGGCTAAGTACGAACACAAGTGTCTACCACTATTTACCGTATGCAGTGTCTGTTACGATATAATTCACAATACGGAAAGCTAACACTGCAATGTTTGTCTTTTTGTGAGTAAAGGAAGTGAAGAAATGGACACAAACATCTTAACTAACAGCTGGATACTGAAGCAACAAAGGGCAAATGTAGTGTAATACCGTGACACTCAGCATGATAAAAGAATGCTTGATATCGAAACAGAAACGTCACCATGAACACCAATTAGCCATTAGTTTGCTGGATAAATTACTCTCAGCACAAAATGACGTTTAACTCAAATGTAAACTTAGTGTTTTTCTCCATTTATTTTCATAAAATCGACCGTAGGGTCAAACAAGTTGATGCCACTTAGAGTTAGTCGGGATCCAAACTGTTGCAAAAAGTAATCGCCGGTTCGCCCATATATAGCAGGCTAGATGTTAATTTATGTGTATATCCATATTGAAAGTTCAAATCTTGATAGTCAGGTTCTACCCATTTGATACTGTCTTATATTTCATGCTAATTGTGTTTTCCTCAACATAATTTGTAGACCTCGTTTAACCCTTTTCCTCATGAATGTTCATGTAAGAATTAATGACACAATGAATAATTATTAGCTGAATCGGTATATGAACACATTGTCTTTTTGATTTGGTAGCAACTGTGGAATCAGATCTATATAGCTCCATAAGCAAATAGTAGACCTTGATCAGTATCCATGCTTATAAAACTTTTTAGTTGGGTCTGTTTTTGAGTGGAATGTCCCATTGGGGTAGTATACAAAAATACGTGTATCACGAACATGTCACTTTATAATTATGTTTTTGAAAGTTTATCTGTGTGTTCTTTGAAGCCATATGCTGTGCAATCGTATAGATTGTGTTTTACCGCTTGTATAAAAAATAGATATACATGTACTGTATTTCTTATTTCATATTATTGGATCTGCCAAACCACTACAGTACAGAGTATTGTCCTGTTTTATTAACCTGTCAAATTTGAATATTCCTACGTCACTGAAAGGATATATTTAGCTTGGGTAAACCTGTGTTTCAAACGTTTTTCACGAGATTCACAAATAAATATACAGGTACTTGAATAAGCCAAGTAAGAAAGCTTTTATTAGCGGAAACGATCGATATCAACCGAAGCTATATATGGCGTGTTTAGCAAGCGTATAATTTGACAGGTTAATAAAACAGGACAATACAACGATCAGATGGCGTTGTTTACAAAACAGTACCTATGTAAACACAGAAATTAACGATGAATTAAGCTGCGACATGTTGTATAGGTTAATCCAGGTCTAACAGCATAACCACTACACCACTGCTTCCTATCCTAATATACATGCCACAGTTGTACTTATCGTTACTTATCGTTGTCACCATACGACAGGTATACATTCAGTATTCAGTTCGGTCGCCGCACGGGCACTGCACGATTTTTCTTAAACATTGACTTCGCCGCCTGGGAGATCCGTCATATTTACGAATATTCACTACCTGTAGAGGTACAGCGAGGCCATTATGTAGTGCCCCTGTTCGACGTGCAATCGAACATGTTGGTGGTGAACGCACGATCACGTTGCGGTCAACCTGTTGCTGCCTTTCGACTACCTTACAGTACCATGCGGTTTCAGAAGATACAACGGTGACCGAAAGGTGTCCATGCGATAGTCGTGTGGCACACGTGCAGTAGAGGTACGGTTGCGAGGAATTGGAAATAAATGTACTACATACACCCGTACGAACACCGTGAGGCGACAGTACGGCGCCCGTATGGTCACCGCACGACAATAAGAACCACGTGCGGGTTGCTTGCGGTCTCCAAAACCTTACGGAGATCTGAGATTAGCGGTAACCGAAGTGGGTTGTTAATAAGGCTAAGTTTAGAAAGCGATTTTCGAGCGCTAGCAAAGTGTAAAGCTAGATCGATCTTTAACCCTTCGCTTGCTATTCACATCAATATACCTACCTGTAAATAGTGAAGACCCAGATGAGACAGCTCCTGTAGGAGCTGTCTCATGAGGGTATGCACTATTTACAAGTTGATTGTGCAACCAGTGCACTCCGATCCAGTTATTGCGCAGCGAAATACTTGTACACAGTGAAGATATATGTAATTATACAACAGGGCATGGGTAAAGAAGGAGAAATGGTTTTTTTTAGCTCACCAGAGCACAAAGTGCTCAGGGTGAGCTTTTGTGATCGCCTGATGTCCGTCGTCCGTCGGCGTGCGTCGTGCGTAGTCCGTCGTTCGTCGTCAACAATTTGAACCTTTAAAAATCTTCTCCTCTGAATCTACAGGGTTCTCAGCTTTCATCTTTGGCACATAGCATCATCCTTAGGTCCTCTACAAAAGTTATATAAATTATGACCCTGGGGTCAAAATTGGCCCCGCCCCAGGGGTGGGAAGTTTTCAATAGAAACATATAGTAAAACTTTGAAAATCTTCTCCTCTGAATCTGGAAGGCTCTCAGCTTTCATATTTGGCACATAGCATCATGTTCAGGTCCTCTACAAAAGTTATATAAATTATGGCCCTGGGGTCAAAATTGGCCCCGCCCCAGGGGTGGGCAGTTTTCAGTAGAAACAAATAGTGAAAACTTTGAAAATCTTCTTCTCTGAAACTGGAAGGTTCTCAGCTTTCATATTTGGCATATAGCATCATGCTCAGGTCCTCTACAAAAGTTATATAAATTATGGCCCTGGGGTTAAAATTGGCCCCGTCCCAGGGGTGGGCAGTTTTCAATAGAAACAATAGTGAAAACTTTGAAAATCTTCTTCTCTGAATCTGGAAGGCTCTCAGCTTTCATATTTGGCAAAGAGCATCATGTTCAGTTCCTTTACAAAAGTTATATAAATTATGGCCCTGGGGTCAAAATTGGCCCGCCCCAGGGGTGGGAAGTTTTCAATAGAAACAAATAGTGAAAACTTTGAAAATCTTCTTCTCTGAAACTGGAAGGTTCTCAGCTTTCATATTTGGCATATTGCATAATGTTCAGGTCCTCTACAAAAGTCATATAAATTATGGCCCTGGGGTTAAAATTGGCCCCGCCCCAGGGGTGGGCAGTTTTCAGTAGAAGCAAATAGTGAAATCTTTGAAAATCTTCATCTCTGAAACTGGAAGGCTCTCAGCTTTCATATTTGGCACAGAGCATCATGTTCAGGTCCTCTACAAAAGTTATATAAACTATGGCACTGGGGTCAAAATTGGCCCCGCCCCAGGGGTGGGCATTTTTCAATAGAAACAAATGGTGAAATCTTTGAAAATATTCTCCTCTGAAACTGGAAGGCTCACATATTTCATATTTGGCACAGAGTATCATGTTCAGGTCCTCTACAATTTGTTTTATAAATTATGGCCCTGGGGTCAAAATTGGCCCTACCCCAGGGGTGGGCAGTTTTCAATAGAAACAAATAGTGAAATCTTTGAAAATCTTCTTCTCTGAAACTGGAAGGTTCTCAGCTGTGGTATAAACAATGCCGGTGTTGAAATTAGCCCCGCCCCAGGTGTGTCCAGTTTTCTATAGAAACAAATATATAGAGAAAACTTGGAAAATCTTCTCTGAAACTGGAAAGTTCTCAGCTTTGACATTAGGCACATAGCATGGATTTTAGGTCATCTCCAAAAATCACCAGCCCGACCATTCAATTGGAAAAAAGTGCTTTGTATTGACTGTACCAAATGTTACAAATACTAGAACAACCTAAATGATAACATTACAGTTGAGAAAAAATGCTTGAATGTTGCATGTGTTTCCTGCTTACATAATTATCTTCCATCTCTTGTTAGAATATGCTATTTCTTACTATTAATCTGGATGTTTTGATATAAATAAAATTTATATAACAATACAGCTTCTTTTTCCTTATATGAGCCACCAGCAAATAATAGACTTATTTAACCCTTTCTCTGTTCTGAAATAACCCTTTCTTCCATGAATATTCATGTAAAAATTGATTATGTCATAGAGATTAATTACGGTAATTGTTTGCCATAGTGAACACTACAATTCGATCTATATTATATCTTGGGCAACCAGAGCAGACTCTTATCAGATGGCTGCTATAGGATCCGTCCCATCTGGGTCTACTCTTTGCAATGGAAAAAAGGTGTATTACTGGAGTAAAGGGTTAATTACAGATTTCATTCCCTCCAGATACCTCCTGAATATTCATGGATGGGTGTGGTGGCCAATTTCCAATAGAAACCTGTAGTGAAACTTTGAAAATATTCTTCTCTGTTTGTCTGGCCTGCCCCAGGGCCGGCTAGTTTTCTATAGAAACATATATTGAACACTTTGAAAATCTTCTCCTCTGCTTGTCTGGTGAGCGCTTCAGGGCCATTCTGGCCCTCTTGTTAAAATTCAGCAAGAGAAGGGTTAAGATAGAGCAGCTTAAAGCATGACGAATGTAGTGGAGAAAGTTTTTTAGACATCTGCGTATAAAGTCAACCGTATTTAATCACGTATCATAAATACATTTAACTATCTATGTCATAAACATTTATGTAAGAAATAATTGCTTATGAATATTAATTAGCTGCATTTTATAATGGCATATGAACTCGTGTAATTTAGCCATGGCAGAAACTGTAGAATCAGGTCTATATATGTATCATTGCATAAGCCAACAGAGCAGATCCTGGCCAGAGTTCCTACAGGGCCCGTTTAATCCGGATCCTTTCTGTTTGCAAAGTGGTAAAAGGCATATCCATAAAGTAAAACGTTGAGGGGAAAACGTATTATACATCTTAGTCTCATTTGACAGGTTTGTATTTCATAGTTTCAAATGCCCGGTGTGATAACATTTTGGCTAGAGTTATCTTGTTTTGACACTACCTGAAATTACTGTATAATGCCAACATATACTGTATAAGTTATGAGACACATATTAACCCTTTCGCTGCCAATGCCGGATCTGTGATTACCCATGCAAACAGTTTGGATCCAGATGAGACGCCGAGTGACTCGGCGTCTCATCAAGATCCAAACTGTTTGTTACTGTTTCTATGTTTTTGAAACAAAAATGAAGAAAATAAAAAAAATAAAAATGTGTAGCAGACGACAAAGTTAGCAGACGACAGACTTTGG
The DNA here is from genome assembly GCA_963576725.1 of Azorinus chamasolen. Classification (NCBI taxonomy): domain Eukaryota; kingdom Metazoa; phylum Mollusca; class Bivalvia; order Cardiida; family Solecurtidae; genus Azorinus; species Azorinus chamasolen. The sequence continues at coordinate 43,685,591 of OY755236.1, read as the reverse complement.
CAGCGAAAGGGTTAACCCTTATCCCACGTTTGCAAACAGCTTGGATCCATATTACATGCCGAGTAGGCTAACTCGGCATCTCATCAGGATCCAAGCTGTTTGACATCCGGTCAAAAGTTTCTCAAAAGCCTAGCTCTTTACTCCACGAATATTCACGTAAGAAATAATGACTTCATGAGTACTAAATTAATTAGATTAATTTTTATACTTGCGAATGAACAAAGGAATTTTGGGCTATGACAAAAACTGTAGAATCATATCTATATTATTTCATACGCAAACAGAGCAGATCCTGATCCGGCAGCTACTATCGGAGCCGTCTGGTGTGGGTCTACTCTGTTTGCAAATACGTAGAAAGGCGTATTTATGGGGTAAAGGGTAACGGGACGTAGTCCAAATTGAACACATGCTTTATGACGGGGTAAGGACAGTTCCAATCCCTTGTTTGTATCACATTTTACAAAATAAATAATAAATGAAAGATATTGTCAACTACAAACATGTTTGTTCCTGTAATATGTCCTAAGATAATTATACAGTATACAGTAAAACCCCTCTAAACTGGACGCTAACTTTGATATAAATATCGGTCTTCGAGACAGGTGGCAGCTTAATGCATGGTGAAAGTCATGCAGAAAGCTCCCCAAGGAGCTTTCTGCATGACTTTCACCTTGCATTAAGCAGCCACCTACTTAAACGTATCTAATTTCTTCTCCACTAGGATTCCGGTTTAGAGGGGTTTTACTGTACTAGTAATTTAGCCACTGTAGAAGAAAATATAACCTATATTATTTGGTATTGTACAGTGTAGATCCAGACCAACCGTCGCATCAGAAACATTGGGTCTGATCAGGACCTAAAGTTCGGTCGGATGAAAGTACGACATTTACTGTGTAATTCCCGAATAGTCGTGCCTTCAATTAAAGATTACAAAATGGACCCTTTCCTTCGGTTTTATATTTAAACGAGTTTTCACGCATTTGCTTTCAAATAAGACCCAGATCAGACGACTCCGTATAGGCGCCGTCTGATCAGAGTCTGCTCTGTTTGCTTATGGAATCATATAGATCTGATTCTACAGCTTTTGTCAGAGCAAAATATCCATTGAAAAGTTTACATTATGGAAATTCAACTAATAGATATTGAGCATGTATAGAGGGTTAAAAACCTTGCGAGCTATTGCCAACGATTGCGAGCTTTATCCTTAACCCATTACCTCATAGGCTATTTTTAGACCCAATCTCTTTGAATAAATCTACCGAAAAGGAGCTTTAGCTAGAGAAAAGAATTTTTTTTTAGAATTTTGTAGTTTGAAACCATTGTGATAAATAGAGCATTTGCTCCTATAGGAGCAAATGCTCTATTTATCACAATGGTTTCACAAAGTGACTTTTTACAGAGTCGTCAAAAGTCATCAATATGAGGGAATGGCTTAACAGCGGTAAATTCAGATGGAAACCGTGTATATTGTAAGACACCCAGCAACTCAAGACGCGCAGGTAAAGTTATATCCCAATTTATTTCCAGTATCATCAGTATGAGTACATTACGAAATCCTAACATCGACATAAATCGGCATATACCGTTATGCATTCGCAAACGAACATCTACATATTTTTTGGCGTACTCCGCAATGTATACTATGGAACGCCATTCTGCCATGCTATTAGATAAATGCGAAATGCGAAATGCTTTTTGCCAATTGTGGAAATTGCTAGGGAAAGAACCTGAATGTTCCAAATGATAGATGTAAATGACAAATGCGAAATGCAAAATGCTTATTGCTAAATGCATGTTTGCACTACCATCATTGAACAGCGACGTGTTTAATTTAGTAGTGTTACAAGCAATAAGCTTTGGTGTAAATAAACATGCATTTAGCAAATGTACAGTCACTTTAAAAATGGCGCTGTTCAATGCCAGTAGTGCAAACATGCATTTAGCAATAAGCATTTCGCACTTCGCGTTTGTCCTTTACATCCATCATTTGGAACATTCCCTAGCAATTTACACAATTGGCAAAAAGCATTTCGCATTTTGTATTTAGCAAAATATTTATATTTAGCATGGCAGAATGGCGTTCCATAGTATCCGATGCTCAATGCCCGCTCATTTGGAACTCCTCGACTAACAAATTATCCTCTGCCGACATAGACTTCCTCGGCAATGTTCGGACATTCACATTCCATTCGTAACTACTCGTCTTATTCCGCCAGGGTTCGGAATAGTTGCTTGACTTGTCGATGGACGGGCGTAAACTAGAATTCTGATCCACAGAGTTACTTGTGGTCATATTTGCATACTATGTGTTTGCAAAAGATAGTATGGCCGTGTCTGGCAGATAAATAGTTGTATTTTTATGTCAAATAACCCGCGTAACTGGAAATAAGTAACACGTACATGCATATCGAAATGAAAAGAAAGATTGCCTATTTGATAGTTTATTGCTCAACATTTGAAACTTCAAGTCATACACCCATATCTTAAAATCGCATTGAAAATGTAACAAGGTTAATAGCAAGGGGTTCTTCTTCAAACCATCATTCAGGTGAACTTACATGCAGTTTTCCCTACTTTTATTGATTTTAACCAATGACCTGTTCAAAACTGAAATATAAATCATTCAATTTCAGTGTTAGGTATATACACGCGTGTGAAATGATGACGTTTTTACCATGTCTTAGTGCTTTGTTAAGTTTATGGTGAACATTATGTTGCGAGCGTGTTTGTAGTCAACAATCTAGCTCTGCTGTATATTCTGTGTACCTTGGTGTACCTCACACATCGTTTTTTATCCCTTATTACAATGCTGACTGTTCAAATGAACTACATTGTATTCCAAAATTCAAACGGGTCAAGTGTATGGTGAATAGTTAGGGATTTTTTAAAGAAAAGTGTACATGACATTAGTCACCCGTGTCCCGCACTGTAAGGGTTAAGTCGCTCATACTCTTACAAATGAGCTGATGTCGGATCTTTTTCGATATGTTGTCTTTCAAACTTATACTTATTCCGAAATGCCATTATTATATAGTTTTCTGGACGTCTTCCCGGGCTGTATGCAATCAAATTACACTAGAACCTGACCTAAGCGGCCATTCATTTAGTGAACGTAGGAGTCTTAAAATGCAGATTGTCATGCTACTTAACTCTTTTGGCACCAAATTTAAAAGTGTCGACTGCAATGATAATTTCATATTAAATATAATTCTAAACTAAATAATAAAGGTATATTAGTAAAACATTTGTTTTTAAAAACCTGTTTGCTTGGGCTGAAATAATACAGAAAACAGTGAAGTCCCAGGTCAGATGCCGCCTAAGCCTTGAAAAGGCGGCATCTGACCTGGGACTGCACTGTTTTCAATGGTGCCAACAGGCGACATTGGCGCCGAAATAGTTAATACAGGGTACAAGTAAAGCAGAAATCTCCTATTGGAGCCTTCTACATTACTTTTGACCTGCTTTAAGGTACCACCTTCATTGCAGACATGTAATTACATGTAGACTTTTTATGGCCGCTTAGGACAAATTCTACTTTGTAGGCATAAATCGAAGACGTAAACATTTTTATGGATGATTTCAGTTCAGCACAGTCTAGTACGATTGTATAATTATATAATTATGTACATGTATATATATATAATTACAAATTCAGTTAGATACCGCTAACCTTAGACTTTAAGTTAATTATTCATACATTACAATAATAGTGTAGCTCGCAAACATGTACCATACCCCCCCCCCCCCCCCCCCTACACACACGCACGAACACACTCACGGACACACATTCCTAAAACACACAAAAAACCCGACAGTGTGTGTTAACCGTTCAAAATTCTACAAACGTATCAACTTAAAATGTAAAGCCACACATGTAAACAGTAATGAATGACTTTCTGAGGTTTATCAAATGATTCCTCAGATAATAAATTAAGGATTGGTATACAGTGTAACAATTTCAAAACGTTGTCAAGTTCAAGTTGTTTGAATTTGCCGATGCTGTTGTTGGATATTATATATGGAACTTTTTAACTAACACCCCGCTATGAAAAACAAATGTCTACACAATTTTGGATCTGGTACAATGTTTACTACTTCCGATTCAATCAAGCCGTTGCGTAACTATTGACAACTTGTCAAAAAGCTTGGATCCAGATGAGACGCCGAGTTACTCGGCGTCTCATCTGGATCCAAGTTGTTTGCAAATGCGAGTCAGATCGCGGGTTAAACATCGCCATTTTCAGTTTCAGAGCTATAGTAACTGAAATCACTCCCAGAAGAATAGAAACTACCAGAACTGAAACTCCCGGTATGTTCACTGATAACCGAGAATATATCCGGACTGGACTCGTCGTGGTATAGATCTTCTTCGATGTCATGGAGAGGTATGTCTTTCCGTAAAGACACTCGACTAACATCGCTTTTCGCAGACACTATGCTGGCACGAGACACGCGATCTGCAAAATGAAAAACCATGTCACCGCTCTCGTCTTCGTCGTCACTATTTAAAATTCTATTTTTAGACAATGATGGTCGCCAGCTTAGGCCCACTCCAGTTCCACTGTGTCTAGGACCTTCAATTTTTTTATCCTGTTGTTCGAGGAAAACTCGTTGCAATACCTCGTTTTCCCACACCTGTTTACTTTGCCGTCTCAACTGAAATAAAAAACTTTTCCGGAGCCGTCTTGGCAACTTCCTCGGTTCCGGTGGCTTTACCGGTTGTGACGTCAGAGCAATGGCGGTCTTTAATATCTGAAGACGTTTTTCATCTATCGGTGGGCTTTCGCTATACTCTGATACATTGTCGGGCCAACCGGAACAGCGACTCTGAAGCTGTGATTCGTTTCTGATTTCGAGTCCTTCTCTCCCAGCGTGCGATGCATCTCCCCGTCTGTCATTTTCTTCTCGTTCTTTTCTTCTTCGAGCAGCAGCCTTTTCTCGCAGTGAGTTTAAATACCGATCGGTGTCCGTTACAATGTAAGACTCTTCTCTGTTCAACGATGAATGAGAAGCTATGCTCGGCAGAATTTCTTTCTTTCCTCGCCCTGGTATCGTTTCAAGACGTGTTCTTGGAGTCATATTCTCGCCCAGCTGCGGTAACCGCTGTTTTATCTTACATGCTTCCCCTTTCAGCGGAATGTATTCATTAAAATACACTTCATATATATCCTGTTGCATTCTACTTAAGTTTTTTGTACATCTTTGATCGTATGCTAGTTTCTGGTTCTCTAAACCTTTGAAGAAAACTGCATTCTTGTGGTGAGCTTTGAGCATTCTTTCACTGCCTGCCATGATATCAACTTTATGATGGCGCTTATACATTTGGATACTCTCCTTCACTATTGCAATAACGATGAACACTGTGAACAGTTAATGCCTTAGAAACCTTCAAGAAACTCGTGTAATAAGTTCTGCACATAAATTGATTACCCTTTCAATAGGATCAGAATATTGGCAGAGTTTCGAATTATACATACATGTACTTTATTGTTCACAACTTTCTACATTTTCGTTTCACTTCACGTCATATTCCCAATTACAACAGTAAGTTGCCAACACGGTCTTGTATTTGTAACAGTTTGGTCCCATCAGTTACGAATTACAGTAACAAGTCTCGCTAATGCGACCACATAATTTATTAACATAGGAGTGTATAAAAGCAGATGGGTACTTAATGCAGAGTAAAAGTAATGCAGAAACCTCCCATATGAGCTCTCTGTATAATATTTGTCCCAAATTATTCCTACCACCTGTTTCAAAATTCCAGTATTAAAAATACCCTGGTACTTCTTTTGACTGGTACTATTGGCGAGACTTTACTGTAACAGTATTTGTTAGGACTGACTGACGTAAGGACAGAATCGAGACACTATTGCAGAAATACTAATACAGTAAAACCCATCTAAACCGGACTTTTAATAAAGAATAATTTCGATCTTTTAGACAGGTGGTTGCTTAATGCAGGATGAAAGTCATGCAGAAAGCTCCTCTGTGAGATTTCTGCATGACTTTCAACCTGCATTAAGCAACCACCTGTCTTACAGACCAAAACTGATGCTAATTTGAATGTCCGGTTTAGAAGGGTTTACTGTATCCGAACAACGAGTTTCATTCAGTTAAGATCTGCGGCAAATGAGACATTTCGTCGCTGTAAACAGTGTGAACGTGGATGTCAAGATCTATAGTGTTTGATCCTGATCAAACGTAGCTTTCCAACGACGGCTGTTTGCAGTGCATCGGTGTTTTTCTTCAATCAAAAATATGTTGAAAATACCATAGCTTAAACCATTTTGCTACCAAATCAATTTTGTCTGCTTCGGGTTTCCTCAGTTTGCTTTAAAAATACAGCAAAACTTCGATTATTCGAACACTAAAATACGTATTATGATCGACCTTTAAGACAGGTGCCAGCTTAATGCATGGTGAACGTCAAGCAGAAAGCTCCTCTAGGAGCTTTCTGCATGACTTTCACCATGCAATAAGCAGCCACCTGCCTAAAAGGGTCTAAATTCTTCTATACCGAAAATTCGGATAATCGAGGTTTTACTGTTTACTCAGAATGTTTACCAGGTTGGATCCAGATGTAACGCCGAGTTAGTTTGAAATCGCCGTCTCATCTGGGTTTGGATTCAGAGTGCTTGTTACTGTGGCCGCTATTTTGGAGAGAACTATCGGAATTGTAACAGATGATAATACTTTTTGCAGACGACAATTACTAAGCGTGCAAACAGCTAACCTTTAATTAGGCGTAAACGAATATATAAGATCTTTTGCAAACAGTGTAGAGCCAGATCATAGTTTTCAAGTGGGAACTATTTGATTAGGGTATGCACTGTTTGTCTTAAAAATAATTTGCGTTAGTGACAAATTTTGATACAAGTTTTTGTTTAATTAATATTCAGAAGGGGTGGAGCCAGTTTTAACTATTCAGCAGATTAAGGGTTAAAGTGTGTTTAGCTATAAATTGTTTCTTAATTTGCGATAAACCATAATTGATCTTACAATTCTTACAGTCACGAGATTAATCGTCGGCTTATTTTTGTATTTTCCTTTACTGTACAGTAAAAACTCTCTAAACCGGACGCTATAGTTAGTATCAAAATCGATCTTTCAGACAGGTCGCAGCTTAACCCAATACCTCATAGGCTATTTTTAGATACAACCTCTTTGAAAAAATCTACCGAGAAGGAGCATTAACTAAAGAAAAGGAAAATTTTAGAAATTTGTAGTTTGAAACCATTGTGATAAATAGAGCATTTGCTCCTATAGGAGCAAATGCTGTATTTATCACAATGGTTTCACAAAGTGGCTTTTACAGAGTCGTCAAAAGTCGTCAATATGAGGTTTAATGCAGGTTGAAAGGAATTTCCTGCATGACTGCTCATCCTGCATTAAGCAGCCACCTGCCTAAATAGACCTAAATTGTTCTTTAATAAAACTTCCGTTTTAAGGGGTTCTTTTGTATACATACAGTAAAGTCTCGCTAATGCGACCACATAGTTATATATAACAAATGTGTCTGTGAAAACAGTTGGTTGCTTATTGCACGGAAAGGTAATGCAGAAAGTTCTTACAGGAACTACCGTCAGTATTAAAAGTCCAGGATTATACTTCTTTAAAGTGGTCATATCAGCCAGACTTTACTGTACAATACCAGACAGCGAGGCATCTATCCATTACCATTGATGTCACAACATTGTAGATAATGATATGAATATAAATATCTATGAAATAGTTTCTTATAATTTTACATCAGTTTTAACACCCTGCCTGATAGGAACGCATTTTGACGCATTTGCAAACAGAGTAGACTCAGATCTGACGGCTCCTGTGGTAGCCGTCTGATCAGTGTCTGCTCTGATTGCTTATGCAATAATATAGATATAAAATGAAAATTCATACAGTCATTATTTCGTACATGTATATTCATCAGGTATAGGATTAACCTATTCGGAAAATAAGCAAGAAATTTATCACAATGTTAGACTCTACTTTCTTCATAAGTTCTTGACGGTTGTGCCATAAACAATTCCACTTCGTCGTACAACTGCATGTCTATTACAGTTTTTACATTAGTAACATTAAACAAACCACTCGGAACACCTCGGCTATTTCTATCGAAATAGTGACTGGTTATATTTCCTTTCGAAAGTAGTGTCTAAGTGTCAAACAGCTTGGATCCTGGTGAGATGTCCAGTTATTCGTCGTCTCATTTCGACTGAGACTGTTTGCAAGAATCCATACACAGCGTGCTCAAGATTTACCCTTATCTGGTTGAGAAAAAAATGATGTCTGCTTAACCCTTTCCCTGTTCTATATTTAGTCCAAATTTCAATACCTACTGAATATTCATGGGAAAAATAGTTATAATCAGATACTGAAGATGGAACATTGTAGCCATTTTAGAAAGTAAAGAAGCAGATCTATCAAATTCCATTAGCAAACAGAGCAGACCCTGATCAGATGGCTCCTCTAGGAGCCATCTGATCTGGGTCTACTCTGTTTGCAAATGCATGAAAACACGTTTATATGAGGGAAAGGGCTAACTTTGAATCTGATGCAATTTTGACTACCAGCGAATCGATAAAGCTTTTGAGAAACTTTTGAGAATCTGTTTTTAAAAAACCGTTGGGGACCTTGATGAGACACCGAGTAATTCTGCGTCTCAGTTGGATCCAAACTGTTTTCAAATGCGAGTCACTTTATGCGCTAAGTAATTATCGTCTGCTAATATTCTCGGTTGCTGCAATTTCCTTAACCATTCACTCCATGAATATTCATAACCGATATAATGACGTCATCAATATTAATTAAATTCATTTTATAATGGCATGTGGACACAGGAAATGCTGCAATGGCAGAAACTGCAGTCATATCTGTAATATTTCATAAGCAAACAGAGCAGACCCTGATCAGACGGCTCCTATGGGAGCCGTCTGATCTGGGTCTACTGTGGTTGCAAGGCGTACAAAGTCGTATTTATGGAGTAAAGGGTTAATTAAAAACTACCACACATAAGTGACAAACAGTTTGGATGCTGATGAGATTCTGATTTACCCGGCATCTCATCTGGATACAAACTGTTTGCATATAGGTAATCCTGAATTTGCTGCTAGCGTGTCAAGAGTTAAACTATTAGCCAAAGTTTCAAATATATCTCAGGTTTCAAGATGTTCCGTTATATTAAATCATTGTTTACAACAGATTTTATTCAATAACGTGCAATGTAAAACTGGTCATAACCAGGCTATTGAAAGAGGTTCGGTATAAAATCTCAAGACCAGATTTTCTGTTCATTTCAGTTAGGTAAACGGCGACCGAATGTACAGTGAAAACAATGTTTAATTTCAGCTAGCATGGTAATATTGGGATATATAGTTTTAAGAAGTTGAATATAATCTTATTTAGACAGTTCAGGCCAGCAATCATAAATACGAAAAACCGTGAAGACACGGTCACACTTCAAAAAAACTGACAATGTGGCCTTACACAGGCAAGAAAACCTACTTCACAAATCTGTCAAATCTAGATGTGTCCGGGAGTTCTCCAGTCCCGACTAAAACGGGGAAAGGTAGCCTTGACAAAGAGTATTACCGCAAGTTTGTATCTCCAGCGCCTGGACAGCTGAACTTCCCTGCCAACACCATAGCCGAGGATGGGCGAGTTTACAGATGCTACGGATTAAACAATAGAGAAATCACGGACTTGTATGGTGAACAAAGGACGGGTAGGAAAAAAATTCAAGTGAATGTGATGAAACCTTCTAAACAACTGCATGAAAGGAATGTGAATAGACTCAAAGTTGTACTGTCCATGCCGGCAAAAGATCGGAAAGTGTCGCTGTCCCATGTAACAGGCGCCATTATGCGAAATGAGATAGTGCCGAGCGAAACGCGACTTCAGAATGATGCATTCTTGAGTGATTATGTGCGTACGTCGACGCCGAAACTGCCCCCACTGAGACGAAAATCAATGCAGCTGGCTAAAAACATTCAGGTGAAGATAAGAACAGGTTCTGTCGGTAGACACCGGCCTTCTATAGTTCCGTGTTCAGCAGTGGAAGAGCAGTCCGACGACGAAGGAAGCGACATGATATTACCAGCGATCACCGTGGATGTTGGAAGAAAGTTCAGTATAACAGACAAAGAGCAAACCCCTGAGGAACTAATGAGGACTTATCGCATGAGAGGCGCACTGCCAACTAGACGGAAAAGCAGTTTCATGCGTTTGTTTCGCGCAAAAGAGAAACAACAGGAAGGCCAGCAAACTGTAGCGAGGTATTACGATAAACCCATTACGAAACGATATGAGAGAAGAGACTCCGTAGCACGAACGACGGAGGATATCAGTGAACAATTTAGGGCCGTGATACAGGAACAGATGACAAAAACACCGCCTAAAAATGGTGAAATGATTGAACCTTCTTTGAATTTGAATATTGCCGGCAAAAATTCGCGTGACACATTAACAAAACAACTTTCCAATGATCCCGGAAAGACAGTCGCAAACGGGTATAAACTGAGGCATGAGTACGGGAAAAACCTGGAGAAGAACTGGTTTAAAAACTATGTGATGAAGCAATCAAAATCGAAGACAAGGGCGCAAGAGACCCGCCCTGATTCCCAAGGACTGCGACTGGACATCTTTTATAGTCCAGAGCCAGAATCTGATAGTGAAATGAATGGATCTGATGACAATGGTTTTTTAGAAGACGATACGAGCATTCAATGCGGGGGATTCTCTACCGTTACAGCTGAAGCAGTTGCACGGCGCAGAAGAAGTGAAAAGGCACGGAGAATTAGTAATCTGTCCACAGGAGCAATTTTTGAAGAAGAAGAGCCAAATTCAAACGAGGATTCCTCTCAATCCGATATTGAAATCGTTCTAAAAGAAAATCAGTTGATACAAAGAAAAACTAAACATAAAATGAGGAAAAAGCGTCAGCGTCAACTTAAACGGTACAAACCATTTATATCTGAGGAAACCAATGTTGTTCCAGAAGTTGCTGAAATGGGAAAGGAAGTACCGTTAACGGATCAGGAAATACGGGCAATTCGTCTAAACCTTCGCAATAAAGAGCGTCTGAAAAAATTGAAAGGAAAACGGAAATTTCTACAAGTCGCAAATGCAGTGTATATTGTGGCACAATTTAAAAGAATCCTGAAAAATATCAGAAAACGAAAGAAAACCATAATTAAAAAGCGTCAACAAAGAATCGCAGCTATGGTCGCTAAACGCGTGGCACTAAAGGAAGCAAAGGAAGAAGAAGCGGATGAGGGAGAAGAGCGAGAACCTACACCACCAAAGCCGACACTAAAAGATCAGTTCATGAGTGAAATTGGAAATAAACTTGTACATGAGCTTGGAAAATTGAATATAGACAATGGACAAGAAACAGATGACGAAGGGAGCGATTGCGAATCTGTTGTCGAACAGAATAAGAATAACACAAATTTTCTTTATAGAAATGTGACAACACGTCCATCTAAATTCGCAGCAGAAATAAAGAAAGTCTCGTTGAAGGATGCTGAACTTGCTCATCAAAAAGTAGTTGTACCGCGTCGCTTATTTAAACGAAGAAATAGTATTCCGAAAGGAGGGAGACCTCTGGAATTTATCATCGAGGTGCCGTTGAAATCGAAACGGAAAGGAAATAAAAACAAAACTGGCAAGGACAACACACACTCACGACTTACTCGAAGACCACCGTCGCCAGAAATAAAATGTTCGTGTTACGTTCACAACAAGCGGCTAGAAGCTATGTCCAGAGCATCTTTCACTTCACAGTCGAGACTTGGGAAGTGTCACCACCAGGAAGTAAGGAAACCAAAGATGAAGAAAATCCGTGTCCCTACAGGTGGACTATTCAGAACACAGAGTTTGGACAATATCTCAAAACACCGGCCGATCGAACTAAGAGAGCTTCTAAAAGATATTGACATCCCAGCAAAGGAGATCAAACTACAAATTCTTGACCGCAAGTTCAGACGACAACGGAGACGCAGACAACGCATTCGGTTGTCGCCTTGTCGTTTACCGGAAGTCTCCACAGAGGCAATGAAGGAAGAGAGCGACTCGGGTTCAGACGATGGTGGCAGTGACGAAAGCGACAAGTCAGATTATGAGTTCGTGTACGGTGGTCCATTTGTTGGTTGCGGGGTAATGTGGCATCAGAACAAAAGGTCATCCCGTCCTCAGACATGGACTGCGGAAGACGTCGACAGGGAAGTGAAGAAAATTACACGCGTGTTCCATGAGTTGAAGGAGTGTAGATACTTGAGACTAGATTCGTTCAATGCCGCAATTATGGCTAAGCTAAACGAAAAGAAACATTTGCTGTGAACTTAATACCTCTGTATAGGTTGCGATTGATAGGCACTGAATTCTGACTGCTTTCACATTATGTAGTTGGTGTTTGTTGACATTATTGTTAGTGCTTGGTGTGTGACTTTCTGGTTACAGTGCCATTCAAAGTATCTATTTTGTAAAATCCGTACTTAAGATTACAACCACATCATAAGAAAAATATGCGGCTTTTTGCCTTTACAAACAGAGTAGACTCAGACTGGCCGTCATGCAGCTAATGCGGTGTTTGCGCAGAGTCAACACTTTAAATACTCATCGGACAGTATCTACAATTAACTTGATTACACAATGTAATAAACAGTACTAGCTGGTTATAATCAGAGTCCGGGTCTTTATGCCAGCGACTTGTCTGAATCTATACTGCTTACAGTTCCTCAGAAGAACAAAACGCGATCATTTATAAGCTGAACTAATTATTGATTGCAAGAACAACAAAGATATACCAGATGAAAACACAAGTGCAGAAAGTACCCTAAAATTGCAATCTGGGAAAATTAAAGACTACAGGGTCTTGCACATACAGCGATTCCTAATTATTGCAGATACTCTCTGTGGGTAAATATGTGATGGTTTATGCAAAGAGATGCAGAGTAACTCAAGATACTGTCAATCCTTTAATCCATTAATACTGCACATTTTAATGACATCGCAAACAGAATGGACAAAGAACAGACGGTTCCTGTAGGAGCCGTCTGATCAGGGTCTGCTCTGTTTGCTTTTGAAATGATATAGATCTGATTCTACAGTATGTCCTGATAAAAAAGTCCCTTCTTCATATTGTCATTGTAAAAAGTCAGTTAACCAATATGCAGTCTATAGTTTTGTATTTAAATATTTTCACGCTAAGTGATTAATTAAACTTATTAATCCTTTCCTTCATGTAAACGCATTTTCACGCATCCGCAAACAGAGTAGACACAGATCAGACGGTTCCCATAGGAGCCGTCTGATCAGGTTGTGCTCTGTTTGCTAATGGAATTTGAGCTGTTTCTTTATTTTGTAAAACTGCTACAATGTTCCACTTTCCATATTTCATTATTACTATTTTATTCATGAATATTCAGTAAGTATCGAAATTTGGACTAAACATAGAACAGGGAAATGGTAAAATAAGGATGAGAAGTCGAGTCACTTAATGTTTTATTATGCTCAAATATGTTTGCTCAGAAAGAATTGAAACAGGTGACAATACTTGCAAATGGAAATTAATTATAGCAAACTACAACTGTTGCAGATGACAATTACATAGCGCGGAAAGAATAGCGGTCAACGCCGATGCCTTCCATTGCTCTTTGAACAGATGAATTAATACAGGAACAGTTAAAGTAATTGTCGTCTGTAAAAAGTATCATCTGCTTCAATTTTGAAACGATATTTTCTTAACCCTTCGCTTACTATTCACGTCAATATACCTACCTGTAAATAGTGAAGACCTAGATGAGACAGCTGCTGCAGGAGCTGTCTCATCAGGGTTTGCACTATTTACAAGTTGATTGTGCAACCAGTGCACTCCACAGCAGTGATTGCACAGCGAAATATATATGTAATTATACAACAGGGCATGGGTAAAGAAGGAGAAATGTATTTTAAAATTCAGCAAGAGAATGGTTAAGTTTATTTACCAAACTACGATGTATCAAACAGTTAGGATTATGATGAGACGTCGAGTAACCCGGAGTCTCATCTGGATACAAACTACAGTAGAACTCCTCTAAACCGGACGTATAATTTAGTATAGATATCGGTCTTGGAGACAGGTGGCAGCTTAATGCAGGGTGAAAGTCATGCAGAAAGCTCCTATAGGAGCTTTCTGCATGACTTTCATCCTGCATTAAGCAGCCACTTGCCTAAAAGTATCCAAATTCTTCTCTACTGGAATTCCGGTTTAGAGGGGTTTTACTGTATTTGCAAATGTTTTTACTTTTTCGACTATAAAAATGTTATATTGTGTATAGTATGTTACAGGCATAGTCATGTATTTGCATTTTAAATGAAACTATTTATCATATAGTGTTGTTGTTTAATTTCTTTTCCACTGGTTCCTCATAGGCTATATTTTTCGACCCAGCCCCTTCAAATATATCTACCGAAAAGGAGCATTTACTAGCAAAGGGGATTTTTTTTAGAATTGTATAGTTTTTAAACTACTGTGATAAAAAGAGCATTTGCTCCTATGGATCAACTGCTTAATTTATGACAATGGTTTAATACACTGACTTTTACAGAGGCGTCAAAATGCGCCATGAAGGAATGGGTCAAAAGGTGTCAATATGGGGGAATGGGTTAATATTCATGAAACACTCCGCATATTATAAATATTAATTGTATTAATTCTTGTATTAACCCATTCCCTCCTACACTACTTTTAGATCCAAACTTTTTGAATAAATCTATCGAAAATGATCATTTACGAGAGAAAAAGAAAACAAAAGAATGTAGTTTTGAAACATTTGTGATAAATAGAGAATTTGCTCCTATGGGGCAAATGCTCTATTTATCACAATTGTTTCATAGAATGGCTTTTACAGAGGCGTTAAACGGCGTCAGTAGGAGGGAATGTGTTAAGATATGAATTAAGGACAGTTATTGAATAAGATTTCTCACATTTTTCTGCAGGAGCCGTCTGGTCTGAACCCATTCTGTCTGCAAAGGCGTCAAAATTCGTATCTCTGGAGTAAAATGCTAATGATTCACCGAGAAACCTTGTGTTTCATCAGGATCCAAACTATTTGACATTTTGGAGAAATTGAACACAACACTAACACAGTCAAACCCCTCTAAACCGAGTGTTCAAATAAGTAGTAAAACCTGTCTGTAAGATATGTGGCAGCTTAATGCAGGGAGAAAATTATGCAGAAAGCTGCCAACGCAGCGTTCTGTATGACTTTCATCCTGCATTAAGCAACCACATGGCTAAAAAAAATTATTTACTGAAATGACCATTTAGATGGGTTTTACTGTGCATTTATAAAACACCCTCTAAACTGGAATTCCAGTAGAGAAGCAGTTAGATACATTTACGCAGGTAGCTGCTTAATGCAGGGTGAACGTCATACAGAAAGCTTCTAGAATAACTTTCTGCATGACTTTCATCCCGCTTTAAGCTGCCATCTGTCTCCAATACTAATATTTATAGCAAATGAAACGTCCAGTTTAGAGAGATCTAACTGCATACTTGGAAAGCCTTGGTCCTGACTACCCTACTAATCCCTACCTGTCTGGAATTTGTAAACAGAATGGACCCGAGTAACTTGGTGTCTTACGAGTCTCTGAGCTGTTTGACACTTGGGTTAACATCTTTTTTGCAAAAGTTTGAACGACATAAAAACTTAAATCTTGCAGCTGATCAATATAATATTAAAACTATTCAGCAGTCCAGTGATATATTATTCGTTCTTTCATGATACTTTTAATCAAGACAGGACATTCTCTGGTTTCGTACGAGTATTTCGGACAGACAAATAATGCGAATCTAGACCAAACGGCCTCTGAAGGAAAAGTTTGGCCAAGGTCTTCACTATTTGCTACTAAGTCAGCCTAATGTAATGTTATCAAAATGGCGCCAAATCGACTAACTTAGCTTGTCAAACTCACGGAGAGGATTTTTTTTTTTGGGTGGGTGGGTGGGTGGGTGGGGGGGGGGGTTGAGTGTCGGAATACTTAGGGTAATTAGTGTACATGGACTTCGTTTTATACATAGCTTGCTACGTGTCGGACTATCAAAATGGTACCAAACTGATTAACTCACGGAGAGGGGAGAATGAGTGTCCGAATACTTTGGAACTTTTTTAAAAGGTTTATTAACAAAGACATTTTTGACAGTGGCACAGAGTGTAGTATCAGATTTATATTATTCCATAAGCAAACAGAGCAGCCGTCTGATCTGGGTCTACCTTGTTTGCAAATGCCTAAAATGCGTTTATATAAGGGATATGGTGATGTTTACTACAATTAAATATCAGTCTGATTTAAGGTTATCAAAATACATGTAGTGCCAACTGAGCTATCCAGTTTTACGAAATGGTGGAAATATGGTAGATTAGGCGTTATTAGAGTAAGCTTTTGTTTCGAGTGTAATGGAAACTCCTGTGGGGGAAAAAACCCTCTGTGACAAGGATGAATGACCGATGGGTTAACAGACTGACCGGCGCTTAGTTACAAATGTCATGACAAATAATTCAATACAAAGATACTTTCAACTACAATAAAGTCTCGCTAATACGACCACTAAAAACTGAATTTTTAAAGCAAGTGGTAGCTTTATATAGTTTTTTGATACAGGAAATGCTATGGAGAAAGCTCCAATAGGAGCTTTTACTCTCCACTGCATTAAGCCTTTACCTGTTCTATGTTTATTCCAAAATACAGTACCTACTGAATGTTCATTGAAAAAATACAGTAAAACCTCTCTATAACGACCACTAAATTGTGTTAATTAGTTGGTATTTAGGACAGGTGGCTGCTTAAAGCAAGGTGTAAGTAAAACAGAACGCTCCTATAGGAGCGTTCTGTTTTACTTTCACCTTGCTTTAAGCAGCCACCTGCTTTTAACACAAAATACTTGAGTAAATTTAGTGGTCGTTATAGAGAGGTTTTACTGTAGTTACAATGAAATATTTTATGGAAGGTAGAACATTATATAGCCATTTTAGACAGTAAAGAAACAGATCTTTCAAATCCCATTAGCAAAAAGAGCAGAAACTGATCAGACGGCTCCTATCAGAGCCGCCTGATCTGGGTCTACTTTGTTTGCAGATCGCTTTTATATGAAGGAAAGGGTTAAGCAACCACCTGGTTTTACATATCCCTGTGATAAATATTATATAGTCGCCTTTAGCGAGACTCTTACATAAAAGTCGCCTGTTTCAGTTATACAGTAAAACCTGTCTATAACGGCCACTAAATTGTGTTAATAAGTTGGTATTTAGGGCAGGTGGTTGCTTAAAGCAAGGTGAAAGTAAAACAGAAGGCTCCTATAGGAGCGTTCTGTTTTACTTTCACATTGCTTTAAGCGGCCACCTGCCTTTGACACAAAATACTTTATGTAATTTAATTGCCGTTATAGAGAGGTTTTACTGTAACACTGCTACTTTTTTCTTCAACTGGCTTTCAAAGAGTTTACAAGTGTGTTAAACAAATCCGGATCTAGATGAGATTTGGAGTAGCTTCACGTCTCATCTGAATCAAAACTGTTTACAAGCGTTATCAGGAATTATCAAGCATATAGCTTAAATAAAGGTTAAACAAGTTAAAACATGTCTTGAGCGACCATTTATTTATTGAACATAGGAGTGTTAAAAAGCGGACGGTTGCCTAGTGTGCAAAAAACTCCTATATATAAGCTTTCCCCCCATTACTTTTGACCTGCATTAACCTTTAGCCTGCTGAGCAAATTATTTTTACAGAATTTTTCACCTACTACATTTTCAAATTTCAAGTTATAATCAGTTTGTCTACCAAAATGCAATCAGGGTGTCAAACAGTTTGGATCCTGATGAGACGCCGAGTTACTCGGCGTCTCATCTGGATCCAAACTGTTTGCATAGGTATTTATTCATCCGCCCATAGCAGGCTTAAGGTTAAGCCTACACTTACATTACAGACCCATGATTAATGACCGTTTAGGTCAGGTTCTACTGTACTGATTAATTAGCCGCTATCTCAGGATTGTCGTCTGCCTTTTTTGGCTAAAGTAAAACCTGTATTAAACGACAGCATAATTCTAGGTTTATAATATCAGCGGCAGTCGTAATGTTCAGCTTTCTGCCTTTGTCCTATATTGATCAATTACTCCATGAATTAATACCATCAAGGATAGTAATTGGGTTAATTTTTGAAATGGCATATTAACCCATTGCCCAATAGGCTATTTTAGATACAACCTCTTTGAATAGATCTACCGAAAAGGAGCATTAACTAGAGAAAAGGAAACTTTTAGAATTTCGGAGTTTGAAACCATTGGTTTCACAAAGTGACTTTTACAGAGTCGTCAAAAGTCGTCAATATGAGGGAATGGGTTAACAAATTATTTATTTTTACTATGACAGAGACCTTAGAATCTGATTTATATTACCTTTAAGGCAAACAGAGCAGGCACTGATCAGAGGCTCCTATAGGGGCATTCTGAACTGGTTCTATTCTGTTTGCAAAAGAGTGAAATGGTGTATTTATTGAGTGGATGGTTAAGTAACCACCTGAATTTTTAAAGACTCCTATCTTTAATTAAGAAATTACCTGAAAGGTACGCCTATTCACGCCTTTGCAAACAGATTAGATCCAGATCAGATGGTTCCTGTAGAATTCGTCTGATCAGGGACTGGTCAGTTAGTTAAATGTTTATAGACTTTCATAGATCTGATTCTACAGTTTTCTGCCATTGCCAAATAGTCCTGTATTCATACACACTTGCTAAAGTTCAGCTAATAAATACCCATGACGTCATTATTTCTTACATGAATATTAATGAGGCAAAGAATTAAAACATGTTTTACTGTACATGTACAGTAAAACCCCGCTAATGCGACCACTTAAAATTCTGGGTGTTAGAAGCAGGTGGTAGCTTAATGCAGGACAAAAGTAATGCGGAAAGCTCCCAGAGGAGCTTTCTGCATTACTTTTGTCCTGCATTAAGAAAGCACCTGCTTATAAAGACACCCATGTGTAAGTGGTCGCATTAGAGGGGTTTTACTGTATTTAGGTGTTTATTTTTTAATTCCCCATGTCAGTTTTGTTCTTGGCGAGATGTCGAGTTAGTAGAAGTCTAATCTGAATCAACCCTGTTTACAAAGGCCATCACAAAATTGTCTATGATACTCTTATGGCACTGTACTAGTAAATGACACAATTTAATAATGTTTTGTAAGATGAAGGTCAAGGTTAGTTGATTTTCAAAATGTCAAATTATTTTGTATTTGTGAAAAGTTAAAAAATATATATATATAAATAATAAAGTAAAGATTAAAATAAAAAAAATAAAAACATACAACAACAAAAAATCCAATAACAACGACAACAAACCAAACCAACAAAAAAATAAATAAAAAATCTAACAACAGAAAAATAAGGCATATGGCATAAGCGAATGACATTTTTTTCTGAACTTCATGTAGGCGTTATGGGGATTATCTTTGTATTTTCAATATTCTAATCATATCTATTGCTAGTGTATATGTATTCTATTACTGTATGACCTTTGTTCAGGAGCTCAGAACTAAGTCCTGAGGGTGGCATTGTTCCTGATCTCATGACAACACTCATGAATAATGTAATTTATTGTTATCTATTACAGTAAAACCCCTCTAATGCGACCACCAAAAAGGGGCATAATTCACAGCGGCAAAGGCAGGTGGTAGCTTAATGCAGGACGAAAGTTATGCAGAAAGCTCCTGTAGGAGCTTTCTGCATAACTTTCGTCCTGCATTAAGCAACCATCTGCTTATGAACACAGCCATGTTTGTGGTCGCATTAGAGGGGTTTTACTGTACTACACTTGTCGACAAGCCGTCCTGACATTTGCAAACAAAAAACGGTTGATTGTAGACGGGACACCGAGTGATTGAGCATCTCATCGGCATCTAGACAGTTGCATACTCTGCACGCTGTTTTGGCAAAAAAGAGGACACTTTTTGTAGATAACGATTTTTAACCCTTTACTCCATGAATATTCATGTAAGAAATTATGACATCATGAATAATAATTAGATTAATTTGTTATAATGTGTCATGGAGAGCGGGAATTTTGGCTATGGCAGAAACTGTAGAATCTTATCTATATTATATCGTTACCTAATTGAGCAGATCCTGATCAGACGGCTCCTATAGGAGCCGTCTGATCAGGGTCCACTCTGTTTGCAAATGCGTGGAAACACGTTTATATGAAGGAAATGGTTAAACGGAGAAGAGTTATTGCCTAAATGTCACCACCATATTGTAACTCAGAATAGTGCAGTACTAACTCTCGGCGCCTTAACCATTCGCTTGCTATTCACGTCAATATACCTACCTGTAAATAGTGAAGACCCAGATGAGACAGATCCTGCAGGAGCTGTCTCATCAGGGTCTGCACTATTTACAAATTGATTGTGCAACCAGTGCACTCCACAGCAGTGATTGCACAGCGAAATACTTGTACACAGTGAAGATATATGTAATTATACAACAGGACATGGGTAAAGAAGGAGAAATGTATTTTAAAATTCAGCAAGCGAAGGGTTAATATTATACATGTTCCCCATGAATATTCTTATAAGATCATGAATATTGATTAGATGATTTATAATGGTACAGTAAAACCTCTCTATAGCGACCACTAAATTACATCAAGTATTTTGTGTTAAAGGCAGGTGGATGCTTAAAGCAAGGTGAAAGTAAAACAGAACGCTCCTGTAGGAGCGTTCTGTTTTACTTTCAGCTAGCTTTAAGCAACCACTTGCCAAAAATACCAACTAATTAACACAATTTAGTGGTCGTTATAGAAAGGTTTTACTGTATATGAATACAGGCCATTTTGACAGAGAAGAAACTGTAGAATAATATCTATATTACTCAAAATCAACAAAAGCATCCATGAGCCGTCTGGTCTGGGTCGACTCTGTTTTGCATGTACGTCAAAATGCGTCAGTAAAGTAATTGTCGTCTGCGACAGTGGCGTCTGCTAAATGTCCAAGAATAGACTCCTCTCCAATAAATAGTGTCGATATGCAATTTATCTGCAGTATATACCAAGTTTTGATTTATTAATATCAATCCTACTGAAGTTGTTGAGCAGAAACCGTGATTTTGATGTCGACTGAACAGCTGCCAGCTTGCTGGAAAAAAAACGACACTTGCAAATCTGACCACATAAACCGCAATTCTAGTAGAGAAGAATTTAGACACTTTTAGGCAGGTGGCTGCTTAATGCAAAGTGAAAGTCATGCAGAAAGCTCCTAGTAGATTAAGTTGCCACCTGTCTCCAAGACCGGTATTTATTATAAATTGAAAGTCCAGTTTAGAGGGGTTTAACTGTAAATGAAATCTGGTTGATAAAGATAAATATGTTTAAGCTGCCAAGTCTTAATATTCTTAACCACAGTATTTAAACCATTATTATAAGAGAAACAGTCCAGTGTTCCTTCTAAGTTATCATTAAATTCAATAACGTTGATAGAGCAGTCTAGCTATTTAGAGTACAAATAAATTTTCAGTTAAGAAAATAGTTATTAATCATTAACCCATTCCCTCATATTGACGACTTTTGACGACTCTGTAAAAGACACTTTGTGAAACCATTGTGATAAATAGAGCATTTGCTCCTATAGGAGCAAATGCTCTATTTATCACAATGGTTTCAAACTACAAAAAATTTCTTTTCCCTAGTTAATTCTCCTTTTCGGTAGATTTATTCGAAGAGGTTGTATCTAAAAATAGCCTATGATGTAATGGGTTAACATATTGACTGGAGACATAAAAAATAAACAGAGCAAGTGCAATTATCAGTTTTAATGCCCAAAAACATACAGTATTTACTCATACATGATAAAAGTATCTCATGTGCATGCAAGCTTATCAATGACTTCATAAAAATACTTACAGATGCCAGACAAACTGCTGTAGCATACGCAAGTTTCTTTTATGAAGAAAAATTTGATTTGAAACGAATTTCCGATAATATGGCACCTTTATGCAAGTCTCAAATGAATACAGAGAGAAACTATTTTCAGACCTTTATTACATGTAAACGTGTATTGGACAGACACATGACACAAAATACCAGTATTCAATTAGATTCAGCCTGATTTGCCACCAAAATTAACCACTATCTAACCCTCAGCATACTGTGGGCCATTTGTTAATTATTTCTGCAAATGGTTTTGATCCAGATCATCTCATCAGGATTCATTCAAAGTCTGCATACATTTTGTAGATATTGAATGTTGTACAAACTGAACTTTTAGTAAAAACCCAGATCTTTTAGACAGGTAGCTGCTTAACAAATTCCCTAATAGGCTATTTTTTTTTACTCAACCTCTTTGAATAAAATAACGGAGCATTTACTAGAGAAAAGGGTTTTTTAGAAGCTTGTACATGTAGTTCTGAAACCATTGTGATAAAAAGAGAATTTGCTCCTATGGACCAAATGCAATATTTATCACAAAGGCTTCAATAAGTGACCTTTACAGAAGCCTCAATATGAGGGAATGGGTTAATGCATGGTTAAAATTATGCTGAAAGCTCCATGGACAGTTTCTTGCATAACATTCGCCCTGCTTTAACCCTTTCCCTCATATAAACGTGTTTTCACACATTTGCAAACAGAGTAGACCCAGATCAGACGGCTCCTAGAGGAGCCGTCTGATCAGGGTCTGCTCTTTTTGCTGATGAAATTTGAAAGATCTGTTTCCTTACTTTCTAAAATGGCTACATTGTTCCATCTTCCATATTTCATTATAACTACATGTACTTTTTTCATGAATATTCGATAGGTATGATAATTTGAAATAAACATAGAGCAGGGAAAGGGTTAAGCTGCCTTCTGTCTTGAAGACTGATATTACTACTTATTTGAGTGTTCCGTTTAGATAGATTTTACTGCATTTCTTTCTGAAAATGAAGTGGATAAAAGTGTGTGCAAGCAGAATGATCTCAACATGCAAATTTTTTACAATTTGACAATTTATTTTTTCTGGGGGAAATACAATTCCAATGAAATATTAGTAATCTCAGTACATGTAATTTCCATGACCTGCAATTAACCTGATGACAAGTTATATGTATTACAAGTTGCAAAAATTAAAACGCTATTCAGAAATCAGATGCTTACAGTTTTCACTTTACTCCACATATACATATTTTGATGCCTTTGCAAACAGAGTAGACCCAGGTCAGATTGCTCCTGCTGGACCCTTCTAATTAGGATCTTCTCTGTTTTGTTTATGGAATCATTTAGTTGTGCTTCTACAGTTTCCGTCATGGCCAAAAAGGTCTGTGTTTATAAGTCATTATAAAGATAAATGTACTGAATGTTCATGATGTCACTATTTCTTATATGAATATCTATGGAGTAAAGGGTTAAACTAACTGTTTGCATACACTAAAGTAACGGTCAGTAGCAAACATTGTCATATGCTACAATTTATTATTATTTTTCTCAATTTTGCCTTTAACCTTTTCCTTCATATATACGCATTTTCACACCTTTGCAAACGGAGTAGATCGAGATCAGATCTCTGTAGGAGCCGTCAGATCTGGGTTGGCTCTGTTTGCTAATGAATTATAATAGATCTCACTACAGTTTCTACCAAACCAAAAATCCCTGTGTGCATATGCCACTACAGATTCTGCCGATAAATATTTGTGACGTCATTATTTCTTACATGAGTATTCAAAAGAGACAGGGTTAACCCTTACAGTGCTGGGTATGAGCCACAAATGTCCTTTTCAAACAATGTAGACCCAGATGAGAGGGCTCTTAGAGGAGCCCTCTCATCGGGGTCTGCACTGTTTGTCATTTTACACTTTTCTTTTAGAAACATCCCTAAATATTCACCATAAGTTTGACTTGTTTGAATTTTGAAATACATGTAGTCCATTTGAAAATTCAGCATTATAAGTGTAAAATATGCTGTAAGAGTGTCAAATGGTTTGAATCCTGATGAGACACCCATATTGTTTAGCTTCTCATCTTGATAAAAATGGTTTTATATATCACGATTTGGCCGCCAATGTGAAATAAGTTACATGTACTTATTGAAAACATTTTGCATCAGAGAGTGTCTGTAAGAAATCTAACCAAGAACAAATTAACAACGAAACAAAACATGACAGAATTTAACAAAAATGCAACAAGCTTAGCTATCAAAGTCAAGGTCTGTACATACAAACAAGGCAATCAGTCACACAAAAATCTATGACAGTTAAAAATCTCATGGCAAGTTTTCTTTAGTAATACTTTACAGACTATGCTCTTTCATGCATAGGCAAAATGTTCACCTCTTTCAAGTTATTCATTCTTTTGCTGCCACACATCTTGTAAACTGTCAACACTCTATAACAATACAGTTATAGCATAGTAACCATGTCCATGTATAATAAAAGTAATAAACTAATACAAAATAAGCCTGTCACTAAACTGAACAGTCAGAATATTTCTAGTTCTGACAATTCAAATCTGACCAAGTCCTATGGAAAGTGGAGAAAGAATATCAAGTAAGAAGCCATCTTATGTCAATATCAAGTCACTTTACTCTGGAGTATTGCTGGAAACCTGACTGGGTTTTGATGTTGGTCCAGATAGTATGTTTATAAAAAAACCCAACCCTTTCTACGCCTTTGCAAACAGAGTAGACCCAGATCAGATGGCTCCTGTAGCAGCCATCTGATCAGGGTCTGCCAAAATTGTCTGTGTCCATGTACTATTATAACATGTAATCAAATTAATATTCATGATGTCATTATTTCTCACATGAATATTCATGGAGTAAGGGTTAAGCAAGAAAAACAATGATTCAGCAAAATCCAGTACATTGTAGTAGATATCTATTCTCAAAGAAGACAAATCAATTTAATCAATTTGAAATTAATCCTTGTTTACTGATAAGTAACAAAATCAAGTGACATACATGTAGTTAATTTGTAACAAAACTGAAATATTTTGGTATTGCGAAATTATCAGTGAAAACCATAATCTGCAACATATACGACTCAACAGCATCTAAACTTCATAGATTTGACGAGTCAATTTGAGTTTTATAAAATTGTAAGCTTCTTTTGATCTTGGTCCAGATAGTATGTTTAATGGCCAGAAGTAAATGGCCGTTATCAATGGAAAGAAGGTACACTCAAATTTAAATGTTATTAATTTAATTGATGTTGCAAACATTGTAAAACAACAGCAGCTGCAAATTTAGACAACAGCTTCATGAAACACTTTCATGAAACATTCCAATGTGACAGCTGATGTACATCATCAGATCAAGTCGGTGCGGCCCCAAGCCCCCTTTTTCATGATACCGACCATGCTATTTTGAATAAGATCTCAACTTTTTGAAATAAGAGTAAAGGTGGCAGTTTGTATATAAAATTGTATATTCAGCAATTCAAAAACAAATTTTAATGAAATTAACTACAAACCAAACAAGAGGGCCATAATGGCCCTACATCGCTCACCTGCAAAATGTAGCACTAGATGGACAGGAATTAGACACAACCATCTCCGGAAAATGAAGATAAGAGGGCCATAGTAGTTTATATTTTTTTTGTCATAATTAATTCTCAATATGGTCAACAGGACTATTCCTACAAAATGCCATTCAAATCTGACCAACAAGTTTTCCCAATACATGTATAGTCACAATCGAAAATTAGCCCCACCACTGGTGGCCATGTTTTTCAGATAACAACATGGTTTTAGCTATTTTGATACAGTCACCTGGGGGCTATTCCACTTAAATACCAATTGAATTGGACCATTAACTTTCGAGAAGATGTGTAAGTTTTCTATATAGATATATATGGAAATTTAGCCCCTCCCCTGGCGGCCATGTTTTCATGCACATCACTAGGAGCTTTCTGTATGACTTTCACCCAGCATTAAGCTGCCACCTGTCTCAAAGACTGATATCTATACTAAATAGAATGTCCAGTTTAGAGGAGTTTTACTGTATAAGGAAATCTAGCCCCGCCCCTAGTGGCCATGGTTTTTTTTAGAAATTAAACTGATTTTAGCAAGTTTTGTAAAGGGTCACAAGAAGACTATATCAAATATTATTCAATTCTGACCACTGGTTTTGGAGATGTTTCAACTTTTCTTTTGGTTGCCATGGCAACCAGAGTTCTAGATGGATCCAGATTTTATGTGATTTTGATAGAGTATGATATAAAGATCATTTATATATAGTTTGGTTACATTCTGGCTTGTGGTTTCAGAGGAGATATATCATTTAAAGCAATTGTTGAGAGATGGAAATGCAGACAGACAGATGCCAGGTTATCACAAAAGCTCACCTGAGCATACTCAAACTTAAACCAAGGTTTAATAACTTGATACCACATTTAGAAATGGTTTCAGAGTTGTAAATCTATTTTATATACAATTCAAAATTGATAGACAATTATGATTGACTAATTCATGTTAACTTGAACAATCTAAACTGATACCAATATGAATTCTCCAAATCCTTTGCAAATACAAATGTATACTTGACCTAGATCTGATGGTTCCTGTAGGAGTTGTCTGACCAAAGTCTGCTCTGTATGCATATGACATGATACAGATCTGATTCCATAGTTTTTGTCAAAGTAACAAGATTCTTTAAAATCTAAATCGTAGAAATTCAGCTTAAGTAGATATACATGATACTGAATATTGAACAAGTAAAGGGTAAATGAATTTTATTCCAATCTTCACGGATTCAGAACCCTCAATAATTTTTAAAAAAAAACCAATCAAATAATTTCGAGCTCATTCTTATTTCCATTAACATTTATGTGAGTCCATCTTTACAACCATATACAGTGAAATCTCCATCTCTCAAACACCTTGGGGACCATAAATTTTGGTTTGAATAATGGGTGGTTCGAAAGATCCAAGTCTCATATTCGTTCGGTAGCAAATGGTAGACGTATAATTAACATCTTGCAACAGCAAATAGCCCCATTCATTCTCTGGTATACAACCACATTATCTGAGAATTATTAAGAAAGTAATTAAATTCCATGTACATTTATCTTATTAACCCTTTATTCCATGAATATTCATGCCTGAAAATAATGACATAATGTATATAACTTATTTTTTATACCACACTAGAAATGTTGGCCATGGCATACACTGAAGAATCATACCTATTTAATATCATAAGCAAACAGAGCAGACCCAGATCAGATGGCTTCTACAAGAGCCATCTGATCTGGGTCTTCTTTGTTTGCAAAGGTGTAGAAAGGCTAACTTAGGGAGTAAAGGGTTAAAGGTTATAATTTGTCAAAATGACAGTTATCATACTCATACACCTTAAGTAACTGGTCATTTTCATGGATTTAAGTGTACACCATCTCAAAGAAATCAGTTAACCCTTTCCTCCATAAATACGCCTTTCAACGCCTCTGTAAAGGTCACTTTATGAAACCATTGTGATAAATAGAGCATTTGCTCCTATAGGAGCAAATGCTCTATTTATCACAATGGTTTCAAACTACAAAATTCAAAAACGTTCCTTTTCTCTAGTTAATGCTCCTTTTGGGTAGATTTATTCAAAGTGGTTGGATCTAAGAATAGCCTATGGAGGAAAGGGTTAACATACTGATACGCCTATAGTAACTGGTCATTTTTATCAGTTAACCCATTCCCTCATAGGCTATTTTTAGATACAACCTCTTTGAATAAATCTACCGAAAAGGAGCATTAACTAAAGAAAAGGAAAATTTGATTATTTTGTAGTTTGAAACCATTGTGATAAACCCTATAGGAGCAAATGCTCTATTTATCACAATGGTTTTACAAAGTGACTTTTACAGAGTCGTCAAAAGTCGTCAATATGGGGGAATGGGTTAAAGTGTATGAAATCTGAAAGAAATCAAGTTAATATCATACTAAAGCACCTGTAGTAACTGGTCATTTTTATGAATTAAAGTACATATATACAAAATCTGAAGATATCAGTTATCATAATAATGCATCTTTAGTAACTGGAATTTGATGGGTTAAAGCTGTACAAAATCGCAAAGAAATCAAGTAATCATACTAAAGCACCTATAGTAACTGGTCATTGAGCAGTTGTTTAACCCTTTACTCCATAAATATTTACGTAAGAAATAATGACATCTTGAATATTGATTAGATTATTTTTTTATACTGGCACATGAACATAGGAAATTTTGGCAATGGCAGAAACTGTAGAATGATATCTGTAATATTTTCTAAGCAAACAGAGCAGATTTTGATCAGACAGGTCCAGTAGGAGCCGTTTGATTTGGGTCTACTGTGTTTGTAATGGTGTAAAAAGGCATATCTATGGAGTAAAGGGTTAAATAATTGTTTATTCAAATCTATTAATAGCTTCTGTGACCTACATATGCATTTAACTTTCATCTATAGAGGACTACCTAAGTATAAGGATCATTCCTGGGTATTTAAGTACATGTTTAATATTCCAATCAGTAATTTAAGAGATGTTGTTTACTTGGAAATATTGATTAAAAACTACTTTTAACCTTTGTGACCTACTTATACACCAGACAAGAATGTTTATACAACTTTCATAGAAGACTACCTAAGGATGATTCCTGTGAAGTTTGATCATATTCCAATGGGCGGTTTGGGGGGATTGTCCATTAAAATGTTTTTAGCTCCGATGCAGTAGACTGGAACCATTTATATACCTTTCATACGGACCTACTGAGGATCACTTCTTTGAGGTTTGGTCATATTCCATAGCTGTTAAGAATGAGATTTTGTTTAGAGAATAGGTCTTATAAAACCTATTTGTAGTTCCTGTGACCTACTTATGCAACAGACTAGAACCATTTATACAACTTAAACAGAGGACTATATAATTGGACTATATAATCACCATTTTTATGGAGTTTTATCATATTTCGATAGGTAGTTTAGGAGGGGAGAGGGGCGTGTGAAAAGATATTGGTTGTAATTAACTCCAGTGCCCTGTTTCGCATAGGACTAGAGCCATTTAATTTTTTTTATAGAGGAGCTCCTTAGGATAATTTCTATGAAATTTGGTCATATTGCAGAGCCGTTTTGGAGGAGATGGTGTTTAAAGCAATTAATTGTTAAACTCTGTTTTTCAGCTGCTGTGACTTACTTATGCAACGGATCAGAACCATTTGTACTACTTTTATAGGGACCACTTATGATTCATTCCTGTGAAGTTTGACCATATTCTACTTGGTAGTTTAGGAGGAAATGTTGTGTAAAGAAATTATTGATACCGGATGATAGGCTATCCTAACAGCTCACCTTGGCACTTCGTGCTAGGTGAGCTAAAAATGATATGGCAAACAATATGACTATGATCAAACAATTTCTCTCTGATCTGGGCCTTTGTCTGTTTCAGAGTGTCCTACACAAATATAGGCTAAACATTGCTGTAAAGTTGGCAATGCCTTCAATAAATGTGCTAATATAAACCCTTAAAATTAAATGGTATTTGCAAAGAGTGTTGATCCAGATCAGTAAGCTCATTGAGAAGCTATTACATGGTGATAAACTCTTCACTTTGAATTGCAACAATCAAAAGGTTAAATCTTCCTGTAACACATGTATATATATGTGCATCTGAAAAATCATTTACAGTAGAACCTGTCTTAAATGAACATTCATTTATTGAGCTTTCTGCATTACTTGTCATCTGCTTTACCTACCACCTGTCTTAAAGACCCATATTTAAACATCTTTTTAAAAAGTGCTTAACACAGGTTCTACTGAATGTAAGTTTACATTCAAATTCAAATCATGCCACTTGAGAGACGAGTTTAAAATTTGTCAGTAATTAGATTGTACAAGAAACAAGAGAGTCGTCACGGGTGACAAATGCCCCCAAAGTGTTCGACACCAAAATGCATTTTGGCGGAAAAACAATACAATGTAATGCAGGTGTAACATGAAATTTTGATGCTGTTAAAAATGACACAGGAGTCAGTTCTTAACATTAGAAACAAAACCTTTGACGATTATGATAGCTAAGAAAAGAGCCAAGGGTCAAAACTTAGTTAAAAAGGACCCTACGTCATTCTCAACGTTAAAAAGGACCCTGGGTTGATTGTCAACATTTAAGGTATAGGAGATATGCTCTGGAAAAGCTTTTTGTATCTGGTAAGGTATAGGAGATATGCTCCGGACTGTAAAATTGAGGTCAAAGGTCAAGGTAAAGGTCAGTGATCTGAAAATGGTACACGACTCTCCGCCATCCCAAGATGAACTCACAAACCAAATTTGGAATCCGTAGCTGGTAAGGTATAGGAGAAATGCTCCAGACAAGCTTTGTGTAAAATCTAGGTCAAAGGTCAAGGTCACAGTGACCTGAAAATGATACGCGACACTCAGTCATCCCAAGATAAACTCACACACCAAATTTGGAATCCGTAGCTGATAAGGTAATAGGAGATATTCTCTGGACAACCTGTTTTGTAAAATCGAGGTCGAAGGTCAAGGTCAAGGTCACAATGACCTGAAAATGGTACGCGACATTCCTCCATCCCAAGATGAACTCCCACACCAAATTTGGAATCCGTAGCTCGTAAAGTATAGGAGATATACTCCGGACAAGCTTTTTGCAGCTGGTAAGGTATAAGCTTTTTTTAAAATCGAGGTCAAAGGTCAAGGTCACAGTGACCTGAAAATGATACGCGACACTCAGTCATCCCAAGATGAACTCACATACCAAATTTTGGATCCGTAGCTGGAAAGGTATAGGAGATATGCTCCGGACAAGCTTTTTGTAAAATAGAGGTCAAAGGTCAAGGTCACAGTGACCTGAAAATGGTACACAACACTCCGCCATCTCAAGGTGATCTCACACACCAAATTTGGAATACGTATCTGGTAAGGTATAGGAGATATGCTCTGGACAAGCTTTTTGTAAAATCGGTCAAAGGTCAAGGTCAAGGTGATCAGAAAATGGTACGCAACACTCCTCCATCCCAATCTGAACTCACACACCAAATTTGGAATCCTTAGCTCGTAAGGTATAGTTGATATACTCCAGACAAGCTTTTTGTAGCTGGTAAGCTTTTTTTAAAATCGAGGTCAAAGGACAAGGTCAAGGTCAAGGTCACAGTGGCCTGGAAATGGTACACAACTCTCCACCATCCCAAGATGAACTCACACACCAAATTTGGAATCTGTAGCTGGTAAGGTAAAGGAGATATGCTCCAGACAAGCTTTTTGTAAAATCGGTCAAAGGTCATGGTCAAGGTCACAGTGATCTGAAAATGGTACGCGACACTCCTCCATCCCAAGATGATTTCACACACCAAATTTGGAATCCTTAGCTGGTAAGGAATAGGAGATATACTCCGGACAAGCTTTTTGTAGCTGGTAAGGTATAAGCTTTTTTTAAAATCGAGGTCAAAGGTCAAGGTCAAGGTCACAGTGATCTGAAAATGGTACGCGACACTCCTCCATCCCAAGATGATTTCACACACCAAATTTGGAATCCTTAGCTGGTAAGGAATAGGAGATATACTCCGGACAAGCTTTTTGTAGCTGGTAAGGTATAAGCTTTTTTTAAAATCGAGGTCAAAGGTCAAGGTCAAGGTCACAGTGACCTGGAAATGGTACGCGACACTCCGCCATCCCAAGATGAACTCAAACACCAAATTTGGAATCTGTAGCTGGTAAGGTAAAGGAGATATGCTCCGGACAAGCTTTTTGTAAAATTGGTCAAAGGTCATGGTCAAGGTCACAGTGATCTGAAAATGGTACGCGACACTCCTCCATCCCAAGATGAACTCACACACCAAATTTGGAATCCTTAGCTGGTAAGGAATAGGAGATATACTCCGGACAAGCTTTTTGTAGCTGGTAAGGTATAAGCTTTTTTTAAAATCGAGGTCAAAGGTCAAGGTCAAGGTCACAGTGACCTGGAAATGGTACGCGACACTCCCCCATCCCAAGATGAACTCACACACCAAATTTGGAATCTGTAGCTGGTAAGGTAAAGGAGATATGCTCCGGACAAGCTTTTTGTAAAATCAAGGCCAAAGGTCAAGGTCAAGGTCACAGTGACATGAAAATGGTATGCGACACTCCCCCATCCCAAGATGAACTCACACAACAAATTTGGTATCCGTAGCTGATGTGACAAAGGAAATATACTCCGGACAAAAGGTACACACACCCACACACCCACCCACACACCCACCCACCCACCCACCCACCCACACACACACACACCCACGCACGGTGCGATCACTATATGCCGCCAAAGCCTAGCTTTGGGGGCATAAAAAACAGCACACTTGGGATGACAAAACCGTCATACATATTTAAATGCTACACATGTGGTACCGTAATTAACATCAGTTTTCGAACATCAGATCACCTGTCTCCATCGGTTTGTAAAGCCGAATTAGTCAAATTGGCACAATTTTGATAACTTTCAATTAGGCTGACAACAGTGAAGATCCTGATCAAACTGCTCCTTTGGGAGCAGTTTGATCTGGATCTACACTATTAGGATAAATTTATCTTTCCAAATACTTAGGGTAATTATGATAGTTTTGTGTTTAACTTCACCTTGACAAACACAGAAGTTTCAGGACAACTGTTGTCATTTGTATACAGTAAAACCTCTCTATAACGACCACTAAATTTGTGTTAATTAGTTGGTATTTGGGCCAGGTGGTTGCTTAAAGCAAGGTGAAAGTAAAACAGAACGCTCATATAGGAGCTCATATAGGAGCGTTCTGTTTTACTTTCACCTTGCTTTAAGCATCCACCTGCCTTTAACACAAAATACTTGATGTAATTTAGTGGTCGGTATAGAGA
The DNA here is from genome assembly GCA_963576725.1 of Azorinus chamasolen. Classification (NCBI taxonomy): domain Eukaryota; kingdom Metazoa; phylum Mollusca; class Bivalvia; order Cardiida; family Solecurtidae; genus Azorinus; species Azorinus chamasolen. Next base: position 43,652,743 of record OY755236.1, on the reverse strand, counting down.
GGTTTTACTGTACTTAAAATCGGCTTATGAGTACAGTAGAATCAGCCTATAGCCACCGTATAATGAATAACAAGAGGGCCATGAGGCCCTGAAGCGCTCACCTGAGATAACCCCAGGGGCGGGGCCATTTTTGACCACAAGAAATCATGTGGACAACCTTGGTAGAGAACCACAAGGCAAAGCAGTATGCCATTAATTAATGGTCTAAGCCTTATGGTTTCAGAGAAAAATAATATTTCATATTTTTCCTATGAAAAACTGATAAGCCCTGAGGCAGGGTCAAGTTTCGCCCAGTGGTCAGGGTCGTAAGTTAAACATTCTTGGCAGATGACCACAAGCCACAGCTACATATTTATAGAGGACCATTTGATCATGTTAGTCATACCAAATATCAATGGTCTAGGCCTTAACAGTTTCAGTAAATTTTTAAAGATTTTCCAATGAAAAACTGGTAAGCCCTTGGGCGGGGCCATATTTGGCCCGGGGGTCATAATTTGAACAATATTTGTAGAGGACCATAAGATCATGCTACATACCAAATATCAAAGGTCCAGGCCTTACAGTTTCAGAAGAAGATTTTTAAATACTTTCCTATGAAAAACTGATAAGCCCATGGGCGGGGCCATTTTTGGCCCGGGGGTCATAATTTGAACAATATTTGTAGAGAACCATAATATCATGCTACATATTAAATATCAAAGTCTAGGCCTTACAGCTTCAGAGAAGAAGATTTTTAAAGATTTTCCTATGAAAAACTGATAAGCCCATGGGCTGGGCCATTTTTGGTCCGGGGGTCATAATTTGAACAATCTTTGTAGAGGACCATAAGATCATGCTACATACCAAATATCAAAGGTCTAGGCCTTACAGTTTCAGAGAAGAAGATTTTTAAAGATTTTCCTATGAAAAACTGATAAGCCCTTGGGCGGGGCCATCTTTGGCCCGGGGGTCATAATTTGAACAATATTTGTAGAGGACCATAAAATCATACTACATACCAAATATCAAAGGTCTAGGCCTTACAGTTTCAGAGAAGAAGATTTTTAAAGATTTTCCTATGAAAAACTGATAAGCCCTTGGGCTGGGCCATTTTTGGCCCCCGGGTTATAATTTGAACAATATTTGTAAAGGACCATAAGATCATGCTACATACTAATTACCAAAGGTCTAGGCCTTACAGTTTCAGAGAAGAAGATTTTTAAAGATTTTCCTATGAAAAACTGATAAGCCCTTGGGCGGGGCCATTTTTGGCCCGGGGGCCATAATTTGAACAATATTTGTAGAGGACTATAAGATCATACTACATACCAAATATCAAAGGTCTAGGCCTTACAGTTTCAGAGAAGAAGATTTTTAAAGATTTTCCTATGAAAAACTGATAAGCCCTTGGGCGGGGCCATTTTTGGCCCGGGGGCCATAATTTGAACAATCTGTGTAGAGGACCATAAGATCATGCTACATATTAAATATCAAAGGTCTAGGCTTTACAGTTTCTGAGAAGAAGATTTTTAAAGATTTTCCTATGAAAATTACATATTACCATATATGGAAAAAATGACCACGCCCTCTGGCGGCCATGTTTTTTGCCGGATCAAAATTCTTTTAACAACTTTTGAAGTCTATCAACTGAGAAACATTTTGGTGAAAACTATATTCAAATCGGACAAGTCATTCTGGAGAAGAAGATTTTTCTAGATATTGTGTACGGTTGCCATGGCAACAAGACCGATGGCCCCACCCACTATCTTTTAACAACTTTTGAAGCCCCCACCCACAGTATGTATCTAACCAAGTTTGGTTACAATTGGGCAGTTGGTTTCAGAGAAGAAGTCATTTGAAATTGTTGACGGACAGACGGACAGACGGACGCCGGACGCCGGACACAGGGGTATCACAATAGCTCACCTTGAGCACTTTGTGCTCTGGTGAGCTAAAAATGGAGGTCGATAAGAGCAGATGGTTGCTACAGGTAGGACTGTAGTAATGCAGAAAGTTGTAGAAGCTTTCTGTATAACTTTCATCCTGCATGAAGCTACCATCTGTCTTCAAACTGCAGAATCAGACTTACTTTTAAAGGTCACTATAGACAGGTTTTACTGTTTACCAGTAATTATGGCCACATCATTTGTAAGGAGTTGTTTATATATCAACAATACTATTATGAAAGCAACTGCTATCTGGCACGTTTACTGGTTGATGGGCCATCATACTCTTCATCCGAACTGGAATGTCTTCTCTTTGATGCTCTACAAGTGTCTTCTAAGTCTGTGCGACTGCCTGACAGAGTTTCTAATGGACTTGGTTTCAGGAGCCAGCTTATATTATTCTCTAAGAACTCCTTCAGTCCAGGGGGCATGTCAACTACCTCTAATACATCTAAGTGTTGCGGTATTACATTACGGAGAATCTGACAGCACATAAATTGTAAAGATGTCTTAAAGGAGCGACTTTTTATAACTTTCATCCCACTCCTTGCAGCTGTTGATGACACAATAGGAAACAGCTTTTTGCCTTGTAATCCTCTGTAGGCAACACCTTTAAAAAGAACATATTAATTTGTAGTCTATTATCTAAACAAAATACAGAGGAACCTCGATATCTAAAACGAGGATAACTCGAACTTCGAGATAACTCGAACTGAAAGTTTGGTTCTTCCAAAATTTATACTGAATTGTTTTAAAATGTAACACATCGTGACATGTGACAGCTTAATGCAGGAAAGTAATGCTGAAAGCTCCTAAAGAAGCTTTCAGCATAATATTAGACCTGCATTAATCTGTAAACTTGAGATATTGTCCAGAATAGAAATCGGATGAGTTGAAACTCTATTATCTTGGAAGTAATTTGTATTGTCCTTTGAAGTTCGAGATATATTGAAGTTGAACTGTAGTAAAATTGGTCTGCCACATTATAACAAATACCTTTGATGCTTTGGAAAGCAGTGTAGATCCACATTGAGAGCTCAGCGTCTGATTAGGATCTACACTCTTTGACTCATCAGTATTTGAAAAGTTATTAAAGTAGACCATGTGCCATGTATGAAGCACTGATAGATCTGGGTCTGAACTGCTTGCAGTACATCAAACAACAGTGTGTTTTTGCACCTACCATGCACCACTGCAAACTGACCATATCCTCTGAAATATTAACCTTTAACAAGTATAACTGTATGAAAAGGAATATTATTATATACAGGTAATAGATGTGTCAATACACATTTTCAAGTTCTTATCAATTAACTGTGTTCATGCACAATTATAAACCATAAACTATAATCAATATCCCTGATATCATTATTTCTTTAAATACATAAATATTCATAGACTAAAGGGTAATTATATACTTTTATTTATGACTTGATTAGGTATGGATCTTGACTAAGAACCTAAATTGCCTGTTTCTTCCATGAACCCTGAACATATTGCACAAATATACATGTTTGTTAATGGTTCATAAGGATAAACTTGGACAGTGGAAGTAGACCCTTTTGTGCAAATTTACTATTTAATTATGCGTGTTTCAATGCTTTCCTACATATAAATGCTTTTTCACCCATCTGCAAACAGAGTAGACCCAGATCAGATGGTTCCTATAGGAGCCGTCTGATCAGGGTCTGTCCTGTTTGCTTACAGTAGAATATAGATCTGATTTTACAGCATTTGTCTGAGCCAATATTTCCTGTGTTCATATGCCATTTAAAAAAATAATCTAAGTAATATTCCTGATGCCATTAGTTCTTACATGAATACTCGACAGGTAATGGGTTAACTTAGTAATCAAACTGATGTGACAACCCATGCTTGATATAACACTAAACGAAAGCAGAGATACTTCACTAACTGCTGAATTGGTCCTTTTGTCTTTCTGGGACATGAATATCTTATTCATGACTAATTCACGATGTTTACTTTTACCTACACCAATGCAGTAGCGAGAAGGATGACAGAATTGATTAATCAAATTGCATGTTGATCTTATAATAGATCTGACTCACCAGTTTCTATCCATACGAAAACATCCTGCTAAAAGTTCAGGTAATAAATATTCATGGTGTTATCATTTCTTACATGAATATGCACCAGACAGGTAAAGGGTTAACCAGTTAATGAAACATCTGTGCTTTCTTTCACATCCCTAAAAATTGCTATTATGGAGTGGACGAAATGTACACACCACCCTTTCACAAACCTTCCAATATGTCCTACCCCTATGTAAGACAACCCTGAATAAGACTGTGTTTCAATGATGATAATCCTGTTTCTAACTAGGTAATTTCTTTATACATGTACCTAACATTAACCCTTTCCCTCATATAAACGTGTTTTCACGCATTTGCAAACAGAGAAGACCCAGATCAGATGGCTCCTAAAGGAGCCGTCTGATCAGGGTCTACTCTGTTTGCTTATGGAATTTGATAGTTCTGTTGCATTACTTTCTAAAATGGCTACAATGTTCCACCTTCCATATTTCATTACAACTATTTTGTTCATTAATATTCAGTAGGTATTGAAATTTGGAATAAACATAGAACAGGGAAATGGTTAAACACATAAGATAACTCTTACACTAACAACCTTACCTAATGGTTTTCTGTTTTTGTAAAAAGATAGAGTTCCATGCCACATGTCCAGATGGATCCCAATTATTGTTCCCTGTCCAAATTTGGAAGAGTACACTTGTTTCTGTCCTTTGTGGTGCAACATGCCAGTATATGAGAGACCCCAGCTCTCACCATCTCTCCCAATTAAGCTGCAAAACTTGTGTCTAAACTTGTTTAAGTCTAAATCCATTGTGCCTACACCAACCATCTGAAAGTATAATGTACATGTAATATTTTCTATCAACAAAGCACCAAAGTCAAAGATTTTGTTTTTATTTTTTCAGATGGACAAAACTTTGTCAGCAGAGCTGTAGAAGAATGGAGTATTTTGGAACAGTGGAGCAACATCAGAGCAACAGATAAAGGTCCATATTCAAATACTAAAATTGTCATACCGCCTCCAAACCATATATTGTGACGATTCTTAACCCTTCTCTTGCTGAATTTTAAAATACATTTCTCCTTCTTTACCCATGCCCTGTTGTATAATTACATATATCTTCACTGTGTACAAGTATTTCCCTGTGCAATCACTGCTGTGGAGTGCACTGGTTGCACAATCAACTTGTAAATAGTGCAGACCCTGATGAGACAGCTCCTGCAGGAGCTGTCTCATCTGGGTCTTCACTATTTACTGGTAGGTATATTGACGCGAATAGCAAGCGAAGGGTTAAGAGTGGTCGCTGTCACAACAGCTTTTCGTGAGGAAATAAAGGAGCTATTCTTGAGAATGTTTTAAGGTGGCAAAAGTCATATGTATGCGGTAAATGGATATGGCAATAGCGATTTCTTTGACAAACTGGCTTGTTAGCAAGCTCAACATCAGGGTCCATGCTTATAAAGCTTTTTAGTTGAGCCTGAGTTTGTTCTCATGCTGACCAATCAAAAACTTGAGAACGAACTCAGACTGAACTAAGCATGGAACATAATCCTGGTCTGCATTGTTTGCGGTGGTTGTGATAAAGACTGCGAGATTAAATGATAGTGCACAGTAAACTGCACACCCTGTCCCAATCAAATGTATCTATAACTGAGTTCTTTGCTCTTTCTTATTGCACAGTTTAACCCTTTCCCTCATATAAACTTGTTTTCACGCATCTGCAAAAATACAGAGTAGACCCAGATCAGACGGCTCCTATAGGAGCCTTCTAATCAGGGTCTGCTCTGTTTGCTAATGGAATTTGATAGAACTGTTTCTATACTTTCTAAAATGGCTACAATGTTCCATCTTCCATATTTCATTATAACTATTTGTTCATGAATATTCAGTAGATATTGAAATTTGGAATAAACGTAGAACAGGGAAAGGGTTAAGTCTTAAGCATACCATATCTGTGCCATAAACTGGTGTTGTCATCTTGACCTCCCAGTAGTACTGGTCTTCAGACATAGGACAGTTTCCACGAACTGCAGCTGTGCCACAACTGTAGTCGACATGAAAAGCCACTTCCCTCTGATCCTTCTTTAGGAAACTTGCTGAGGACTTGGAGCTACTGTCCCATTGCCATTCAAAATCTTTAAAAAAGAAAAGGTAAAGGTAGTCATCAATAGTTACAAATGATATGTAATGTCATATAATTATCTGAAGTTATAAAAGGTCTGTTTTGTTTGAAAAAGCTGTAGTTCTGGACAAGAGCTAATGCTTATTATATTTTCATGCAGTTTCGTTAACTTGTAGTTAAGCCTTGTGACTGAAATTATCTAAAATCTACACCCCTAATCAATATTCATTTGATCTGAAAAACAAGATATATATGTGTTTGATACATCATGCCCCCAATAAATTCTGGATACAAATTAATAACCAGTTTGACCTTTGATTTCAAGTATGATCTTGACCTTGAAAGGATACCACTCAAAACTTGCAACTTGCCAGCTTTATGATATGAGTACCTTTAAAAGTCACTTTTAATCTTCATATCTCCTTAACCCTATCCCTGTTGAACATTCATGAAAGAAATAATGAAATCATGAATATTTATACAAAGCATTCCTATGTACATAATTATGTCATTACAAAAATTCAGCTAATAAATATTCATGATGTCATTATTCAAATGGATCAGTCAACTATGGATACATATTAAGCAAAAAAAGTGGAAAGGAATTTTAAGACTAATTTAAGTATTAAACCTAAAATTAAATTTACTATTAACCATTTTGCTTTTGTTATATTTAACCCCAAAGACAAACTTGGCACAGACTTTTTGAAGGAATACTAAAGCCTTGTGCTCGGGAAAATAACAGATTTTCTGAGACTCTGCTGTAGGTTATCATCAACACCAAATGCTGAAAAGTATCCACTTGGTCAGGGTTTTCCCAGGTGCAGGTTTTCTGCATCTCAGACCCAAACACTTTGCCTAGGATCCACATCGGTTTGAGTGCCTTCATCTGCTGGACCCGCACATCCATCGCTGTGGTGCTAGTCAGTGTATCAGAATTATACCTATCCCATCCCTTTGAGTCAACAAATGCTTGTCACTTGTACTTAATGAGCAATTACATATGTAGGCAATATTGATAACTGTAGCAGCAGACAAGTGAAGCAGACAAAACACTCATAAATCTCGACATTTTTTCAAACCTGGGAAAAAAGAACATAATTATTTGATTTTGCGGTCAACTGGTGATCAGATGAGAATTTGAATAATGAACCTAATCCTTCTTCTATTTCTAATGTCACAGGCAACATTTGAATGGAAAGACATGTACTAATGGGTAAATTTCAATGTGGCGGATAATAATGTGTAACATGGTGAAAAAGTTGTGACTCGACTGGGACTCAAACTCAGGGCCTCTGGCTTACCATGCCAACACTCTACCGATTGAGCTACCAAGCCACACAGTAAAGCCTATCAACATATTTCACCATAATCTCTACCCGGCTACAAACACCCCCTCTACACAAGAATTCGTCCCGAATTCTTACTCAAAGAACACTCCACGAGTTTCTTATTATTACACATTATCTTCATATAAATCACCTTATGGGTTATTTTACGTTGGGCGCCAAATGTAACATGGTGAAAAAGTTGTGACTCGACTGGGACTCGAACCCAGGGCCTCTGGCTTACCATGCCAATACTCTACCGACTGAGCTACCAAGCCACACAGTAAAGCCTATCAACTTATTTTACCATAATCTCTACCCGGCTACAAATGCAACATACTTTACTGCGAATACATGAAAATGACAAACCCTTTCATAACTAGGTGTATTAATTAATCATTTATATATTTAATATATACATATTTATTTAAATGACCTACGTACAGCTACATTACATGTATAGTACCTTAAAAAATAATAATCCTTTATTTGACGATATTAACTTATTCAACACGAAGCGTTTGCAATAAAAATGCAGATTCACCCTTTGTACATGGAAGATTCGTGCCACTGTGTAAGTTTATCTAAGGAATTTAAGTTTAGGACCCCCAAAACATACTAGTCTAAGAGACACTCAGATTCAATAATTTGGGGATCCTTGGACCTCATTTTCAAAATCCGAGGGAAAACTCTACTGTTTGGGCATTAAATATACATACACGTGTCATCTTCACCACACACGCAGTCTTTTTCTCTGCCAGTTTTGTAACAATCACAGAATGCTTCCCCTTTCACGGGTCGAGCTGAGCCAACAGTTAAAGGGGACAATATTTCGGAGTTTTCTCTGTCCGAACTGTCATCACTGTCTGTACTAGCATCTGTGTCATCGTCCAAGTCTCCATGAACACCTGACACGGTTTCGTCAGCTTGAACCATGTCATCAGGCTCGTCTTCATTCATGTTTAAAGATCTAAAAGACCTTCAGTATTTACACATCTATATAAAGTTTATTTTATACGCACTGTAGAACACATTTGACAAGTCGAACAAGTAAACAACGGATAATAGCAAAAACGTTCCAAATAGGACAATAAACGTCATTTCCGGTTCACTGAAATTCCCACAATATCGTGTGGGTTACTGTATGCTATGCCGCTTTGCTCATGCGAAATTTGCAAACAGTTTACTCTCTTTGTACCACATAAAGACTCGACAGTTTTTATCAGTGGCTAACTCACTGTTTATCGTTAGTGAATTTAAGAAAATTATAGATCCTGACCAAATGTGTGTTACGCGGCTGATGTGGAGCTACATACTTGTAGATCTATATGCGCAAATACCTGCATAAAAAAAATGCCATTTCTTCCAAAGATGATATATAGCTAGATCTATGTATGGATTTTCTGATTATACATCCTTCTTGACTTCCGTATTGAATAGCACACAGTAAATAAATGTTATAATAATGATGTTTAACTATTTCCTTCATATTTATAAACGTGTGTTCACGCATTTTGATGCAGGTATTTTTTTGAATATGCTAATTTATGGTAAGAATTGTCTGTGATATACTCTTAAACAATCCAATTTGTATTTTAACACAATATGATTTTAAGAGAGTACTTTTATGCAGTCATGATATATGGAATGTTTAAATATTTAAGAGAAATTGTTTACAACTTCTTAGAGCTCTAAGCTCAATTTACAGACAGTTCTTCCCTTTAACATATGTATATGAATATGTTTAATTGCTTTTATGTTTTCAGAATTTTTCAGTTTATAAATTTTATTACTGTAATTGTTAAATTTGTATGTTTATGTCTGTCAATAGCTATACATAGCTAATGTTTACATGTTGTAATTATCAAACCGACTCTAAATAAAATTTGAATCTGAATCTGAATCTGAAATTTGCAAACAGAGTAAACTCCCATAGGAGTCGTCTGATCAAGGTCTGTTCTGTTTGCTAATGGAATTTGAATGATCTGTACCTTTACTTTCTAAAATGGATACAATTTTCCACCCTCCACATATCATTATAAATATTTTGTCCGTGAATATGCATTATTTTAATAGGTATTGCAATTTGGAATAAATACAGAACAGGGAAAGGGTTAAGCTGTTCAAAAGTTTAACCAGACTAGAGACATAAACATACATGTATGTACGTAGTCTCTGGTTTAACCCTTTTTGTTAAGCGCAGCCTGGCTGACACTTTGCAAACAACTTAGATTAGAGACATACATGTATGTATATGTCCCTGCTTAGATCAAGATGGGACGTCTTGCACTAAGGTTTCCTTTTCGTTGGTGTGACAGGACTTGTCCGGGGGAGAAGGTCTCATCCCCTCTGACGGTGAAAGCAAATAGTGTTGAAACACGGAATCGTATCAAACTTTCTACCGGATCATGCCAACTCCTAAAGTTTTGATAGATGATGCTAAGATCTGTGATTTGCTATGAATCATCTGTACATGATTTGTAGCATAGCAGGACCCAATAAAAATTGTATATGTTGATACATTGAAATTTTATTCTCTTCTTTTTCCAAATTTATTGTCTTGCATCCTACTGTTCGACGTACAGGTCTCTGTAGAACATAATTATATAGCTAACTTATGTCATGGAGTGAAATGTGCTGACCAAGAGGCATAACCAGGATGCATAAAAAGATAATGTGTGCAAAGTTTACCTCCCTTGATTTATTGTTCGAATGAGTTCAACTTTGCAGAATTTAGATTAATCGATAAATATGATTGTTGTTTTTTTTGTTAAATTTCGGAATATTTATGGTATATTAATTCTGTTCGCAAACCAAGTTGTTTTTATGAGTAACTTGTATTTAAATAACGGAAAAGTAGATTTTCGGTTCGATCAGCTGAGTTTTCATTGGCCAAGTTCGATTGGTAAATTACCACAATTTAGCAACAATAAACTATCTTAAATGGATTGATGTAGATGATTATAAAATACTATAAGTTTAGTTCCAAAAACTGGCACATTACTTTTGATACTTCAATGGATTAAAATGTGCTCCAAGTATTACTGGAAACGGAAAACACATCATCAAAAAATAGCAGCTTAAAATATGAAATGACATTCACTCGAACACACCTATTGTTTGCAATTCAACATGGCTCCTGTTAACTTCGCCAGCAACAACACTATGTTGTCTCAGCAATATTTGTCGTTTCATGATGTTGCTGTTCCGTAACAGTATTAGCTGAAGTTGTCAGGGGGCTTCTAATATGGATGACAAATACAAGGAACTGTTGGAAATCCACAGGTCGAAGTTTTCAGTGGTTGTGGATGTCGAGCGTTTGTTTCCAATTTTAGAGAGCTCGGAGGCACTTACACAAGGAGACATTGAGGAGATCAATAAACAAACGACTAAGCAGTCAAAGGTTGATAAAGTGCTGGATATACTGATAGCCAAAGATAATCTTGCCTTCAAAAGTCTATGTTGTGCCTTGGAGTCTACATATCCCCATTTACTTACAGTTATGTTCTTGGGGCCGGGAAGCAGTCAAAGGATAAGTACAGGTGAGAAAAGTGTAAACCAGAATTAACCGTTCACGCAATATAGAGATAGATTCTCATCAGGGCCTTTTCAGTTTGCTGATATTTGATAAAACAGTTTGTCATGGCCAAAATTCACTACATGCTTATATACCACATGTAAAAAAAAACAAGACTGGCGTAGCTGCCATGATGTAGATGCAAACCAGTGTACATAGTTTTAATCAGTTTTTAATCACGCCTATAATTACATGTAGGGCCCTTTACAGGAGCCCTATAGGAATCACATTTTCTGTCTGTCTGTGTGTCTGTCAACACTTTTGATGTGACACGATAATCCAAACAGTACTTCACATATTTGTTTCATACTAAGTATCATCAGAGGAAGACACCTATAGTTTTGGGGTTGAATCAGATAACTATGTCTAGAGTTACCTGCCCTTGATTACAGGGCCCTCTATGACTGAGTCAGTTTTCTAGTTACTATAAGTGTCAGTTTAGTAGCGCATACAACACATGGTAAAACAATCAAATAGTTGATGATGGCCTTTAAAAGGAAGAAGAAGAAGAGGATATACAAATTCACAATGTCATTATTTCTTACATGAATATTCAGGGTGTAAATGATTAAATCAAACATTTTAGCCTACGTCTCGGTATAAATAAAAATGTTATATCTATAGATCCTGCTTGATAATAGTGTATATCAGATATACAATTTACTATAATTTGCCCTGGGTACAATTTTCATTCTTGAAACGGATTTCTTAGAAGAGAGGCGTACACACAGGGGTAGCACTTGACCTGGGTCCTAGTTGAGGGACAGTCTTCCCAGTTCCCTGTGTACTTGCCTTTCCATGACATTGAGTGATGTGACCAAGCCAGGTCACATGACCACTAGCAAATAACAGTTTTTGCCGACCCGCTTTTGCTGATGAAGGAAATGAGATACTCCCTAAAATTACAAGGTAAAAAAATAAATGAAAAAAATGCTGCTCCGAGTCTTGGAAATCATGTGGCCCTTAGTGGTCACTAATTAGAGTTCTACTGTATGAATTAATTTGTTTTTCTTTTTCTGTTATACATGTACTTTACTGATATCATGTGCTTACACGGTACTTGTGTAGTTAACATGGCTGTACTTTATCATTACTGTTTATGGGAAGAAAAAGTATGTAGCAAAATCAACAACCAAAAAAAACAGCATAAAAGTATTATTAGGATCAGATTCTTTCTTCTGATCTGTATTTATTTCTCCAATAAAAAGCCATAGGGTTTTGTGGAGAATTAATGATTTTAGTATTGATCTATGGGGGCAGACAGATCCTGTAGGAGGAGAGTCTGATCTGGGTCTACTTTGTTTGCAATGCATGAAAAGGTGTTATATTATATAAGGTAAATATTTTTTCAACTAAACATAATTTTAAAAATAATATTCACAATGGCTGATAGCTTGCATGAATATGCTTCAGGTAAAGAGTTACATGTATACATAACTATTGGTATGTTGACATAGTGTGCAATGATATTGGCAATTCTGCCTGTACATGGAAGTGCTCATTAGGGTGCATTATTTATATGTCAGGGTGCTTCATGTACAATTCTGTTAGAAAATGTTATGGTTACCTGCACATTAGCTTGATATGAAACACTTAAAAATTTGAGATCAGAAATTAGATGATTTATTTTGTTTCCATTTATATCTAACCCTTCCAGTGGCCTAAATGTGTCATAATGTCCTTTGCAAACTGTGTAGATCCAGATGAGAGGACTCCTAGAGAAGCCCTCTGATCAGGGTCTGCACAGTTTGTCATACTGCACTTTTCTTTGAACTTTGGAGCAGTCCATTGAAATTCAGCATTGAAAGAGTTAAATGGAAGAGTCGTACATAGACCATACATGTATGTACATGGTCATGGAGTGTGAAAAACTATAAAACAATGATATATTGGCAAAAGTGCTGTAATTGAAACTGAACAGACACTGCAGTTTAATTTCGAACGTAACCCTTTTCCTCATAAACTCCTTATAACGCCTAAAGTTGCAAACAGAGTAGACCAAGATCAGATGGCCCCTGAAGGAGCTATCTGTCGGGGGGATAGGATGTCAGAATACTTGTAGGAGCCATCTGATCTGGGACTAATCTGTTTGCAAATGAGTGAAAAGGCATTTGTGTGAGGAAAAGGAATAAACAAATAGAGCAGACCCTGATCTCAGACAGCTCATACAGGAGCCATCTGATTTGGTCTTCTCTGTTTGCTTATGGCATAATGTAGATATGATTTTACAGTTTCTGTCATGGCCAAAAATCCAAGTGTCCATGTTGAATTGTAACAAATTAATCTAATTAATATTCATGACATCATTATTTCTTACATCAATATAATTCATTGTACTATTAAAGAATTTATGTAATATTTGGAAGAACCCCCCCCCCCCCCTTTATATAGTTGACCTTGGCAAGGATCTTGATTTAACTAAAATCTCCAGCTTCAATCAATAAACATTAGTCTGTGTTGATGAAAGCATGTGATAATGACACATCTAATCATGAATTCAAAGTGGTTTTGCCAGGTTCTCACCTGAGAGGCGGAGCCTCAACAACTCTGTGGAATTACATATTGATTTCCTGGACAGTGATTTGAAACAACCTTTGATGATAATGCAACAGCTTGCTGATAAAATGTTATTCAAAGAGTAAGCATGTACATAATGCAGGTAAACATGTTGTAGTATCTGCTACATTTCTAATATTGAGACATAGGTACCCAAAGCATTCTGATAGTACAGTACTCTGACAGATAAGCATATGCAAATAATGCAGACCTAGATCAAAAGCTCCTGAAAGAGCTGTTTGATAAGGGTCTACACTGTTTGCTGCTGTCAGTCTATGCCAAATTTAGCTTTACAAAATGGTGGAGAGGAGAGACTGGCCATGGCAGAAAGTGTAAAATCAAATCTATATACAGGTAACTCTATAAGCAAACAGCAGACTGGTAGACCAAGATACCAAAAGGCATCTATAAGTATTAAATGGTTAATCCTTTACTCCATAAAATTTATACGCTTTTCAATGGCTTTGCAATTTTATTTTACAGAATAGATCCAGATCTGTCATCAGACAGCTCCGATAGGAGCCGTCTGATTTGATTCTACAGTTTTTACCATGCATAAAAACTCCTGTGTCCGTGTGCTATTACACAAATTATGTAATCATTCAATATTCATGATGTCGTTAATTCTTGCATGAATATTCATGAAATTAAGGGTAAACCCTTTCCCTGTCTATGTTTATTCCGAATTTCAATACCTACCAAATATTCATGGACAAAATAGCTTTAAATTAATGAAAGATGGAAGGTGGAACATTGTAGCCATTTTTGAAAGTAATGAAAAAGATCTTTCAAATTTCATTAGCAAACAGAGCAGACCCTGACCAGACAGCTCCTGAGCTGTCTGATCTGGGTCTACTCTGTTTGCAAATGCGTGAAAACACGTTTATATGAAGGAATGGGTTAAGTTTCCCCTGATCCTCTACAAGGTTCTTCTAATCTCTTTCCTTAACTCAGGTACCGGTGTTCATTAGACATTTATCATGTTGTTACTTATTAGAATTGCCTCACTGATGAGATTCTAGTAACATAGTAAATACTAACAAAGTAGGGTTTGTTGGAGAAGTGAAAGATTCAGATAGTCCTTTCCGTCATATAAATGCATATCCACACATTTGCAAACAGAGTAGACCCAGATCAGACGGCGCCTACAGGAGCAGGGTCTTCTCTGTTTGCTTAGGGTATAATATAGATCTAATTGTACAGTTTCTATCTTAGCCAAAATGTTTTATGTTCATATGCTGTTTTGAAAAATAATCTAATTAATATTCATCATGTAATTGTTTCTCACATGAATATTGTAAAAAAAGGTAAAAGGATAGATTAGTACCCTCTTATCTTTGTTCTTTAGTATAGCCCAGATTTACACTCTAATAGACTTGCTCAATGTGAATACAAACAAAATGTGACCTTTACTTTTAAATGATCTGTTTCAATGTTTACAGAAATGGAATATGGAAGGGTGATTTTATCTTGTGTTTTTTAGCTAGCTTTGTCTCTTTGTTTGGGCACACATTTGTTCTGTTTATTACTGACTGAGCTACTTTAGATAACAAAGGCAAACAGCCATGCAGACCACTTTCTTTGTTTTGAGAAAAGAAATCAACTAATCTCTTTTTTTCTTTTTACTTGAATATGTCTGAATGACTTGCATTTTAAATGCTGTTAACCCTAACAATGCTGAATTTTCAAATGGTCTTTTCCAAAATTCCAGTAGGTGAAGCTTACTGTGAATATTCAGGGATTTATTTTTAAGAAAAGTGTAACATGACAAACTGTGCAGACCCTGATGAGAGTGCTGCCCTAGGAGCCGTCTCATTACGGACACTGGTGTTTGCAAAGGACATTGTTGACTTGTTTCCCATGCTGTAAGGGTTAATGGTTTCAATATTGTGGTTGAAGTCATTATAACCTTTGAAAACAGTGTAGATCTAAGGAAATATTAATTAATTAAGCATCTTAATGGGATCAAAACTACTTAATAGATAGAGGTTTTACAAATAAACTTCATTTAGGGATTGAAATAGACAAAAAATCAGACGAGAACTTAGCTTGCTAAGAAATACAGCCAGATTTGAGATTTGTCATTGATAGCTTAACGGATGTTTTTTTATGACTGTTGTTGAACGATTATTTCACTGGTCTCTTAATTTGGTGAAGTCATGTCAGCCTAATACCTATGCATACAGTTTGATTCCATATTAGATCTTTAGTAACTCGGAATTTCATGTGGATCCAGACTGACCTTTTTGTTCTTAACCCTTTCCCTGTTTTGTGTTTATTTTAAATTTCAATACAGTAACTGATTATTCATGGACAAAATAGTTTAAGTTATATTTATGAAGTATGGAAGATTGGACTTTGTAGCCATTTTGGATAGTAATAAAAAGAGACCGAGTTATCAAATTCCGTAAGCAAATGGAGCAGACTCTTATCAGACGGCTCCTTTAGGAGCTGTCTAATCTGGGTCTACTCTGTTTGCAAATTTATGTGTGAAAATGCATTTACATGTATATGAAAGAAAGGGTTAAAGAAAAATAGAAGAAAACCTACATTAACATTTTGCTGTCAATTAGTTGGCAGTGAAAAACCATTTCAACACTAAATGATGATTGTCTTCAAAAGTTGTAGTCTTCTACAGTTTTAAAAAAAGGATACTTTTCTCTAATTTTTAAAAAAAGAATTCAACAGTGTTTTTGAGTGTCAGATAGTTTGGATGAGCAACTTTGGTCTCCTTTAGATAAAGGCATTTTACGAATTTGTTGTTAGCTTGCAAAGGTACACCTTTACTCTCGACCTTAGGCTCCTTAACAGAGTACTTAGATCAGACAACTGCTATTGGAGCTGTCTGATCAGGCTAGGGTCTGCCCTTTTGTTTATGGAATAATAAAGAACTGATTCTTAAGTTTCTGTCACAGCCAAATATTTCCTTGTTAATGTGTACTTAACCCCTTCCTTCATATAAACATGTTTTCATGCATTTGCAAACAGAGTAGACCCAGATCAGACCGCTCCTGTTGGAGCCCTCTGATCAGGATCTGCTCTTATTGCTAATGGAATTTGAAAGATCTGTTTCTTTACTTTCTAAAATGGCTTTAATGTTCCACCTTCCATTATAATTATTTTTACCATGAATATTCATTAGGAATAAACATAGAACAGGGAAGGGTTTAAAATAATTCAGTACATGAATATTCATGCAGTAACAAAGTCTTAATTTAATATCCACTGAGCATAGGGTTAAACTGGTTGATACACAGAGCAGGCTGATATAATTGGTAATACATGTACCTGTTGATTTTGGCATTGTGTTTTGTCTAGATTGAGTGCAAGATCAACCTCTACCCAGGTCACGCACCGAAGGTTGCATGCAAAGAATTGTGGTCTGCTTTAACGTTTACTCAATAAATACGCTTTTCTACGCCTTTGAAAACAGAGTAGACCCAGATCAGACAGCTCGCCATGCACCAAAGGTTGCATGCAAAGAATTGTGGTCTGCTTTAACGTTAATACTCTATAAATATGCTTTTCTATGTCTTTGAAAACAGAGTAGACCCAGATCAGATGGCTCCTAGGAGCCGTCTGATCAGGGTCTGCTCTGTTTGCTTATGAAATTATATAAATCTGATTCTGCAGTTTCTGCATTGGCAAAAGATTCATGTGTTAATAGTCCATTTTAAAAGTTAATCTAAACGATAATAATTTTATTCAGGATGTCATCATTTCTAACATGAATAATCATGGAGTAAAGGGTTAATTCTTACTGTTCTTCCTTTAATGCCTGTTTTATCAAGTGGATCAAAACTATCAGAAAGTTATTCCACTTGGTGTTTACCTGATATAGATGGCTTTCCGACAGAGTAAATCCTATAGGTAACGTCTGATTAGAGTCTGCTCTTTTTGCTGATTAAATAATAAAGAACTGTAGCCTTTTTCATTTTTTAACTCCTTTGCAAACAGAGAAGACCCAGATCAGATGGCCCAAGCAAGAGCAGTTAAACATACCTTCTATATTTAGTTATAACTACAGTATTTTGTCCATGAATATTCAGTAGGTATCGAAATTTCGAATGAAACATCGAACAGGGAAAGCCGGTTAATGAATAATATAGATCTAATTCTACTGTTTCTGCCATGATAAGAAAAAAAAAATCATAATGCCGTTAACAAGTTTCATCGACTAAATATTCATGATGCTGCTTAAAGGTAAAGATTAACTTGTAAACAATTGATATCAACTGGTTATACAGCTGGAGCTAAGCAGGAAGGATCAGGATCCAGACACAACTTTTTTCACTCTTTACTCCACAGTTGCACCTTTTAACACATTTACAAACAGATTAGACCAAGATCCTGCTGGAGCTATCTGGTCAGTCTGCACTGTTTACTTATGTACCGGTAATAATATAGTTCTTCGATTCCACAGATGAACAACATTTCCTGTGTTAACATGGCATCATTTGCAGACAGTTTAGATCAGGGTCCATGCTTATAAAACTTTAAGTTGAGTCTGAGTTCGTTCCCAAGTTTTTGATTGGTCAGATTTGAGCCTTTGGCTCAAATCTGACCAATCAAAAGGTTGAGAACTCAAATCTGACCAATCAAAAGGTTGAGAACGAACTCAGACTCAACTAAAACGTTTTATAAGCATGGACCCAGGATGTCAGTTGTCAACTCTGCATCCCATCAGGTTTCAGTTATTTGATGATTTTGTTAATTTTTAAAAACAATTTTTTTTTATATTGAAGCAGACAGTAAATTTACTGCCTGCATTTACTTTGCCAGCTAACATACATTTGTAATTGGTGTCTGCAAAAACTGCAGTCTGTTGCAGATTCTAAGAGTTCTTCAAAACGATGATAATTTTCTCGAACAGTTATTTGTTATCTAGATCCAAACTGTTAAGTAATTTTTCATGAACTCACTTCTAGCGTGCCCATTTAACACTTTCAATGCTGAATTTTTCGAGTGAAATAATCCGTCATTGTTTATGGATAGAGTTCATACAGTATGAAAGGGTATGATTTGTTAGAGGACTTTGATTGACAAACAGTGCAGACCCTGATCAGAAGGCTCCTCTAGGCGCCCTCTACACTGTTTGCAAATGACAGCCAACTTGTTTCCCCGCATTCAAATGGTTCATGTCAAATACACTGGTGTGAGTCATGATCAGTATCAGATAGCCTCTTAGTCTGCCTTCTGTGAGATGAAGCGTGAAATTTGTCTGAATTGTTACAAAAGTGTAACAGTATTGACTTAAAAATAAGTACCGCTTAATAGTATTTCTTTCTTTATATTTTTAATTAATTTAAGTTCAGCATTGCCTGCTATATAAATCTGGACGTCTCAAATTGAAACATAGACTTTATTGATTGAACGATTTGCTCTCTGTCCTGTCCTACTAGTGTAAAGTGATCTTTGTAAACAGCAGCATTATGAAGGTTTTCAAGGGCTCCGCTATAAATTCAAATCATCCCTGTCCAGGCCTCCGTTTTATTGCCTTGCACCAGGTGAATCTGTTTGACCTTGACACATGTCTATGTCATTAGGATTACGAACAAAAAATTGCACAGCTGGAGTATAATTTTAGCCTTGTTTAACCCTTTACTTCTTGAATATCATGAATATTGATTACCGGTAGCTGACATTTTTATAATGGCATGTGAACACAGACATTTTTTACTATAATGGGCCTTGGTAGGTACTGTAAAAGCAGATTTTTATTATTTCATAAGCAAAAAACAAACCCTGATCAGATGGATGCAACTGAAACCATCTGATCTGGGTCTACTCTATTTGCAAAGGTAGTAAAAGTTGTATCTATGGGTTAAAGGGTTCCAAGTAAGAGATGTAATTATGAATTTTACAATAGATGTGTTTAATTTCTGTTTCAAAACTTACCCCTTTTCTCCATGCATACTGATGTAAGAAATAATGACATGATGATTATTAATTAGATTAATTATTTCAATGAAAAATGGTCACAGGAATGTTTGACCATGGCAGAAACTGTAGGATCTATATTATATCATAAGCAAGCAGAGTAGACCCTGATCTTGTAGGAGTCTTCTGGTCTGGACATTTTTTTCAAGGGAAATATTTTGCTTTGACAAAAACTGTAGAATCAGATCTATATTTATCATGTCTAAAGCAAACATAGCAGACCCTGATCAAATGACCCCTTTAGGAGCCATCTGATCTGGGTCTACTCCGTTTGCAAATGCGTGAAAATGTGTTAATATGAAGGAAAGGGTTAAGAACAGATCTCCATTTTACATATACCGTACAGGTTGCATGAAATGTCTTAATATGTCCATTCCATAATTGTCTATGTCCGTTTTTGTAATGCATGGGCATATTTTAATATGACTGCTCGAGTCAGCTTGCTCAAGTCTAGCTTTGCATCAGAATCCTTTGCCTAAATACTAGTCTGAGTAGTCTCTAGATCTGTTGAGTACTCAAATTATATATATTATGATAGGTGAAATACAGGCAGAAATTTAAGTGTGCAATTTGTTTTGTTAGATATTCAATTCCTTTTGAAAGGGAGGAATAATACTCATTTAACCTGTAGACCTTATCTGTTCCTGTGGGCTTATCTGCAGGCATTAAAGTTAACATAAGATGACTCATAGTGCAGCCATTTAACAGATGGCTAAAGGGCTGCTGCTATTTGATCTAGATCAGTGTAATCAATATGGATTCCCTCATATAAATGCCTGTAGGAGCTGTCTGTCTGAACAAGGTCTGCTCTGTTTGCTTATGGGATCATACATTCTTTGTTTATATACAGGAAGACCCCACTATTAAGACCGTCCATGGGACTTTACAAAGGTAGTCTTGGAAGACTTCATTTGTTTGTTTACCATTATAAAATCTCTGTTAATGAATATTCCTGATGTCAATATTTCTTACATAAATATTCATCAGGTAAAGGGTTAAACGTATTATTACTGGTTCAATGATCTTTCATGAACAAACAAGTCGTCCTGTTAACTAGAACATGCAAGATAGGTAGGCAAGGGTTTCCATTAGTTTTCTCCTGTGTGATGTGTTTAGAAAGAGTGCAAAAAAGGGCATAAAACATGATTACAGTCGGTTGTTTAAAAAGTAATTTATTTCATTGATTGTACATGAGGCATGTATTTTAATGTTTGCACAAGCTTAAGTGGCTTTTGCAGAAGTGAATTTACATGTTCATGTTTACTCTACCTGTTGCCACAGTTCCAGTTTTCTTGTTTAACCCTTTCAACCAGGGAGACAGTCATGCAGTCTGAGTGTCATTTTGCAAACAATGTAGACCCAAGGTCTGCATTGTTTGCCATTCAAAGTTCTCTAGCAATATTCAGTATTTCATTCTGAGTAGACTCTGTAGATAAACTCTAATGGGCTATGCCACTTTGAAAATTCAGGGTTGAAAGAATTAAATGTTGAAAATCAGTTGACCAAGCTATTAACTCCATAAATACACCTTTCTACGCCTCTGTAATAATCACTTCTTGAATTACCATTGTGATAAATAGAGCATTTGCTCCTATGGAGCAAATGCTCTATTTATCATAACGGTTTCCATACTACACAATTTTTTCTTTTCTCTAGTAAATGCTCCTTTTCGGTAGATTCGTTCAAAGAGGATGGGTCTAAAAAATAGCCTACATGTGTATGGAGGAAAAGAGTTAATCCATTACCTCATAGCCTACTTTTAGATCGAACCTCTTTGAATAAATGTATCAAAAAGGAGCATTTACAAGAGAAAAGAACGCTTATAATTGTGTAGTTCTAAAACCATTGTGATAAGTAGAGCATTTGCTCCAATGGAACAAATTATAATGCTCTATTTATCTCACTGGTTTCAAAAGTGATTCTTGCAGAGGCGTGAAAAGTCGTCAGTATGAGGGAATGGGTTAACAGGATTTTCTCTAGATTTGTTAATGTTAAAAAAATCAGATTTTGTATTCAAAAATTGGCTCAAGATTACAACAGGATCTAAAATTTCTAAATTGTTGAAAACTTTCACAAATCTTAATTAGTAGACCACTAGACCTTTAACCCATGCCTTCAAACACCCCCTTTTCATGCCTTTGCAAACAGTAGAACCAGATCAGATCTGGCTCCTGTAGGAGCTGTCTGATCAGGGTGATCATGTGCTCTGTTTGCTCATGAAGTTTGAACAGATCTCATTACAGTCTCTGCCAATACCCAAAATTCATGCATACATTTTCTATTTTAAAAATTCAGCTACCAGTACTATTAGATATTCATGATGTCATTATTTCTTACATGAGTATTCATCAGGGAAAGGGCGTAACCCTGAACTACCTATATATTACACTCATTCAAACAGAGTAGACCCAGATCTGACTGTTTGCATAGGCATTTGGTTGAGAAGTATTCTGTTGATTGTTTGCCTTGGAAAGAAAATCTGCTATATTGATCATTATACATGTTCATTGGAAGGTACAGTGGTTTTCTCAGTCCACTGGAAAAGGCAGTCTTGTGAGGCTATCAAATGGTCATCAAACACCTTTTCCAACTATTGTCTCTGAATTATTTATCAGTTTCAAGTAACAAAGGTGTTTGAATGGTGTTTTTAGTGAATGATTCAACAAGCAGTCTGCTGCCTGTCAGTTGTCTTTGAAAGTCAGATGATATATGTTATATAGCATACATGTATCTTAATAAAATGTACATGTTGTATATATGATATTACACCTAGAGAAGTTGGATGGAAAAGAGGTTTTATAATTATGGCAGTTTTATGTTTTTTTTAACGATATAACTAATGGTCTTTCAAATAAAGCAAAGTTTTTAAGGTTGACAATTCAGCTACCGTAATCAGCTTAACCCTTTACCAGATATAACACCTTTTGACATCTCTACAGAGTAGACACAGATCAGATGGCTCCTGTAGAATCCCTCTGATATGGGTCTTCTCTGTTTGCAAAGATGTTAAATATGTATTTATGTAGTAAAGATCTGTGCACCTGGTATATGATTATGTTAGTGCACTCAGTAGAGTTAACCCTGTACTCCAAAAATATGCCTGTCTACACCTTTGTTAACAGAGTAGACCCAGATCAAACCGCTCCTGTGGGACCTGTCTGATCAGGGTCTGCTCTGTTTGCTTATGATGTATGTGTAATACAGATAAGATTCTAGTTTCTGCCATTGGCAAAAAATTCCTGTGTCCATGTTCTGTCATAAAAATCTAATTTAATATTCATGATGTCATTATTTTTTTCATGAATATTCATGGAGTAAAGGGTTATAGTTCTTGTCGTACACCATACTAGTGGTAGCTAAGCTACACAGCTACACAGTCATGTACAAGGTGTAGCATTGATGAATGATGCATGCATGGACTCATTAACAATTTAAAATTGTAGTTAAATTAGAAATGGTAAAAAGTACATAGCCCAATAAAAGGATTTCTGTAGAATCTTTCTGTACACAACCCTGATTACCCTATTAAAGTATATAAAAAACGACATATAATTTGGCAAATAATGTAGACACTGATCAAAGTGAGCCATCTGATAAGGAGCTACACTATTTGCTACTGTGTCAGTCTAACTTAAGGTTATCAAAATGGTGCAAAACTGAATTATTTTGATTAACAAAAAGTGGGGAGAGGGGAGATTGGATTCTGAATATTTAGAATATATAGGGTATGTTTGGTACATGTATCTTGTCTAACCTTTTACTCCATGAATATTCATGTAAGAAATAATGACATTATGAATATTAATTAGATTAATTTTAACGATAGCACATGGACACAAGATGTTTTGGCCTTGGCAGAAACTGTTGAATCATACATGTACTTACATTATATCATAACTTGTTATTCTGTCTAGATCTGCTTCTAAAAGTTGGCAGAATACAGTTAATTAGAGATTGAAAATTGGCCAAGGAGAGCTCTTCCTTGGGGTGTCCAAATGCTTAAAATCGATTTCGGCCGGGGTGCTTTGCCCCCTCTGGCCCCAAAGGGGGGCCTAAGCGCCCCCCTCGACCCCAGCTAATTCGGTTGATTCTCTTTACAAATCTGTTGTTCAAAAACATAATGACAACCCTGATATGCAAACAGGGCAGATGTTGATCCTTCAGGAGCCATCTGATCTCAGGGCGAGTTGTATTAAATGCCTTCAGCTTGCTTCAAAACATTCAAAGGGTAAGCTCTCTCCGTGTTGAATATTCATGTAGAGGTATAATGACATCATGAAATCACTGAATTTTTATAATGGAACAAATGGAATTTTGGTATTGGTGGTAACTACAGGTATACAGCTATACAAGTATCATAAGCAAACAGCTGACTGGGATCAAACAGCCCCTGCTGAGTCATCTGATCTGGGTCTACTCTGTTTGCAAAGGCATGAAGGTATTGGTAAATGAGCCAAAGTATTTAAACCCTTTCAATGCTGATATTTATTTATCAAGGCTAAAATATTTATTAAATGGTGATCTGTTTTTGTTTCTCCATCATCTGTCGATTTTCTTTTAAACCTTTGGTTTGGTTTTACAAAAAAAATCACTTATTTGTTTTGACATTGTCGTGTCTGGTTTCTATCAGCTAAAATGGTCGCATATAGTTACTAAGCGATACTGGTACCCCATTTTGATATGCTATTTACGACATATACGCAATGTAAACCGGACTAAAGTAATGGGGCGCATGCAGCTTCGCTGGGGTTTTCCCACACGCTTACTATAAATAGTAACAGTAGGATGGAGAAAAAGAAAGAGACAGTTTGCATATTTTAGTAATATTTACGGTTGTTTCTATCTGTAACTGATTGAGACAATCACTGTTTATGATATAAATCTTTAGATTTCAATAACATCATCTTTTAATGTTTGAGCGCACTCGTATTTTTTTTTCAGTCCTTGAAATTTCAACTCACAATTTTCATTTTCTACTGGCATTTCATGAGTATGCGATCACTAATTTCAAACCTGGTTGTTCATTTAATAGCAAATATAGGAATCGTGATATAGTTTTAGTGTTAAGATACCACGAAAATATGATAACGAGCATGTGGCGCAAAGTGTAAGATGACAAATAACCTTGGCTATTTCTGTGATTCTCCGTATTCCGATTAATTGAAATGTCCAAGTCGCACCCGAGCGCTAAATGTTTTGTGGCTGAACTCGACTGATTTTCGATTATAATCGATTATCGGGACACCACACCACTAATTTAAATACAGAGGTTCTTAAGCTACGATTCTTCTGTCAGTGCCAGCAAATGTCATCAGTCATCTATATGGAGTTTAATGATATGAAATAATTGAATTTCCTAGTTTAACAAGTACAAGAGCCAAACTGGCTGTAATGAAATTGTCTTTGCTTGTACGAGGCAGATACTTTTCATTACATCATTAACATTAATGTATTGGCATGTTAACTGCATAATCCAATAACTGTAATTAGAAACAAGCTGCTACAGTTTACAGACTTATATAAATGTATATATACATGTACATGTAAAAATAGTCTAAATTGATAATCACATGCATGTCTGGATAGAGCAGTGGTTTAAGGCTCCTGCTTCTCACCAATTTGTTTCTCACCAATATGACCTTGGATTGATGTAGAGCTAGGGCAGTTGTGGCCTGTCCAGACTTCTGGGGTTTCTCTCGGTGCTTTGGTTTTGATGCATATATGCCACCATCCATTAGTCATTAAAAGTGAATTGATCATTATAATATAAAATTTATAAAGTTTAAACTCTCTGAATGCTGGACATGCAAACAATGTAGACCCAGATCAGAGGGCCACAATAGGATCCCTTTTTATCAGAGTCTGCACTGTTTGCCATTCAGAATCATTTAGCAGATTTAAGCCTTTGATTATGAGTGGACTTTGTAACTAAACACTGGTGGGCTATTCCACTCTGAAAAATAGGTGTTGAAAGGTTTAAGATTAGCAAAAATCTGACAGTGAGAATACGGCAACAAAATGTAAATACTGAATATTTAATATTCCCATGTGAAAATCAATTTCAAAATAACATGATATAGATGAAACAGTCATTGTGATATTTCGAAAATAAAAAGGAAAAATGTTAGCTCAACCTTTTATCTCATACTTCATACACTTTCAAACAGAGTAGACCCAAATCAGATGGCTCTTTTAGACCACAGCAGAAACTGTATTATCAGATCTATATTATATCATAAGCGAACAGAGCAGATCCTGATCATATGGCTCCTACAGGAGCAAAGGCAGAGGGAAAGAGTTAAAACATGTTTTCACACTGTAATGAATGACAAGATAAACAAAATATGTAGAAGTGTACTTCACTGTTGTTAGTTGTACATGCATATTGCTTATCATTTCATAAAACATAAACTTTTACATGTACCTACATAAGAATTTCATTGCAATGATTGCACTGGGTGTTTTGGTTTATGCTGCTGTAAAAATATAGGTCATTTAACTCAACATTTCACTTTCAGCATGAATATGCCATGATATAGAATAATTGCTGCCATTTTTCTCATGCAGCCAGCATGTTCACTCAGGAATAGCAGAGAGTATTTAACCCTTTCCTCCATGAATATGCATTTCTATGCCTCTGTAACAGTCACTTTTTGAAACTACACACGTATTGTGGTAAATAGTGCATTAAATTTTGCTCCATAGGAGCAAATGCTCTATTTATCACAATGGTTTCAAAATTACACAATTCTAAAATTCTCCTTTTCTCTAATAAATGATCCTTTCACAAACGAACAAAGGAGAACCTGATTGGACTGCTCCTACAGGGGCTGCAGTCTGATTTGGGTTTTTCTGTGTGCCAAGGCGTAAAAAGGTGTGTCTTTGGAATACAAGGTTAAGTTATGATCATCTGCAAAAATAATCTTAGAATGCTACTTCTTAACCCCTTACTCCATTATTATACACCTTTCTCTGCCTTTGCAAGCAGAGTAGACCCAGATCAGATGGTTCCAATAGGAGCCGTCTAATCAGGGTCTGCTCTGTTTGCTTATGATATAATGTAGATTCTGCCATGACCAAAAATTCCTGTATCCATGTGCTATTATTAATGACATCATTATTTCTTACATGAATATTCACGGAGGAAAGGGTTAAATACAGCAGTTATCTGACATCTGGATCCAGTCTGTTTGTACAGGTTATCACAGATTTGCTGCTAGTGTGCTAAGGGTCTAGAGAGCCAGGTACTTGTTCTCCTTCAGAAGGCTGGTGTGTTTATAATGTGTTTATTGGTATAAATGAGGTCATGTACCTTGATTAGTTTGTTTGTAGTTTGTCTTACCTTGTTAAGCAGCCAGCTTGTACCTGTTTGAATGAAGTGTTTCCCTGTTTATGCTTAATTTATATAACATTTTATTCTGCTATTTGAGTTTCTTTAACCGGTTTGTCCATAGAGACACATTTTAAATGTCTTTGCGAAATGAGTAGACCCAGATCAGATGGCTCCTGTAGGAGCCGTCTGATCAGGTTCTGTTTGATTTAAAAAATATGTAGATCTTATTCTGCAGTTTCTGCCATTGCCAAAAATTCCGTAGTTCATGATTATGCCATTATAAAACTTTATGTAAAATGATTTTTTGCTAAAGAAAATTTTGATGACAGTTTAAAGAATACAGAAAGTTAGCTAATTTGCCATTTTTTTGCCCAGTCATTTTTAACCAATTACCTTATAGAGAGACCTTTCCAAGCAGTGTAGACCCAGATCAGATAGCTCCAATAAGAGCTGTCTGGTCACGGGATAGTAAGTTTCTACCACAACCAAGAATCTATTGTTCATGTACCATTATAAAAAATCAGTTAACAAATATTCATGATGTCATTATTTCTTACATGAATATTCACAAAGTTCATGCTGGAGCTCTTTATCAGGGAGAAGTTTAGTGGGATTTAGGGAGAAATATTGGTCCTGATTTTGTATCTCCTAATTATGTTCTATATATTTAAACTTCTCCCACAGCTCAAAACAAGAAGTCAATTCACTGGACGATATCTCCTCAAGCACTTGGGTTAGGGTTTCCAAATTTCGTATGTGGGTGCATTATAAATAGGAATGCAGTATTTTGCGTTCTCTACTTTGGTGTCTCTGTGACTTTGACCTTGACTTCAGTTTAAATAAATATTTGTCTGGAAATATGTCCGGATGATATATCCTCAACCCCTTGGGTAAAGATTTCCAAATTTATAGTGTGAGCGCATCTTGGGAAGGGGGAGTGTCACATACTACTTTAGTGATTCAATGACCGTGACATTGATCGTGACCACAGTTTAGTAAAAAATTGTCTGAAATTTGTCTGGATAATAATTATATCCTCAACCTCTTAGGTTAGGATTTCCAAATTTATTATGTGAGTACATCTTGGGAAGAGGAAGTGTCACATACTACTAGTGCCTCTGTAATATTGACCTTGACCGTGGTCTCAGTTTTATTAAAAACAATTTGTCTGGATGGTATAGCCTCAAGCCCTTGAGTTAATATTCCAAAATTACTTGTGTGGGTGCGTTATGGCAAGGCAGAGCGTTACATACGACTTTGATGTCTCTAGCGACCTTGACCCTGACCTTGACCTCAATTTTGTTAAAGTTTGTCCATAACTGTTGGATAGATTATACTAGAATTATTAGCCTTTTTCGACTTATAAAATCAGGTTAAAGTATTGTGGCAAGTTTGAAGATTACTGCAGATTCTCATACATCAAGGGAATTTTGCTTGTGTTTCAAGCACCATTTATGTAACTCTCATACAAAAGTTACATAACTGTGTATAGATTTTTGGCCTTTTTGGAGTTTGGAAAATCATGATACAGTTTTTCAGTCAGTTGATGTTATGGTTTGTTATACATCATTAATTTTTGTATGTGTTTTTAGCATTAAGATGCAACTGTCATGCACAGGTTATATACATGTAAATACATGTATTAGATTGATTTAAGCAGAATTTGCCACTTAGAAAATTAGGTTAAAGTTTTCCAGCTCCATTTGTTTCGAGTTATTGGTTATTATCAGAATTTTAGCATAATTAATGCAGATGGTTAATATTGTAGAAAACACTTTTGATAGTCGAGCATTCTCTTGTTTGTTTTGTAATGCCATTTTAACCCTTTACTCCATAAATATGCCTTTCTACCCCTTTGCAAACAGAGTAGAACCAGATTAGATGGCTCCTATAGGAGCCGCCTGATAGGGTCTGTTATGATATATATAAGATTCTACAGTTTCTGCCATGGTCAAAACTTCCTATGTCCCTTTGCTATTATAACAACCTAACCTAATTAATTTACATGATGCCATAATTTCTTACATGAATATTCATGGAGGAAAGGGTTAAGGCCCTTGCTGCTTTATTACAATGGTAATGTGTTCATACTGTGAAGAGTGTGGGAATATTTTGCTTTGTACAGTCTTTCAGTTTATGACACTGGTTATATTGCCTCTTGAGGATAGAGCCTGAGCTAATAAAAAGATATTGAAAATACACAAAAAAGGCTGGAAGACAATTTTATCTAGTTATATTGCACAAGTTTATAACACCTGATGATAAAAAGTGTTCTGGTTGTCCATATTAGCGTGGGAGGGGGTAATTTTGTGACTCTTCTTCACCTGTTATGTTTGTGAAAGGATAACAGATTTGAAAAACAATTGTTTACACTTATTTCATTGGTGTATCATAAATTTGATATGATTGCTTTAGGCAGTGTTTTAGTATTCTTTATGTCCAATAAATTTTATAATGGCATCATGAAAAGGAGAATTTTGGTCATGGCAGAAACTATAGAATCTCATCTATAAACAAACAGCAGACTCTAATCAGACAGTTCTGTAGCATTCATCTTAACTGGGTCTACACTGTTTGCAAAGGCACCAAAAGGAGCCTCTGTCGGGTAAATGGTTGAGCCATTGTAACAACAACGGTCATTAGTCAACATCAATCTAATTATAGATCTGGACTCTGAGTGATAGGAGACCCATTATGACCCTCTTGTTTATATCTTATGATATAGCCCAATGAAACTTGACATATTTATTCTCCATTCTAATAAAGGGTCATTTCTTTGTATTGTATATTTATATATACTGTTATTCTTTGCAAACAATACAGTACATTGAACATGTATTTCAGAAATTATATAAAAAAAAAAGGCATTTAGGTTGAGAATGGTACGCTTCATAAAAAAGCTCTTAATGCTTTACTCCATAAATACACCTTTCTATGCCTTTGCAAACAGAGAAGACCCAGATCAGACGGCTTCTATAGGAGCTGTCTGATCAGGGTCTGCTCTGTTCGCTTTTTGAATAATATAGATCTGTTTCTACATTTTCTGCATTGGCAAAAGTTTCATGTGTTAATTAATATGCCTTTTTATTATACGCCCGTTTTAAAAAACGGGACATATTATGGAATTGCGCTGTCTGTCTGCCTGTCCGTCTGTAACATCTCTAAATCAAGTTCCGCTTGTTGGATCCTTCTCAAATTTCACCACAATGTTTTATCTGGACATGCTACAGTAGCATGTCCAGTCCTGGTACGTATATCCAAGGTCAAGGTCGCACAATTGGAATTATAATGTGCATTTAGCATTTGGGTTCAGCAAATATGTTAAATGTCCAAGTTCTGCTTGGTGGATCCTTCTCAAATTCACCACAATGTTTATCTGGACATACTACAGTAGCATGAGACCTGTGTCCTGGTACGTATATCAAATGCAGGGGACAAAAATTCACTCGTCCGCTCTTCCTGCATGTAATTTTCTCTTCTTTGTCTATATTGCAGGACTAGTGAGTATCTTGTGTTGCATTCTTTGTCTATGTTGCAGGACGAGTGAAGTTTTTAAAAAAAATTGTGCCCTGAAATGTTAAGGTCTTACAATTGAACTTTGAATTTGCGTTTATCATTTACGTCAAGCAAATATGTTGACCTCAATTTATGTTGTAAGTCCACCTATTTACATAACCGTTTGAGATAAACCGTTGAAACTTGGAACATTTGTTCACCATCACAAGCTTCACCTGTAGGCAAGAGAACATAACTCTGTCACAAGTTTCATTTACCCTGTCAAGCAGTTTGACAGAATTATGTCCCTTTTTAGCTCACCAGAGCACAAAGTGCTCAGGGTGAGCTTTTGTGATTGCCTGATGTCCGTCGTCGTGCGTCGTCCGTTGTGCGTCATCCGTCGTGCGTCCGTCGTCAACAATTTGAACCTTTAAAAATCTTCTCCTCTGAATCCACAGGGTTCTCAGCTTTCATCTTTGGCACAAAGCATATTTTTTTTAAATTGTGTAGTATTATTTAACACCATCTGATATTGTGCATCTTCAATTGTGGTTTTGATTTGATTCTTCATTCATGAATTATCTCCCTTTCCTTAATTCTAATAAATGAAATTTTGTCTGAAGCTTTTCTCTGTCATACCTCAACAGAACTTTTTTTTCTAATTTTGCAGTATTGTTGACTACCATCTGAAGTTGTGCACCTGCGATAAACTTCAATGGCTTTACTTTGTCACTTTGTGCATGAATGAATTATCACCCTTTTCATAATTAAGCAAATGAAAATTTAGCAGTCCGGAGATTTACTCTGTCATACCTCAACAGAACCTTTTTAAATTTTGAAGACTTGTTGAACACCGTCTGAAGTTGTGCACCTGCGATAAGGGTTTTGATTTGTCTTTTCTTTAGTTAATTATCTCCCTTTTTGTAAGTTAACAAATGAAACAAATGAAATGCACACACACACACACACACACACACACACACACACACACACTTCAATGGAACTTTTCTGAAATTTTGCTGTATTGTTAAACACTATCTGAAATTGCACTCCTGCGATTTTGGTTTTGATTCATCGCATCATTATTGAATTATCTTCCCTTATATTTACAGTTTAGACACTGAGATACATACAATAATAATATCTTAGTTACAGTTTAGACACTGAGATAGATACAATAATAATATCTTAGTTACAGTTTAGACACTGAGATAGACACAATAATAATATCTTAGTTACAGTTTAGACACTGAGATAGATACAATAATAATATCTTAGTTACAGTTTAGACACTGAGATAGATATAATGATAATATCTTAGTTACAGTTTAGACACTGAGATAGATATAATAATATCTTAGTTACAGTTTAGACACTGAGATAGATATGATAATAATATCTTACTTAATGGATAGTACTAAGGATTTATCTGTGTCAAATGTGCTAGTGGGGGATATTAATCACTTTTAGTGATAGTTCTAGGTTCATGAGCAAACAGGGCAGACCCAGATCAGACGGCTCCCAAAGACTGCAGGAAACGACTGAACTGGCATTTGCAAACAGTATAGACCCAGATCAGAGGGCTCCTAGACGAGTCGTCTGAATTGGGTCTAAATTGTTTGTTGTGGATTCAAAATCCATCAAGTGTAAGGTTTTACAGTTAAAAATTGATGGGCCATTCCACTTTTGAAAAGGGTTCGTGATCGGAAACCATCCACATTGTTTGCCTGTCTGGCAGCAGTCTGTTGGTTAAGTCTGCAGTTGATGTACGAGCACAGAAGATAGACTGTATTATGCACTTGACTTTCACTTAGCTGTGGTTTTGTGGTTAGACAGAAGTGAAATTGACATACAGAGGTGTATGGAGCATATAAGTTTGCACCTAAGCTTGGCACACATGGTGTCCTTATCAGCCTAAAGCTGCCTACCAGTTGTAGCAGTTCCCATCAACAACATTTCACCCTAAACTCTTTGCATACTAAGTAATTGTAATCTGCTGAAGTCAACTGCTACAAATTCTCAATATGAATTTTCTCAATATTTGTTTCAGAAACAATGATCAGTGTTAAATAGTTTTGATCCTGATGATACAACATGTTTCTCTTCTGTGTTTCATTTTGATCCAAACTTTTTGGCATACGTATTCACTAGTCTGCCGATTAGCATGCATTTAGAGTTAAAATTGCTACCATAGCACAATAATTGCACTATTCTCACTGATTTTTGCAAAAAAATATACCATAATAACAATAATTATTACATTGGTTACTATTTTAATAGTAACATTTTTACACTCAAAATGGTCCAATATCAGTCGAAAATTGAGTTGTATTGCTCGTGCGGGCATATACAGACCTAGGGACGGTCCAATATCCGATATAAGCCCGCTGCCAAGATAATTGTTCTAAATCTATAGCAACAGAACCCCGATACGTGCGAAGGTCTTATTCTGCTCCGATGCTGCAAATGTTGTCAAAATGCTTGTACACATACCGATTACCCCCAATTTCCAAACCCTCGCTTTTACAAAGACAATCCTCGCCTGAATGATTCAGATTTCTGCACATGCACAATACACGCACCAGTAAAGTGAAGTCTAGTTGCTAGTTCCAACGCTTATTTTTCGAAATTCGTAAAACCGTCATTTTGACGTCATCCAAATGACATCAGAATAGTGCCATTCCCTCAATTTAGTTTTTATGCATGCATAGAAATAGTTTCTGCTCTATCTCTGATCTGCTGAAATTTTCGCCAGTGTTTTACAAATGTAATAAATAGGTTATTACACGGGTGACTAGGGACTCAGAGTGATATTCAGGTCCTAACCTTATAATAGTCCCTCAGGCTAAAGCCCGATGGGCCAATATCAAGGTGACGGGCCAATATCATTCTGCTGCCCTAAGTCACCCGTGTAATAACCTCTGTATATTCCATTCCTGAAGATGCCTGTTTGACCAAGATCTACACACTATTACCCGGGCATCCATTTCATTTAATTTTTTCAAAACAGTTTCTTTGTTTCTTTTTCCATGTGGTGAAGAAGGATGATTTGGTGTTCTAATACATGGAGTAAATGTAGTAGTTAACTCTTTGCACGCTAAGTAATTTTTCGTCTGCAACAATTGTCGTCTGCTTCAATTCTTAAAATAACTTTTCTCTAATTTCTTTTCAAAAATATGATCAAGATGACAAACAATTTGGATCCTGATGAGACGCATTATGCGGCGTCTCATCAGGATCCAAACTGTTTGCATAGGTAATCACAGTTTTGCCGCTAGCGTGCAAAGAGTTAATAGCCCATACCTTTATACGGCTTTGCAAACAGAATAGACATGGATCGGACAGCTCCTGTAGGAGCTGTTTGATTAGGATCTGCTCTATTTGCTCATGAAATTATATTCAACAGGGAAAGGGTTAAACCTGTTTCAGATAATTTACCCTTTGTGTTGGAACAGTTTTGGACAAATAGTCTGACCCAAATTAAAGTGCTCCTGAGGAACTGGTTTAATCAGAGTCTACACTATTTGAAACTGTGTCAGTCTAATTTAAATTATCAAGTTGGTGCCTTATTTTAACCCTGTACCTCATAGAAAGGCTTTTTAACCCTTTACTCCAAGAATATGCATGTAAGAAATAATGACATTATGAATATTAGATTATTAATTGTCGTTGCACATGGACACAGGTATATTTGGCCATGGCAGAAACGGAAGAATCTTATCTGTATTATATCATAAGCAAACGGAGTAGACTCTAATTAGATGGCTCCTATTGGAACTGTGTGATCTCTATTTGTAAAGGTGTTGAAATGTGTATTTTTGGACTTGCAAACAGAGCAAACCAGATTGGATGTCACTCCTGTAAGAGCCGTCTGATCAGGGCCGGCCTTGTTTGCATATTGAATTATACAAATCTGATTCTACAGTTTCTCCCATGGCCCAACATCCCATTATTCATGATGCCAGTATAAAATTCAGTTGATTAATATCCACTTCTCACGTGAATATGCACGAGGTAAAGGGTTACCTGATTATCAGTAGAGTACATGCACTTCTTTCTACAGTTTATCAGAGGTTTCAACAAATGACAAGCTAGAATGTGACTGGTTTTATAGTATGGCGGTCCTTTTTACATTACACCGGCTCAGAATAATGAACACCCATGACAATGCCTCTCAAACAATACAATACTTACTATTTAGGGAATTACTAATCAGTAGTTACTAAGTTACTTTAAATATCACTTACAATAATAGGACCAAAGTTTTAATAACTCGTACCTATTACAGAAATGATATTTGTATGTCAGTCTTTGTTTACAAATTGTGGTCTTTCGGGTATTGCTTATTCATCATTGGAGATTCCTGAAAGCCCTGTCTGCTGTTCTATTGAAGATTCTTTCTTATATGATGACCACGTGGATATCTTGCAGTTTTGCCTTTGTGGTAATGAATAATTATGTAATGAGACAAACTGCTTGAAGCCATAACCTTTTGTAAAGTTTTGTGCTATCTAAAATACCTGTGTTATATTGACCCTTTACTGCAAAGATACATCTTCTTAGCTCACCTGAGCAAAGCTCAGGGTGAGCTTTTGGGAGACTTGAATGTCCGGTGTCTGACGTCAGTCATGCGTCAACAACAATTTGCTTGTGAACACTCTAGTGGTCACAATTTCAGTCTAATCTTCATGAAACTTGGTCAGAATGATTGTCGTGATAAAATCTTGGATGAGTTCGAAAATGGGTCACATTGGGTTAAAAACTATGTCACTAGGTCAGATAGTAGGAAAACCGTGTGAACACTCTAGAGGTCACATTTGTAGCCCAATCTTCCTGAAACTTGGTCAGAATGATAGTCATAATGAAATATCGAATGAGTTTGAAAGTCAGGGTCATGTGGAGTCAAAAACTATATCACTAGGTTTAATAGTAGAAAAACCTTTTGAACGCTCTAGAGGTCACATTTGTAGTCGAATCTTCATGAAACTTTATCAGAATTATTGTTTAGATAACATCTCACACAAGATAAAAAATTGGGCATGCGGGGTTATAAATTAAACTAGGTCAAACAGTAGGAAAACCTTGCGAACACTCTAGAGGTCACATTTTCAGCCAAATATTCATGAAACTTAGTCAGAATGATTGTCCTGATAAAATCTTGGACGAGGCAGAAAGTGGGTTACTTGGGATCAAAAAGCAGGTCACTGGGTCATATCTGAGAAAAATCTTGTTTACACTCAAGCGGCCATATTTTTTGCCAAATCTTTCTCAAACTTGCTCAGAATGTTTGTCTTGGTGATATCAAGGTTGAGTTTGATCATGGGTGGGTGGGGATCAAAAAGTAGTTCACTAGGTCAAATCTTAGAAACATCACTCTAAAGGGCACATTTTTAGCCCAATCTTCATTTGTCAAAATGATCATCTTGATAAAATCAATATTCAAAATCTTTGAAAATCTTGTTATCCAGAACCACTGCTCATGATCAACATTGTTCAAAAATTGTCTCTTAGGTCAATATTGACCCCATCCTGGGGCTTACCCAGCTATAGTATTAAATCTTTGGTAATCAGGTGAGCTATTAAGGGCCATCTTGTCCCTCTTGTTATGCATTTGCAAACAGGGTAAACCCAAATACAGGGTATACTTTTGAAGGAACGTCTAATCGGGATCTGCTCCGTTTGCTTAATCGTTACAGTGCAGGACATTATCAAGTCAATAAAGTGCTTTGCAAACAGTGTAGACCCAGAGGAGAGGGCTCCTAGAGGAGCCCTCTTATCAGGGTCTGCACAGTTGTTTGTCATGTTACACTTTTCTTTAGACAAATCTCTAAATATTCACCATAAGCTTGACTTGTTTGAATTTTGGAAATCAATAGTCCATTAAATTTTTAAACTCCGATGTTGTAAGGGTTAACCCTTTTCTTCATATAAATGCCTTTTCACACATCTGCAAACAGTCTCAGGAGACATAGATCAGATGGCTTATAATGGAATTTCTTTACTCTCTACAATAGCTGCAATGTTCCATCTTCCACATTACATTATAACTGTAATGTCCATGAATATTGAAATTTTAAATAAACATAGAACGGGGAAAGGGCTAAAGAATACTATAGATACAGTTGAACTTCGATAACTCGAACTTCAACTGGGACCATACATGGCATACAAATTAGTTATAGATAACAGTCATCCGATTTCTAATCTGAATAATTCCTCAAGGCCATAGCTTAATACAGGTCTAAAGTAATGCTGAAAGCTCCTGTAGGAGCTTTCAGCCTTACTTTGGACCTGTATTAAGTTGTCACATCTGTAGAGATACATTATTGGAGCAATTCTGTATTAGAAGTTTTGGAAGGACTGAACTTTTTGTTTGAGTTATCCCGAGTTCGAGATATCGAAGTTCAACTGTATATTGATTCTACAGTTTCTGCCATGGCCAAACTTTCTTGTGTTGACTTGACTTTATAAAAACTAATCTAACCAATATTTATGATATCATTATTCTTTATGCATGAATATTTATGGAGTAAAAGGTTAATACGGTTAAGCTATTAACCCTGGTTCCCTGTTCTGTATTTAGGCCAAAATTCAATACCTACTGAATATTCATTAAGAAAGTAGTTGTAAAGAAATATGGTAGGTGGAACATTGTAGACATTTAAGAAAGTAAATAAATAGACCTTTAAGAAAGTAAATAAATAGACCTATCAGATTCTTTTAGCAAACAGAGCAGACCCTGATCAGACGGCTCCTCTAGGAGCCGTCTGATCTGGGTCTACTCTGTTTGCAAATGCGTGAAAACACGTTTATATGAGGGAAAGGGTTAATTGTTGTTATTCAGCCGAGTTACTCCATTATCTCCTCCGGGATCAGACTGTTTGCAAAGACATCCACAATAATATGACTGATTACCCTAATTATTCTAAAAAAAAAAATGGACAGCCAGCCTAAAAGACTAGGCAAATAGTGTAGATTGAAGATCAAACCAATGCTGAAGGAGCAGTTTGATGAGGATCTACACTATTCGCTTCTATCAAAGCATTGCAGAATTGATTTATGAAACAATACTGGACCCTTTCCCACATAATTTTTATACACACCTTTACAAACAGAGAAGACCCAGATCAGATAGATCCTGTATGAGCCATCTGATCTGGGTGTCATCTGTTTGCTTATGAAAATATAATAGATCTCAGACTACAGTACGTTTCTTCCTATACCAAAAATCCAGCATACTTAATTATTCCATTATAAAATAATTGCAAATAGATATTCGTGCTGTCATTATTTCTTACATGAATATTTTACAGAGAATTTAGGGATATTGGTTGAGAGGAGAGATTAACCCTATACTCCATGAATGTTCATGTAAGAAATAAAGACATTGTGACTATGTATTAGATTAATTGTTATAATAGCACATTAACACAGGAACTTTTGCGGGAAGATACTGTAGAATCATATCTGTATTATATCATAAGCAAAGAGAGCAGACTCTGATCAGATGGCTCCTACAGGAGTGGTGTGATCTGGGTCTACTCTGTTTGCATTAAGGCGTAGAAAGGAGTATTTATGAAGAAAAGGATTATTGGTGTCAAAATAGGGTAAATAGGGTAGATTGCATGTGTTTGTGTTAAATACACAGCTACCTGTGTGGCCCAATAGATTTATCCAATTTCGCTTTCAACTGCTTTATTTTCACTGAATTTTTAGCTAAAATAACTCCACATGCATTTGGTAATTGTGTGCAAAAGATCTTAAAGATAATGAAATAGAAAATCACTATGTACAATCAACAATCATGTCTCCATGAAATCACTCTTCTACAGTATAGAGTGCTTAACTGTGCCTAGGAGCTATTCAAACTCTTCTTAAAGGGATGGCCGTTTGACGCCTTTACACACAGAGTTCCCCCAGATCAGACTTCTTTTGTGGGAGCCATCTAATCGGGCCAGCTCAATTTGCTTATACATGTACATGTATATGAAATGATGTGGATCTGATTCTACAGCTTCTAAAATAAAAAATTCCTTTGCGCGCTTCATATGTTTATACATTTATTATTTCTTACATGAATATTCAACAGGAAATTGGTTAATAGGATGAATTGAATCATTCTCCCTCAGCTGAAAATAGGGAGAAGTCAGCAGGGTTAGGGAGACTTTCCCCCAAATCGCTCTCTAGCTTGAGTCCTGTGGGTCACAATGTGGAGTTTGGATCAGAACTGATTAATTTAGTATTGGAATAAGCATAATGTTACCTATAGCTCTCAGTATTTAGAGGGGCCACCATGGCTGAGTGGTTATGATCTTCGACTGACAATTGCTTAGCCCCTCACTGCTGTGGTTCGAATCCCAGTCTTGGTATTTGGATTTTTCATGTGAGGAAGCCTTTCAGCTGGCTTGCAGTAAGTCGATGTTCTACTCAGATGTTCTGCTGTGCACAAAACAATGCAATTTGTTCCATGCACAGAAAAACCTCTTGGGTCTTCCTCCACCTGTAATTAGCTGGACGTCGTACTGTTAAAGTGATGTAAAACCTGATAAAAAACAAAGCAAACCAATATTTAGCTTTCAATGAAGGATAAATATAAAGCATAATTTGTAAACAGTGTAAAATACAGACCTAAATCAGAGGACTTTTTCAAGAGCTTAAAGTATAATAATATTAGATGTTTGATTGCTATGTGGCTCTTATTAGCTGTTAGAACTGAAATTTTGTTAAGGTTACAGGTAGAGTGTTACTCAAGTTAGGAGCATTGGGTTCACTTATTGACTGGGTAATGCCAATAGCTTTGAAGTCTTGTACTCCTTCCTTGACACCAACAAAGTAATATGCCACCAGCTAGAGGGATAATTTTAGTCTCAAATCAATTGGGGGTGTTTCTACTGAACATGTTAAAGAAACCTCTACTAACTTTAAAGTCTATGTCAAAGGTCAAGGTCATTGTGCACTTGAACTGTGTACTGTTTGATCGTCCACAAAAATGATTTCCAACTAATCAACCTTTAGGACCTAGTCATCATATGTGAGTGTGAGATTAGTCAAGATGAGTAGATTTTTACCTATTCAAATCTAACTTACGATATGTACTCATGTTATTAAAGGTGTCCATAATCCTTAATGGGGCAAAAGAGGTCACTGACCCAGAATTAGATGAAGAAATACCATCATTGAGGTAGTTCTGAATTAGGATAAATTTTCTTTTTAAGTATGATTTAGCTGTTTATCATGGTTGACCTTGAGTGGTTTAGCCTATATTTAAGGTAAAGTTCAATACTTAGGTGCTTGACCCTTTTCCTGGTGAATATTCATGTAAGACATAATTACATCATGAATACATAATTATGTATTAGCTGATTTTATTTATGGCATATGTATACTGGATAATTTGGTATGGATAAAAACTGTAGAGCCAGATCTACTATAATTGCATAAGCAAACAGAAGACCCTGATCAGAACAGCTCTTACATGAGCAATCTGATCTAGGTATACTCTGTTTAAAAAGGTGTGAAAAAGCATTTGTATGAGGGGAAGGGTTAATTTAAAATACCTTTCACATGTAGGGTGAAACTGATTACTTGTTCTAAACAATTAGGATACAGAATAGGCTCTAAGTTTCTTGGCATCTTATCAGGATCCAAACTGCTTGATGTTGTGGTTTGTTTAAAAATGGCTATAAAAAGAATGTTTTTCATGCCTAAATTGCAAACAGAGTAGACCCATTATATCATATGGCTCCTATAGGAGCCATCTGATCAGGCTGTGCTCTGAATGGTTATAAAATTATAATACATGTAGATCTAACTTCCTTTTCTACCAAACCAAATATGGCATTATAAGAATTCAGCTAATTGATATTCATGATGATGTTATTTCTCACATGAATATTCAACAGGTTAAGAAAACATGTACTGAAATGATAAGAAGACAATCTAATTGTGATAACAATCCTCAAGTACTAGTACTTTAACCCTTTCAGTGCTGAATTTTCAAATGGACTATTCAAAATTTCAAATAGGTCAAATTTACTGATAATATTCAGGGATTTTTTAAATAAAGTGTAACATGACAAACAGTGCAGACCCTGATGAGAGGGCTCCTGACTAAGGACCTCTAGAAGTCTTCTCATCTGGGTCTACCCTCTTTGCAAAGGACCTTGTAACTCTGTCTACACTGTTTGCAAAGGACTTTATGACTCATTTCCCTAAAAGGGTTACAATCACATTTTTAGCTCGTCTGTTTCGAAGAAATCACGAGCTATTGTAACCCCGGCATCTGCTTCGTCGTCGTCGTTGTCGGCGTCGTCCGAATTCTTAACATTGACCATAACTTCTTCAATTTTTCATTTCATTTACAGCCTTTATTTTTGGTATGCATGTTCATCTTGACAATGCCGACAAACAAGCGTTGGCACCCGCTTGCGGTGCTCTTGTTTGTAGTGTAGTAGTTATCATGCAAAAAATTAGCCATAAAAGTAAGAGATATAACGGCTGTAGAAGCTGTCTGATTTGGGACAATGATCCATCTTATGCATGAGCTGTCTGATCTAGGTCTACTCTGTTTTTAAAAGAGTGAAAAAGCATTTATATGAGGGGAAAGGTTAAATGTTAAGAATAATGTTGCAATACAATAAATAACTTGTGATATGGCTTTATCACTGAGAATTTTAACTTTATTCAAAGAACATTATTTTCAATTGAATTATTCATATGCCTAGAAATTAGTTTCAAAGTTGAAAGTGAAGGCTTCATAAATATTTTACACCACCCCAGCACTTGGTGTTACAGTTACCAGGTAATTAGGAAAATGAATTTTAAGGGAAATAACTGTAGTATTGCTTGAAATATTTCTTTTATGAGTTGTCTTTCTTGTGATTTAGGACTATTTCCTTTGCCTGCTAGTCACTCATATAAATGCTTTTTCAGGCCTTTGCAGAGTGAGACCCAGATTAGACGGCTCCTGTAGGACCTGCTCTGTGTGTTTATGAAATTATAATAGATCTGGTGTCATTATTTTTTATATGAATATGCAACAGGGAAAGGGTTAACCCTTTGCTTGCTAAGTAATAGTTAAGTATTAATGGAATAATGTAGATCTGATTGTAGTTTCTACCATGATCAAACATTTTTGTGTTCATTGGCCATTGTAAAAAATAATCTTAATAATATTCATGATATTATTTTTTGTTACTAAAGGTTCATAGGGCGAGTAGTTAAAGGGACAACAGTATAAACTCAGATCAGGATTAATTTTGCTCTACAAATTGTTTTCTAAAGCTCCTCAAGTAAAACTTACGTTCATTCAAATATGGCATTAGATAAGTTAACCCTTTCCTTCATAGAAACGCCTTTTCATACCTTTGCAAATAAAGTAGACCCGGATCAGACAGCTCCTATAGGAGCAGTCTGATCAGGGTCTGTTCTGTTTGCTTATGTAATTATAATAGCTTTGACTCTTACAATTTCTACCAATACCAAAACATAATGTGTACATCATTATGTCATTATGAAAATTAACCTAATAAATATTCATAATGTCCTTATTTCTTTAACGTATATTCAACAGGGAAAGGGTTAAGTTAAAGAAAATGAGACTAACTGTATTGTTTTAGTTCAAGCTCAAGAAGGTCATACCAGGAATCCTGGTACTGGTTATTGTCGTTGAAAATAAAAGCAGAATCCCCTCTATTGTGACCACTTAACCCTTTCCCTTATATAAATGCCTTTGCATTTGCAAACAGAGTAGACCCTGTCAGACCGCTCCGATAAGAGCTGTCTGATTAGGGTCTGCTCTGTTTACTTTGGACATGATATAAATCTAATTCTACAGCTTTTGGCAAGGCACAACATATCCTTGAAAATTTTACATTATAAAATTTTGGTAATAAATATTCATGATATCATTCTAATCTTTCTTACACTAATATTGAACAGGCAAAGGGTTAACTAATGTCAGTGGGTGATTTTAAAATCAGGTGGTTGCTTAATGCAGTATGAACATAATGCAGAAAGCTCCTATGTGAACTTTCTGTGTGACTTTCATCATGCATTAAGCTACCACCTGCCTTTAAGGCCCATATTTATAGCTATTTTAGTGGTCATATTAGAGAGGTTTTACTGTGCGTACAAGCTTTTAGTACAGGTGTTTGTCCAGTCTTACAGCCCATGTTCATGTTTTGGCTGTTGGTCATGTTTTGCTTACATTTTGCCAGATTTTCCTCTTTCCCCTGGTTTCTGAAACATACCCCCAGGTAAAAATTGATGTGTTTCTGTTACCAGGCTGTTTGTTGTTTTCTTAGACTCCACTGTGTTGGAACCAAGATATAAATTAGCATGTGGCTATTGTAGACTTCCAGGATACTTTAAACCACATGAAAGGAAACCTTGAAAACACAATTAAGTGTTTCAGCTCGAGTCAGTTGCACCTGAACTTTTTTTTAATCTACCTCTCAGAAAGCCTGTTGTCTTATAAGCACCAGGTTTACCCAGCTGCTTGAAACCAAACATGAGGGCAGATCTGGGTCATTAAAGTGCTCTTGTAAATGTAGCTACTATCCAGAGCTGTGGTTTTATACAGTTCTGATCTCAAGCTTTGATACTGTGTAGAAAATCTCGGTCGTCACAGCAGAATGCTTCTAAGATGGCTTTTTCCGAGCTATGGTGGAGAAAAGTCTGGTTATGGCGCACAAAAACAAGGAATACAAGGTATGCAAATAGTGGAAAAAGTGGCGTTTTTCTGGAAATTAAGTTCTGTTTTGATACGGAT
Source organism: Azorinus chamasolen (assembly GCA_963576725.1). Taxonomy (NCBI): domain Eukaryota; kingdom Metazoa; phylum Mollusca; class Bivalvia; order Cardiida; family Solecurtidae; genus Azorinus; species Azorinus chamasolen. Next base: position 43,609,640 of record OY755236.1, on the reverse strand, counting down.
TTATCAGATATATGGTATTCTGTGCTTTAGGTATCTTGGTCAAAGTTTGCATATTATAAGGATTGATAGTTGTATTGGAATTGTGTGTGTGTTGTGTAATGTTAATGAACAATCCCTGCTTCTAGTAGATTGTACAGTGAAAATGATGGTTTTAAAAGGTTTATGTTTGGTGAGTATAACTTTACTGATCTTGAGTGAAGACCTAGTATCATTTACTTTACTTGATTCCTCTCTTTCACAATGGAACTGGAAAAATAATGATAATCATGCTTTCCCTTTTATTTGATGAATATTCATTTAAAAAAATAATTAATGTATTAATTTCAGTTAGCTGAATTATGATAATGACATAAGCAAGGGAATATTTTATCATGACATTGATGCTGTAGAATCACTCAATCAGATCAATATTATTTCATTAGCAATGGAGCAGGCTCTGGTTAAACAGCTTCTACAGGAGCTGTATAGTCTGAGTCTTCTCTGTTTGTAAATGCTTAAAAATGATCCCTATCGTGTATAGAGTTAAAATGATTAAATATCTTCATGTTTACAAAGCGTTATAAATATACAAGAAGTCCATGTTTATTTTGTTTGGCTTGCCTACCCATTTTCTCTCTGAAAATGGCTGGTTTTCTAGTCATAAACATTTTCTCCCTTGATACAGAGCAATAAAGGTGCTTATTCAAGTACTAAAATAGTCATTTCTCCACCGAAACCCTATGTTTTGACCACTCTTTAGAATCATCTCTCTCAGTGAGATGATTCTAAGGAATGGTCACAACATGAGGGTTTGATGGAGAAATAAAGGAGCTATTCTTGAAAATGTTTCAATTTACTGCATCTAATCTGGGCCTCTGTTGACAGAAATATGAAAGAAGCAGACTGAGCTGAAGATAAGTTACTGGTAGTGTAGATGCCAGATGTCTGTGTCAATAAATAAAATTTCTTTTCACAGAAGATAGATTGCCATCTCTCATTGTAACCCACTGACAGATACAGTAGAACTGGCCTATAGTCTCCACATAATGAATAAACGCTGAGGTCAATGAGAAAAACGGGTTCAGGTGGTATCGTAAGCCTTTACTCCATAAATACGCCAATGCCTTTGCAAACATTGTAGGAGTCACTAGGTTTGTTGGGTCGGTTCGTCTGTTGGTTTTGAGGTACTAAGATTTGTTACTTCCAAATATGACAGAGCTACAGATTAAGTTGCATATCCAAATACATAAACCGTCATTTCTCCACCAAACTCTATACTGTGACCACAGTCTTTATAACTGTTTGATGGAGAAATAAAGGAGCTATTCTAGAAACAAATTAAATTTATACAGTTTATAGTCAAAATTAAAGTGGTGATAGTAATGTTTTGGCATGCTTATGTGTTTCGTGAATATATTTTATTGAGCATTTTACCAAATCAAACTCCAATGTCTGCCTTTAACCCTTTCACTGTTCTATGTTTGTTCCAAACTTCAGTACCTACTGAATATTCATGGACAAAATAGTTCTCATGAAAAATGGAAGGTGGAACATTGTAGCTGTTTAAGAAAATAAAAAAAACAGATCTATCAAATTTCATTAGAGCAGACCCTGATCAGACGGCTTCTATAGGAGCTGTCTGATCTGGGTCTACTCTGTTTGCAGATGCATGGAAACAGGTTTATATGAGGGAAAGGGTAAAACCAACTAATTATACTATAGACAAAGTTTGACATTCTCATTTTCTTCTTTGCTCTCATTTAACTTCAAAGAATTAACACATAAAGAAATTGGCAAATAATGCAGATTTGATTTTCATGGAGGGGATAATGTAAGATAAAGTGACGTAAATGTGATTTGGGCTGTTTACTAACTGTGCTAGGAGTTTGTAATTGCTGGTATTTGCCAGATGTTCTTTTCTCCAAACATAAACTTTCTGAGCCATTTTTTCTTCAGTAAAAATTGTCTTCTTATTCAGATCTCTAAACAGACTAAACATTTTCCATTTCTGTTCAGAGACATTATAATCAGAGTGTCAAGCAGTTTGCATTCTGATGTAATGTAGAGTTAATTAGCATTTCATCTGGATCCAAACTGTTTGAAAAGGTAGTTACAGATTCGCCAACAGCAAGCTTAACCCATTCCCATTTAGGCTATTCTTAGACCTAACCTCTTTGATTGGAGCATTAACTAGAGAAAAGGAAATTTTCAGAATTGTATAGTTTTGAAACCATTGTGATAAATAGAGCATTTGCTTCTATGGAGCAAATGCTCTATTTATCACAATGGTTTCATAAAGTGACTTTTACAGAAGCGTCAAAAGGCGTCAATATGCGGGAATGGGTTAAGGTTAAAATTTATTGCTTTCCCACTAATGACTGTATTTAAGCTTTTCCCTGTTCTGTTTTATGTTTATTCCAAACTTCAATACCTTTAACTGAATATTCATGGTAAAAATATTAAAGTTACAACAAATTATGGAAGGTGGAACATTGTAGCCATTTAAGAAAGTAAAGAAACAGATCTATTAAATACTCATTAGCAAACAGAGCAGACCCTGATCAGATGACTCTTCTAGGAGCCACCTGATCTGGGTCTATTCTGTTTACAAATGCGTGAAAACATGTTTATATGAAGGAAAGGATTAGCTCTTTTATCATCACATTTACCACCCAGTTTGTGATAACCTATGCAACTGTTTGGATCAAGATGACAATTGTTCAGTTACTCTGACTGTCTCATCAGGATCAAAACTGGTTGACATTCTGACTACAAATTTTTTTGCATGGAAATAAAACTAATATCAACTTTCAGAATTGCAACAATTATTATTTTGCAGACAACAGACTACTCAGTATTCAAAGAAGTTACTGTATTCTCCCTAATAAACACCTCCAGTCTAATAAATGCCCCCTTACTTTTCGTACGGTGGGAGCAGGGGTTGGGTGGGGGTGCACTCGGGGAAGAGGACTGATGAACTTAACTCCTATATAATAACCATTAAATAAAGAAATGTAGGTTTTTCAAAAATACAGGTGGTAGCTAAATGCAGACTGAAAGCAATGCAGAAAGCTCCCTGCTTTGTTTTCATTTTGCATTAAGCAACCACCTGTGTATAAAATGCAAGTAACTCCTTTAAAAAAAATTGTACAGTCCCCTTGAGCGATTATTTAAGATAATTATGGTAAGTTAAAATTTACTAATCCTCAACCAGACAGTTTTCATTTTCTTAACTATTGTTTTGCACACAATTATTGTCAGTCAAGTGCAAAGTTGAACACTTTCTTTGTAGTTTATCCAATTTTTTCAAGCCCCAGAATTGGCAGCTTTCCCACTGGTCACAGTAAATGACATTACAGTTACATGGTGCTTTGCTGATCCCCCACTTAACCCGCCAATTATTTTGTCTGCAAATATTATTGTCTGCTTAATATTCTAAGAAATGGTTTAGCCCAATTGTTTTTTTAAAAAAAAAATAACTTCAGAATGAAACAGTTTGAGTTGTGATGAGAAGCTTGTTATTCAATGTCTTATGATGAACACATTTCTAGCAAAGCTTGTCATGACTTGGCTCACAGTGGGTTAAAAGATAATAATAATTTTGTGTATTTGTCATTTGCATTGTATTTTGCTACAGTGAGTTTGTTATGTGAAGGGATCAGCCGATATTCCACAGTGGCCCTTTTCAGACAGAAATTGATTTCTTTGTATGCAAATTTATGTGGGATTATAATTATCTGGTCCCACTGCATTTTGGAAAGTTGTGCTTTCATATCTTACAAGACTTAGTAGTAATGCTGAATATGGTGAACTATGGATAGTTTGGTGAATTGTTTGATATGCTGTTTTGTAACTGATTCAATCTTGTCATAATTTGGACTGTATAATTATGAATGGTGAAATAATTGAATTAGAGCAGTTCCAACTTCCAGAACAAAGCAATACCACAGCGTGAGTTGTAGGGTCATCTGGAATCTGAGAGTATTTTGGTAAGCTTTGACTAAAACATACTGTAAATTATATCATCAAATAATTTAAACCATAATATGACATTGTTTGTAGATATTTTCCATTTCTTTTTAACTCTGTACGCCATGATAGATCTATATTAAATCTTTCAGTGTTTGCGAACTTGCTTGCAAAGGAAACCCTGGGATATTTGCCATCAATGTCCTCAGCAACATATCGTATAACAATTGTCACCTTAACCCTTTCCCTGTTCTGTATTTAGGCCAGATTTCAATACCTACTGAATATTCATTAACAAAATGGGTATAAAGAAATATGGAAGGCAGAACATTGTAGACATTTTAGAAAGTAAAGAAACATATCTATCAAATTCTATTAGCAAACAGAGCAGACCCTGATCAGACGACTCCTCTAGGAGCCATCTGATCTGGGTCTGCTCTGTTTGCTAATACGTTTACATGAGGGAAAGGGATAGATACACCTTAGATGCTTGCCAAAACTGAATACGGACAGATGTCTTATCTGAGGCTCTTCTCTGTTTGCTTGTAGAATTATGTATATCTGATTTTACAGATTTAACCAGGGTCAAAACTTTTCTTGTCATGATATGCCACTATAGGTAATAAGCTAATTAATATTCATGCATACGTTAATTCTTACATGAATATTCATGGAATGTACCCTTTCCCACGTTTTGTAACATTTGCAAACAGTTATGACTCAGCTCAGGGTCTGCCCCTTTTGCTTATGGAGTAATGTAGATCTGATTCTGAAGTTTCAGACACCAACAAACATTTCCTTCTCAATGTAAATTCAGTATATGGATATTTATACTTTATGAGGGAAAGGGTTTATTTAATAAATGACTTCTTAGATTTTTAAAAATTTGTTATTGCAATGAGGCCCTGGTGAATACTGGTGTGATAATTATAGTAACAACTTATTCATGCCCCTTCTGCCCAATTATGTGCATTCCAAGCAAGTTGGCTTAATTAAATATTTGTCATAGCTCAGTGTAATTGCCTTTGTTTTGTGTTGTTGTTCAGGGATACACATTGCAAATTGTTCATGTCCAAAATAAGTCTGTACTCAATGTTCTTCTGAAGATAAAGATTGTATAATTTTTGCAAGTCTAAATGCCAGTAAATGTAGGTAACATTAGAATATCTCTTATTGTAGTAATAATGAGTTCATCAATTATTATAACAAATTTGGAAAATGCTTGCTAGAAAGTCACAGTATTTCAAGGTATAATTAACTTATGTATGGACACGTGGCTTGGCTAACTCGTACACTTACAAAAGTAACAGTCTGTGCAGCTTATGGCCATTAAAGCTGTTGACATGACATGTAACAAAGGATACTAAAGAAACAGGTAAGAAAAGTGATTTTATTGCATTATTTAACCCTTTTGTGAATAGACATCTTTCATGCTTTTGCAAGCAGAGTAGACTTGACCCAGGTCAGACAACTCCATTGTAAGAGTCGTCTGTTCAGGGTCTGTTCTGTTTGTTTATGGATTATATAGATCTGATTCTATAGTGTCTGCCATGATGAAATTCAGTTAATTGGTATTCAAACATACATTATTTATTGTATGAATATTCATGACATACAGGATTCATGTCAATCACGCATACTGATAGTCTCTTTGAAAAATTGAAAACTCCACTTGTTGTGCTCTTGTTTACCAACATGCCATTCTAACCTAACAGTATTATTCAGATGCAGAGTTGGATTAGAAAAAAAACCCAGACGCTGCCTTGCAAATAAATGCCATGTTTTAAAGCTTTTTAGAAAACTTTGAGTATATTTTCCAATGATAACATCACATAAGGTTGAATGACAACCTGCCCTTAAATACAGAATGAGTTTTATCATTTCACATTGATGGACCATTCTATTTGAAAATAATTCGATTCTGATCTGTTTATCTGATTTTGTTAACACTAGCTGTGAATTTATGATTCAAACCTTATCATTGGAACATTTTGGAACCCTATTCAATTTTAAGTAACTTGGCATCTCATCAGGATCAAAACTGTTTGTCACTGTTACTGCATTTGTTTAACCCTTTCCCTCATACAAACGCATTTTCATGCATTTGCAAACAGAGTAGACCCAGATCAGGCGGCTCCATCAGTGTCTGCTCTGTTTGCTAATGGAATTTGATAGATCTGTTTCTTTAGTTTCTAAAATGGCTACAATGTTCCACCTTCCATATTTCATTATAACTATTTGTCCATAATTCTTCAGTAGGTATTGCAGTTTGGTAATAAACAAAAACAGGGAAAGGGTTCAGAAAAATTAACTTTCGGACCTGCAGCAACAATTTTTTGCATACTATGATTCCTGAAGGGCTTGATTTTGAAAATAGTTTATCGTTATATTTGATATTTAATGTGACCAGGTGAGCATTAGTATATGTGTTGGTCCTCTTGGTGTGTCTCATTTTGATTGTACATGTAAATTCAACTATTCATAATGCACTACATTCATGATTCAGCTAACCTGTTTACATACGAAACAAATTTAACCCTTTGAATGTGGGATACGAGTATACTGGCATTTGCAGCATATACCCAGATCAGAGGGCTCCTACAAGAGCCTCTGATCAGGGTCTGCACAGTGAGTGATTGTCATTCAAAATCCTAGCCAATTTTAAGCCTGTCATACTGAATTGACTCTATAGTTTAACAGTGATGGGCCTTTCCACTTTGATTATTCAGCGTTCAAAGGGTTTAGTAGCAATGTCTGAGAAAAATTTATATTAAGGTTTACCTTGTTGATTTTCCCATGGTGTCTTGCCCAAGTGATGAAAGGTTCTTTGTTGAATTGAATCATTAATACTCTGGGGGATGTTGGATAAAATTTACGAAAAGTTTTGATCAAGTTTGGATCAAGATGAGATACTGATAACTCCAGGTGTCTCATCTAGATCCAAACTAATTGATACTGCATGACATTGTTTTTGAAAAGAAGTTTGGAAAATTATAATTCGAGATTGAAGCAGTTAACATTTATTACCATTGTAGAAGAAAGTTTGCCGTACTGTCAGAGCCATCAGATCAAGTCTGCTCTGCTTGCTTAACCCTTTCCCTCATACAAACGCTTTTTCACACCATTGCAAACAGAGTAGACCCAGTGGATTAGACGGCTCCTATAGGAGCAATCTGATCAGGGTCTACTCTGTTTGCTAATGACATAATATAAATATGACTATGGTTTCTGTCAAAACAAAAAATTCTCTTGAAAAGTTTACATTATTAAAATTCTGCTAATGAATATTCATAATGTCATTATTTCTTACATAAATATTGAACAAGGAATTCACTAAGGGTTAAAAGGCATATCAATGAATTTAAGGATTATGACTGTTATGTCTAATAAGTAAGTTACTAAGCCACTTTACCCTTTATATGCGCAAACAAGTGCACTGGCATTTGTACCCAGATCCTGCAGATCTGGGTCCATGCTTGTAAAGCTTTTTAGTTGAGTCTGAGTTCATTCTCAAGCTTTTGATTGGTCAGATTTGAGCCAAAGGCTCAAATCTGACCAACCAAAAGCTTGAGAACGAACTCAGACTTATAAGCATGGACCCAGTAGGCTCCTAGAGGAGTCCTCTGGTCAGGATCTTCACTGCTTGTCATTCTAAATCCTTAGCAAATGTAAGCCTTTCATACGGAATGGACAGTCATTAACCCTTACAATGCTAAATTTTCAAATGGTCTATTCCAAACTTCAAACAGGTTAAACTTACAGTGAATATTTAGGGATTTTCTAAAGAAAAGTGTAACATGACAAACAGTGCAGACGCTGGTGAGAGCCTCAGAGGGCTCCTCAGTAGGAGGCTGAGCCCTCTGATCATCTGGGTATGCGCTGTTTGCAATTTTGGACGTTAGTGGCTCGTTTCCTGCATTTTAAGGATTCAACACTGAAGGACCATTCTGCTTTGGGAATTCAGCATTCACATGGTTAAAGCAAGTTTTATTGTATGTATATTGCATAGGATAGCCTTGTTTCCTGTTGTCACAATGGTTTTATTAGCTGATCTAAGTTTTGGCAGAATTTTTTTTATTACAGCTGTAGTCAAGGTATTTTCAGCTTTGGCCGGCCCTTTGAATGCAGGACACTGGCTTGCACTCGCATTTTCAAACAGTGTAGACACAGATCAGAGGGCTCCTAGAGGAGCCCTCTGATCAGGGTCTGCACATTACTAGTGTTTGTCATTCAAAATCCTGTAGCAGGTTTTTCATACTAAGCAGACTCTATAGTTAAATACTGATGGGCGATTCAGTGTTGAAAGGGTTTATGTAGTTGTAGTGGTGTCATAACCCTTTACTCCATAAATATGCCTTTCTTATGCCTTTGCAAACAGTGTAGACCCAGATCAGACGGCTCCTGTACTAGTAGTATGAGCCATCTGATCAGGGTCTGCTCTGTTTGCTTATGAAATAATGTACATGTGATTACAGATTCTGCCATGGCCAGATTTCCCTATGCCATTAACAAAATGAATCTAATTAATATTCATGAAATTATTTCTTATATGAATATTCATGGAGTAAAGGGATAAAGATATCAGATCAGTGTATTTGAGCTTAGCTAAATTGGGGTTTAGTATAAGTATCGTGAATATTGACTAGTGATGGTTCAATTAATGAATTTGATTGACATCCACATATATATAGCTGCTATGGAAAATTCTTTCATCAGTTTCAATATATGACACAAATCATACATTTTGTATATAAAGTACATAGCAAGTATGTCTTCTCTGAGCTGAGGATTAATTGACAACGGATCTTTTGAAACATGTTCAATGTTCTTTACCCTTTACCTGATGAATATTCATGTAAGAAACAATTACATCATGAACATTTATTAGCTGAAATTCTGTAATGGTCAATATGAACACAGGATTGTTTGGTCAAGGCAGAAACTAGAGTCAGATCTATGTTATTTTTATTAGCAAATAGAGCAGATCCTGATCAAATGGCTCCTATTATGAGTCAATGAGCCATCTGATCTGAGTCTACTGTGTTTTTAAAGACATCAAAAAGCATATTTATTAGGTAAAGGATTAACACTCTACTCCTTAGATATGCCTTTTGATGACTTTGCAAATAGAGTAGACCCAGATCAGAAGGGTCCTGTAGGAGATCTGCTCTGTTTGCTTATAGTATTATATAGATCTAATTCTACAGTTTTTACCAGGGCCAAACTTTTGTTGTTCATAATACATGTACCATTATAGATATTAATCAACTGGGAACATACTTTACTTCTATCATTTCTCTAATTGATCAATTGTAAACATGTTATGAGCTAATCATAAAATTTGAAGTGGTTCCCAACACTCATATTGACAGTGTTGTGTCCATTAACCATTTAGTCCATGAATATTCCTGTAATAAATAATGTATGTATGAATCATACATGTGATAATTTTTTTGAGGCAAGGAGGGAGATTAGCTTTTCAAAAGAGGGAGATTTGGGTGTCAAAGAGGGCGATGTATGCGGACCGAACATTTCGGTGTTAAAATTGCTAATTAAATTGCTATAAAAGGCAAATATGAAACACTTATTATACAAACTGTGTTTCAGCCAATTTATTGTACTACATATAACATAAATACATGTACAGTAGAACCCCTCTGAACCAGAATTCTATTATAGAAAATTCTAGATACTTTTAAACAGGTGGCTGCTTAATACAGGGTAAAAGTCATTCAGACAGCTCCTAGAGGAGCTTTCTTAATGACTTTCACTCTGCATTAAGCCTACACCTGTCTACAAGACTGATATTGATACCAAATTTTATGTCCTGTTTGAATCAGAGAGCAGTAAATTAACTATGACCAGTCTGCAATCTCATAAACATTTGCTTCAAATGCTTATTTACAGAAATGGGTTAGATAAAAAAAACATAAAATTTTTCTGAAATCGGGAGAGGTGGGGGCTCAAATCTGGGAGTCTCCTGCACATTTTTGCAAAAACATTAAAAGGAGTATTAAAGGTTTAACATTTTGAAAACCATAAAAAATTTGCTGCCTACGGAAAACACAGTTTCCATAGACTTTTCGAACCAGACGTTGCCAGTTTAATTCTTGGCTGGGACAGACTAATAATTTAGAATGTAATAGTGGCCAGCTTGTCCAAATAGTGTTTGTAAGACTACATGTACTCAATAAATTTGCATAAAACTATTGCTTTAATTACGTATAAGTGGCTGCTCAGCTAATAGAATACGACAAGATTCCAATTCTTTCTATCAACACTGTGACCTTTGACTCTTAGGAAAGTTATATGGACTTATTACATATTGGTCAAACTTATTTCTCCTTGAAAGAACAAATTGATTTGATCATTTATTGGAAATCCCTAGCAATTTACAGTTTGTTATGAGAAGAATTACCAGAGGGTAATAGGATATGATATGGCCCAGTTGTCACAGTTATAACGTGTGACCTACATTAACCCATATCCCGCTTTCTGCGACTTATCTCGACTTATCTCGTATTTACAAACAGCTTGGATCCATATGAGACACAGAGTAAGTCGGTGTCTCATCAGGAGTCAAGCTGTTTGACACTTGGTCAATAGTTTCTTAACAAGGTTGCTCTAATCGGAAATAGTCAAATTGCACAATCATATCCAGATTTAAGCTGACATTAATTTTGGACTGTGGGATACGGGTGATTATAGGTGGTGTATTTGGAACATTGACATTTATTTGTTTATCAACACTGAATATTATAAACTGAACCCATTTCTGTTTGATTTTTCCAAATGTGTAATATTCAAGTCAAATTTTCATTTTCAATGTTTCTGTAATCTTTTGCCGATGTCTCCTTTGTGAAACAATCAATGCATACTGGGAGGGCTGTAGATATAGTACACTTAAGTGTACAGTTTGCCTTTGTCTTGACAAGGGACACTAAAACATTACAATATCCATCCAAATTAAGTTCACAGAATGTTTGATTCCATATTAATAATATTAAAAAATCAAAAGCTTAGGATACCATTGATCAGTCGTCTCTCCATCCGTCAACATTTTTCAAATCTCCAAAACCGTTTAATGAAACCTGATGAAACATTGCAGCAAAATTTCCTTATATTCCTAGCACTTGCCGTATATATAGTGTAAATTAAAACAATCTTCTGAACCCAATGCTTGAATTTGAATATGATTTTGCTGAAATGTGGAGACCCTTTTTATGTTGTTATTTATCCAATTGCTATCGTTTAGGAGAGAACTTCTATGAAACTGTGGGCTACATTTTATTCATTGATCATTTATTATAGTTCAAATGGCCTAATTTGACTCAAGTGAGTTATATAGACTAACATGGCCCTCTTGTTTTCAGTTAACTTTGGGAATGGGTCCCCGGCTCCTTGCAAAATATAATGGCCCTGGATGTGTTTATTAGGCATGGTATGGTATTTAAATTCACGGCTTAAATCATATTCTTTTAATACAGTTTTGTATTGTATTGTATTGACTTTATTGAATAGTAATACAATACTGTGCATTTTGACATTTCAGCTTTTGCCATGGTATTTTGCTATTTTTCAATATTTTTAGTGTATCAGTTTCAAAATTGATATATCGGTACTCTTCAATTTGTATCAGTTTCAAAAAAAATGAACAGGGTGTCATATTGTTCAGATTCAGATCAGCTGCCATTATATGCTGTGTCTTGATTAGTTAAATGCTTTGCTACATAAAAACACCTTTCTACGCCTTTGCAAACAGAGTACACCCAGATCAGAATGGCTCCTGTAGGAACATTCTGATTTGTGTTAGATTATTATAAATAGAATAGTATTCTTTTTGTTATTTAATTCTTACATGAATTAATTCATGGAGTAAAGGGTTAAATAAGTTAGTTTTATGATGAATTAACTGTTAATTTGCAAGTTTTACCACACATTTACCATATCAAGAAAGGCCAGTTAACAGTTTTAATTCAGGAAAGTGTATAAAGTGTACTCTCATTTGCAAACATTGTAGGACTAGAATCTCTTAGATGAGCCTTCTGATAATGGTATGCACTGTTTTTTCATTCAAGATCCTCAAGCAAATTTAATCTTTTCAATCTGAATGGACCCAACAGTTAATTAACCCTTTCCTTGTTCTATTTTCATTCCAAATTTCAATACCTACTGAATATTCATGGACAAAATAGTTACCGATATCATAATGAAATATGGAAGGTGGAACACTAGCCATTTAAGAAACTAAAGGGTCAGATCTATAAAATTCCAATAGCAAATAGAGCAGAACCAGATCAGATTGCTCCTATAGGAGCCATCTGATCTGGGTCTTCTGTGTTTGCAAATGTGTAAAAAGGCGTTTATATGAAGGAAAGGGTTAAACAATGATATCGATGGACCATTCTGCTTCAAAGAGTTAAGGAGTTTAGTAAGTACAATAACATTAGTGTTGACAGATCTCTTTATCCATGCAGCAAAATCCAAAAAATAAACGAGACTTACCTTGGTTAAGTCGATGTTTGTTTGAGATTCTTTGTAGTCATATAACACTGGAGTGATCAGATGAGATGTGCGCACGTGCTAGATATATATAGCCCTTCAGTATTTAAAGCGCAGGAATTAATGCAAATAATTCACTGCAAACCTTTAATTGACATTTAAATGTATAAATTATGTATTTGGGAGGGAATTACACAATTCTCCTCGAATCTTATTTAAAGGGTGGGCATCTGATCACTCCAGTGTTATATGACTACAAAGAATCTCAAACAAACATCGACTTAACCAAGGTAAGTCTCGTTTATTTTTTGGATTCTTTTACGTCATAACACTTCCGTTCTCATATGAGACTTCAAAGCTAAACTATTATTTGTATTAATTCCTCTATGATCAGGAACTTAACAAGTATCGAGAGTAATCAAATGAAAAACAAAAACCCTTATAGCACACCTGTGCAATACTGTCTTATCTACCCTGATAAGATTACATGTCTTAGTATAATATCACTAATAACTAAACAAAAACTGTTCATTGAGTCAATACAGCTGTATTATAACTGGAACTTGCATTTTGTATTGTCTTGTTATAAAACAATGCAAAGGTCTTAGCACTAGACCATCCTGCTACTTTCATAATGTCTGTCACTGACACAGCATTGCTGTTTGCTTTTGATGAAGATGCAGATCGCACACTATGCGATTTGAATTTTTCACAATTAATCCCTGATAAAGTCATTACAGCCTTTATCCATCTACTAATAGTACTACTTGTAACTGGCTTAAAAGGTTTAACGTAACTTATGAACAAGGATGAATGTTCTCCTCGGAACTCGCTAGTTTTTTCTAGGAACACTGTTAAAGTTTTATATACACAAAGGTCCTCGTCTTGAGGATAAACCTGGAGTTCAACAAATGGTGTACTTACACCTACTCTACTTTGTTTTAATACTCCACTGTAAAACAAAACATATTTTGAGGTTTCTTTCCTCATGTCACTGATACTAAGTAAACTCAAGGACTGAGAGCGTGATGCTCTTGTTAATGCTATTAACATTGCCAACTTATATGTCAAAAACTTAAGTGATAAAGTTGTCACAGGAGACAGCCTCTTCAAATATGATAATACAGCAGACACATCCCAAGTTTCACAATATCTAGCCTTTGGAGGTCTTAAATTGTACACACCTTTAAGAAATCTAATCACGAGAGGGTGCGAACCTGCAGAAAAACCCTCTAAAACTATACCAATAGCTGACAAAGCTGACCTTGCAGAATTTAAGGCACTATACTGAAGTCCTTGATCAAAAAGTTCAGACAAAAAATCTAATACTGAGCTTAAATTTGTTTGAAAACGATCAGTTTTTTCCTTATCACAGTACTGAAACCACTTTTTGATATACATGTTGTATTGTTTTTGAGTTCCTGGTCTCCAGGACTGCATGATGATGTCTGCAGACCTTGTCGATAATTTTCGCTCATGTAAGAATTTTCTGACAACTTGCAGGTCATTAGAGTCAGTTTTTCGTCTAATGGATGTTTCTTCTTTGTGTGTGAAAGCGACAAAATGTGTTTGGGAAGGATGCATGGATCCTCTATCACCATACTCATAACTTCTGGATACCACGCTTGTGTGTGCCACACTGGTGCTACTAATATACAAGTTCCCTTCTCTTCCCTCAGCTTGGTCAAAAGTCTTGGGATCAGACTAAAAGGAGGAAAAGCATAAAAGTACACATTAGACCAATTCATAGAGAATGCATCTACGAACTCAGCCTCTGGATCTGGCTTCCAGGAAACAAAGCACTTTAGTTGTTTATTTAGCCTTGATGCAAACATGTCTAGTTTTGGCTTATCCCAACGCTGAAAAATCTTTTCAACAATTGTTGTATCCAGCATCCATTCTACATTTTCATTGCAATGTCGAGAATCAAAATCTGCTATGTTTGTTTTCCCGGGTATGTAACAAGCTGAGAGCCATAAATGTTTCTTGGAAGCCCATAACCAGAGATCCTTAGTTAACTGATTTAGTGGTTGTGATCTTGAAGTGCCCATTTTGTTAATACATTGCCATGGCACATGTGTTATCAGTTCTAACCTGTACATGAGCATCAGAACAACTCTTACAAAAAGCCTTTAGAGCTAGAAAGATGGCCAGCAGTTCTAGATAATTTATATGGTGATCAGCCTCTGACTCTGACCATTTTCCTCCAGTATGTATATCATTACATACAGCACCCCAACCTGAGGTGCTTGCATCAGTAATAATAATTACTGAAGGAGGGCCATGAGTAATTTTTCTTGTGGCTGTGAAAATATTACCTATCCACCAGTCTAGTTCTTCCCTCATGCTGTTTGTAAGAGTCATTTTTGCATTGAAATTCCCTCTATTAAGGGTAAGTGCTATGCTTTTCTCCTTTTCTAGAATTCTATAGAACAATGGTCCTAATTCTACAGCAGAAAAAGATGCTACAATTAGTCCTATAACTCGTGCAACCTGTCTAATAGTAGTGCATTTCTTTGACCTCAGAAAAGTACATTCAACAAAAATGGTTTGTTTTCTATCATCTGTTAAATATACTATCATTCTCACAGAATCTATATGATTGCCAAGAAAAACAAGATTTTGAACTGGAACTAATACAGACTTTTTTGGATGAATTAAAAAACCAACATGTTCCATCAAAGTGACAGTGTCTTTGATATTGCTTTTACACTCTTTCAATTCATCACTCACAAGGATCGAGTCATCAATATAGCCAGAGTTTGTATGGCCTCTTTGTCTCAAACGAGAGTATACTGGTTTCATAAGTTTTGTAAACTGTCTAGGTGCACATGCAATACCATTTGGCATACAAGAATATTCATAGATGGTACCTTTCCACCTAAATCTTAGGTATTTTCTGTGTTCTTTTGCAATATTCACTGAATAGTAAGTGTGGCGAAGGTCAACTGATGCCATGTAACAATTTGGCTTGATTAATTTTAATGCTGTTTCAAATGAATCCATTTTAAAATGATGATATTCTACATATTTGTTCAACTCTTTCAAATTTAATATCATACGGTATTCATTTGGATCATTCTTTTTCGGCCGAGTAAAAATTGGCGAAAGAAATTGACCTTCCTCACTTTGAACTTGATTCAGTACTCCTATTTTTAGCAATTTTTCTATTTCATTATCAATAATTTGCTTTTCTTTCAAATTACATAGGAATGATGAATCAACATGTGAATTCTGTTCAGGAACTGCTGAACCAAAATCAATATGACAGTGCAGAGCAATATCTAAGACATTTCTATCACTTGTTAATTTTTGCCAGTTTTCAGCATAATTTTGTAGCCTACCTGCTGTAAAACATACCGACTGCTCAGTGTCGTCTACTGTTTTTTGGCTGCCTCCATCTTGGAGTTTTTTGGCTTTGCTGGGAAAAAAGATGGTCCCGGTGCCATTCTGTAGCCTCTGCCACGCAGACCTCTACCTCTGCTTCTCATCCTTCCTCTGCCTCGGATGCTTCTTCCTCGGCTGTAGGAAACATTTCTGCTGATTTTGTTTATTTCTTGTATATCTTTTATGTCTTTGACGATGCTGTCACCATACAACATGTCTGTGTATGTTTGTGAAGCTGAGCACAAATGATGCAACCTTGGATCCATATCCTTCTTGTGCTGCTCTTTCCTCCTAATATTTATCCACTTGTTTGCATTACCAAGTAGCCCTATTGCATTCATACCTAGCTCTAGGCTGGTTTCATCTTCTCCATATGAATCAGCATGTCTGTCCATTAATTTGGCAATGCAGCATCCAGCTTTAACTATGCAATTTTGGATGCTTCTGAGTTTCGAGTCCTCTGTTTGTGTTTGTGGCCTAAGCACAGTCCAGACACCTGGATTCACTCTAGTTTCTACTAATGCCTCACAATTCTCAGGGCGGTGTATACTTTTAGAAATTTCTGCATAATTTTCATCTGCCATACCCTCTCGGTATGACGAATTTACCAATTCTGCCAAGTTAGTGTTAATTGGAATGTCTGTTGCATCTGTCTTTCTGAATTTCTTTGCATATGATGCAAACACGTTATCTTCAATTACTGAAACACGTTTCTGACCTGTGTGTAACGGCGAATTAGGTGCCTCGTCGAAAATATCATCCTCGACGTACTGACAGTTTGCCTCAGAATCTTCATACCACTCCTCGTCTTCATACAAGGCATCTACTCTTTTGCTCAGTTCTGCGACCGTTTCGTTTGTTTTATTCACGTTACTGTTCATTTCACGTAAAATAAGAAGCGCCTCCTTATTAAAACCAGTTTGTGTGCTTGGAATTGTAACGGACTTTGTGGCCGTTTTAGACGCTACACCAGCACTAAGAACAGTCTGTTTCTGTTTTACCGTTTTGGGACGATCTTCCGTACTACCTCCGGAAGCCTTATCTGTCGGCTTCGCTCTCTGAGCGACTTTTTCTTTATTCTCAAGGCTTACGCCTCGTGGCACCATTGCCTCCGCCATTCTATGTGTATTACGTCACAGTTCTTGCGTACTCTACGCACAATACACAAAAGACACTGGGGCACCCAACAGGTCCCAATGTAACCAACGTTCATAAACTACTGTAGTCTCTATCAAAGTTTCTAAATCAAAGTTTCTAAACCAAATAATCTAATGATTTAATAAGTTTAATTCTTTATCAAGTCTACACACCACGTGTGCAGAAAAAAGAATTTTATGCTATAGAGTTAAAGGCTATAGCAGTTGAACAAACCACGTCCGTTCGACTCGGAGCACTAAGCGTACTGAAGGGCTATAGCTAGCACGTGCGCGCATCTCATATGAGAACGGAAGTGTTATGACGTAAAAGAATTGTAGGTTGCTCAGGAAAATGTTCAAGGCAGAATGTATAGACATGTCACATAAGGTACAGAAAGTAATAAGATACATGTACTCGGTAAAACAAATCTACCAGTACATAGAATTCAAGCAGAAAAATATAGTAAGGGGTGTGTAGATGAACAAGCAAGTTTGGGAATTATTACCAGGTTTTCAAAACTCATCTTTCATTGAAGAAATGGTGTTAGAGTATCAAAGAGTTTGTTTAGATGCTGATGAGTCACCGAGTTACCGATTGTCTCATCTGGACCCTAAATGTTTTTTTAATGTTGTCACTTTGTTGACCCAAAATGTTGAAACAGTTCCTGTGTAAAAATGTTTTTCTAGTACAGTACAGTAAAACCACTCTAAAGCGACTACTTAACAAGGAGACATTGGTGTCTGTAAACGCAGGTTGGTGCTTAATGCAGGATAAAAATAATGGAGAAAACTCCTGCAGGAGCTTTCTGCATTACTTTTATCCTGCATTAAGCTACCACCTGCCTCTAAGACCCAGAATTATATCTCATTTTGGTGGTCGCATTAGAGGTATTTTACTGTATTACCCCAGTGTGAACAAGGTCAAATCTCAGTAAATCAGTGTGATCATGAAGGTTTCAGGATGCAATTATTTATGTTTAGGCAATCTATTTCTGGATGGCTGGTACCTATAATAAGCTAACGAGGGACCATTATAGTGCCAATTTTAGATACTTATATGTAGCCTTTTGCTGCCTCATGAATGCTAAACCTTTCAACTCTAAGTAGTTACTTTCATCTACAAATATTATCATCTGCTTCAATTCTCAAAGTACAGTTTCCTGGAATTGCTTTTTTATGCCCCCAGATCAGATCTGCCGTCTGTTTGTCTGTTTGTTTCTCAGCAATTTTAACGTTGGTCATAACTTTTGAGCCAGTTCATGTACAAATAGAGACTTGATATTTGGCATGCATATGTATCTCATAAAGCCGCACATTTCGAGGGGTGACATGTCAAGGTCATCCTTCAAGGTCAAAGGTCAAATATACAGGTCAAATCATCGACTTTAACACTGGCCATGACTTTTGAACCAGTAGAGATTTGGCAAGCATGTGTATCTCTATGCTGCACATTTTGAGGGGTGACATGTTAAGGTCAAAGTCATCCTTCTGGGTCAAATGTCAAATTAAGCGAGGGCATAGTGTTTCACAAACACATTGTTTTATAAAGAATATGTTGGATCCTGAGATGTTGAGTTTCTCAGTGCCTAATATGGATCCAGACTGAAAAGAGCATCACAAATTGGTACATAATGTGTTGAAATGGTTAAGAGATATAGAGAAAGGGAGGGAGGGGGCTTCAGAAAATTTGGACTTAAAACTTTCTCTCCTCATCTGCAAAGTTGCAGACTGCTAAATTTCTTAAACAAACACCACAGTGTCATAATTTTGTATGGCTGAAAGGCTTAGTTATTCAGCATCTCATTTGATGATCCAGTTTAGATCTGTTAGCAATTTTGGTCTGGTGTATAGCTAAAGTGCGTACTAAGTGTTGTTACCCTTTCTTTAACGAACATGTATGCATGAATGGATCACTTCATGAATATTCATTAACTTATTTTTATAAGGTACATGTAAAATTTTAAGGGAGTTGTTGGCTTAGACAAAAAAAATGTAGGATCAGATGTATGTAATTTCTTAAGCAAACAGAGTAGATCCTGATCAGATGGCTCCTACATCTTGCAAAAGTGTGGAAAGAAAAGGGTTAATGCTCTCTTCAAATTTTTTGAACTTGTTAGAATTGCTAACACGTATGGTATACTCTGATCATGTCATCATGTGAACAAGTTTCTAAACTGTCAAAACATTTTGATCAAGCTTTGCAAGAATATGATGCATGCACATATATGTACTGTACATCCCCTGTAAACCAGAATTATAATGAAGAAGGGTTGAGGTATTTTAGTTAGGTTCAGCTGCTTTGTGTAGAGTGAAAGTCATGCAGAACATTCCTTTTAGCTCTCTGCATGACTTTCACTCTGCATTAAGCTGCCAAGTGTCTGAAGACTGGTGTTGATACTAATTCGAACATCCAGTTTAGATGGTTTTTACTCTATTGCTATATTCTATATATTGATGCCTTCAGCATTCCATTGTTGACTGAGTTTGTATGATGAGGATATTTGAAAAATATATCACTGAAGGGCATTTATATACAGTAGAACAGGCCTATCGTGACCATATAATGAATAAACATGGATGACGACAAGAACAGGCTGTTTTTAAGACTTTTCATCGTAACTTTCCCCCTACAGTACCACCAGTCTCTTGAACCAGGAATTAAGAGTCATTTTGGGTGGTCATTTTTAATTGTATGTACATATAGATTAATAGTGTTTTCAATATTAAACATTAATTTTCAAGTTCATAACCCTTTCCCCGAAGAAAAGTTATGTATGAATTGATCACTTCATGAATATACATTTACATTAAATTAAGGTTCTTAGTGTTTCTTCTTTCAAGGGAAGTTTTAGCTTAGACAAAAACTGTTGGATCAGATCTATATAATTTCATAAGCAACCAGAGACCTTGATCAGACGGCTCTATTGAGCTACAGCAGCTGTCTGATCAAAGTCTACTCTGTTTGCAAAGGTGTGTAAAGGTTTTTAATATGAAGGAAAAGGTTAACCGTTTCCCTTTTGAATATTTATGTTAGAAATAATGACAACATGAATATTCATTAGCTGAATTTTTATGGCACATGTATTGGTAGAAACTAAAGAGTTAGACCTATTATAATTTCATTTTTCCGATAAGAGCCATCTGATCTGGGTCCTCTCTGTTTGCAAATGCATGAAAAAGTGTTTATGCATGAGGGAAAGAGTTTAGGAAAATTCAAAGAAATTGACATTAGACTGCTTGCAAGTATGTGACAAATGTAAACAACGATCATTGCTGATGTCCAACTGGTGTTTAAACTTTAATGATGTAATTAACTTGACACTAATGTCCTGAAATGTGTCAATTGATGACCTATTTGCCTTAGGAGCATAACTTACAGGTGACAAATGGTTTTAAACTCTTAGCATGCTACTAAAAACTTATGAAAAATAGTTTATACGGACAGTTGGATCCGGTAGAAATATCACTGTACTCCTTCCCTCATATAAACGCAGTTGCAAACACATTTGCAAACAGAGTAGACCCAGATCAGACGGCTCCTTTGGGCTCTCATTAGAATCCAATTTGTTTGACACTGGGTCATTAGTTTCTCAAAAGCTAAACACTTTGTCTGACAGAGATGCCGTTTAACGCCTTGCAAACATAGTAAACCCAGATCAATCAGTCAGCTCATCTGTGAGCCATGGGATCAGAGTCTGCTCTATTTGCTCATGGAATTATATAGATTTTTATTCTACATAATTTTTGCCATATCCAAAAAATTCTGTTTCCAAAAATAAGTCATTTTAAAAATTCATCATGTTTTTTGTTTCTTCCCTGAATATTCATCAGGTAAAAGGTTTATCAGATCAGAAATTAGTAAAATTGGTATTCAGATCAGAACAGACAATTTAGTTTTTACATCAGGATAAGGTATAATTTGCTGAAGCATTTTGAGTGACATAAATTGCAGACCCTGATCAGAGGGTTTCAACTCAAGTTACATTGTGTCCTTGTTTTAACCTCGGCTTTACTCCATACATATGCCTTAAATCTACACCTTTGCAAACACAGTAGACCCAGATCGGACGGCTCCAATAGAAGTCGTTTGATCAGGGTCTGCTCTGTTTGTTGAAATTATATAGATTTGATTCTACAGTTTCTGCTATGGCCAAATATCCTGTGTCCATGATTGTGCTATTATAACAAATTAATCTGATTAATATCCATGACATCATTATTATAATACCCCTGATGCAACGAAGTTGCTTGGAGTACATAGTTTTTGACTCGTTCGTTCGTCTGTCTGTCTGTCAGTCCGTCAGTCTGTCCGTGTATTATAAAACACCGTGATGATTGTTGCTCATCAAGCACTTTGATTTCTTGAACAATTTGTTTTAAATTTGCTTTAAGAGTTGTCTTGAATAAAAGCTTATATGAGTTTGATTTTCAGAGGTATCTGTCGTGGAGAACCACTTTTTTTTCTATTTGAGCTTGCTGACACTAAAATTCTTTAATTTTTTACATGAATATTCATGGAGAAAAAGGGCTAAAAGGCAATTGAAATTATCATTAACAATTGTGTTACTGTCAGTAGATGTTTCACCTAATGTGAAGAGTAAAGATAGATATCAGGGACCTGTTTTACTAAATACCGTACTACGGCTTTATCATAAGTTATAACTTATTTTTACGACAATCGCAACCTCCATTTGTGATTGTGGTATGTTAGAACATACAATGAAGTAAACTGTTAGCCTTTATTGCTGCACATTAGAATGTACGATCATTTTGACTGTCCAAGTAGTGATTGTTGTAAATAATTCATTATGATAATTTTAGTGGTAAGATTTAGAGTAATAATGGCCCCCAGGTGGACAAAATTTCATTAGCACATCAACATTATGACCCTGAGGTGAATAGATGAAATCCCTTTTGTACCTGGGTAATAATTCATTATGCAAGGTGTATGTTTATCGAATGTGTCAGGGGTGTGGCAGGATGGAAAATTTATGGAAGAGGCAAGTGGCTTGTTTACATTGTGTTGAAGAGCTTCAGTTGGCTAAAATAAATAAGTCAGAAAATACCTGTTTTTCTTCAGACAAACGGTAGCCCACTTTGTTTAGTGACATTTGTAACCCTTTCAATGCTGAATTTTCAATTGGACTATAAATTTCAAACAGGTCAAGCTTACAGGAGTCCTAGGAGCTCTTTTCATCTTGGTTTACACTGTTTGCATTTAAAGGACATTAGTGACTGGTTTAAATTGTAATGAAAGGGTTAAATAAATCAAGTGTCTGATTTAAAAAAAATGTGTAATTCTAAAGCTTGTTAAGATTGAATCAGGGTCTCCGAGTCAATTTTGTTGACTGTGGCACTGTTTTTAGTTGTCCATTTCTTAATGAATATTTATGTAAGAGATGATAATTATTTCATGAATATTAAATAGCTATATTTTTATAATGGCAATTGAATTTTTTTTTGGCCATGGCGGAAACTGAAGAAAATTTGATTCATTTTGGTAACCCTTTACTCCATAAGTATGCCTTCCTATGTGTTTGCAAACAGAGTAGACCCAGATCAGATGGCTCCTTTAAGTTCTGCTCCATTTGCTTATTGAATACTATAGATCTGATTCTACAGTTTCTGCTATTGAAAACATTGCGTTTGAGTGTGTTTATATGTCATATTCATGGTTGTCATTATTTCTTGCATGAATATTCATGGTGTAAAGGGTTAAAGACCATATTTTGCTATCCTAAGGATGGATGTTGTGTTTTTTCATTTCCAATAAACAACTTTTGAGGGATCTGAAACTTTACTCTTTGCATGCTTAGGTGGCAGATTATCCTGTCATTTATGACCTAATGCAAATAGTTTGGATCCAGATCAGGCCCAAAAATGTTTGTCATGCAGGCTCAACTTATGCAAAACATCAGACAGAAAATTAATAGTTGCAGATAAAAATTGACAACAGAATTACTTGGCATGCAAAGAGTTAAGCATTTGTTAATGCTGATACAGACTTAGCCCATTCCTCCATGAATATTCATGTAAGAAATAATGATGTCATGTCAATATTAATTAAATTAATTTGTTATAACAGTACGTTGACATGGGAATTTTTTACCATAGCTGAAACTGTAGAATAATATCTAATATTACCGTAATCATAGGAGCCATCTGATCTGGGTCTACTCTGTTTGCAAAGGCGTATTAATGGAGTGAAGGGTTAATTATTAGTTTGAAATCA
The DNA here is from genome assembly GCA_963576725.1 of Azorinus chamasolen. Taxonomy (NCBI): domain Eukaryota; kingdom Metazoa; phylum Mollusca; class Bivalvia; order Cardiida; family Solecurtidae; genus Azorinus; species Azorinus chamasolen. The sequence goes on along the minus strand of OY755236.1, from coordinate 43,586,435 downwards.
GCTTGGATACAAAAAATTTATGTGATGCTTAATTAGTGAATCAGATAATGTTAATATATTTACATAATTATATACAGCTGACTGATGACAATTTCACTGCTGAGTAAGGATAAATTGTAATAAAACTTGCATAAAAACTAGATGCACCTAATGTGACATAAATGCACTTCATGACACTAACTTTTTTTAATGCTGGACATGCATGCACAGGCGTTTGCAAACAAATTGTAGACCCAGATCATAGAGCTCCTAAAGGAGCTCTTTGATCAGGGTCTGCACTGTTTGTCATTTAAAATCACCTAGCAAGTTTAGCCTTTCAAACTGAGTGGACTCTACAGTTAAACACTGATAGGCTATTCCACTCTGAAAATCAGCATTTATAAGGTTAGACGGACTTAATATTGTGCTGTTGCATAAGATCAAAGTGAATTTGCTTGATCGACAGATTTAATCTTTCAATCAGTGGACTTGCGATTACATGTATAATCTAGTCTAGCATTATAATGGAGACTTTGTGATCACATTTTCAAACAGTTTGGATCCAGGTGAGACACCATTTGACAGAATTGAATTGTTTTACACTCCAACATGTTGTGGGGGTGGTTTTTTTTTGTTTTGGTTTTTTTTTTTTTGGGGGGGGGGGAGGGGGGGGTGGGGAGGGGGGGGGGGGGGAATTGGAAGAAAACTTACTTTAAGAACTGACAATTTAATTTTTGCAGAAGAAAATACCAAGTATATATTGTAAAGGTTATTTATATACATCCTTAGGTATACATAGGTTTGACAGTCTCTTAAAACCAAAATTTGAGGCCATCTGAGCTGGTCTGCAGTGTTTGCAATGGAAGAACTCCAATGCTACTAAATTCTCCCTTTAACAAACATAGCTTGATCTGTAAGGGAACAAGAGAAAGTCCATTTGTAATAATCTGTATGAAAGGTTGACAGAATACTACATTTGACAGTTGAAATATACCAGTAAAGAGGAGCAGTCAACCAGAAACGTGTCCACAGGCAATGTGTGTCAGTTTGTGTATCAGTTTCTGACAAGAAGATGACATTCATATCACAAATTTCTTTCTGTTGGATTTAAGATAGTTTGTGAAGTTACTTCTCTGACAACAGACTGTAATATTCTAGAGAATATGTGATTATTGGTTGGTTCTAGCTGTTTCCATATTGGTTAAAGGTCACTTGGTGAAGGTAAGATATGGATAATTACACAGATTGCAAGTGGGATGGGCGAGTCCTTAGAAAAGCGAATCAGGTGACATACAAAAGGGACAATATCCATGGAGTTTTGTGCATATTTGCGTAAAACATGTTACTCTAGAATGCTTTATTCTTGTTTAGTTTAGGCACCCGTGTCACTAGTGACAGTAGAATGCTTTTCTTTGATCAGCCGAGTCCTCTAGGAGTATTCTGATCTGGTTCTGGTCTGGTTTATGTTTGTGTCAGTTAACTATTTTAGAACAAATGGGCTGACCTATATTCATGGACAGTGGAGGTTGTTTTTACTCCATTCTAAATGACATACCTTTGCAAATACAGTAGACTAAACTCAGATGGCTACAGTTGGAGCAGTCTGATCAGGATCTGCTCTGTTTGCTTATGACTTACATGATTGTATGCTCTGTTTGCTTATATACATACTAGAAATATCATTCTATAGTTTCTGCCATGATCAAATATTCCCTTGCAAATGGTAAAATATTCTCTAGAAGTACCCCTTTCTACGCCTTTGCAAACAGAGAAGACACAATCAGATGATGATCAGTCAGCTCTGTTTGCTTTATGGAATAATATCTGATTCTACAATTTCTGCTTTGGCAATGATTTAATGTGTTAATATGCTATGTTAAATATAATTAATCAAATTGATATTCATGATGTCATCATTTCTGATATCATTGAATATTAATGGAGTAAAGGGTTAAGCCTATATTTTGTAATTGCACTTACCCAATTATATGAATTGTTATTTATCTCATTTTCATTTGGAGGGATGTTTCTACAAGATTTCTCTAGCTGATGTGATATTTAGAAAGTGAATAAGCTGAATGTGCCCTCTGATCTGGGTCCACACAGTTTGATTTCACCTAGTTAATATCATAATTTGTGAAACAAACAGGAGTTGTCTGATCTGGGTTAACACCCTCCGCATACGTCCATTTTAGGGCAGACCACTACAGGGGTCCTTAGGTTTGATTTCCTTTTGGACCAAGTCTTTCAGACGAAACCATAAACCGAGGTCCATTGTATCAGTGCTTTGCACCAGGGCATCTAAAAGAACCTGAGAAACTCTTTCGATAGTAAGAGAAGTGCACCGAGCCCTGTATATCCTCTCCCCGGTTATTGCCATGATTACTTTTTATACGCCCACCTAATAAAGGTGGTCGTATATTGTCGTGGCCCTGTCCGTCCGTCCGTTCGTTCGTTCGTTCGTTCGTTCGTTCGTCCGTCAACATTTTGTTTGTCCGCTGTTTTCTGGGAAAACTATTAGACAGATATTAATGAAACTTCACACAAATGTTAAATGCATGAAGATCTGAAGCTGAGTGGATTCTGAGGTTCATTTAATTTTTCATTTCAGAGTTATGGCCCTTGTCCTTAAAAAATATGCAAATAGTTTGTCCGCTGTTTTCTGGGAAAACTATTTGAGAGATATTAATGAAACTTCACACAAATGTTTAATGCATCAAGATCTGAAGCTGAGTCGATTCTGAGGCTCATTTGATTTGTCGTTTCGGAGTTATGGCCCTTTTACTTAAAAAAATAATGCAAATACATGCAAATAGTTTGTCCGCTGTTTTCTGGGAAAATTATTTGACAGATATTAATGAAACTTCACACAAATGTTCAATGCATCAAGATCTGAAGCTGAATTGATTCTGAGGTTTCATTTGATTTGTCATTTCGGAGTTGTGACCCTTGTCCTTAAAAATATGCAAATAGTTAGTCCGCTGTTTTCTGGGAAAACTATTTGAGAGATATTAATGAAACTTCACACAAATGTTTAATGCATCAAGGTCTGAAGCTAAGTCGATTCTGAGGCTCATTTGATTTGTCGTTTCGGAGTTATGGCCCTTTTACTTGAAAAATAATGCAAATACATGCAAATAGTTTGTCCGCTGTTTTCTGGGAAAACTATATGACAGATATTAATGAAACTTCACACAAATGTTAAATGCATCAAAATCTGAAGCTGAGTTGATTCTGAGGTTCATTTGATTTTTCATTTCAGAGTTATGGCCCTTGTCCTTGAAAAATATGCAAATTGTTTGTCCGCTGTTTTCTGGGAAAACTATTTGACAGATATTTTTGAAACTTCATACACATGTTTAATGCATCTAGACCTAAAGCTAAGTTGAGTCTGAGGATCATTTGATTAAATGTTTCGGAGTTATGGCCCTTGCACTTAAAAAAAATAATGCAAATCTATGCAAATATGAGGATGGCCATAACTTTTTCATTTAAAATGATATTTGCTTCAATTTTTTTATATGGTTAAACCTTAATGTGAATTTTCACATATATTGCGGGGTTTTTGATATGTCATGTTATTCTAAAGTTATGGTCCTTGAACTTTGTGTGTTTGTTGCTTTGTTAGTCGGTAAATTTTTAGTTTGTCGGTTGATATAAATGAAACTTAACAACTTAATACAAATGTTTTAAGCAACAAAATTTGAAGCTGAGTTTATTTTGAGGTTCATTCAGTTTGTCTTTACAGAGTTATGGCCATTGCACTTTACAAAAATCTGCAAAAATGAGGATTAGCTGTAACTTTTTTTATTTAATAAGATATTCACTTCATTTTTTAAAAAAAATAGTACCACCTTAATATGGAAATCAAGATCTGAAGCACAGATTAGAAAATGTCAACACTTATAAGGCATGTTGAATTGGAGAAAGTTTGCAAGTGGGCGTATTATGTACCGTATGCGGTACTCTTGTTACTAAATCTCCCTTCCCCTCAGAAAATGTGTCTGATCTGGGTAACACTCTTTGCTTATGTCCATTTTAGGGACATTGAGGAACAGTGGGTTACGGTACTCTAAAACACTCATCAACACTTTCAAATTAATTAATGGTATTATAGATTATTATTATTATTATTATTGCCATTGATTACTGTCGACAAAAAATTCTCCCTTCCCCACAGAAAAATTGTTAAATCCTCTACTGAATAACCCTATAATGGCTTTGCAAACAGAGTAGACCCAGATCAGAAGTCATTTATATGAGCCATCTGAAGAAGGTATTGTACAGTTTCTGACAAAATTTGTGGGGTCCTTATTCCATTATGAAAATAATACATGTATCTCATTAACTGTTTGGTATGTACACACACACACACACACACACATAGATCAGAGGCCAGGCTCAGGACTTTAGCTGTTTGCATAGGTTATAACAAATTATAGTTCACAGCGTTGAAAGGGTGAACTGTCATCCATAATTAATATTTTTCTCAATTAATTGTATACTAAGTTTAACACCGCTAGATAAATGAAACTGTAAGCTTGAGGCAGAGAATATTGTGTTAATTGTCTTGAGGATTTAACCCTTTGAATGTGGGACTCGCATGCACTGTCATTTGCATACAATGTAGAGCCAGATCAGAGGGCTCCTAGAGGGTCCCTTTGATCAGGGTCTGCACTTTTTTCTTACAGAATCCTCTGGCAAGTTTAAGCCTTTTCATACTGGGTGTACATTTATAGTTAAACAGTGATGGGCTATTCCACTCTGAAATTCAGTGTTGAAAGAGTTAACCAAGTAAGATTGGAAGGCAAACAGTACAGATTTGTTTAACAGGTAATAACCACTTGCTTGTTACCTGTATGTTAGCGCTGGTTTCCCTTCGACTGTGGAAAATAATGTCCGCTTCAAAAAATGGTTGTTTCAAGTCTGAAGTTCTGTCAGACATGTTTTTACAAAGTATGAGGAGACTATAGACTGACAGGGAAGAAGTTTTTAATTCAGAGTCAGGCATATTCAAATAAGAAATCTGGATCCAACTATTGGATATCTAGTCTCTTTTAGCTCATTACTAATGTTTGACAGACTTATTTTGTCAGCACAAACGAAATGTATCATTGTATCCAATTTGTAGGTCACGGGCTCATGTCAGAAAGTCAGGTTCATCTAAGAATAGGCATTTACTACATGAAGCCCCCTCCTCCTCTCCAAAAAATTAAAATGATATCGAAATACATTATAACCAACCAAACAAACAAATTAACAAACAGACAGATAGATAGACAGACAGACAGACAGACAGACAGACAGACAGACAGACAGGCAGGCAGACAGACAAATTAATCAGTCAAGAAAAGAAAAAAAAGTGTCAGTAAAAGTTTTAGTTTAAGATTACATTGTATAATGTTGAGGTATTGTCGGGATTCTATGCCTACAACATTTCATTCTGCTGTTTGCATATGAAATAATTGTTAAAGATCTGCAGTTTCTGCCTTGGTTCCCTTGTTCATGCATGGTACATGTACCATGATAAAAAATCAGCTTATAATATCATGTCAGTATTATTTCTGACATGAATATTTATGGAGTTAACTTCTGGATTAAATTGACAGAACATTTAACCAGGACATTTTCTCGGCCTTGTAATATTTAGAACCAGACAGAAAAACAAACTATTAAATCTGCTTAGTCCAGAAAACTGATAGGCGTAGTCATCACAAATTACCAGAAAATAGGTCAGGCATTGTTTTATAAGAGTTGCTAGGTAACACCCTATATCACACAGGTGTCTGTTTGAAACTGCCAAGCTCATTAATCTAGACTTTAAGAGATATATCTTTTGACAGATAAAAAATCATGTCCGCCATCTTCATTTTGAATGTAACTAAGAAAAACATACTTTTTACTGGACATCTTGGTTTCAGAGTTTCATATTGACTTGATCATTTTCCTACAAAAACAATGCTTAATTGCACTATTGTAGAAATTTGACCACAGACTAAATAGTTATTCAATTAATTAAGTTGGTGAATATTCGTGAAGTGAACAGCGGTGTAATCTATCCAGCTTGAACTCAGAGGGGGCCCTTTGGGCCTATGGACTTGTTATAGGAGGTCATCCATACATGGTGGGGGCCAAAAGTAAAGATAGCTAGGATAACATGTAACAGAAAGATACCAATTTATTGATTCCAAGACAAACTGTGCAATATATTAGAAACAATTATCACTTAATTTGAATCGAAACTTCCTTGCACTTGCAATCGCATCCTTTTCGGGTCACTGTCAATACATTTCTGAGGACATTGTATTTTTTTAACATGAGAAATGTCACTTGTGTTCTTGGATATGAAACTTTGACTTGTCCTTGATTTGCTCAACTTTGATGTATAATACCTACTGAATATTCATGAACAAAAGAGTTATAATGAAATATGGAAGGTGGAACATTGTAGCCATTTTGGAAAGCAAAGAAAAAGATCTATTAAATTCCATTAGCAAACAGAGCAGACCCTGATCATACGGCTCCTATAGGAGCCGTCTGATCTGGGTCTACTCTGTTTGCAAATGCGTGAAAACACGTTTATATGGGGGAAAGGGATAAGGAAAGGGTTAAATACACACTTTAATCAAGTGTACAGCTGATCAGGAGTAATTTCAGTTTATTTAGTGCAAATGCTGTCTTCAACCTTTGGCACCATACACTTAATGTAGTTTATTTGAAGGTGTAATAGATTAAAGCATGGATAATTGACAATAAAGTTTGAAGTACAGTCTGGAGAAAAAAATGATACTACATCAAAGTGCAACGCTGTTACTTGTACTGAAGTTTTGTGGGTTTATTCAATATTAGTCGAGTGTTTGTGAAGGACTGTACACTTTTCAATGATTATCTTTCTAAGCTTTTATTGTCTGAAGGTATAACCCTGTACTTGCTCAATATGCATGTAATAAATAATGATGACATGAACATTAATTGACGTAATTATTATAATGTAAACATTTTAAGGGAATGTTTTTGCTTTGGCAAAAACTTTTAAAGTCATCTCTATATCATGTCATAAGCAGACAGAGCAGACCCTGGTGGCAGGTGGCTTCTACAGGGTTCATCTGATCATCTGGGTCTACTCTGTTTACAAAGGCATGAAAAAACATTTATATGATGGAAAGGGATAAATTCATTAAAAGTTATGTATTCTTTACTGTTTTAATTATGAAAAATAGCAGTCATACCCTAACTACACTAAGTATTCGCATAGACAAACTTTGGAAAATAGTACAGACCCAGATGGACCAGTGTTTGATCAAGTATTTGCTACTATGTCAGTCTTGTCAGTCTTGTTTAACCCTTTCCCTCATGTAAACGTGTTTTCACACATTTGCAAACAGAGTAGACCCAGATCAGACGGCTCCTATAGGAGCCGTCTGATCAGGGTCTACTCTGTTTGCTAATAGAATTTTAAAGATCTGTGTCTTTACTTTCTAAAATGGCTACAATATTCCATTTTCATTATAACTATTTTGGCCATGATTATGCAGTAGGTACTGAAAAATGAAAAAAACATAGAACAGGGAAAGGGTTAAAGTTATCAAAATGGTGACAAATTGAATTATTCAGCTTTCCAAACCAGTGGAGAGGGGAGATTGATTGTTTGAATATTCAGGGTAATGACAATACAGTTTGAAACGATAGGTCTATTCAAGTCAGTATTTCGCCAATGATAATCCTTGCAACCAATGCTGACATTATAAATTTCACGTATTAGTCACCTTGATCAGACACCATTCAAATCACATTCAAATGTGATGGTTGATCAGCCTTTGCACTTTTTGTAAAGTCTAACATGAACTAAGTAACCCTTTCATACTGCCTAACTTATAATGAATTAAAGATGTATGTAAACAACAGTGAGTCCAGATATTTGATGTGTAAATTAAAACATTTTCACAAATTACTCCTTTATTTCTCCACCAAACCCTATATTGTGACCACTCTTTAGAATCACCTCAAAGAGATGATTTTAAAGAGTGGTCACACCATAGGGTTTGGAGGAAAATGATGATTTTAGTATTTGAGGTAACACACCTTTATCTGTTGCTCTGTGTAATTATGATTTTTCTGCTAAACAAGTTTGTTGTCAGTGGTAACTTACTTATTGAATTAGGTTTTATGGGCCCATCATGAACAACAAGAAAAAAATATATATTTAGAGCCAAGCCTAGAATGTCAAAACCATAACATGTACTGTAAAGATTCTCAGGATAATCTTGATTTGAGAGTGCTTAGTGACTTGATATTGAGAAAATATATTTTTGACTATGATTTGTCTTTAATGATTAATGAACTTGTAAATGAACAATGATTGATTGAACATGTGAAGGGACAACCGATAAGAACCTGTTTGAGATTGTAAGAAAGTGTTTTGTAGAAGAACAATGAGGTGTTTATGGACCATTCTGTCTGGCTTAACTAATGTTTTTGCAGTTACTGTTATCAAGTGCATTAGAAGAACACTTGGTGTATTCTAGCCTCAGCAGAAGCTTGTGTTTGTGTGGAGGGCAGTGTAGGAACAGAATTGTCTGAGGAAGTTGTATTATGTATCCAGTGATAAATCATTGGTACTTTAAGTACCAACCAATACTATTCAAATTATAGTACACATGGTTGGTACTGGATAGAAAAGTGGCAGAACTATCCCTGTAATGCTGAGTGTCAGGAGTTTCTAGTGTAAATCTAATCGGATGTAACTAACTGATATGCTGTAATTAAACATTAGTTGCTTGCCAGGCCACTAAAACTAAGTGTTTAACAACTTAGGTCTTTCAGACCTTTAACCATTTACCTCATGAATATTCATGTTAAAATATTTACAGCATGAATATTACTTTCATGAACTTTTATAATTGCGTATGAAGGCAGGGATGTTTGGTCTTAGTAGACGGCTTCTCATAGAATCAGATCTACCGTATATTATTTATTTTATAAGCAAACACAGTAGATCTGATATGACTCTACTGAAATTGTTTGCAAAGCGATAGACTAAAGATGTATTCATGCAGTAAAGGAAGCTGTTGAATGCATCTGGAATGTAATGCAGAAACTCATATTGGAACCTTCGGCATTGCAACTTTCATTCCACATTATACAGACAGATCATTAGACATCATATGAATGGTAGGTAACTGTAGAGAGAGGTTTTACTGTAGATAATTAAAACCAATTTTGAATACACTTAACCTTTTCCCAGTTTAGTTTTCCTGTAAGAAATAATGGCATCATGAATATTTATTTGGATTTAATTTTGATAATAGTATAATTATGAACACATTAACCCTTTACTCCATGAATATTCATGAAATATTTAATGACCTCATGAATATGAATTAGATGAATTTGTTATAATTGATCATGTACAAAGGAAATTTTGGTCTAGGCAGAAACTAGAATCTAACTAATCTATGTTTAGTTTGTTATATCATAAGCAAACAGAGCACTGACCCTGATCAGATGGCTCCTATAGGAGCCATCTGATCTGGGTCTACTCTGTTTGCAAAAGCGTAGAAAGGCATATTTATAATGGAGGAAAGTGTTAAATGGTATATAACACATTAAATTTTGGCCATGTCAGAAATGATAGAGTCAGATCTATATTATTCCTTAAGCAAACAGAGCAGACCCTGATCAGACGGATCCTATAGGACAGTCTAATCAGGGTCTGCTCTCTGTTTGCTTATGGAATTATGATAGATCTGACTACAGTTTCTGCCAGTATCAAAAGTCTTATGTACATAATTATGCCATTATAAAAATTCAGCTAATAGATATTCAGGATGCCATTAATTCTGCAATGATTTATTTAAACAGGGAAAGGGTTAAAGATTCTAATTTCTACCACATGCATGCTTGCATATATGTGAGCTTAGAATATTGAAACTTTGCACTGAACACTTTTCTTATTACCGTGCTTTTATTGAGTATCGGGTAATCCTATCTAGATAGATATTGATGCTTATATGTATTTATTTATGCAATAATGGGAGAAGTTTTTAACCCATCCTACACTGAATTTTCAAATGGACTATTCCAAATTGAAACAAGATAAAGCTTGCGCTGAATATTAAAGGTTTTAAATTTTAAAGAAAAGTGCAACATGACAAGCAATGCAGGTCCTAATGAGAGGACTCTTCTAGTAGCCTTGAGTCCACCCACACCGTTTGTAAAGGACATTAGTGACTCGTTTCCTGCATTAGTTAACTGCACTGAAAGGGTTAATGTAGATATGAAATATTCAGTTGGTTCATCACAGCTTAACTTAAGAGTTAGAGCAGAAAAAATTTGCATTGTCTTATGGTGCACAATGTGTGTGTGGTCTGTACTCCAAAGGGTTATCAACACCTTGAATGCTGAACTTTCATTGTGGACTGGTCTATCATTGTTTAAAGATGGCGTCCATTCAGTATAGATAGGTATAATTAATTTTGTGATAGTGTTTCACCCCCTTACTCCATAAATACGCCTTTCTACAACTTTGCAAACAGAGTAGACCCAGATCAGATGGCTCATGGAGGAGCCATCTGATCAGGGTCTGCTCTGTTAGCTCACCTGAGCAAAGCTCAGGGTGAGCTTTTGGGATACTTGAATGTCCGGCGTCCGTCGTCCGTCGTGCGTCGTCCGTCGTCCGTCGTCCGTCGTCAACAATTTGCTTGTGAACACTCTAGTGGTCACAATTGTAGTCCAATCTTCATGAAACTTGGTCAGAATGAATGTCTTGATAAAATCTCGGACAAGTTCGAAAGTGGGTCAAGTTGGGTTAAAAACTAGGTCACTAGGTCAAATAGTAGGAAAACCTTGTGAACCCTCTACAGGTCACATTTTTAGCCCAATTTTCATGAAACTTGGTCAGAATGATTGTCTTGATAAAATCTCGGAGGAGTTTGAAAAATGGGTCATGTGGGGTAAAAAACTAGGTCACTAGGTCAAACAGTAGAAAAACCTTGTGAACACTCTAGTGGTCACAATTTTAGTCCAATCTTCATGAAACTTGGTCAGAATGAATGTCTTGATAAAATCTTGGACGAGTTCGAAAGTTGGTCAAGTTGAGTTAAAAACTAGGTCACTAGGTCAAACAGTAGAAAAACCTTGTGAACACTCTAGTGGTCACATTTTTTGTCCAATCTTCATGAAACTTAGTCATAATGATTGTCTTGATAAAATCTTGGACAAGTTTGAAAGTGGGTTATGTGGGGTTAAAAACTAGGTCAAATAGTAGGAAAACCTTGTGAACACTCTAGAGGTTACATTTATAGCCAAATCTTCATGAAAATTGGTCAGAATGATTGTTCTTATAAAATATTGGACAAGTTTGAAAGTGGGTTATGTGAGGTCAAAAAGTAGGTCACTGGGTCATATCTTAGAGAAATCTAGTTTACACTCCAGTGGCCACATTTTTAGCCCAGTCTTCCTCAAACTTGCTCAGAGTGTTTGTCTTGGTGATATCAAGGTTGAGTGTGATCATTGGTTGGGTGGGAATAAAAAGTAGGTCACTAGGTTAAATCTTTGAAAAAATACTTTAGAGGACACATTTTAGCCCAATCTTCATTGGTCAGAATCATTGTCTTGATCAAATCAATAGACTAAATTTTTGAAACTCTTGTTCTGCAGAACCACTGCTCATGATTCACTGCTCATGATCCACTGTCAACATTGTTCATATATTGCCCCTAAGGTCAATATTGACCCTAACCATGGGCTACCCAGCAAAAATCTGAAATCTATGGTAATCAGGTGAGCGATTAAGGGCCATCTTGGCCCTCTTGTTTTCTTATGGTATATTATAGAACTGATTCTATAGTTTCTGCCTTAAAGTCAAAATGTCCTGTTTACATGCTTATGATATGTTTATAATTCATGATGTCATTGTTTCTTACATAAATATTCACGGAGTAAAGGGATAATTATTATGACAAACATTGCAGATCCTGATCAGAGGGCTCCTCTTGGAGCCCTTTAATCTTGGTCTACTCTGTTTGCAAATACCAGTTTACACAGTCCCTTGTTCTGTAAAATAGTGAAATAAATAGTTATATATAATTATATGGGCATCATTTTACCTTTTATCTCAGAGACACTTTTTCACGCCATTGCAGAGTACCAATATTAGACAGGGTCAGTCTGTTCAGGGTTTACTCGGTTTGCCTGCGGAATTATACAGATCTGATTCTAAAGTTTCTATCTGGCCAAAAGTTCCCTTGTCCAAGGAACCATTATAAAAATTCAGTCGAATTTAATAAAGTAAATAAATATTTGTGAGGTAAAGTTTTAACACTAAGTGACTTTCATCTGCTAAATTCATTGTCTGCTACATAATTCTTCAAGACTTAGTACATTTCTATTTATTTTTTTAACCCTTTCCCTGTAACTGTTGAATATTCATGTAAGAAATATGGCACCCACATTTTGAAAACAATAGCTTCTTTGACAAATAAACATTAGTACTTTGAATTTTTTTATACCCCCCTTTTGAAAAAATGGGGTATATTGCTTTGCACATGTCGGTCGGTCTGTCGGTCGGTTGGTCGGTAGATCGATGGTTTCCGAATGATAACTAATAAACGACTTGGCATAGAAACTTCAAACTTGCTGTGGTGGTTGTTCATGATAAGTAGATGACCCCTAATGTTTTTGAGGTCACTAGGTCAAAGGTCAAGGTCACCATGACCTAAAATGTTGAAATAGTTTCCGATCAATAACTGCTCAAGGGTTTGGCTTGGGATCTTCAAACTTGCTGTGGTGGTTGGTCACGACCTCTGGATGACCCCTATTGTTTTTGAGGTCACTAGGTCAAAGGTCAAGGTCACCATGACCTTAACTGGTTAAATGGTTTCCGATCAATAACTGCTCAAGGGTTTAGCTTAGAATCTTCAAACTTGCTGTGGTAGTTGGCCATGACCACTGGATGACCCCTATTGTTTTTGAGGTCACTAGGTCAAAGGTCAAGGTCACCATGACCTTAACTGGATAAATGGTTTCTGATCAATAACTGCTCAAGGGTTTAGCTTAGAATCTTCAAACTTGCTGTGGTAGTTGGCCATGACCACTGGATGACCCCTATTGTTTTTGAGGTCACTAGGTCAAAGGTCAAGGTCACCATGACCTTAACTGATAAAATGTTTTCTGATCAATAACTGCTCAAGGGTTTGGCTTAGAATCTTCAAATTTGCTTAGGTTGATGGTCATGACAACTAGATGAGCCCTGTTGATTTTGAGGTCACTAGGTCAAAGGTCAAGGTCACCATGACCTTAACTGATAAAATGTTTTCTGATCAATAACTGCTCAAGGATTTGGCTTAGAATCTTCAAACTTGCTGCGGTAGTTTGCCATGACAACTGGATGACCCCTATTGGTTTTGAGGTCACTAGGTGAAAGGTCAAGGTCACCATGACCTTAACTGGTAAAATGGTTTCTGATCAATAACTGCTCAAGGGTTTGGCTTAGGATCTTCATATTTGCTAAGGTGGTTGGTCATGACAACTAGATGAGCCCTGTTGTTTTTGAGGTCACTAGGTCAAAGGTCAAGGTCACCGTGCCTTAACTGGTGAAATGGTTTACGATCAATAACTGCTCAAGGGTTTGGCTTAGGATCTTCAAATTTGCTGTGGTGTTTGGTCATGACAACTAGATGACCCCTATTGATTTTGAGGTCACTAGGTCAAAGGTCAAGGTCATCATGACCTTAAGTAATGAAATGGTTTCCAATTAATAACTGCTCAATGGTTTGGTAAGGGACCTTCAAACTTGCTATGGTAGTTGCTCGTGACCACTAGATGACCCCTAAAGTTGTTGATGTCACTAGGTCAAAGGTCAAGGTCACCATGACCTTAACTTGTGAAATGTTTTCAGATCAATAAATGATCAGTGGTTTGGCTTAGGATCTTCAAAGTTGCTGTGGTGATTAGTCATGACCGCTAGATGACCTCTGTAGTTGAGGTCACTAGATCAAAGGTCAGGGGGTCTGGGGGGTATACATGTTTTACAAACATCTCTTGTTCAGTCTTGTCTTGGTGAGAACCTGGAATCTGCTTTAGTTGAGCAAAGCAGCTGTGTGAATTAACCTTTGAATGCTGAATATTCAAAGTGGTGGAATGGCTGATCAGTGTATAATATATTGAGTCTCGTTAGTAAGAAAAACTTACTGGTAACTTTGCTATGGGTTTTTTAATGAGATGCAGCGAAGACCCTGATCAGAGGGCTTCTGTAGAGCCCTCTGATATTTGTCTGCACTGTTTGCAAATGTTAGTATACTCGTTTCCGGCATTCAAAGGGTTTACAACAACCTGTCTACAAGCTGATGTTCAGTTCAAGATCATTTGGATCATGTGTCTCAATAACAAGCTTTTCTTTATATTTTCAGATGCCCGGCCCATTTCCCTTGCATCTGATTCTGAGGAAGATGTACTAAACAGATCTCAAAGTTCAGGTAAGCTATCGGAGTATATAAGACAGCTGTCAATAAGACTTCATCCTTTGAATGCAGGAAAGAGTTCATTGGTATTTGAAAACAATATAGAACTAGACCAGAGGGTTCTTAGAGGCACTGTTTGTCATTCAGTCCTTTAATTAACCCTTTCCCCAATAGGCTATTTTTAGATCCAACCTCTGAATAAATCTACCAAAAAGGAGCATTAACTAGAGAAAAGGATAATTTTAGAATTTTGTAGTTTGAAACAATTGTGATAAATAGAGCATTTGCTCCTATAGGTCTTAGCAAATGCTCTATTTATCACAATGGTTTCACAAAGTGCCTTTCACAGAGCCGTCAAAAGTCGTCAATATGAGGGAATGGGTTAATGAAGTAAAACCCTTTACTCCATAAATACGCCTTTCCATGCCTTTGCAAACAGAGTTACTAAGACCCAGATCAGACGTTTCATATAGGAGCCATCCGAGCAGGGTCTGCTCTGTTTGCTGATACATCATGAATACATTACTTTTAGGCCATGACAGACACTGTAGAATCATAATCCATACTATTTATGAGCAAACAACACCCTGATCTGGCTCTGCTTTGTTTGCAAAGGCATAGAAATATAGAATAAAGGCTTAGAGGAGCTTTTTTTATCAGGGTCTGCACTATTTGCTGCTCATATTATTTTTCTAAAGGATATATAACAAATGAATTTAATGTAGAAACGTTAATGCCCATCTAAAAATAAAAATTAAATTCATTAAAAATATATATTTGAGCAAGTTTGCTCTGAGGAAATAGGAGGCTTAAATGCTTTTGTTTGTAATCGAAGAATTAACAAATAAACAAATAAGAACAACGACATTTTTATAATTTAGTACTTTATATGGAGAAATAGTGTGTGTCATCTGGCCTTAATGCGCTTTATTGGCGAAATTCCTGTGTTACTTTTTAGAAACTGCTAGTCCAAAATTACTCTGTAATATCAGTGGTGAGTTGTTATGTCATTTTATGCAATATACAGCGGAATGTGGCTGTTATTCAGTTGACGATTTCCAAATGTCAGCTGAAATTCCGCAGTCGCAGTCTCCTATACAGCACTGTTGTCAACATCTGCTGGATGGTGAATGGTAGTGGTGTGTGTTTGTCGTTTGGAAATACAGAAAATTATTGCTGGAGGAAAGTGACTTCTTCTTTGTCATGTTATTGATTGTTATCCTGAGTATATCTGAAAAAAAACAACATTGAGACACCAAAGAATAAAGAATTGTGGATCGCAGTCGGAAGTTTGCTTAATTTTGGTTCACTTACCATTTCTTAAAGAGAGTAGGATTGAATGTGTGTTCTTTAATGTATTTGGTGATACTGTCAAAGCAAGAAGAGATTTCAGGATGCTTCACAGATGTTTGCATTTTCATTGTCTCAGACAAAAAGTGACTTTAAGGGACGAGTTTGTCTTGCTATGCAGACTCTGAACAACTGTTTTATTTACTTGCTAGATTTGCTAAGCATTTTGATTTGCAAGCATTACTCTAATCTAAGATTAGATATGAAGTAATTTAAGATTTCTAACAATTTGTTAGTGAGGTCGTGGCCATATGTTCAAAAGTGTTTTTCCTGGAAGAAGGATTAAATAGCATTGTCATTTTGATGCACCACTTAAGACTAAAACTGTTGTTAGCTATGGAAGTTAAGTGATGTTAATAGAGTTTGTTTTAATTAACCCTTTACTTGATGAATATGCATGTAAGAAATAATGACTTTGAATATTAATTAGCCAAAAATTTAAGTGTGTTATCAACAAGGGCATTGTTATTTCATAAGCAAACAGAGGAGAGCCTGATCAGACAGCTCCTGCATGGAGCCATCTGATCTGCGTCTAATCTGTTTGCAAAGGCTTGAAAAAGCATTTTTATGATGGAGAGGGTTAATCATATATTTGTTGGGTTCTTAGTGCAGACTTTGATTACGTGTAGAACTGTCTACTGTGGGAGATGGAACCAAGAACTCATGGACAAATAATAGCTTGGTTAAGTTGTGACACCAAAAAATGAAAAGACTGACTTGTAAAAGCTGGATGTTATTTAAATGTACTCTGTGAAATATTTGAATGAGGAAAAAAGGGTGGGGATTAGAACAGGAAGGGGAGGATTACTGTCAAGTTAAGATTTGTTAAGGAGAATTTATTGTGTTTAATCGCATAGTGTCACTGCAGTGAAAATAATGTCACAAACACATAGCTATCCACTCAGTAGCCGAAAACAGAGGATGCTGGCAGCACGAGGTTAGTTGACTTTTATTTGAGTTGAATCATGATACAAGGGGCTTATTACAGTTGCAAACAAAGACAAGCTGCCTGGTCAGAGTCTATACACATTACTGACAGTAGTGTCTGCAGTATTTATAGTCATCTGGGCAGTGTAGATTCCGGTCATATGCCACTGCTCGATATGGACTGCCTGCATGGGTGAAAGCTTTGTAATACTTCACTCCATAAATAAGCCTTTTAATGCTTTTGTAAACAGAATAGACCCGGATTAGACAGCTCCTATATGAGCTGTCTGGTGACAGGGTCTGCCCTGTTTGCTTATAGAATAACAAACATCTGATTCTGCAGTTTTTGTCATGGCCATATTCCCCTGTTCACATGGCATTATGAAAAATCATGTACATGTAATTAATATCTATGATGTCACTCTATCTATATCTATGCGAAGTGCAGATGATAATTATTTAGTGTGCAAAGTAAAGGGTTAACCTTGTGAATGATGAATATCCACGTAGGAAATAATGACAGCTTGAATATTAATTATCTTAACTTTTATCAATTACATTATTAGCTCAAGAACATAATGGCCATTTGAGTCTGTAGAATTAGAGATGCATGACTGTATAAAATTTCATAAGCAAACATACCTGACCTGATCAGATGGCTCATACATCCATCCGTCTGATGGGAGTCTACTCTGATCAGTGTTAACCATTTCCTCCCTGAATATTCATTGGATTAGTTGTTATAAGATTATACATGGACACTGGAATTTGTAGTCATGGCAGAAACTGTAGAATCATATCTATATTATATCATAAGCAAGCAAAACAGACCCTGATCAGACGACTCCTATAGGAGCTGTCTGATCTTGGTCTACTCTGTTTGCAAAGGTGTAGGTCTGCTCTGTTTGTTTATGAAATAATATATAATTTATGATTCTACATTTTCAGCCACTGGGCTAAACATTTCTGTGTTCATGTTCCATTATATAAATTAATGCAATTGATAGTCATTATGTTATTATTTCTTATATGAATATTCATGGAGTGAAAGGTTAAACACTGGTTTTGCCTTGATTTGGATCTATACTATAGACTTGCCTATACCTTTTACCTGATACAAATGACTTTTCAAGCCTTTGTAACAGAATAGATCCTGATCAGATAACTCCTGTATGAGCAGACTGGTCAGGGTTTGCCCTGTTTGTTTATTGAACTATAGACATATTATTCAAAAGTTTCTGGTATGACCAAAAGTTCACTTGTTTTTGTACCATAAATAAAAATTGCAGCCAATGAATATTCATGAAGGGGTAGATTCTTACATAATTATCCATGAAGTAAAGGGTTAATATGAAAACCAGTGTCAACAATGTTACATTCTCATAACCAAACATGTCCGACACTCTGAGATTATATCGTAACCCTTTCCCAGTTGAATATTCATGTAAGATTATTGAAATCATGAATATTTATTAGCTAAATTTTTTATAATGGCATGAATACATAGGGGCTTTTGGTATTGGTAGAAATTGTAGAGTCGGATATATTATAATTTCATAAGCAAACAGAGCAGACCCTGATCAGACAGCTCGTATAGGAGCCGTTTGATCTAGTTCTACTCTGTTTGCAAACATTTGGAACGGTGTTTATATGAAGAAGTTGGCTAAAATTCAGAAGAAATCAACTTTCTGAGGACTCGAGCAGACAACTTTTTTATTCAGAAAGCAGTCACTTAGTGTAAACAAAACAACCTGTATATAGGTTGAATTTATTGGGTGTGC
The DNA here is from genome assembly GCA_963576725.1 of Azorinus chamasolen. Taxonomy (NCBI): domain Eukaryota; kingdom Metazoa; phylum Mollusca; class Bivalvia; order Cardiida; family Solecurtidae; genus Azorinus; species Azorinus chamasolen. The sequence goes on along the minus strand of OY755236.1, from coordinate 43,567,939 downwards.
ATCTGTTTTGATCTTCAAACAGGGTTAAAGTTTATCAGAGTTGGCTGGTAATGTTTTGGTTGAGAGGCACAGATTGTGCACTGGAAAATGCATGCAACTTAATGCCTTCAATCTTCCATTCTGAATTATTTAACCCTTTCCCTCATATAAACACTTTTCAAGCATTTACAAACAGAGTAGACCCAGATCATGCAGCTCCTATAGGAGCTGTCTGATCAAGGTCTGGACTGTTTACTTATTACATGATATATAGATCCTATTCAACAGTTTTTGTCAAAGCAAATCGAGGGTTTGATGCAAAACTATTCTAACTCATTCACGAAATGAATTCCCTTGAAAAAATTATATTATCTAATTCATTATAGATTTTCATAATATCATTATTTCTTACATGAATAATTAAAAAGGGAAAGGGTTTAACCTGTACTTCTTCGTTGGGAGTGGGGGGGTTGAAGAAAAAAGAACTCACAGTTGACTGAAATATTCTAGTTTTGCTCATGTAACTATGTTCGGACACTAAACAAAAAAGATTACAGATTTTCTGTACATTGTATTTTGTTCCAGTAGATCCATGTATACAGTAAAACTGCTAGACTTAAGAGACTAAACTTGGTGTCTTTAACCTTTTGAATGCTGAATACGTTCAAAGTGGACAGACCTACAGTGGCTAACTATTAAGTCCATTCAGTATGAAAGGCTTCATTTTATTAGATGATTTTGAATTATAAAAAAGTGCATACACAGTTTTGCAAAAGCCAGTACATGTACAATCATATTCCACAGTTAAATGGTTAAAAGCAGGTGGCTGTTTCATACAGAATGAAAGTAATGCAGAATCTTAGCTCCTATGAAAGCTTTCTGCATAACTTGTACTGCACTAAATTATTACTGAATGCTATCATGAGCCTGAGTTAAACTTTAAACTGTTTTCAGTGGCTGTTATAGACAGGTTTTATGGTAATATGCTGCAATTTGCTTTATTTGAATAATGCAAATCCCAAGCCGTCCTTAATCTGGAACGAGAAATCTGATTTAAATACCGATTACTATGGCAACCGTGAACGGTATAAATGTTTTGCATTTAAAATGAGATCTGCACGATAAAGAAAAAAAGCTAATTTATGTATGGATTCTGTCTAATTCTTCAATAGAATATGAAACTGGTATAGATATAAGTATGGCTTTAGTCAGACAAGGAAGGAATACTGATATGTTCCTACAAAGATAATTTATCTTGGACATTTATTTGATGTCTGCATGTAACAAAGTTTTAGATTTTATGATATATCTGAATCTTCCATGTTTGTAAATACTGGTTGACTCATAGCCTGGATCACAAGGTTTACTAGCCCTCTCCCTGTTCCATGTTTATTCCAATTTTCAATTCTTACTGAATATTCATCATGTCAGAATAGTTATAATGAAATATGGAAGGTGCAACATGGTAGCCATTTTAGTAACTAAGGAAATAGATCTGTCAAATTCCATTAGCAAACAGAGCAGACCCTGATCAGATGATTCCTATAGGAGCCGTCCGATCTGAGTAAACTCTGTTTGCAATTGGGTGAAAATGCATTTATCAGAAACGTACAAAATAATAGTTTCACTTAATTTGTTTTGGCACATTTTGTTAAAGTTTCATTAAAAAAAATCCACAAGATTTACTAGCAGAAAGCAACACATAAGATTTACTAGCAGAAAGCCTCACACAAGTTTTATTAGCAGAAAGCCTCACACAAGTTTTACTAGCAGAATACCTCACACAATACTTACTAGTAGAAAGCTTCATATAAGACTAATTAGCAGAAAGCCACACACAAGATTTACTAGCAGAAAGCCTCTCTTAACCCTTTACTCCGTAGATATGCTTATAACACCTTTGCAAACAGTAGACCTTGAGATTAGACAGTCCCTGTAGGAGCCTTCTGATCAGGATCTTCCTTGTTTGCTTATGAAATAATATGGGTGTAATTCTACAGTTTCTGTCATGACAGAAATCTCTGTATTAAATTATTACGTCAGTAGATCGGTAGATTTATTCAGAGGTTGGATCTGAAAATCCTATTAGGGAATCATGGGTTAAAAGGCATCTCATATGGATTCAAAATGTTTACATAGATTATCACAAAGTCAGACCAGCGGCTAGCATGCAAAGAGTTAAAATCAAGAGAAATTTATCATCGGTCTTCATTATTTTAATGCCATGATTTTTTGCTGTTTCCTGATTTATAAATTTGTGCTCTAATTGGTTCTAAGAAGACAATGAGAATGACAGAATTAGAGTTTGAAGAATTTGAAGTTGTAGTCAGTGAATATTTCTCATGCATAATTCAGAGTAAATGCAATGTGGAGTACAAAATTTGGGATTTATTTCAATATCAGTTTCAACACCAGTACAGTTATTCCTATCTGACTTCACAGTAACTGTTTGTCACCATCACAAGGACTATAATGTGGTAAAGGGCCATAACTGTTTGAAGAATATCTAAAGTGTAAGGGGATACTCAGAACAATGGGTAAATATTAAAATCGTCATTTCTCCCTCAAACCCTATGCTGTGACTGCTCTTCAGAATTGTCAAAACATAGGGTTTTGTAGAGAAATAAAGGAACTATTCTTGAACATGTTTTAATAAAAGCATCTTATCTTGACCTTAGTAATATGGTGGGTACAGTGTTTTGGCTGCTGTCGCTATCTGTTCTAACAGATGCTTAACCAGACAGTTTTCAAGGCCTTCATGCATGGCTTCTTGGACCTTTGTGGGTTTTTTTGCCTTCCACTTGGCCTGTGGCTGATTGATACAGTGGCTCATCATCTGCCCTTATCACTACTGATAGGCTTGATATGGAAAATAAGCTTGATACCGGAGGCACCACACACAGCCTCAAAGTCAGGCTCAGCAGAGCATAGAAGAGAGGCTGAAAGAAGCTTTGGATAACATGATTCTGTTTGAAACATTAACCTTCATTGTGCTGTAAGCCAATATGTGATAACTGTTGCATACAGTATGGATCTGGGTAAAATGTCAAGTAGCTCAGCATTATTAGGTTCAGGACTATTTGGAGGAAAAATGGAAGAAAATATGCTGCAAAATTAGGAGCGAGGGAAACAACCTTGCTGAAGCTCATTATATGACTTGGTAAACACCAATTCCTTATCATGCTGGCTTCTGTAATAATTCTGTTTACCTTGAATTTATCTGATGAGCCAGTTAATGCTTTCTTGGAAAGCTACTGCAGAAGAATATTCTTTTCTTAACCTTATCCTATCAGTATTTAAACATATGAACTATGTTTGCATAGTCAATTCTTCTATAACTGTTTCAACCCTGGAGACGCATGCACCGTCATTTTCAAATAGTGTAGACCCAGATCAGAGGGCTCCTAGAGGAGCCCTCTGATCAGGGTCTGCACTGTTTGTCATTCGAAATCCTCTAGCAAGTTTAACCCTTTACTCCATGAGTATCCATGTAAAATAATGACATCATGAATAGTACTTAGATTAATTGTTATAGCAAATGGACACAGGATGTTTTGGTATTAGTAAAAACTGTAGAATCACAATCTATATTATATCATAAGTAACAAGAGCAGACCCTGATCAGACGGCTCCTATAGGCACACTATCTCTGATGTGATGATGGACAGATTGTAATTGGCTAGCCTAAATCCCACCTTTGCTTGAAATGGATAAATAATTTTTGATATGCCGAAGATAACTTTGGTCATATTATGGTATTGCGCTTATGTCTGTCAGTCTGTCCGTCCGTCCGTTAGCCACGTCTTTGTCGGCTCAATAACTTGACAACTATGATGTGTACAGTCCTCATACATAATAGGGAGGTAGGTCATGGCCAGTAGATGACCCCTATTGATTTTGAGGTTAGTTGTTCAAAGGTCAAGGTCACATTGACCTTCAACTCTAAACTATTGTCCCCTCAATAACTTGATAAGTATTAGGTGTGCTGTCTTCATACTTAATGGGAAGGTTGTTCATAGCCAGTAGATGACCCCAGTTGATTTTGAGGTCAGTCAGGCAAAGGTCAAGGTCACAGTGACCTTCAATAAAAAAACAAATGTCAGCTCAATAACTTTATAATTATTAGGTGTGCTGTCTTCATACTTAGAAGTGTGGTTGGTCATGGCCAGTAGATGATCCCTATTGATTTTGAGGTCAGTCGGTCAAAGTTCAAGGTTTTAGAACTTTGTAGTAAAAGGTTACGGTCACAGTGACCGTAAACTCAAAAAACATTGTTCGCTTGATAACAATTGAACCCCTCCCATATAACATTGTGCATGTTACGACCACATACTTCGGGCGTATTATAAATGCTCCGACACATGGACCTTCAATAAAAAAACATATCCGCTCAATAACATTATAAATATTAGATGTGCTGTCATCATACTTAGTAGGGAGGTTGGTCATGGCCAGTAGATGACCCCTATTGATTTTGAAGTCAATCGGTAAAAAGTCAAGGTTTTAGAACTTTGTAGTAAAAGGTTACGGTCACAGTGACCGTAAACTCAAAAAACATTGTTCGCTGGATAACAATTGAACCCCTCCCATATAACATTGTGCATGTTACGACCACATACTTCGGGCATATTATAAATGCTCCGACACAGTGGAGCTCTTGTTGTAATATGAATACAGGATTATTTTGACATGGCTGAAATTGTAGAATCAGATTTGTTAATTTTTCCATAAGCAAACCGAGCAATTTTTTATCAGACTTCTCCTGTAAGCAGTCTGATCTGGGACTACTCTTGTTTACCAGTGGTGTTCAAAGGCATCTGACTGTGTCAAGTAATGAGTTAAGGCTTACTTCATAATGGGTTGTTAATGACTTTAGAATTGCTAGGAGCAAGTTTATGATTTACCTTTGTAAACAGTTTGGATCCACTTGAGATATACTGAGTAACTTGGTGTGCCATCTGAGGCTCCAAACTGTTTGACACACTGATTGCATTGAATTGAAGTGAATTGAAGAAAAAATAACTTTCTGAGTGGTAGCAGACGACGATTTATTGCAGACGACAATTACTTAAAATTCAAAGAGTTGAGATATACCTGACAAAGCGGGAAGGAAAGACAATGCATGTACAGCCTACTTTGTCATATCACTTTTCAACAAACACAATAGCAGCCCTAGACTTGTGGGTCGTACTGCATTGTAAGTTAATAATCTCTACAGTCAACTAAAATTTTAAAGATAAATGGTCGATGTCCAATTACATTGAGGAAGCGTACCAATTGTTATCGTAAAGGCATTTCATAAACAAAGCCTATCAGCGCCATTATCTACAAATAGTCACCAAGATAGCGACTCCGGAGATTTTTAATGCTAAAGGTTTTGTTTGCTAACCGTATTAATATTCCTCGGACACAAAAATATTTGCTGAGGAATTTTAAAGTGACTTTGGGGTAGAATTTCGGTAATAACTTATAAGCTTTCAGTATAATTTGTCCTTGTCACTGTGAGGGATGGTCAATGGTTTCCCTAAAACTGTTGTGTTTATGTGGATATTTTATTTAAGTGTAATGTTTTGTGAAAGAAAAAAAGGATTTTGGAATGAATACCCATGTATTTTAGGAAAAGATTGTGAAAAGATTTAGACAACCAAAATATAGTTGAAATTCGTAAGAAGACTAACGGACAGAATTAAAGGTACCTTTGATAATATCAAGTATATGTTTTTCACCTTTTACTCCATGAATTAACGAAATCATGAATTTTTGTAATGTCTATGAACACAGGAAGTTTTGACCATGGCAGAAACTGTTGAATCAGATCTATATTACTTCATAAGCAAACAGAGCAGACCCTGATCTGATGGCTCCTAATTAGGAGCTATCTGATCTGGGTCTTCTCAGTCTGTAGAGTAAAGGAGAGAGTCACAGCTACAGAAGGTTTAGCCACTGAATGGGCAGTGTCATTCTCTGAAACATTGGGGGGGGGGGATCTCAGTGTAAGACCAGTCTGATGGTTCAAGAGTCTTTTAATCTAGTGTATTTAATATTTTATCTTTTTCAAGGATTACTAATGTAGATATGGAGGGATGTAAAAAACATCCATTCTTCTGAGAAGCTGCTTTATTAATATTTTATTACAAAATTAACCTTCTACTCTTGCCAAGTATGATTTTTATGACAGCAATTTTATCCAAACTCTTTGTATAGGTAATCTCAAATTTGCCACTGGGGTATTGGCATCAGAGAGACAAACTGAGACAAAAATTGCAGACGCAGATCAAATGGATCCTGAAAGAACTGTATCTATGGAGTAAAGGGTTAAAGAGTCTACATGTTACTGATTCTGCATAATTGGGCTGCAAAAACAGCCTCGTCGATATCTTTGATGGAAATTCAAAATGACCATGATTTACTGTGAGGCTACACCCCAGATTTATACTCCAGAAAAATGCAGCTGCAATATTTTTCACTGTGCTCTCTTCGCCTCACCTAATGCCCAAGAGCTCTTTGATATTTGATGTGGTGTTAACATTATGCAGGTCATTTGCTGTACAACATAATGTACTCTAAATATCTTCTGCACTCTGAGCAATTACGATAGTCGACCATATATGTATACTCTGAGCAATTAATGTCTGCAAATATTGTTGTCTGTTAAAAAAAGAATTCTTCCATATCTTTTCAAAGACAAAATTTAATGTCAGAGTGAAAAACAGTTTGGACCCTGATGAGGTGCCAAGTTTCTCGGCGTCTCATCTGGATCCAGATTGTTTGCAGAGGTTATTATAAATGCTAAAAACCAAAACAATAGCGGCTGGAACAAAACTCATACCTGTTCATCTTGTATAGGTTGATAATTCATTACATTTAATTGTTTGAAAATAAAGTTAAACCCTGAACCTCCCCCAATTTAACCCTTTTCCTGTTCTATATCATGTCCAAATTTCAATACTTACTGAATATTCATAGACAAAATAATTAAAATGAAATATGGAAGGTGGAACATTGTAGCCATTTTAGAAACTAAAGAAACAGATCTATCAAATTCAATTAGCAAACAGAGCAGACCCTGACCCTATAGGAGCCGTCTGATCTGGGTCTAATCTGTTTACAGATGTGTGAAAAGGTGTTGTATGAAGGAAAAGATTAAGGGTCAAATGATGGGAGTATCCTCAGTGTTGAACTCTTGACACGCTTGCGGCATAATTGTTTGATAACCTGTATGCTAACAGTTTCGAACTAGATGATCATGAGATGCCAAGTAACTTGGCGCCAAGTCACTTGAAGTCACATCAGGATTCGAACTGTTTGTTTCTTGACTTTTTGTCAAGATTTAAACTATTTGACACTCTGACTGCATTAAATTTAAAAAGAACAGCAGATGAAATTTTTTTTTAACTACAATTACTTAATATGCAAAGAGCCAAATGGTTTATCAGTACAAGTTTGATACGAGTGCATCACGTAGGTCTTTTATAGTAAAAGTGTCAAAGCTGACTCTCGGTGCAGCAAGTGCATTGTTTATATGGAGATGTGCTGCCAATATACAGCAATTGTTAGTATACTTACCTTTTGGCTACATCATCATCTGCTAGAATGTCATAGGTTAAATTTTCATTTACTTCTTTTCAAAAGTATATCAGAGTATTAAGACATGTTAGATTTAGATCAGGTGCCAAGTGGCTTATCCTCTCATCTGGATGCTAAGCTATTGTTATTGTATATATTCCCACTTTACACTGAGTAATTGTCGTCTGCAAATATTATTGTCTGCTTCAATTCAATACGTACACTTTTCTTGCAGTTCTGTTAAAAAAACCCAACAGTTCCAGAGTGAGAAACAGTTTGGATCCTGATGAGACTTCGAGTTACCCGGTGTCTCATTTGGATCCAAACTTTGCAAAAGTCATCACGAAGTCACCAGTAGAGTGCTGAAGGATACCTGTTAGCACGTACAGAGTTTACACAGTTCTTGTTACTTTTCCCATGCACTTTTGCAGTTCAGCAACTTTTATAGTTTATTGTGTTTATCTCAGAAACTATCAGTAATTAATTCAGTCAATTGCTTGAAGTTACTGCAGTGTTTAATATGGACCCTTAATGTTCGGGAATCAAGTATGTAAGACCTTTGCAAACAGTGTAAACCCAGATCAAAGATCTCCCAAGGGAGCCCTTTGATCAGGATCTGTACTGTTTGTCATACAAATCATTTTCTTCAATGATACATTTTGATACAAGTTTTTGTTAATATTAATATTTGGAAAGGGGGGAGCTAGTTTTAATTATTCAGCAGGTTATGGGTTAATTGCTGTAATATTCATGCTTTTACTCTTTCTATAGGTGAAACCAGTGAGTTTCTAGTCTGACATTTAGAAAGCTAATAAGGAGTCTGCAATGTATAGGATACATTTGTATAAGTCTTTACACCATGAATATTCATTCAAGAAAATGTCAGCATGAATATTCATGAGATTATTATAATAGCACAATGATTTTTGGCCATGGCAGAATTTACTGTAGAATTATATTTATTATATCATAATCAACGCAGCAGACCCTGATCAGACAACTCCTGCAGGATGAATAAGAGGATCTGTTTGCAAAGACATTGAAATGAGTATTTATGGAGTAAAGGGATCAGATAGATGATTGTTCATGCTTTGTAGGTAAACAAAGTAAGGTCTAGATCAGATGGCTTCTGTAGGAGTCATCTGATCACTCGATGGGTCTGAAGACTGTTTGCCTATGAAATAACATACATGTAGATATGATTCTTTAATTTCTATAATGAAAATTCAGCTAACAATTATTATTCCTGATGTCAGTATATATCATTGACATGATAATGACAGGTATTTACATAGTTACAAACCAAGTAGGCCTTAGATTTGGGCAGGGTCTACTCTAGATCTGTTCACCGACTTGTTTTTTCTGCCTTGGCCAAAATTTCCCTTAGTGTGTTGCTATAAAACATCAGCTTGTGAGTACAGTAAAACCTCTCTATAACGACCACTAAATTACATCAAGTATTTTGTGTTAGAGGCAGGTGGATGCTTAAAGCAAGGTGACAGTAAAACAGAACGCTCCTATAGGAGCATTCTGTTTTACTTTCACCTTGCTTTAAGCTGCACCACCTGTCCAAAATACCAACTAATCAACACATATTTAGTGGTCATTATAGAGAGGTTTTACTGTATTCATAATGTAGTTATGAATATCATGAATATTCATCAACCCTTTCCCTGCTCAATATTCATGAATAATATCATGAATATTCATTAGCTGATTTTATTATGATGGCATAGTGTACACAAGATGTTTTGGCTCAGTTGGCAGAAACTGTAAAATCAGATCTATATCATGTCAAAAGCAAACAGCAGATCCTGATCAGACTGCTTCTAATAGACCTTAGATAGGAACTGTCTGATTTTGGTTTACTCTGCTTGCAATTGTGTGAAAAGGCGTTTACTGTATATGAAGTAAAGGGTTAAGTAATTGGATAAAAACTGCAACATTATCTACTGCACCTGAGAATACCATCTTTACATATACACAATTAAGTTGCTCATGTACACATAATTATGGTAATTTTACCTTTTTCACCATATATACACATTTTAATGCCCCTGCAAATCAGTTGACCCAGATCAGATGGCTCCTGTAGCCAATAAAATAATATAGATATCATTCTACATAGTTGGCAGAAACAGAGGTTCAGATCACCCCGTTACCAATCAACACTTTCTGCTGTGGTAAATATATAAATGCCAGTATAAAAATTCAGTTCATTAATATTCATGATGTAGAGATTTCTCTCTAAATATTCATGAGGTAACCGGTTAACAGACAGACTTTGCTGTATTGGCTTCTGGTAATGAATGGATTATTCCAAGAGTAATGATGAAAGGGTCATTTGTAAATGCCAAGCAGAAATAGGGTATAACTGTTAATTAACCCTTTAAAAGAGGGACACACATGCTCTGTATCATTTGCAAATAGTGTTACTGTGTAGACCAAGATCAGAGGACTCCTAGAGGTCTGCACTGTTTGTCATTCATAATCATCTGGCAAGTTGAAGCCTTTCGTTACACTGGACTCAATAATTAATCACTGATGGGTTATTCCACTCTGATAATTCAGCACTGAAAGTGTTAACCCTTTCCCTGTTCTATGTTTATTTCATATTTCGATACCTACTGAATATTAATAGGCAAAACAGTTATAAGGAAATATTGAAGGTGGAACATTGTAGCCATTTTAGAAAATAAAGAAACAGATCTATCCAATTCCATGAGCAAACAGAGCAGACCCAGATCAGACGGCTCCTATAGGAGCCGTCTGATCTGGGTCTACTCTGTTTGCAAATGCGTGAAAACACGTTTATATGAGGGAAAGGGTTAAACAACTCCAGGGTATAATCTCCAGAGAAGTGGTGTGGATTATAGTACTTTACCCTTTCCCTCATGAATATTTATACAAGAATTTGTGACTTCATGAATATTTGTTAGCTTACACTTTATAATGGCCAGTGAACAAGGGAATTGTTGGCAGTTTCAGAAACTGTAGAATCAGACATTAATATTAGTCCATAAGCAAACAGAGCAGTCCCTGATCAGACAGCTCTCTGTCGGATTTGGGTCTACCCTGTTTTCAAAGGTGTTCAGAGGCATATTTATGGAGTAAAGGGTTAATTAAGATCCCAGAGCTATTTGATCTTTTGGTGATAATGTAATTTCCAGCTGCTCACAAAATACATACATGTATACTGTTAGATGAATTTTAGCTTGTCCGTATTTCAAAGCATGAAAAGTGAGGTAATGCCTAAATTCTCAGGTCTGTTAACCTTTTTTCCTGTTGAATATTCATAAAAGAAATAATGACATTATGAATATTTATAAGGTGATTTTTTTAGCTCACCTGAGCTTGCTCAAGTGAGCTATTGTCATGGTGCTCCGTCCGGCGTCCGTCGTCGTGCGTCGTGCGTTGTGCGTCGTGCGTCGTGCGTCGTCAACATTTGGCTTGTGAACACTCTAGAGGTCACATTTGTAGCCAAATCTTCATGAAACTTGGTCAGAATGATTGTCTTGAAAAAATCTCGGATGAGTTCGAAAGTGGGTCATGTGGGGTCAAAAACTAGGTCACTAGGTCAAATTATTCAAAATCTTTGTGAACACTCTAGAGGTCACATTTTTAGTCCAATCTTCATGAAACTTAGTCAGAATGATTGTCTTGATAGAAACTTGGATGAGTTTGAAAGTGGGTCACATACGGTTAAAAACTAGGTCACTGGGTCAAATTATTGAAAAACCTTGTGAACAATCTAGAGGTCACATTTTTAGTCCAATCTTGATCAGACTTGCTCAGGATGATATTCTTGATGATATCTCGATCAAGTTCGATCATGGGTGGGGCAGGATTAAAAAGTAGGTCATTAGGTCAAATCTTAAAAAAATCTTGTTTACACTGTAGAAGCCACAATTTCTGCCTAATCTTCATCAAACTTGCTCAGAATGATAACCTTGATGATATCTTGATCGAGTTTGATCATATGTGGGCTTGGGTCAAAAAGTAGGTCACTAGGTCAAATCTTAGAAAAATCTTGTTTACACTCTAGAAGCCACATTTTCTGCCTATTCTTCATCAAACTTGCTCAGAATGATGACCTTGATGATATCTCAATTGAGATCCATCATGGGTGGGCTGGGGTCAAAATGTAGGTCACTAGGTCAAATCTTAGAAAAATCTTGTTTACACCCTAGAGGCCACATTTTCAGCCCAATCTTGATCAAACTTGCTCAGAATGATAACCTTGATAATCTCTCATTTGAGTTCGGTTGTGGGTGGTGTGGGGTGAAAAAGTAGGTCACTAGGTCAAATCTTAGAAAAATCTTGCCTACACTCTAGAAGCCACATTTTCTGCCTAATCTTGATCACGCTTGCTCAGAATGATAATCTTATGCCGTGTGATTCTTGCTCAGAATGATAACCTTATGCCGTGTGATTCTTTAGCCTATTGGAGGGGCTGTATTCGAATAAACTTTTCAAGCTACAATAGTAATGTGTACCTTGTCTGCATAAGCCTTTCAGATTGAATAACTCTCTGCACAATATGGATATTTTCAATGTTATCAAATGAAAATTAGAAATATTAATTTGTTTTCAACACAAGCCTCACCGATAGTCCATAAAATTAGCTCATTTAGGTATTTAACTATATAAGTAGCAAGCTTGCTGTTTATACAGCTAAATATCTAAATGAGCTAGTTTGGATTTGCAATGAAGAGAATTGGCAATCATAGACATGCGGTCAACTTTTCAAGCTACAATAGTAATGTGTACCTTGTTCTAAGTTTTTCAGAAGTTCAGTCTCATTTACAAACAATTTGGATATCAGATCAGGCCCCACATTATGTGGGCCCTGATCTGGATCCAAACTGTTTGCATAGGTCATTAGTGGTGGGATAATCTGCCTCTAGCATCCAAAGAATTAATACAAGTTCCAGTGGTCTATGCTCTATCCATTCTTTCACTACATTCTTTCAGCATCATGTTCAGGTCCTCTACAAAAGTTGTGTCCCCGGGGTCAAAATTGGCACCGCCCCTGGGGTGTTAAGTTTTCAATAGAAAAATATGTGAAAACTTTGAAAATCTTCTCCTCTGATTGTCTGGTGAGCGATGTCAGGGCCATTCTGGCCCTCTTGTTTTATAATGTCATAATTGTGTACACAGGATGTTTGGTATTCTAGTAGAAACTGAAGTCAGATAAGTTCATAAGCAAACAGAGCTGACCCAAACCGTATACGAAGCTGTCTGATCTGAGTCTACTCTATTTATAAAGGCTTGTAAAGACATCTCTGTGAGAGAAAGGGTTAAACATTTACACAAAACTGACGAGAGTTGGCATCTGCAAACAGTGCTCTAGTTTAAAATACATGTACAGTCTTAACAGTTACAACACTAAATAATTATTGTCTGCAAAAATTGTCATTTGCGTTATATCTCGCAAGACACTTTCAGGGGTTTTTTCAACCCTCAGTCCGAGTGTCGAACAATTTTGATCCAGATGTGATGTTAACACCTTAATATATGCTGAATATTTATAGTGGAATGGCACAACACTGACACTTTCCCTGTTTAACAAGATTTTTTCATCTCATTAACCCATTCTTTCATAGGCTGCTTTTAGACTTCTCTGAATAAATCTACCAAAAAGGAGCATTTACTAGAGAAAAGGATTTTTTAGCTCACCTGAGCAAAGCTCAGGGTGAGCTTTTGGGAGACTTGAATGTGCGTCGTGTGTCGTCAACAATTTGCTTGTGAACACTCTAGTGGTCACAATTGTAGTCTAATCTTCATGAAACTTGGTCAGAATGAATTTCTTGATAAAATCTCGGACGAGTTCGAAAGTGGGTCAAGTTGGGTTAAAAACTAGGTCACTAGGTCAAATAGTAGGAAAACCTTGTGAACCTCTACAGGTCACATTTTTAGCCCAATTTTCATGAAACTTGGTCAGAATGATTGTCTTGATAAAATCTCGGAGGAGTTTGAAAAATGGGTTATGTGGGGTGAAAAACTAGGTCACTAGGTCAAACAGTAGAAAAACCTTGTGAACACTCTAGTAGTCACAATTTTAGTCCAATCTTCATGAAACTTGGTCAGAATGAACGGCTTTATAAAATCTCAGACCAATTCGAAAGTGGGTCAAGTGGAGTTAAAAACTAGGTCACTAGGTCAAACAGTAGAAAAACCTTGTGAACACTCTATTGGTCACAATTTTAGTCCAATTTTCATGAAACTTGGTCAGAACGAATGTCTTGATAAAATCTCGGACTAGTTCGAAAGTGGGTCAAGTGGGGTTAAAAACTAGGTCACTAGGTCAAACAGAAAAACCTTGTGAACACTCTAGTGGTCACAATTTTAGTCCAATCTTCATGAAACTTAGTCATAATGATTGTCTTGATAAAATCTCGGAGGAGTTTGAAAGTGGGTTATGTGGGGTTAAAAACTAAGTCACTAGGTCAAATAGTACGAAAACCTTGTGAACACCCTAGAGGTCACATTTATAGCCAAATCTTCATGAAAATTGGTCAGAATGATTGTCCTAATAAAATCTTTGAAAAGTTTGAAAGTGGGTTATGTGAGGTCAAAAAGTAGGTCACTGGGTCATATCTTAGAGAAATCTAGTTTACACTCTAGTGGCCACATTTTTAGCCCAGTCTTCCTCAAACTTGCTCAGAGTGTTTGTCTTGGTGATATTATGGTTGAGTGTGATCATGTTTTGGGTGGGAATAGAAAGTAGGTCACTAGGTCAAATCTTAGAAAAAATACTTTAGAGAGCACATTTTTAGCCCAATCTTCATTGGTCAGAATCATTGTCTTGATAAAATTAATATACTAAATCTTTGAAAATCTTGTTCTGCAGAACCACTGCTCATGATCCACTGCTCATGATCCACTATCAACATTGTTCATATATTGTTGTCCCTAAGTTCAATATTGACCCTACCCATGGGCTACCCTGCAAAAATCTTAAATCTATGGTAATCAGGTGAGCGATTAAGGGCCATCTTGGCCCTCTTGTTATTTAAAATATGTAGTTTTGAAACCATTGCGATAAATAGAGCATTTGTTCCTATGGAGCATTAATGCTCTATTTATCACAATGGTTTCAAAAAGTGACTTTCTCAGAAGCGTCGAAAGGCGTCAATAGGAGCAAATGGATTATATTCATGGACAGAATCAGTAAAATGGAAAAGGGATTTTTTTCCCTACCAAATGCATGATGGAAACTTTAAAATCAAGATCTATAAAATTCCATAAGAAAATGGAGCAGATCCTGATCTATCAGCTCCTTCAGAGTCTACTTTGTAAAAAGCCTGAAAGACGTTTTTGTGAGAGGAAGAGTTCAGTATAGAGCCCATGAAAGTATGAATAACTTAAATTTGCTTGAGGATTTTGAAGGCAGCCAGCGCAGACCTTGATCAGATAACTCCCCTAGGAGGTCTCTGATCTAGATCCACACTGTTTGCAAGTGTCAATACACCTATTACCTGCATTCAAAGCAGGTTAAAATTGTTAGGTTCTCATGACTTCACTCACAAAGAGGAAATAGAAGGTTTTATGTTTCCATCATGGTTTTCGATCTTTGAAAGTCATGCAGTATTTAAATGAGGAATATAGACTGCAGATTAGAATGGTACTCTTTATTCTGTCTTGAATAAAGCATCCATTGACGAGCTCATATGGAACAGTTTCATTTTCATGGAGCAGGTTGATAGATGAAATAAACACTCCCCCTAATAATACTAATAAAGATTGAGCAAATTGACCCTTTCCTAGTTGGATATTCATCAAAGAAGTAATGACATCAATGATTCATCCATATTCATTCATTTGGATAAAAATTAATCATATGAAAATCTGATTTACCGGTAACCTGTTTACTGTTGAATATTCATGTAAGAAAAATGACATCATGCATATTTATTAGCAGGAATTTTATAATGGCATTGTGTACTTTATGTTATTGGTAAAAACTGTAGAGACTGATCTACAATAATTTCATAAGTAAACAGAGCAGACCCTGATCAGGAGTCATCTGATCTGGGTCTACCATACTTGTTTTCAAAGACTCAAAAAGGCATTTGTTTGAAGGAAAGGGTTAATCCTTTTTTCCACAAATAGGACTTAAGATTTTGCAAATAGACTAGACCCAGATCAGATGACATCTGTTACTGAGCCCTCTGATCAAAGTCTGCTCTGTTTGCTTATGGAGTGGTATAGATCCAATTCTGCAGTTTCTGCCATGACAATTCCTTTGTTATTAAGCCATTTTAGAAATGTCCCATATTAAAGTTCAAGATGTCATTATATTTCCTACATAAATATTCACAGAGTAAAGGGTTGAAGAATACATATAAAGAATTTAGGCTGACAACAACTTTGGCAATGTACATTTAGAGTGTGCATCTGAGGTGATTTTGGAGTATGTACTGAAGAATGACAAATTTTAAATTATTGTCAGATAATTTGCAGAAATGGCACATGATAGCCTTTTTGAATATAGACAAACCTGACTAAAAATTGTTAGCTCAGAATGCTTGCTGCAAATTTTGTGATAACCGCCAGTACACAAACCGTTTGGAATCCGATGAGACTTGGCCTGACTTGACATCTCATTAGGATCTGAACTGTATGATTCTCTATCTGAAATAAAAGAAAATATTAATTTCAGAATTGTAGCACTTGAAAGGTTTTGGAGACAATCATTAGAGTGCTAAGAGTTGAACTCTATTTACCGTGTTGGCAGTAGTTTGTGATAATGATTGAATTGATTGGATCCTGGTGTAGCTATTTATGATCCCACCAAGATTCAAACAGCCTGACTCTGTTGCACCGAGTTTGAAAAAGAAACAGAGTGAAAAAAAATCCCTGAGAAATGAAGCAGACATCCAAGTTACTGAAGAAAGTTACCAAACTTTCAGAGTGTTAACTCTTCGCAATTGCTAGTGGATAATTTGGGATTACCTATTTTTATGCATAAAATTTGGATCCAGATGAGATGCCAAGTACAGTGGTATCTCAATAGGATCCGAGCTGTTTGACACTCTGACTCAATATTTTAGGAGAAACTTTGTGAATTGTAGCACACAAGTTTGGCAGATTTGATCACTAGTAGCCTGCAAAGAGTTTAACCTTTACAATGCTGAATTTTTAAATGGAACATTCCAAAATTTAAACAGGTCAAGCTTATGGTGAATATTTAGGGATTTTTCTAAAGAAAAGTGTACTATGACAAACAGTGCAGACCCTGATGAGAGGGCTCCTCTAGGAGCCCTCTCATCTGGGTCTACACTGTTTGCAAAGGACATTAGTGACTTGTGTCCCGCACTGTAAAGGTTAATAACTTGAAAAACCTGTAAATATCAGGTACTTCAAACTCAGTAGGACAATAGATAACCATTTCAGTTGCAGAAAAATGTTGGCAGAACAGTGATCATAGTGTAGATCCATACAGTATGAATATTTCTTATGGCACCTAGAAAGTACTGTATGATATGTCTCTGAAGGCTTCTAATGGACTGAGTTGGTGATTGAAGACTGAATGGTGTTTGTGTATACAATAGGTAGAAATCCCAGCAGACTAGTCAAAACTATAAGGGTTTGAACCCTTTGAATGTGGGACATGCATGCACTGGCATTTGCAAATAGCGTAGACCCAGATCAGAGGGCTCCTAGAGGAGCCCTCTGATCAGGGTCTGCACTGTTTGTCACTCAAAAGTCGTGTAGCAAGTTTAAAGCCTTTTATATTGAGTGGCCTCTGTAGTTAAACACTGATGGGTTATTCCACTCTGAAAATTCAGCGTTGAAAGGGTTTTAAAAGCAGAGATTATGATGAAAATAGCAGTGTAGTACCTATCGCCAGATGATAAAAACACTAAGTGTTGATAATATACTGAAACGTAGTGAAGCAAGAGAGAATATGAGAAGGGTTGGATATAGAAATAGGGGAAACAAAAATAGAGCAGTTTGATATAAATATAGAAGTACTTGTGCTTCCTAAGTGCGGCTGGTACAAAACTGTTAATGAATTGTTGGTCATGAAAGTGTGCAATTGGTAATTTGCTACCATTCATAGTTTGGGAGATGGATGGAGGGAGATCATGCTGGTAAAGGCAGTATTTATGTAGAGTTTGGTGTTAACCTTTTATTCCATAAATACACCTTTCTATGCCTTTGCAAACAGAGTAGACCCAAATCAGATGGCTCCTATAAGAGCCATCTGATCAGGGTCTGCTCTGTTTTCTTATAAAAAAAAAAAGATCTGACTCTACAGTCTGTACTTATACCACAGCCGCCTGTGTGCATGTCCCGATTATAACATGTCATTGTTTCTTAAATGAATATTAAACAGGAAAGGGTTACACTAATGGAGATGTATGGAATTATGTTTTGGATAAAGATTTACCATGGACTGGACTGATTCAAAGGTTGACACTTTGCAGAAAAGTTGGTATTAGCCCTGTGAATTTTGAGTGTTAAAAAGGAATGGTTCATCACTGTTTAACCCTTTACTCCATAAATACACACTATGTCTTTGCAAACAGAGTAGACCCAGATCAGATGGCTCCTAAAGGAGCCATCTGATCTTGGTCTGCTCTATTTCCTTATGATACAGATATGATTCTACAGTTTCTACCTTGGCCAAACCAAAACTTCATGTGTCCATATGCTATTTATAATACCAATTAATCTAATTAATATCCATGATGTCATTATTTCTTATATTAATGTTCATGGAGTAAAAGGTTAATGATATAGTCCATTCCATATGAAAGAGTATAATTTGTGAGAAGATTTTGAATGACAAAATGTGCAGTAAACCTGATCATAGGCCTTCTTTAGGATCCATCTGATCTGAGTCTGCACTGTTTGCAAATGTTAGCACACTCGTTTACCACAATAAAGTGTTAATGTTCTATGCGGTGCAGTGATTTCTTAGTACAGTACCAGTGACCAAGTATAGGAGTATATAAGTACATGTATATGAGTTGGATATTGTACAGTGAGTCTGTGTCTGTTATCTTTGTGGGTCAGTTAGTAATTACTTTCATATTAATCTTTTACCCTTATATATGCATATTCATGTTAACCCTTTCCCTCATATAAACGTGTTTTCACGCATTTGCAAACAGAGTAGACCCATATCAGACGGCTCCTAGAGGAGCCGTCTGATCAGGGTCTGCTCTGTTTGCTAATAGAATTTGAAAGATGTTTCTTTGCTTTCTAAAATGTCTACAATGGTCCACCTTTCATGTTTATTTATAACTATTTTGTTAATGAATATTCAGCAGGTATTGAAATTTATGCTAAATACAGAACAGGGAAAGGGTTAAAAATAAATGACATGAATATAAGACAATTTTGTTTATAGTTGCAAAGTAACTTTCAGTTCTATATCATTATTCCATAAGCAGACAGAGCTGTCCATGAGCAGGTGGTTCCTTGGGAGTTGTCTGATTTGGGTCTATTTGTTTGCAAAGGCTTAAATAGGGCATATTCATGGAGTAAAGAGTTAAGTAAATTTGATCTGTAAAATTGTTGTATGTTGCATCATTGACAATTTGTATGGCCTTGATTAATTATTCTATAGGATTAACCCTTTCCTCCATAGGCTATTTTTAGACCCAACCACTTTAAATAAATCTACTGAAAAGGAGCATTAACTAGAGAAAAGGAATGTTTTAGAATTTTGTAGTTTGAAACCATTGTGATAAATAGAGCATTTGCTCCTATAGGAACAAATGCTCTATTTATCACAATGGTTCATAAAGTGACTTACAGAGGCATAGAAAGGGGTATTTATGGAGGAAAGGGTTAAACGTTAACAAGTTTTTTTCAGGGGAGTTTGATATTTTAAGTAGATCGTTTGTACACCTTTTTATTGCCTCTGGATTTGGTACATGAATGAGTTCTTGATTTTGGCTCCAAAAGACATTATCTGGATTGTTTTTTTTTACATCATTCTTAATTCGTCTGTTTTTCGAAGAAAAAAAAAAGCTATTGTCGTAACACCGGCATCCGTGTTGTCATTGTCGTCGTCGTCGTCATCCAGAAATTTAGACACTGGCTATTACTTCTTTACTATTCATGCAAATCTTATGGTACTTCACACACTTGTTTACTGCCAAGAGCGTTGGCACCCACATGTGGTGCTCTTGTTTCTATTTGGAATATTATATTGAACATAATTATTGTAACTACTTATGAATATTAATTCATGAATTTTGAAATGTTTGATAAGTTAGAAAGAGTAAATTGAACATTAGACTATTTCAATAATGAGACCCTTCTTTATAATAAAAAAACAAACTTCCATTGCCCAGTCTATTTAACTTGAGAGTCTTGTAGGAGGTTTGGTTTCCATAACAAAACCTTTTGTTTCCCCTTGTGTGATTTATCATTTACGTGTATGCTTGGCAAAGAAGATACTTGAATGTTGCATTTAGTTTTTGTTTTGTCTCTTTTCAGCTGACACAAGATCGCAAGATCTCAAGTCTACATATACTCGTATCATACCGTCCTACGAATATGACTTCCAAGAACCAGTGGTTTCAGACAGTCCCCATGGTGCCTCACATCACTTGTCGGGGACAAAAAGTAAACAAATACGGCGCTACAAACCAGGCATAAATGGTGATAATACCCATAGTGATCACAATAGGGATTATGATTGGTTAAAGTCTCAGTGTGAACGAGCCATGTCAGAATTACAAGCCTTGAAAATGCAGCAGACAGATAATACAAAGCGTTACGAGGCTGTGATGAAAGAATCGGACTCTTATCGACAGAGCTATATGTCAACACTTGGTCAGCTTCACAAAACTAGAGAAGAGGCTGACATTATTCGTAGTCAAAACAATGATTTGATTGCCCAGAATAAACACATGGAACAAGAAGTGAAAAGCTTGAGAAAATTGCGTGATGAAGATAAACAAGAAATGGCAGAATTAAGAAAACACAATCGTGATATGATCAGTAAAACAGGTTCAAATGAAGTAATAGATGCATTAGATATGTATGATAGAACAAAGCAGGAGTTTGATGCTCTGAGAGAGCGATA
This sequence comes from Azorinus chamasolen, assembly GCA_963576725.1. Taxonomy (NCBI): domain Eukaryota; kingdom Metazoa; phylum Mollusca; class Bivalvia; order Cardiida; family Solecurtidae; genus Azorinus; species Azorinus chamasolen. The sequence continues at coordinate 43,547,340 of OY755236.1, read as the reverse complement.
CGCAGACCTAGTCAACCAACACAGTACATTGCAAACTAAACATGAAAATGATCAGCAGGAAAACTTGCAGTTGAAAAAGCAGTATGAAATTGTGTGCAGTGAGCGTGATTCAGCAATCTTGGAGCGAAATGGACTCAAGCAGCAGTGTACAGCTGCAATACGCAACTGGGACCAGGTGCTACATGAACGAAATGACCTCAGTGAAAAATTGATAAAAGTGACTCAGCAAAGAGATGATTTTATGAAAGAAATGAACCAAGCCCTTGCCAGTGAGCTGAGGGCAAAGAAAGAATTAGAAATTGTGCAAAAAGACCGAGATGCAGCATTACGAGAATATTCACTTGTGATGTCGGAAAGAAATCAAGTGCATAAAGAAATTGAACAATTACAGGAGGATGTTGCAAGACATATTAAGGAAATTGATCAACTCCGGAAAGAGAGAAAAACAGGTCAAGATGAGGTAGAGACTCTGAAGCGTGAAATTACTGCATCTCTTCAAGATAGGGATAAATCTGTAAAAGAAAAGAATGAAATCAGTGACAAGTACAGTGAACTTGTAAACAGGCAGAATGCAACAGAGAAAGAAAAGGATGATTATAAGAAGGATTTTGAGAGATCAATACATGAGCGGGATATTGCTCGCAGGGAAAGGCAGGAAGCAATGCAAGACAGAGATAGAATCTTAAAGGAAAAGTATGAGAGAGAACAGGTATGTACTGAATGAGGGCCTCGTATGATAAAACCCCTTTTACAGTGGTCAAGGTTGGGGATAGCCTTAAACTTGTCTTGGGTAGCTTTTCACAAAAGCTTTCTCGTGCTAAGTAACAGTAGTCTGCAAAATTCATTACCGGTACTTAACCTGTTATCTGATAGTGAAACCTTTTCACACTGCTGCAAACAGAGTAGACACAGATCAGATAGCAAAACTGGAACAAAATGACAGTTAGTGAATTGAGCGATGTGCCCTTGATTGATCAAAAATGGCATATTTTACAATCATTGAATGTTATATACTCTCTGGCTCCATTGTATTTCTTCACCAATCTTTATCTTATTCATGAATAATGTGTTAGTTATTAGAACTCAGTCAAGTTTGATTATCCCATTCCCTCATATTGACGCCTTTTGACGCCTCTGTAAAAGTCACTTTTTGAAACCATTGTGATAAATAGAGCATTTGCTCTATAGGAATAAATGCTCTGTTTATCACAATGGTTTCAAAACCACAGTTCTAAAATTTTCCTTTTCTCTAGTAAATGTTGTTTTTCAATAGATTTATTCAAAGAAGTTGGATTTCAAAATAACCAATGAGGAAATGGGTTATCCCTTTCCCTGTTCTGTATTTAGGTAAAATTTCAATACCTGTTGCATACTCATTAACAAAATAGTTATAAAGAAATATGGAAGATGGAACATTGTAGGCATTTTATAAAGCAAAGAAACAGATCTATCAAATTCTATTAGCAAACAGAGTAGACTCTGATCAGATGGCAAATGCGTGAAAACACGTTTCTATGAGGGAAAGGGTTATGGGAAAATCAGATCAGTATGTTTAGACTTATGTGCCCTTGAAATATTGAAAAATAGCATATTTTACAACGTTTATACTCTAGCAAAGACTAGCATGCGTTTTTCTTCACAAATCCTTATCCGCAAAATTGGTCTAAAGGTACTGTCTAAATGTGTAGTTTTGAAACCATTGTGATAAGCATTTACTCCTATTGAGCAAAAGCTCTATTCATCACAATGGTTTCAAAAAGTAACTTTTAGAGAGGAATCAGTACAAGGCAATTGATTAATTTCAAATGTTGAGAGGCCTTATATACTTCTCAGTAGTCACAAGTATAGCTTATGTTTGATGTAGCAAATTTGTTTTGTGGATGACCAAGTCATGATTAAGAAAACAATTCTGGTTTTCTATTTATGATCATACAGAGCAACAGATAAATGTGCTTATTCAAATACTAAAATTGTCATTTCACCACCAGACCCTATGTTGTGACTTTTTAGAATCGTCTGGAAGAGACGATTCTAAAGAGTGGTCACAACATAGGGTTTGATGGAGAAATAAAAGTTATTCTTGATGCTTTAATTTACACATCATATCTGAGCCCCTGCTATTTATACTTTCATGGGCCATAACCCTTTTCCCCGTTTTATCTAGGACTGTAGAATGAGAACATATTGTTGTGTTTTTAGCTCACCAGAGCACTTTGTGCTCAGGGTGAGCTTTTGTGATCACCCGTTGTCCGTCGTCCGTCGGCGTGCGTCGTGCGTCGTGTGTCGTGCGTCGTCCGTCGTTCGTCGTCCGTCGTCAACAATTTGAACCTTTAAAAATCTTCTCCTCTGAATCTACAGGGTTCTCATCTTTCATCTTTGGCACATAGTATCATCTTTAGGTCCTCTACAAAAGTTATATAAATTATGCCCCTGGGGTCAAAATTGGCCCCGCCCCAGGGGTGGCTTGTTTTCAGTAGAAACATATAGTAAAACTTTGAAAATCTTCTCCTCTTAAACCAGAAGGTTCTCAGCTTTCATATTTGGCACATAGCATCATGTTCAGGTCCTCTACAAAAGTTATATAAATTATGGCCCTGGGGTCAAAATTGGCCCCGCCCCAGGGGTGGGCAATTTTAAATAGAAACAAATAGTGAAATCTTTGAAAATCTTCTTCTCTGAAACTGCAAGTCTCTCAGCTTTCATATTTGGCATACAGCATCATGTTCAGGTCCTCTACAAAAGTTATATAAATTATGGCCCTGGGGTCAAAATTGGCCCCGCCCCAGGGGTGGGCAATTTTAAAAAGAAACAAATAGTGAAATCTTTGAAAATCTTCTTCTCTGAAACTGCAAGTCTCTCAGCTTTCATATTTGGCATACAGCATCATGTTCAGGTCCTCTACAAAAGTTATATAAATTATGGCCCTGGGGTCAAAATTGGCCCCGCCCCAGGGGTGGGCAATTTTAAATAGAAACAAATAGTGAAATCTTTGAAAATCTTCTTCTCTGAAACTGCAAGTCTCTCAGCTTTCATATTTAGCACAGAGCATCATGTTCAGGTCCTCTACAAAAGTTATATAAATTATGGCCCTGGGGTCAAAATTGGCCCCACCCCGGGGTGCCTTGTTTTCAATAGAAAAATATAGTAAAACTTAGAAAATCTTCTCCTCTGAAACCAAAAGGTTCTCAGCTTTCATATTTGGCACATAGCATCATGTTCAGGTCCTCTACAAAAGTTATATAAATTATGGCCCTGGGGTCAAAATTGGCCCCACCCCGGGGTGCCTTGTTTTCAATAGAAAAATATAGTAAAACTTAGAAAATCTTCTCCTCTGAAACCAAAAGGTTCTCAGCTTTCATATTTGGCACATAGCATCATGTTCAGGTCCTCTACAAAAGTTATATAAATTATGGCCCTGGGGTCAAAATTGGCCTCACCCCAGGGTTGGGCAGTTTTCAATAGAAACAAATAGTGAAATCTTTGAAAATCTTCTTCTCTGAAACTAGAAGTCTCTCAGCTTTGATATTTGGCACAGAGCATCATGTTCAGGTCCTCTACAAAAGTTATATAAATTATGGCCCTTGGGTCAAAATTGACCCCGCCCCAGGGGTGGGCAGTTTTCAATAGAAACAAATAGTGAAAACTTTGAAAATCTTCCTCTCTGAAACTGGAAGGCTCTCAGCTTTCATATTTGACACATAGCATCATGTTCAGGTCCTCTACAAAAGTTATATAAATTGTGCCTCTTGGGTTAAAATGAGCCCCGCCCCAGGGCAGGCTAGTTTTCTATAGAAACATATAGTGAAAACTTTGAAAATCTTCTCCTCTGACTGTCTGGTGAGCGCTTCAGGGGCATAACACAATTTAATATGTATGAATATTGTTTCTCTTAGGTACAGAAGGAGAAAGCAGATAAAATGGACCAATTCAACAAGGAAACTGAACATTTGAAAAAACAGATAGAAAAGTTACAGCAAGATTTGGGAGGTAAGACACTTGATTTTTCTGGAAAAATCTAATAATTATTAATTAATATATCATTATTTTTAACATGAATATAAAACTGAAAGGGTTAAGCGACCATTGATTGATTGACCATAGAAGTTTTAAACAATAGGTGGTTGCTTAATGCAGAGCAAAAGTTATGCACCTACAGGAGCTTTCTGCATTACTTTTGACCTGCATTAAGCTTCCACCTATCTTAAAGAGCTATATTTTGACAGCTTTTTAATTGTTGCTTAAGGCAGACTTTACTGTATTTTTGGTCACCATAGACAGGTTATAATGTTTTTTTGATGGTCATTGTAGACGAGTTTTACTGTATATTGGTTGGTCACTGTAGACAGGTTTTGTTGACAGGATATACTGTATGTTTAAATGATTCCATTTTCAGAGGGGCTGCATGAGGCAGAAATAGCTAAAAGTAGACGAGACTGGGCAATGAGTGAAAGAGACAAGATTGTACTAGAACGGGACAGTGTGAGAACACTGTGTGACAACATGCGGCGTGACAGGGACAGAGCAGTCAGTGATCTCATACAGGCCCATTGTGATTATGATGAGATGAAGAAACAGAAAATGGAGGCAGTAAAAGATCTGAAGGAAATGAAGTAAGTAAAACTGACAATTGATTTGATATGGATGTAACGTCATATATTCCTTGCATTCTGACGGCAAATTCATGATGTCCTCAAGCTGTCATGTCATGAATATTAAACCCCCACCCGAGATTTTCTTACATTCAAAGGAAATAAATAAAAAAGGGAAGTTGGTGACATTACAGTAGCATTTAAAAACTCAGGAGTTATATAGGATATGTTGTGAGTAGTCATGTTGTACAAACTGATATTACACGAGTCTTAGAAAATGTTAATAAGCAAGCCTCTGGCAAGCTTAATCCTTTCTCTTATACAGAGAATATATTATATATCTTAATCCTTTCTCTTATACAGACGCATTTGCAAGCAGAGTAGACCCAGATCAGACAGCTCCTATAGGAGCTGTCTGATCAGGGTCTGCTCTGTTTGCTAATGGAATTTGATAGATCTGTTTCTTTAGTTTCTAAAATGGCTACAATGTTCCACTTTCCATATTTCATTATAACTATTTTTTCCATGAATCTTTAGTAGGTATTGAAATTTTGAAATAACATAGAACAGGGAAAGGGTTAATAACATTTTAAAGACGAGTTTAAATGACTATGAGCATCATATTCTTTTTTTATCACATAACTGATTTTGACTAAAAATGCTATTTTTTAAAGGGCCTGTATATTTTTACATGACATTGTAGTGTTTCTACATGAGGTTACAGCTTATAGTAAATGTGTGTAATATAGAGAAATATGTGGTGGCTATATTAGCTTGAATACAAGGGAGGTTATGTGATATAAGATGATATAAATATTTCCATACAATGGGCGAAATTTGTGATAACATTAGTTAACAGTCTGAATCTAGATAAAACTCAGAATAGCTCAGCATCCCTTCAGTATGAAAATCTGCTTTAACACTTAGACAAGTGATTTGGGAGAAAAAACAACAACAGAACAGTGGTTAAAAAAAAAAAACTGGAAGAAAGGCATAACTGGAAGAAAGGCATACTTTGAGAATTAACTCCTCGCACCATGGTTATCTATGCAAACATTTTGGAAAGTTTTGGATCCAGATGAATCACTGAATCATGCGATGTATCATCAGAATCCAAACTATTTGACACTTTGACCAGAGGAGCCCTCTGATCAGGATCAGCACTACTGATCATCCTACATCCTCTAGTGGATTTAAGCCTTTCATACTGAATGCAGTCTAGTTAACCCTTCTTACAAGTGCTTGTTCATGCCTTTGCAAACAGAATAGACCCAGATCAGATGGCTCCTGTAGGAGCCATCTGATCAGGGTCTGCTCTGTTTGTTTATGAAATTGTAATAGATCTGAATATACTATTTCTGCCAATATATACCAAAGTTTCGTGTGTATAATTTACATGCCATTATAAAAATTCAGCTAACGATTATTCATGTTATTATCTCTTGCATGAATATTGGAAAGGGAAAGGGTTAAATACTGATTGATCATTCGGCTGTGAATGTTCAGCATTCAAAAGGTTGAAGTTAGCGTAAACTTAGAGTGTAAACTTAGAGTGTTGACGTAGGATGAGGCATATTTATGACACATGAAATACAATGTAGTAAATTGTTCCTAGAAATATAAATCCGGTATAAAAAAGAGTAGAGAAGAGAAGATGCAATTCTATCATCCAGAAATTACGTCTGCACAGACTGTAACAGATGATTTTTGTGTAGATAACACCGCAACAGTAGCGAGTGCTTATGCTATTGACACTTGTTGGAAGTACTTGTAAAGTGATTCAAGTAGCCCACAAACACTATCTGTCTGTGATTTTTGTCCTTCAGGCTAAGTTGACCACTTGATCATAAGAGTTTTTTTTGTTCATTCTCTGAAACTTTGAACCAGTTTTCATGCACACGCTATAATTATAACTAACCCAAAGACGTAACTGCAGACATGAATTAGTTTCTCTTTTGTCAGATACTTGTTGGCTCAAAAGCACTTGTAGAGCTCATTTTATTTTGTTAATCTTCTTGCCAACTTTAAATAAAGCTTGTCTTATCCCTTTTACATATAGCCTTGGTTAAAGTACTCTGTGCCAATGTTATTTGTTATAGACCCGACTCAAAAATAAAGATACTTGTATATTGTATTTGAAAAAAAAGGCAGACCCTGATCTGATGGATTATACAGGAACTTTTTGATCTGGGTCTACTCAGTTTGCAAAGGTGTGAAAAAGCATTTGCAAGAAGGAAAGATTAAAATATTGATATATGATATATAACTACATGTATACAATATATTATTCACAAACACATTCTGAATCTAAGTCCAACAGGTTTTAATTTCTTCATTTTGAACATCGTCACATGAACAAAGTGATATTTGTACTTCGATCTACCCTTTTTAACCCATTCCCTCATATTGACGGCTTTTTACGACTCTGTAAAAGTCACTTTGTGAAACCATTGTGATAAATAGAGCATTTGCTCATATTGGAGGAAAATGCTCTATTATCACAATGGTTTCAAACTACAACATTCTAAAATTTTCCTTTTCTCTAGGTAATGCTCCCTTTCGGTAGATTTATTTAGAGAGGTTGTATCTAAAAATAGCCTATGAGGTGATGGGTTAATTTGTCTGCTTGTCCGTATGTGTCACACTTTATTGTATCATGAAAACCATAGGCTGGTTGATCATCTTGTGAACACTAAAGTTATGGCCCTCGTCTTAGTACATTCACAGTTGCAGGATACCTCTGATCAGGGTCTTAGGACTGTTAGCTACTTAAAATTATTTTACAAGGTCATATCGCCAAAAGAATTCATGTAGTAACACTCCTCAAATTAAAATCTAGATTAATTCAAATGAGTATTTGAGCGACTTGACACAAACAAATAACGGCTAAAATGGAACCCTTTCAGTGTGGGAAATGAGTTACTAATGTCCTTTGCAAACAGGAGCACTCTCATCTGGGTCTGCACTGTTTGTCATGTTACACTTTTCTTTTAAAAAAAAAAATCCCAGAATATTCAAGGTAATTATAAAGCCTTACCTTACTGAATTTTGGTCCATTTGAAACTTCAGCATTGAAAGGGTTAAACAAAGTGTAGTTTAGGAACCAACTGATTTTGATCTACGCTGTTTGTCTATATCTCATTCATCAACTTGATCCTTGGAATAATTGGGTTCAGTGGAGTAAATATTGGATGCTTTGCCCTTAATGTAAGTCTGTAAGACCTTTGCACACAGTGTAGATCTAGACCAACGGGCTAATGAGGGTCTGCACCTGAGATCAGGGTCTGCACTGTTTGTGATAAAAATATTTTTTATCAGTGATAAATTTTGATGAAACATTTTGTTACATTAATATTCAGAAAGGGAGGAGCCAGTTTTAATTATTCAGCAGATTAAACTAAAGGTTAAAAAGAACTATCAGGTGTTGTTTAAGTTTGAAGCCGATGACATGTTCAATCATCTATTGTAGGTAACTGGTTCTCTTGGCATCAATTCTGTTGTACCGGTACTTGTAGTTGCTTACCATCCAGAAAGGTTACCGGGTATTCTAGTATAACAGTAAACATAAACTTCTCATGCTAAATATCCTAATGTGAATCCATCCACTATGAATATTAATGAGGTGATTCATTCTATAATGTAGATCAAAATTAATGTAGTCAATATACATGTATATCATGGCAAATATTGCAGACCTATCTAGGAGCTGTCTCATATGGGTCTACAGTATTTGCAAATGCAAATATTTATACTAATAGCATGAGAAGGGTTAAACTCGAATGCCAGGAACCAGCAATAAGTGGGGGAGGGTATAAAATGGTTTAACAGTTGTTGTTTGTTGGTGCTAGTCCAAAATAAGTCAATTTGATGGGATTTGACATTTGGAGACAGACGTGTGAATATTGTGGATCTGTCTTGGTTTAAATGGTTATACAGAAATCCAGGACAATTGTTCTTTTAGTTGGGAGTGCCGGCATATTTTTCATAATTTTTGGTAAAAGAAAATGTCTACGACGAGCTGTTTTATTAATTTTCTTCCTTTTATTTTCATAACCAAGATCAGAGTGTGGCACAGTATTGATCCTGATTACACAGCATTGAATTTGGGCATGGATTGTTTGCAAAAGTGATTATGGATATGCTGGTAGCATGTTGTCAAATTAGTATTAAATAGGAACAATTACATGCTCATCTGAAATTTTTAGGAGATTTATGAATTTACAAACCGAAAATCATAGGGCTAATAGATTTAATAAATCTGACGGTTCATGTTTATTTTATTATGCCCCACTTCTATGTTGAGGATTTACTCCTGTCTGTCCATCAGTCTGACAATAAGTCAGTTCATGACGTTTTTTTGTGTCAGTATATACCTTTAAAGTTTTTGGAAAATTTTCAACCAATCATCGAGCCAGATATTAAAAAAATATGCTCGATTTAATTGTTAAGAGTTCGAGATTTGGCGAGACTTTCATTCTTAAATCACTTAGAGTTCGAGATTTCATTATTTAGTGTTTACAAGGCACTGCGCATGCGAAGAGTTTGTTTCAAGATCCGCCCAGTCTCGTGTTAGCTTTATACGGCTTATTTAACTACACTTTCACGTGGAATGCGACAAGACCCGTTTTCGTTTGTATAATGAAAAAGAAACGACAAATAGTTCATGGACAGAATTCTTGAAAAATATTGAACCATAGCATGCGTACATAATACACAAAATGAGACACTAGGCTGAGCTTGCTGAAATATATTAGTTACGATGACGTGATCTTATGTAGCGTTTTTTTACCTAATTACACAGTGTTTCCTCAGTCTTATCAGCTACTGAGCACTGATATTAAATAACTGATGACGGAGTCTCCTTCTAAAACATCTGTTTTCAAAATAAATTTACATGAAAAATCTTAACTCAAAACTACTCAAATCAAAATCACGGTGACTTACTGTTTCACTACATAATAACTAAATGAAAAATGGGAGGAAACATGTCCTGTATTAGGAAGTCATACTATGAGTGTTTGTGCGTGCTTTCAAATTTGGCAAGGTGACTTAATAATAGGGCATGCCAAACTCTAAGTTAGTTAGTGTTTATAAAGAGCGAATTTAACAATTAAGAATCTGCCGCTCTCTGGCTTCTTAATTGTTAAATTCTGTCTTAACCCTTTCCCTGTTTTGTGTTTATTCCAAATTTCAATTCCTATTGGACATTCATGGACAAACTATAGTTATACATTTGTAATGAAATATTGAAGGTGGAACATTGTAGCCATTTTAGAAAGTAAAGAAACATACCTATCAAATTCCATGAGCAAACAGAGCAGATGGCTCCCATAGGAGATACAGAATCGTTTTCTGTTTGTGGAGTTACAGTACTATTGTAAGAAATAATGAGATCATGAATATTAATTAGATTGCAGATTGCGTTTACTTTACAGAGGAAGATTCAAAAACAGAATCAAGGCATTATCAAACTTTATTTTCTTTCAAAAGGAAGAGGTTTTATTTTCAAGCTAGTGAATTTGAAAATCTTCTATTCTACATTTTTTGGGCAAGCACACTAAGTCTTAGAGATTGAGGCTTGAAAAGGGTTAATAAGAGATAATCTAATTGGACGGGCTCTCCTTGGCTTCCTTGTCTGAGGCTCTTCACAACAAGATGATGGCTAATTGCCTTCGGATATGAGTAGCAAAAATCTTCTTTGATAACTTCTGGTGTTAACCCTTTGAATGAGTTTAATTGCCTTTGCAAACAGAGTAGACCCAGAATCAGAGGACTCATTGAAGTGATGTATTGTCAGTGTCTGCACTGTTTGTCATTCAGAGTCCTCCAGTGAATTTAATCCTTTTCCTGGACTCTACTGTTTAAACTTTTAAATTGCTGAAAATGTAGCAATCAAAGGGTTAATTGGAGAGTTGGTGGTTATTGTGTTCCCTGAACACATCCTGCAAAATAGGATGTGTGCCTCAAGATACCAGCTACTTTAGTCATGATTTAAATTCATATGATCTATTTATATTTTTTATATGATCTTGATATGATATTGTTTGGATCTTGATCTGTTAGGGACACTGATTGGGCTGAACTTGAATGAAATTGTATTGTAACTGTGTGTTTGTAAGATGAGAAAAGGATAATGGATAAAGGAAATATAAACTTGACAGGAGTGGGGGAAAAATTGGCGTTCACGGTTTGATATTTTGTGATAAGGATTTTATCTCTCCAAACACATTGAATAAAAAATACAGACAGCTGAGCAGTAGAAAAGATTTCATCCTTCCTTGTATTCTGTATCCTTTTAACCCTTTAAGCCATGAATATTCATGTTAGAAAGAATGACATCATGAATATTGATTAGATTAATTTGTATAATGCCACATGGACACATGACTTTTTTGGCCTTGGCAGAATCACATCTATAATAGTTCATAAGTAAAAAAAAAAGAGGAGACCCTGATCAGACGGCTCCAGCAGGAGCTGTCTGATCTGGGGCTGTTCTGTTTGCAAAGGTGTAGAAAGCTGTATTTTTATTTATGGAGTAAAGGGTTAACCCTTTACCTAATAGACTTGCCTTTTCATGCCTTTGCAATTAGAGAAGATCCAGATCAGATGACTCATATGAGCTATCTGATCAATGTCTGTCTTGTTTGCTTATGGAAATCTATAGATCTGATTCTACAGTTTTGACCAGGCTCTGAACTTTTCCTGTTCGTTTGCTGTTATAAATGTCTTGAGCTAATCAATATTCATACATACATTATTTCTTACATTAATATTCATGGAGTAAAGGATTAAGTACTGCCAGAGTGAGAGCAATCTGGCTCCACGGTATATATTCTGGATCAGAAGTGTTAGTATAAGTCATCACATGTCATTTAACCCATCAACTCATAGAGACCCATTTTGGTGCTTTTGCATACAGAGTAAACCAATATCAGACAGCTCCTGTTGGCACCGAGTCTGCTCTGTTTGCTTATGAAAATTTACAGATAAATGTAGATATGAAATTCCATCTGATCTAGGTCTATTATGTTGGCAAAGGTGTGAAAAAAGCATTTGTATGAAGGAAAGGGTTAAACTGTTTATACAGTAAGAAAGTATTAAAACTATTTTTGCAAACAGCTTTGATCCAGGTTAACTTTTGTGTCTGATCTGATCTGAGGATCCAAGGTGTTTGAGTCTTGAGCATCAATGAGACAAGACGTGCAATTTGGACTAAGTTTAAAAATTAAGTAATCAAGAGTCTTAGGGGCCAACAATTATCTTTGTACGTTTAGTGTCAAGAATAAAGTAAACATTTCATACCATTAAACTCCACAACTTACTAATGGTGTAAAGGAGAAAAAAAATCTGATAATAAAATCAACAAAACTCTTTTATGTATCTTTGCTGATAATGTAGTAATACAACCAGGCAATTTTGATCCTTCATAGATGCTGCAGCACAGTTAATAGATATACCACCACAAAGTAAGTTTGAGGGGGGTATACTAGAACCAGTCTGTCGTTTTGGTGGTTGGTTAGAGGGTCCGTCTGCAAATTGCGATTTAAGACTGCTCGGGGGGGGGGGTATTCATCACCTTTAGTGATAGTGATATTTCACCTTTATTATTATCACTTTAGATAAAGTGACAACCTGAGTACTAATTAAATGTATTTTTATAATGGCATAATTATGAACACAGGAATTTTAGCCACTGCATAAACTAGCATCAGGTCTATATTATTTTGTGAGCAAACAGAGCAGACCCTGATCCTCCTGTAGGAGCAGTCTGGTATGGGTCTTCTCTGTTTTCAAAGGTATTAAAAGGTGTATCTTTGAAGTAAAGGGTTAAATCAAAGGACATGATTTTTCGCCAAATACATGGTTATGCTGGCGAGAACTTGAACAGTAGAGGATACTAATGTATATTTAATTGAACTTCTCTGTAATTTGTTGCAACAAAGTCTGCCTTCAATTTTAACCAGTTTTTGTTTATTCAACTTTGCACTCAAAACATTAAATTTTGTCAGATTGTTTACTTCAGTTGAATAATTAATCATTCGTCCTTGCATTTGTTACTAATTTGTATAATTTCATGAACTTTTGTATAGGAAAATTTTCGTATCATTAATTTATGTTGAATAAGGTAAAGTTTTGAACAGAAATTTTGGTATAGACATAAACTGAAGAATCAGATCTATAATTTCATAAGCAAACAGAGCAGACCCTGATGAACAGACAGCTCTTACAGGCTATATTTTCAATGGGCTTGAAAAAGAGTTTATATGAGGAAAAGAGTTGAATACCACAATTTTCAAAGACCATTCAACAATGAGACTTCTTTTGATTGTTTGTATTGGAAAGGTTTTACTATAAACCCTTTACTCCAAAAATACACATACCTACGCCTTTGCAAACAGAGTATATGTAGACCCAGATCAGATGGCTCATATAGGAGCCATTAGATCAGAGTTTGCTCTGTTTGCTTATAAAATAATTTAGATATGATTTTACAGTTTCTGCCAAGGCCAAATTTTCCTGTGTACATAATTATGCCATTATCAAAAACAATCCAATAAATATTCTTGATGTTATTATTTCTTATATGAATATTCATGGAGTAAACGGTTAACCCTTATTTTCATGTGATTTCAGGGAGAAGTATGAGTTGATATCCAGTGGCAAGGAGACAAGGAAGAGCCAGCTGAACTCTGTGGAGCACAATCATAGTCGTGACTCTGCCATTGATGCCGACCTACAGGAATGGGAGGCAGAGACCATAGACATTGAACTGGTGAGAGCGATTGTCATTAAAACTTTCTCCAGCTTATATTGACATGACCAGTATTTTTTAACCCTTTACCTTATGCATATTTAGTAAGCAATAATAAATATATGAATATTAATTAGCTGAATTATTTATAATGGCATTACGATCAGGAGAATAGTTTACCCTGGCAGAATCTATATTATTTTGTAAGCAAACAGCAGACCCTGATCAGTTGGCTCATAGAACCATCTAATCTCGGGTCTACCTGGTTTGCAAAGGTGTGAAAGGCGTTTCTATGAGTTAACCCTTTCCTTCATATAAACCCTTTTTCATTCCAAACAGAGCAGATCCTAATTAGACAGCTCCAGTAAAGGAGCCGTCTGATCTGGGTCTATTAAAGGAGCTGTAGGAGCTGTCTGATCAGGATCTGCTCTGTTAGATTCTACAGATTCTGGCAGTACCAAAACATTCTGTATACATATTCCATTGTGAAACATTGGGCTAATAAATTTTCACTGTGTCATGAGTTCTCACATTAATATCAACCCTTACAATGCAGGACACAAGTCACTAATGTTCTTTGCAAACAGTGTAGAGCCAGATGAGAGGACTCCTAGAGGAGCCCTCAAATCAGACAGTGTCTGCACAGTCTGTCATGATACACTTTTCTTTAGAAAAATCCTTAAATATCCACCATAAGCTTGACCTGTTTGAGTTTTGGAATAATCCATTTGAAAATTCAGCGTTGTAAGGGTTAAACATGGTCAGGTTTAAATGGTTAATCAGTTTTTATCCAAATCAGATGCCTAGTAAATGGGTAGTAAACTCTTTGCACACCTACAGCCAGTTTGTGATAGCCAAATGAAACACATAGGATACAGATGAGGCATAGAGTAATTGGACATCTCATTAGGAATTAAATTGTTTGTCACTCAGAGATGAAGAAAATCATCTTTAAGAATTTGTTGTAGATTATTCCTTTCCTTCATATAAACGTCTTTTTATGTCTTTGCAAACAGAGTTGACTTATAGACCTATAGGGGCCATCTGATCAGGGTCTACTCTGTTTGCTTATGGTATGATATAGATCTGATTCTACGATTTCTGCTGGAAGCAAAATAATTAACCCTTTCCCGCAAAGGCTGTTTTTAGACCCAACATCTTTAATCTACTGAATCTTAAAACTACTGAAAAGGAGCATTTAATACAATTAAAGAAAAAGTTTACTTATATAGATATTAAAATGTGTTTGCTATTCCAGGTTGGTGTGAACAAGGATGATTTGGGGTTTGACATTGTTGGCGGCAAAGATGACCCACAGTTCCCGAACGATAATTCCATATTTGTTAGTCATGTGACCAAAGGCAGTCTTGCTGATGGAAAACTAAAGTAAGTGATGTCTTGTGAGATGCAGAACCTTTTGGTATTTGTAGCTTGTCTGTTATGTAAAGAAAAAATAGCCAAGATATTGCCTAGACTTGTAACTATAGTGGTGCAAAAATTGTTATATTGATTATCTCAGATAGTGTTTTGATGTGTATGTACAGTAAAACCTCCCTATAACGACCAATAAATTGTGCTAATTAGTTGGTATTTTGGGCAGGTAGCTGCTTAAAGCAAGGTGAAAGTAAAACAGAACGCTCCTATAAGAGCATTCTGTTTTACTTTCATCTTGCTTAAAGCATCCACCTACCTTTACCTCAAAATAATTGATGTAATTTAGTGGTCGTTATAGAGGGGTTTTACTGTATTGGCAATCACTTCTGTGAAAGGCTTGGGCCTAAACGGTCCTATAGGAGTTGTTAATCTAGGTCTACCCTGATTGCAAAAAGACATAAATTAAAATAGCATAACTATGGAGTAAACGGTTAAAAGACATTTGAACTCTGGACTTGATAAGCTCCTGTTAACCCTTTTCCTGTTCTATGTTTATTCCAAATTTCAATACCTACTGAAAATTTATGGACAAAGTAATTACAATGAAATGTGGAAGGTGGAACGTAGTAGTTTTAGGAAGTAAAGAAACAGATGTTTCAAATTCCAATAGCAAACAGCAGTTTGATCAGGTCTACTGGGTTTGGGTATGGAGTGACAGATCTGATTCTGCTTTGGCCAAAATATCCTGCATAAGCTGTGTTCATATACTATTAACCCATTCCTCCATAGGCTATTTTTAGATCCATCCATTTTGAATAAATATACTGAAAAGGAGCATTAACTAGAGAAAAGGAACATTTTAGAATTTTGTAGTTTGAAACCATTGTGATAAATAGAGCATTTGCTCCTTTAGGAGCAAATGCTCTATTTATCACAATGGTTTCATAAAGTGACTTTTACAGAGGTGTAGAAAGGAATATTTATGGAGGAAAGGGTTAAAAAAAACTATCAAATATTCCTACACCTATTGTTTCTTACATGAATATGCCTTAGGTAAGGGTTAGCAGTTTATTCCATGTAAATGCTTTTCCATGCCTTTGCAAACAGAATAGACCCTGCTCAGATGGTTGGTGCAGTATCCTTCTGATCAGGGTCTGCTCTGTTTGTTTATGGTATAATATAGATTTTTCTTACATACTCTACCCAAGCCAAAATATTGTGTATCTGTATGCCATATTAAAAACAATAATGTAATTAATATTAATGATATTATTATTCCTTACGTGAGATTATTCCTTACGTGAATATTCACGAGGGAAAGAGTTAATGCCAATTTGGAGTAAACTGGATCCATCTCATAAAACTCTGCCAAATGGCTGTTTTGCTTTGATAGATGATGTGTTGAATACACACACATAAAAAGGGGGCAATTACATGCTCTGTTAATATCATTTTATAGTAAGACTGGCACAACTTTCTACTTCTCTCTTTTCAAGTGCAGATTTTATCCTGCATTTCAAATTGAGGACAAACTTGAGCAAAATGGTCTTTGCTCAATAATGATCACAACCATGTAGAAAGACTTTTCAATTACAGTAAAACCTCCAAACTAGATGATCATATTAGTATAAATGTCAGACTTTAAGACAGGTGGCAGCTTAAGTAAGGGTGGAAGTCATGCAAAGAGATCAAAAAGGAGCTTTCTGCATGACTTCTATTCTGCATTAAGCAGTCACCTACCTAAAACACAAAATTTCTTCTTTATTAAAATCCCAGTTTAGAGGGGTTCATCAAGATACTGCCTGTGTTTGAAATGTTGATATCCTATGTATGCACATGCACTAGACTCATCAGAGTAGATTGTGAACTCCTATCACACTATGTAATTTATATGTACACTACAGGTGGACCTATCTATAGTGACCACTTAATAAATAGACACTGGCATCTTTGAAAGCAGGTGGTTGCTTCATGCAGGACGAAAGTAATGCAGAAAGTCTTCACTATGAGGGAAAGGGTTAACCCTTTCCTTCATATAAACACTATTTCACACATTTTCAAACTGAAAACCACGATCAGATGACTCCAGTAGGAGTCATCTGATCATGGTCTGCTCTGTTTGCTAATAGAATTTGATATATATATCTTCCTTTAGTTTCTAAAATTGAATACAATGCTCCACCTTCCATATTTCATTATAACTATTTTATCTATGAATATTGAGTAGGTATTGGGAGTAAACATAGAACAAGGAAGGGGTTAGGTGTCATAGTTAACCTCCCTTCAATTTCTTCTCTTAAATGTAACTGATGTTATGGACAGTGATATGGTTAAACATTTATTTGATGTCCTAGGAGATGTCTTCTCCTTTGGATCCTGACTGTCTGGAAACATATTAACTGATAGCATTATAAGATAGAGTAAAACCCCTCCAATGCAACCACCAAAAAGGGGTCAAATTCTGGATTTTTGAGGTAGGTTGTAGCTTAATGCAGGATAGAAGTATATAGGAGCTTTCTGCATTACTTTTGTCCTATATTAAACAACCACCTGCTTTTAACTCTTTACTCCATGAATATTCAGATAAGAAATAATGACCTTATCAGAATTACATTGTTTTAATAGCACATGGACATAGGAATTTTTTTGCCCTGGCACAAATTGTAGAATCATATCTTTATTATATCATAAGCAAACAGAGCAGGCCCAGATCAGATGGCTCCTACAGGATCCGTCTGATCTGGGTCTACTTTGTTTGCAAGGGTGTAGAAAGGTGTATTTATGGAGTAAAGGATTAAAGACACCCATGTTTATTCATTTAAGTGGTCATTTTAGAGGGGTTTTACTGTACATGATAATAAGTAGACATTATTCATTTACAGAGTCAATGACCAGGTGCTACGAATCAACAACAAGGAGGTGGGCAATGTGGACAAACGACATGCTGTTGGCTTGCTTCGAAATCGCTCTGGCATTGTGAACATGGTGA
The DNA here is from genome assembly GCA_963576725.1 of Azorinus chamasolen. Classification (NCBI taxonomy): domain Eukaryota; kingdom Metazoa; phylum Mollusca; class Bivalvia; order Cardiida; family Solecurtidae; genus Azorinus; species Azorinus chamasolen. The sequence continues at coordinate 43,529,636 of OY755236.1, read as the reverse complement.
GTTGGCTAGTGTTTTTATTTACCCCAAAACTCTTTCAACACTTCAGTACTATTATCATGTACATTTGTAGAAATAGATCTATCAAGTAAAGAGACAGAAAGATCAAGTTCCATTTGCAAACAGCAGACCCTGATCAGATGGCACCTATAGGAGTTGTCTGATCTGGGTTTACTCTGTAAAGGCATAGAAAGGTGTATTTATGGAGTCAAGGGTGAACACTTTTCTTCATACAAAAGCTTTTTCACACCTTCACAAACAAAGTCGACCCGGATCTGACTACAGTTTCTACCAATACCAAAAAATCATGTGTACACAAGCCATTATAAAAAATCAGCTAATAAATATTCATGATGTCATTTTTCTAACATGAATATTCAATAGTGAAATGAAGGAAATTGGCATATGCATGTATTATTCATCTTGATCATAGGACAAAGTGTTGGATTGGGATCTACACTGTTTGTCATTCTAATGTTCTGGTCTACAAATATCACCCCTTCATTATGAAAATGAGGCTAAGCGAGATCACTTTCAGAATGCAGCATTCAGATGCTCAAAGACTTTAGTACTGCTGCAGTTTTCATAGTGTGCAACTTGTTCACATAATTACCTTTTTAACCCTATACTCCCTAAATACGCCTTTTAAGGCCTTTGCAAACAGAAATATTACAGGTGTGATTCTAAAATATTGCCAAGGCCCAACTTTCCTGTGTTTATATGCTGTTATAAACATTCATCTAACTATGAATGACAGCAATGGTAGTTATTGCTTTTTAGCCTGTTAACCCTTTTCCTCATGTAAGTGTGTTTTCATGCATCTGCAAACAGGGTAGACCCAGATCTGATGTCTCCTATAGGAGCCATCTGATCAGTGTCTGCTCTGTTTGCTAATAGAATTTGATATTTCTGTTTATTTACTTTCTAAAATGGCTACAATATTTCATTATAACTATTTTTGTCCATGAATACTCAGTAGGTATTGAAATTTGTAATAAACACAGAACAAGGAAAGAGTTAAGGGTTAATCCTTTCTCTTATGAATTTTTATGACATCATGCATGTTTATTAGATGAATTTTATGATGATGAATGAATACAGGATTTTTTGGCTGTGACAGAATCAGATCTATATTATTTCATATTCAAGCATTGCAGACCCTGATCAGACGACTCCTTCTTACAGGAAACCATCTGATTTGAGTCTATTCTGTTTGCAAAGGCAGAAAAAGACATCAGTTTGATGGAAAGGGGTAATAACCTTGTATCTCAGTTGGCTGTTTCTAATATAGTGTTTGCAAGATAGCATAGTATTCTGCAAGATAGCAAATAAATGTTGCCAATGTACTTTTGAATGTTTTCAGTACACAGTAAAAAAAGCTCACACTCTGATTAACTGATATCAAAGCTGCTGTTCTTGATATTTTATATCCTGTTTAATGCAGCGTAGATATTAATTAAATCTTTGCATGCTGCCAGAGAAATGTTGATCACCTATGCAAGCATTTAATAGGATCCAGATGATACAAAGGGTAACTAGGTGCTTCATTAGGATCCAAACTGTTTGACACTCTCTGCATTTTTGACGAGAAATAAAGGACAATTTTCTTTTCGTGTTTGCAGCAAACCATTGTTTTTGTAGACATCTATTTCTTAGCTTGCAAAGTGTCCAATCCATTATCGTGGCTGTTTAAATTGTGTTTTCTTCGTGGAAAGTAATCAGCTCTGTATTTGTGCAGCATGAAAATTGACTTGGTTATTTTTTCACGAAAGCGATGTTGATGAGAAACAGCTCTGATCTTGATTAGAGTTTAATCTCTGATCTTGAGCACACATTGCACCATAGACAAGTTGGTTACTTATTGCATTATAAAGAACTACAGTAAAACCTCATTAATTTGAAATGCCCAAATTAGTCTGGTTATCATTTTTGAAGACAGGTGGCAGCTTAAATAATGCAGAGTAAAGTCTTGCAGAAAGCTCCTCTGGGAGATTTTTTGCAAGACTTCCAACCTGTATTGAGCAACCACCTGCCTCAAAAGATCTTAAATCTTGATATTTAAAGAAATGAATTGTCAAGGTTTTACTGTATATGTTCTTGGCACTGATAAAACAACTGCAAGATAGCTTTTAACCTTTTTGTCTGGCATAATTTCCAACGATAGGTAATTCAGAGTGGTTATTCAATCAAGGCAGAAATGGGTTTTATTTGAACAGGATGTCTTAGTAGCAAGTACTGTTGATCCAGATTTGGCAGATCATTGAGCAATTGTCGTCTGCAAATATTTTTGTCTGCTTCAATTCTTAAAGTACATAGTTCTTTAAATTTCATTCAAAAACAGGATCAGAATGACAAATAATTTGGATCCTGATGAGACACAGAGTTAGTTTCTGTATCCATGATTATAAAACTTTTTAGTTGAGTCTGAGTTTCTTCTCAAGTTTTTGATTGGTCAGATTTGAGCCTTTGGCTCAAATCTGATCAATCAAAAGCTTGAGAACAAACTCAGACTCAACTAAAAAGCTTTATAAGTATGGACCCAGCATCTTATCTGGATCCAAACTGTTTACAAAGGTTATCACAAAGTCTCCAGTAGTGTGCAGAAGGTTAATATTAAAAGGGCAAAATGATATTGAAAAGACAAATTATTGATTGCACAGTAAGACATGTGTAATGAACTTTACATGGGGAGAACATAACCATTAATTCATAGACTTAACTCTTTACTCCATGAATATTCTGTTTTCATGTAAGTAATAATGACATCATGAATATTAATAAGATTAATTTTTCATAATAGCATATTGACACGAGAAGTTTTGGACATGGCAGAAACTGTAGAATCATATCTATATTATTCTATAAGCACTCAGAGCTGACCCTGATCAAACGCCTCCTACAGTCTGATGTGGTCTACTCTGTTTGCAAAGGCGTGGAAAAGCATATTTATGGAGTAAAGGGTTAATACCTCTTACCGGTACTTTGCTTATATAACTGCATTTGCATTACAAGCAGCTAGAATCAAGCTTGGATTATCCCCATCCTTGCTGAACAGGTACAGTTTACAAAACAAACCTGAAATTTAGAAAACAGTGTACAGGCTACAGCCTATAATCAGGAACAACTTAATTTGCAATGTAACACTTTCATCAATGAGTTTTCAGAATAGATTAGTCCATGAGTGTTTAACTATAAGAGTTCACCGAGTATGGAAGGCTTTAACATGCTAACATATTTTGAATGACAAACAGTGCAGATCTTGATCAGAGGGATCCTCTAGGAGCACTCTGATCAGGGTCTACACTAGTTGCAAATGATAGTACTTGTATGTCCAGCATTCAGAAGGGTTAAATTCAATGCAGACACCTGCAAAAATCATGCAAGAACGGTATAAAACTACAGTAAAAACTTGATACTACAAGATTTTAGAAATTAAGAATTGATGTCCTTGTAGCCAGGTGACTGCTTAACCCATTCCCTCTTACTGATGACTTTTGACGACTCTATAAAAGCCACTTTGTGAAACCATTGTGACAAATAGAGCATTTGCTCCTATAGGAGCAAATGCTCTATTTATCACAATGGTTTCAAACTACAAATTCTAAAAATTTCGCTCCTTTTCGGTAGATTTATCCAAAAGAAGTTGTATCTAAAATAGCCTATGAGGTAATGGGTTAATGCAGGGTAAAAGAGGAGGAGCTTTCTGCATGACTTTCATCCTGTATTAAGCTGCCACCTGTCTTAAAGATCAATAATGATACATACAGTATTTGAGTGGTCGTAGAATTGAGATTTTACTGTAATGCAAAACCACTTTTTAGAAGCTTCCAGTATTACTTTCTTCCTGCGTGAATAATGCAACTGTTTTATTGCAACAAAAAAACAGCATTCAACTCATTTATGCCAAGTGTCCCTAAAGAGGACATGGACACACAGTGTAGGAAGGCTATTTCAGAATCTCTCTAATCAGGATCAGCATTGTTTACTTTACAAATCATTTGCCAATGGTCACAATAGTAAAAGAATTCTTGCAGAAGCATCCCTTCGAAAACAAATAATGAAGTAATGGGGTAAGTCCAGATCAGATGCCTAATAAGTTGTATAATAAGGATTAAAAAAAACTGGCACGTAGCTTTCTTAAATCAGGATTTGAGCTGACAAATTTTATGGCAGTGCATATTTCTTTTTTTTTTATTAGCAGGTTGTGAGACGCCGAAAGATTTCTCCGTCCAGGTCCTGGCAGGCCATACAGTTTAACATTCCACCCGGTAAAGGTAAGTGATCTCTTCCAATAGAAAAGAGCTGGCTTGGAATTTGCTCTCAGGTTAGATCCAGATCAAGGGAGATATGAAGAGGGTTGTGGCAGTATTAAGCTACTATACTAGAGGGTTGATACACATTGTTTTTTTCCAATAACATCTTTAGTGTGCTTCGGGATTGTTGTTGCCCCGAGCCAAAAGGGCACGGGCAACAGCAGTCCCAAGGGACACTGTAGAAGTTATTGCCCGAAAAAATGTGTATTATCGCTATTCTTGCATAAAACAAAAACCTGCTTTCCTGTGTTCATTTAATTGTTTGAAATACAACACAAACTATACACTACTTCTTTGACGGTTCATTCGATTTATGCTGTTACCGGGCCACTGTTTTGTTTTGTTTTTGAGGTAATTTCATCAGCCAATTTAAGGCGCCATTTAAGTGTGGAATACACACAGGACAACCTGTGGATTTATTATGTCTAGATGTTAATATATAAAGCCTAAAGAACATTAGATTTAGCACTGTGAGTACATACTTATTACATGCATCTGACCTATCTAGCTTCAGTTAATTAGGAGTCTCAATTAGGTTAAATATCTACCAGTTACAAAACACAAGGACAGCAGTAGAAAGTAGGTCACTGTAAGCGAACTATAGATTGTACCTTCTACAACGAAAATCATTTGATACATCTACTACTAAGAAATGCGTTTAGTGCCAAACAATTTAGATAACATAGGTTGTTGGTGTTGCATTATCAGCCCTTGGATTTGCGATCACCTTGAGTGATAGTTCTAGTTTAACTATTTACATTTAGAGTTATGGCCCATGACTGAACATTTTTTCCTTAGTTTTCAGTTTTTTTTTGCCATAGTGCTTGTAGTTCAAATTTCAACTTTCAATCAAATGGACTTATTTTCAAGAGGGTTATGATCCATGGACTTTGAAATGTTTGTTTGATTTGCCCCTAATTTTTGTGTATGTTTTAACAAAAATGAATTCCAAATCAAGTTTTGCTCTGGTTGACATAATTATTTTCAAGAGAGTAATAGCTCTTTGGCCATAATGGTTTTGACTGAATAACATTTAGTTATAGATATGGCTTGACTATACTTATGGCTTGGCTATTTTTATGGCTTGATTATTTTTTCAATGGAGTTATGGCCCATGGATTTCATCCTGTCATTCAGATTTCAAGACATTTTCCCACAGTGCATGCAGAAATTGAACTTGAGTTTGGGGTGTTAGTGAATAATAATGAGTTACAGTTTGATTTTTGTTCCCATTGATTTAGTTTCAACACAGTTATGGTCCTTTATGGTATCAGAACAATTTAATTTTCCAGAATGTTTATAATTTAACCCATTCCCCCATATTGACGCCTTTTGTTATACGCCCGTCTTCAGACGGGACGTATTATGTCGTGGCGTTGTCCGTCCGTCCGTCCGTCCGTCTGTCTGTCTGTCTGTCTGTCCGTCCGTCCGTGAACTTTTGTTTGTCCGCTCTCTAACTCGAACAAATTGAATCGGATCCTTTTCAAACTTGGTCAGCATGTATATGGCCAAAATGACTCGGCTAAGTTCGATAATCAGCAACATCGCCCTGCACACTTCTGAATTATCTCCCCTTTTTTAATAAATTTTTAACAAAATTCTCTTGTCCGCTCTCTAACTCGAACAAATTGAATCGGATCCTTTTCAAACTTGGTCAGCATGTATATGGCCAAAATGACTCGGCTAAGTTCGATAATCAGCATCATCGCCCTGCACACTTCTGAATTATCTCCCCTTTTTTATTAACTTTTTAACAAATTTTAAACAAAATTCGTTTTTTGTCCGCTCTCTAACTCAAACAAATAAAATCCAATCCTCATCAAACTTAGTCAGCATGTATATAGTCAAAATGACTTGGTCAAGTTCGATACACCTGGAAACGTTCAGTGTATTTTCTATTTTCTTTTAAAAATCTATGTATGAAAAGGGGGGTTACTGCAGGAAAAGTCATTGGACTTGTCACAAAATCAATAGCTGTCTTCCCTGTATGGTGATGAAGCTAAGTATTTAATTTGGTTACAACAGGTCTATATTATATATATAGCTCTACTAGGCAGTTGCCAATGATAGTTTCACATTGTAACAGATTCAATTTCCTATTAAATTGGCTTATCACTGACTTTGCCGACGGGCGTATTTTGCTGCACAGCGGTGCTCTTGTTGTATCTGTAAAAGTCACTTTGTGAAAACCATTGTGATAAATAGAGCATTTGCTCCACGGGAGCAAATGCTCTATTTATCACAATGGTTTCTAAAACTACACATTTCTGAAAATTTCATTTTTTCTTATTAATGCTCCTTTCTGGTAGATTTAATCAAAGAGGTTGGATCTGAAAATAGCCTAAGTGGGAATTGGTTAACTGTGTTAACACTACTTTTCTCAATTTCTGATTATTTGGACATATGGCGATAATATCTCCACCAAGTTTGATTATAAGCAAGATCAAACCAGCATCTCTATGAATATGGTTACTTGAAGGCTTCAAATTTCAAAACCTGTGTTATATAATCTATAGATCTACTCTCCAAACTGGATCTTGATTGATACAAATTTGCCCATAGAGCATATTCCCAGTATAAAAGTTTTGCAATAAGCCTTTGAGTTACCAGCATATCACGCTTTATACATGTGGCAACTTGTCAGCTTAATGAACATTTATGCATGCATTGATCTTTTCATGAATATGCCTGAAATATTTTTTATAATGTAACATTTTGGAGGGATTTTATGGCTAAAACAAAAACTTTGATCATATCTATAGAATTCAATAAGCAGACAGAGAAGATCCTGATCTGACATCTCCTACAGGAGCTGTTTGATGTGGATGCACTCAGTTTGCAAAGGCGATAAAAGGCATTTCTATGAGGGAAAGGGTTAAGTGTGATTCATTTTGACTGAGTGACTGTCATGGTTGTCATAAACTTTGCAAGAATATACAACTTTCCAATAACAGCTGCTGCCTTGATCTTTTCACAACATACCAATCCAGTGATTCACAGGAATGACTAGGAATGACCAGTTCTGCCTATTGCTGGGAGGCTTACATAGACAATTAACCCATTCCCTCATAGGCTATTTTTAGACCCAACCTCTGTATAAATCTACCGAAAAGGAACATTTACTAGAGAAAAGGAAAATGTTAGAATTGTGTAGTATTGAAACCATTGTGATAAATAGAGCATTTGCCACCCTTTATGGAGGAAAGGGTTAACACTCTACCTGATATAGACTCCTTTTCATGCCTTTGCAAACAGAGTAGACCCAGATCAGACAGCTTCTGTTTGCTTTGAAATATTAGTTTCTGACTCAGCAAAGAATACCTTGCTCAGTGGTCATTATAAAAATAATTAACCCTTTCCTCCATGAATATTCATTACATTATTTTTTATGCCTCCAAATCAGATCGGGGCATATTGTTTTTGCCCTGTCTGTTTGTTTGTTTGTCACCAACTTTAACATAGGTCATAACTTTTGAGCCAGTACAGATAGATACTTGATATTTGGCATATGTATCTCATAAGGCCGCACATTTTGAGGGGTGACATGTCAAGGTCATCCTTCAAGGTCAGAGGTCGACTATATAGGTCAAATTACCGACTTTTGAACCAGCAGAGATAGAGATTTGATATTTGGCATGCATGTGTATCTCATGAAACTGCACATTTTAAGGGGTGACATGTCATGGTCAAGGTCAAATTGGCCGCCGGGGGGGGGGGGGGGGGGGGCATAGTGTTTCACAAACACATCTTGTTTATAATAGCATGTGAACATAAGAAGTTTTTGACATAGCAGGAACTGTAGAATCATATCTGTGTTATATATTTTTATGCCCCCATAGACGATAGTCGGGGGGCATATTGTTTTTGCCCTGTCTGTCTGTCTGTCTGTCTGTTTGTCTGTTTGTCTGTTTGTTTGTCAGCAACTTTAACATTGGTCATAACTTTTGAGCCAGTTTAGATAGAGACTTGATATTTGGCATACATATGTATCTCATGAAGCCGCACATTTTGAGGGGTGACGTGTCAAGGTCAAGGTCATCCTTCAAGGTCAGAGGTCAAATATATGGGTCAAATCGCCGACTTTAACATTGGCCATAACTTTTGGACCAGTAGAGATAGAGACTTGATATTTGGCATGCTTGTGTATCTCATGAGGCTGCACATTTTGAGGGGTGACATGTCAAGGTCAAGGTCAGAGGTCAAGGTCAGAGGTCAAATATATGAGGGGGCATAGTGTTTCACAAACACATCTTGTTGTTTATTGGTAAATGTTCATAAGGTAAAGGGTTAAGCCTTTGTTCGTCTGTCACACTTTTTATATGTTGTGTATAACTAGAAAAGTATTTGACCTAATCAGGAATATTTATTTTTCAATATGTAAAGCTTGGTACATATGTGATTTTCAATTTATGTCACGCATGTTACTGCAACAATGTTAGAGTTGCAGCCATGAAACTTTACAGGAATGTTAATCAGCATGGGAAGTTGGGTGGCATTTTTTCCCTTGCAAGATAGAGAATTGGGCTTTTTATGTCCCTGCAGACAGTTCTAGTTATATAATGATTAGATAACGATAAAATACAGATCATGTTTGACTTTCATTACAGTTTACTCAATTTTCAATATTTTCTTTTTAACTTTAACTATTTGATGCTTTAATCATACTTTCTAAAATAAAACGAAAAAAATGTAACTTTAACATGCATAGTCGAGGATAATTTTTGAAAAGAACTACAATTACTTTGTTTGCAATAAATTTTCTATTTTGAAGTTTTTCTTATTTCAGACATTGGCATTCATGTTGACAGTGGACTGTACATTAGTCGTATCAGTCCTGGCTCCTACGCTGCCAACGAAGGCTCACTTACCATAGGAGATAGGATCGTCAGTGTAAGTACATATGAAAGAGTGACAATACTGTTCCATACAGCTTAGTCATTTGAGAGATTGCTGGAAGGTTACAGTCTTGATCCCCAGCAGTGTCAACAATGAATATTCATTTTAAGATTTTTTTACTGCATGAATATTTATTGATTTTTATGCCCCCGTTGATGATAGTCAGTGGGGCATTATGTTTTGCACCTGTCTGTCCATCTGTCTGTCTGTCTGTCTGTCTGTCCGTCTGTCTGTCATGCTTTTTATGTGCAGTTGCTTGTCACAGTTTTTTCATTGTCTTATATCTCACTAACCACTATAGGTATTGGCATGGAATTGCATATACACATAAAACACCATCCGTACTTTCATTGCGCACCAAGCCCATGCTGCCCGCAAGGTCAAGGTCAAATGACTTAGGATTTTTAAGTGCAGCTAGGCAAGCACCACCGCAGGGGCATCGCTGTGTCTTACAGACACAATTGTCTAGTTTTATAATTAAATATCAAGAAGGAGTGTTTTGGTTGTGACAGACATATCAGATTCAACAGGCATCTTGATGAGGGAAATTTGGTTGACCTGATGTCAGGACAATTATACTGAACTACCTAATTTTCATTTTCTTTGTTTTCAAAACCATTAAAAAGCATATCTATGGAGTAAAGAGTTAACCCTTTCCCTGATCTATGTTTATTCCAAATTTCAGTACCTACTGAATATTCATGAACAAAATAGTTATAATGAAATATGAAAGGTTGAACATTGTAGCCTTTTTAGAATCTAAAGAAACATATGTATCAAATTCTATTAGCAAACAGAGCAGACCCTGATCAGATGGCTCCTCTAGGAGCCATCTGATCTGGGTCTACTCTGTTTGCAAATGCATGAAAACATGTTTATATGAGGGAAAGGGTTAAACAAACAATATGTTCCCATGTCATTTGAAAGATGACTCCTGTTTAGAGTGCATGAAATTTTACTGCTGTCTGTCTATTGTATGAATATTCTGTGGTGCAAAATATGGTTTATATCTATATTTTAATTGATGAAAAAAGGATGGTACTGATTGGGTAAAATATAGGCATAAAACCTATGAAGCACCAACAATTGTCAGTGCCAACTAACCTGCAGGTATGCACGTTTATTTCATGGTATTCATATTAGAATTAATAACATCATGAAGATTAATTAAATTAATTTTTATCATGGCATATGAACACAAGATAATTTGGTCACAACTGAAAGTGTGGAATCAGATCTTTATTATTTCATAAACAAACAGGGAAGACTCAGATCAGATTATTCCTTTAGGAGACATCTGATCTTGGTCTACACTGTTTTCAAAGGCATAAAAAGGTGTACTTGTGGAGTAAAGGGTTAGGTAAAATTAGCTATACAGCCACTTAATGAATAAACATGGCTGTCTTTATAAGCAGGTGGTTGCTCAATGCAGGACAAAAGTTATAGGAGCTTTCTGCATAACTTTAGTCCAGCATTAAGCTACCACCTGCCTTTGCCACTGTGAATTATGCCCTTTGCTGGTTGCATTAGAGGGGTTTTGCTGTATGTAGTCAAGTATTTGTATATACAGTAAAGCCTCTTTATAACGACCACTAAATTACATCAATTATTTTGTGTTAAAGGCAGGTGGCTGCTTAAAGCTATGTGAAAGTAAAACAGAACACTCCTATGGGAGCGTTCTGTTTTACTTTCACCTTGCTTTAAGCAGCCGACTGCTCTAAATACCAACTAATTAATGCAATTTAGTGGTCGTTATAGAGAGGTTTTACTCTATTTCTGTCAAAGCTTATGTTGTTAGTACTAGTTAGAATCACCTCTCTATGGTACCAACAAAGTAGGGTTTCATCTAAGCTCTGCTTGCTTGGTCTTGTGTCACTAGTTTAGTTTTACTGAAGACAATAAAAGTCACCTAATGATATCTCATTTATCTTGCAGGATGATTAACACTAATGGGCCTCTCAATAATGTATAAAATAGCTAAATGCCTCTCACAGCTAAAGACTACTGACAGATTAGCCTTTATAGTACTGAGCAAGTTTGTTTCTGCTCAAACTTTTGTGTTCTTGCTTTACCGTTTCCTTCAAACAACTGTCACATCTTTGCAAACAGAGTAGATCCAGATCAGATGTCTCCTGTAGGAGCTGTCTGATCATGGTCGGCTCTGTTTATGAAATCATTAGTTTCTAACTTTCTACCAATACCAAACATTCATACGTGCATGTGCCATTATAAAAAATCGGTTAATAAATATTCATTTTGTCATTGTTTCTTACATGAAACTTAAACAGGGAAAAGGGTTAGTTTTAGAATAATGAGAGTTGCAGTATTTTAATTTGCAACAAAACCCCAAGGTCAAACAGTGTCGTCCTAATGAGACACCTTGCCAAACTGTTAGCAAACCCTGTCATGGAGAATTCTGTCACAGCAGTGCAAGGGTTAATTAGTCATTCCCGAGACTGACTGGTCTGGTAATGAGGATTCTTAGTTTCAGTTTGAAACTTCTCCCAGTGATAAGGCAACACATCTCATATGGAGATAAACTTAATGTCTGTGACATTTACTAGGTGAAGTGTCTAGTTTGTTAGTTTCCCAGCCCAGTGTAATTGACTCTGATACAGTGAGACAGGAAATTAATGGCAAATGGAGAGGGGAGATCCAGTATGTGGTATTATTTGAATTTGGATGAAATATGAAAGTTTGCTATTTAATGGGTTTAGATAAAGTTGTCTTACTGTTTAACCCTTTACACCATAGATCTATAGGCCTTTGAATGCCTTTGCAAACAGAGAAGACCCAGAACTGATGAATTACTGTAGGAGCCGTTTGATCAGGGTCAGTTCTGTTTGTTCATTCAATAATATAGACCTGGCCAGGTGCCTATAAAACTGTTTCACTGTGTGTAAAGACGATGTGATGCCCCAGGATCTTCTGTTTTTTTAGGGATTATTCATATTTGATATGGAACAAAGATTTTCTAAAATGTGTTGGGTTTCCAGAATTGAGGGGTTCAAGTATATTTTTTAGTATTATTTAGTTCTTTTTAACCGTTTACATTATAAATAACCTTCCTATACCTTTGCAAACAGATTAGACTCAGATCAGAAGGCTCACTTTTAATGATGCCATAGGTGCCATCTGATTAGGGTCTGCTCTGTTTGTTTATGAAGTGATATAGATATGATTCTACAATTTATTTTATGGCCTACAGTTTGTTTTATGGCCAAAAATGCCTGTGTATATGTGCCATTATAAGAAATAATCAGGTTAGTATTCATGATGTAATTAGTCCCCCACCGGTTACCGGTTGGGGGACTATAGGTTTGCTCGATTCCGTCTGTCTGTCCGTCTGTCCGTCTGTCCGTCCGTCTGTCCGTCCGTCCGTCCGTCTGTCCGTCCGTCTGTCCGTCCGTCTGTCCGTCTGTCCGTCTGTCACGCTTTTTGTCCGGGCCATATCTCCTACAATGTTATGCCAAATTCATTATAACTTCACACATTGAAGAAGCATGATGAGGGCTAGTGTCATTCACAAGGGTCATAACTCTAGCACCAATATTTTTGGAGTTATTCCCCTTTTACATATTTTTTTGTCCGGACAATAACTCTTTATCTACTGGTTCAATTGATTTGAAACTTCACATATGGAACAATCATGATGAGGGGTAGTGTCATACACAAGGGCCATAACTCTAGCATCAATATTTTTGGAGTTATTCCCCTTTTTCATATTTTCTTGTCAGTCCGTCTGTCACACTTCGTGTCCGGGCAATTTCTCCTACAAAGTTAGGCCAAATTCATTATAAATTCACACATTGAGGAAGCATGATCAGGAGTAGTGTCATGCACAAGGGCCATAATTCTAGCACCAATATTTTTGGAGTTATTCCCCTTTTACATATTTTTTTGTCCGGACAATAACTCTTTATCTACTGGTTCAATTAATTTGAAACTTCACATATGGAACAATCATGATGAGGGGTAGTGTCATGCACAAGGGCCATAACTCTAGCATCTATATTGTTGGAGTTATTCCCCTTTTCATATTTTCTTGTCCAGTTAATAACTCTTTATGTACTGGTTCAATTGATTTGAAACTTCTCATATGGAACAAGCGTGATGAGAAGTAGTGTCATGCACAAGGGCAATAACTCTAGCATCAATATTTTTGGAGTTACTCCCCTTTTTCATATTTTCTTGTCGGGACAATAACTTTTTATTTACTGATTCAATGTATGAAAGTAGGTATTAATACCATTCAGGTGGTCATGTATATACCATGGTCAACCACACCATGGGTGGGTGGGGTTGGGAGAGTGGAGGTTTTTTTCAGTCCGGTGGGGGACTCATGTCTTGCATAGCAATACAACATGCCCTTGTTATTTCTTACATAAGTATTGGAGTAAAGGGTAAAAGAATCAAATATATCGGGAAAGGAAACGAGACAAAGATTTTGGTCCAGTTTAGAGAGGATTTCGGTTTTTTGAGGTTCCAGTATTGAGGGGTTACACTATAAAGAATGAAATCAGGACAAAGTTACTAGTTTGCCCTGTAACTTTTGGGTCATACCAAGCATAAGTTACATGATTTTTATTGGTCTTTTATGTGTGTAATTTTGTTTGCATATAGTACAGTTGATTGTCAGTCTCTTTAATCCTTTCCCTCATGAATATTCATGTGAGAAATAATGAGCGTATGAATTATTAATTGGCTGAACTTTTAAACTGAGCAAAGGAATTGTTGATCATGGCAGAAACAGATCTATATTATTTCATAAGAAAACAGAGCCGACCCTGATCAGACAGTTCCCTCAGGAGTCATCTGATCTGGGTCTACTCTATTTTACAATAGCGTAAAAAGGTGTCTCTATGAGATAAAAATCTGGCAGTGGTGAAAAAGGCTTGAATTCTAGATTTTCTTGATTCCTATTTTATGTTTTTATGCCTGACTTACATGACACATTCATGTGTTTTGCAAATGTGTAAAAGTGCATCTCTATCAGATGGAGGGTTACAGAGGTTCTACACTATGGTGTATACAGTAATCAGTTGTAAGCTGAACAAAATAGGCAGTTTCTGGTGTGTTGTGCTGTGAAACTGGATCATGCAAATAACCCTTTATTCCATACATGCACCTTTTAATGCCTTCGCAAACAGAGAAGACCCAAAACTGTAGGAGCCATTTGATCAGGGTCTGCTCTGTTTGCTTATGAAATAGTATAAATCTGATTCTGCACTTACTGCCATGGTCAACACTTGTGTGGTCATGTGCTCCATTATAAAAAATCAGCTAATAAAGATTTATGATATTATTTCATACATGAATATTCATGGCATAAAGGGTTAACCCATTACCTCATAGGCTATTTTTAGATCAAACCACTTTGAATAAATCTACCAAAAAGGAGCATTAAATAGAGAAAAGGAAACTTTTAGAATTTTGTAGTTTGAAACCATTCTGATAAATAGAGCATTTGCTCCAATAGGAGCAAATGCTCTATTTATCACAACGGTTTCGACAGATGACTTTTTCAGAAGCGTCAAAAGGCATCAATATGAGGGAATGGGATAAGAGTAGAGACAGGTATAAAGATGATACATGTACCTATCCTTGTCATTTTCTTTTCCAGATCAATGGCCAAAGTGTTGAAAATATGACATCAGAAGACTTCATGAAGGTGCTGTACAAGTATGGCAATGAGACAATAGTATTAGATATCTGGAGACAGACATCACCCATCAGCTCTGCTGGTTCTTCACCTGTTCCTAATGGGCCCTGTATATCCAGTGTCCAGGATTCTTTACTGTACTCGCCTATGAAATCTGACTCTAAAAGATGGGAGATAGCCAGTGAGAGTGGAAAAGGAAGCATGAAGAATATCAAGACCAGTGGCTCTCAAACAGATAGCTTGGATAGCCCAGGGCTTGGGCGACGATCTCGCAAATCTGGAGAGGGTAAAGACTTGGACCACAAAGGACGACACAGTGTGCACATATTTGATAAAGCTTTAGAAACTGTAGATAAAATATTCAGAACTCGGAATAAGAGTGAAGAGGACAGAAGTAATCCAACTTTGAGCCGTCCACGAACAATTGTTGGGACTAGCAATGAGGATGTGGTTGGGGAATTTGCATTTCCTCAACACCAGAGAGATTCTGGATCCTCTAATCGAACTAGTGCACCAAGTATAGATCATGATCCAGATGTCAGTGGTACAGGAACATGGCCTAAGTGTGTTAGATTATTGCATAATGCCTCAAATGGAACTGTGATTCAGCAGTCAAGGGGGAATAAAAGACCTACATTAGACAATATTATAGATCATCATCCTGATGTGATTCCAACAGCACGAGTGCCTCCACTACCACCAGAAAGAACTGAGTCATCATATGGTGTAATGCGCCATACACCTCAGAATTCAGACTCGACAATAACATACAGGTCTCAACCACCATCACCTCAATTGTCACCTCAGCCCTCCACATCAAGCTCTCATTTCCCTAAATCACCTCCACCCAGACACTCGTTTTATAGTGTTAAACCCATAGACCACCGTAGTACAATGGGCCATGGTCAAAGCCATAACTTAACCCATTCTTCACATGGCAGTTCCCAAGGCCATAATAGTCATAAAGTGACCAATACCAAAAATCCACCTAGAATGCCGTATATATCAAGTCAGGTTGCTAATGCCAGTTTCCAGTTACCCATAGATCGTCGACAGGACCATCAGGCCAAAGTTCGCCGTAGACAAGTCTCAGCCCAGAGTCCTGATCAGAAGAGCTCGTACCTGTCTCCACCTAGTGGCCAGAGAGGTGACTATGGCCACTTTGGCACTAGGTCCAATAACACAACACCAGAGCCATTACCGCCATCTCATCACATGCCTCCCGTTCCTCCAAGACTTACAGATAAACCACCAGGAGAGCGGATTTGCCCTGCACCAAGCCCACAAACATCAAGGTGAGGTATTGAAAGATGTAACAGAACTGTAGATAAGATCTAGACTAATCTCTTGCCTCTCAGTTAAACAATCTTCCTTGTCCTAATTGGAATAGACTTCGCAGAAAAATATGGAAAATAGTGTAGCCATATTTCCCAGCTGCTCTTCTTTCTTTTTGTCTTCTCGTGTTGGTTACTGATTCTGAACACATTGCTTCATATAATTGCCATTTCATGCATTTGCAACAGGCTGGCTTTGTAAATAGAGAAGGCCAAGGATAGACAGCTCCTATAGGAGCTGTCTGGTCAGGGTCTGCTCTGTTTGCTCATGGCATAATATAGGTCTTGATTCTAGTTTCTCGCTTCTCAGTCGTGCTAGATAAGCTGAGTTACTAAAATAGCCGTACTAGAAATCCTTATCTGGAACACCCCGTGACTAGTGTATTCATACGCGCGATTGGGTAAAATCAATACAAGGGAAGGACTTCTTACAGAATTATACCAACATTTCTATAGGTAACAACCTTATGAATTGAAATTAATATAAATAATTAGCACGAATATGAAATTCTATTTATCATATAAACACTTTAAAAGCCTATTTAATTAATCGAAGACGTTGTTTTATAGTCACTCAGTCTTTTATATTTACGCCAAAACGTAACGTTTGTGGTTGTCATAACAAATGACTTCATTAGAGGGACAATACACGTTGATCTATTAAAAGATTTTAATAGATTTTTGTCTCGGGCAATAACATCTGCAGTGTCCCGAGGGACTGTTGTTGGCCCGAGCCTGAAGGGCGAGGGCAACAACATTCCCGAGGGACACTGCAGATGTTATTGCCAGAAAACAAACGTGTATTAACGCTATTCTTGCATAAAACCAATTTTCTGCTCTCCTGCATCAATTTAATTCTTCAAAATACAAGCAAAACAATGGCAGCAAAACTATACACTTCTTTGACACTTCGTCGATTTATGCTGTTTCCGGGCCACTGTTTCCTTTTCGACGTCAATTCATGATTGTATCAAATACCGTTTACACGGAATTTCATTCAATATGTCTATCACTAAAAACAGTTCATTGTCGGTGCTCCTGGAAATACCCCGGCGTTCACCTAGCTTAGGCCAAAACGCTGTAACATTCGCGTCCATTGTTTACCTTAGGCCCGTAATAGGTATAATTAAAACCGGTCAACAACAGCGCGTGAGCACGAGAATCGCCTTGTTAATACATGGTCTAGCGGGACTACAACAGCACTTTTATGCAAGAATTTGGTGTCACGCCTAAAGTTATGCTGCGGTCTGTTGCTATTAGATATGGAAGTCGTATTACGCAATGTAAAGTAGTGCTTCACAAAATTCGTTAATTTTCTTGGTTTTAGGGCGTATTTCAGCGAGAAAAATAATCAAGCATGGGATTTGTTAAAGCCGGGGGGGTTCTATACCCTCGGTTGGTCTGTTCCTATCGGAAACTCGCTAAAGCTCGTTTCCGACTGGAACAGACCAACCTCGGGTATGGAAACCCCCATCTTTAACAAAACCCATGCTTGATTCTATTATTCTTAATTAAGTGACTAAAAATTCTATTGTTCATTCGCCATTTTGAAAATTCAGTTAATGAATATGCATGAAATTGTGAAGTCGTCTATAGATATTCATGAGGTAAAGAGTTAACCTATAGCATTCATTGATTTCGTCTTCCAGTTCTTAACCTTTTACTCCATGAATATTCATGTGAGAAATAATGATGTAATGAATATTAATTACAGGTAGATTAATTTCTATAATGGCACATGGGACAGGAATTTTTTGGCCATGGTTGAAACTAGAATGTTACCATTTAGGATTTCATAATAAAACAGGACAGACCCTTATCAGACAGCTCCTACAGGAGCCATCTGGTCTGGCTCTGCTCTGTTTGCAAAGGCATATTTATTGAGTAAAAGGTTAAGACATAATCAGAGTGTTTTGATCCTGAGCATTCCATTTATATACACTGGTAGGAATATCGAGATTACTGTTTAAAGTATTGTACATTAACTGCTCTGATTGCCTATCCCTTTCCCTGTTCTATATTTAGTCCAAATTTCAATACCTACTGAATATTCATGGACAAAATATTAATAATGAAATATGGAAGGTGGACCATTGTAGCCATTTGACCCTGATCAGACGACTCCTATAGGAGCCGTCTGATCTGGGTCTAGTCTGTTTTCAAATGCGTGAAAACATGTTTATATGAGGGGAAGGGTCAAAACACAATGTAGGTTTATAAAATTTAATCTAATTAATATTCATTTCTTACAAAAGGTCAAAGTATTCTGGAAATGACAAGGTATAATGAGCATTTTGGCATGTAGTGCTGGAAACATGTATAAGCCAAATTAGTGAAAACTTAATAACTCAGAGTTTTGACTTAAAACTACAAGAGTTTGGACTTAAAACTACATGTACTGAACAAGCAGTGTATTGATATTATTATACCCCCCTTTTGAAAAAATGGGGGTATATTGCTTTGCACATGTCGGTCGGTCGGTCGGTCGGTCTGTCGGTCGGTCGGTCGGTCGGTCGGTCGGTAGATCGATGGTTTCCGAATGATAACTAATAAATGACTTGGCCTAGAATCTTTAAACTTGCTGTGGTGGTTGGTCATGACAAGTAGATGACCCCTATTGTTTTTGAGGTCACTTGGTCAAAGGTCAAGGTCACCATGACCTAAAATGGTAAAATAGTTTCCGATCAATAACTGCTTTAGGGTTTGGCTTGGTTTCTTCAAACTTGCTGTGGTGGTTGGTCATGACCACTAGATGACCCCTATTGATTTTGAGGTCACTAGGTCAAAGGTCAAGGTCACCATGACCTTAACTGTTTAAATGGTTTCCGATCAATAACTGCTCAACGGTTTAGCTTAGAATCTTCAAACTTGCTGTGGTGGTTGGTCATGACCACTGGATGACCCCTATTGTTTTTGAGGTCACTAGGTCAAAGGTCAAGGTCACCATGACCTGAACTGGTAAAATGGTGTCTGATCAATAACTGCTCAAGGGTTTGACTTAGGATCTTCTAATTTGCTTAGGTGGTTGGTCATGACAAATAGATGAGTCCTATTGTTTTTTAGGTCACTAGGTGAAAGGTCAAGGTCACCATGACCATAACTGGTGAAATGGTTTCCGATCAATAACTGCTCAAGGGTTTGGCTTAGGATCTTCAAATTTGCTGTGGTGGTTGGTAATGACCACTAGATGATCCCTATTGTTTTTTAGGTTACTAGGTCAAAGGTCAAGGTCACAATGCTATTAACTGGTTAAATGGTTTCCGATCAATAACTGCTCAAGGGTTTGGCTTAGAATCTTCAAACTTGCTGTGGTAGTTGGTCATGACAACTGGATAACCCCTATTGTTTTTGAGGTCACTAGGTCAAAGGTCAAGGTCACCATGACCTTAAATTTATTAAATGGTTTCTGATCAATAACTGCTCAAGGGTTTGGCTTATGATCTTCAAATTTGCTTAAGTGGTTGATCATGACAACTACATGAGCCCTGTTGTTTTTTAGGTCACTAGGTCAAAGGTCAAGGTCACCATGACCTTAAATGGTGAAATAGTTTCCGATCAATAACTGCTCAAGGGTTTTGCTTAGGATCTTCAAACTTGCTGTGGTAGTTGGTCATGACCAATTGATATCCCCTATTGTTTTTGAGGTCACTAGGTCAAAGGTCAAGGTCACCATGACCTTAACTTGTGAAATGGTTTCCAATCAATAACTGCTCAAGGGTTTGGCTTAGGATCTTCAAACTTGCTGTGGTGGTTGGTCATGCCAACTAGATGACCCCTATTGATTTTAAGGTTACTAGGTCAAAGGTCAAGGTCATCATGACCTTAACTGATGAAATAGTTTCCAATTAATAACTGCTCAATGGTTTGGTTCGGGATCTTCAAATTTGCTGTGGTAGTTGGTCATAACCACTAGATGACCCCTATAGTTGTTGAGGTCACTAGGTCAAAGGTCAAGGTCACCATGACCTTAACTTGTGAAATGTTTTCAAATCAATAAATGATCAGTGGTTTGGCTTAGGATTTTCAAAGTTGCTGTGGTGATTAGTCATGACCGCTAGATGACCTCTATAGTTGAGGTCACTAGATCAAAGGTCAGGGGGTTTGGGGGTATACATGTTTTACAAACATCTCTTGTTTATTGTAGTTCCATGCTGACTCCTTCCAAGCCTGTGTTTACAAAGCAGCATTTTGTCCAACAAGCTGTCACAACGGTGCTGCCTCCTTTCACTCCGCCACCTCCTCCTGGACCATTCCCTGATAGCCTATCAGAACTCGACAAGCTCCCGCCATACAGTCATTCTGATTGGACAAGCTCGCCTAGTCCCTCCATTGACAGTAGGTACACCCCTACACCTACTGAGCAGTACCCATATCCAACATTCCATAGTACATCACCACTTGGTCGCATGGATCATGAAGGCCATTCAAAGTTTGAGCGAATATATATACCATCAACCTCCAGTATACATACCATTGACACTTCTGGATCTGTTGAAGTTGGTAAGTAATGAGTAGTATACAGTAAAACCTCTCTATAACGGCCACTAAATTACATCAAGTATTTTGTGTAAAAAGCAGGTGGCTGCTTAAAGCAAGGTGAAAGTAAAACAGAACGCTCCTATAGGAGCGTTCTGTTTTACTTTCACATTGCTTTAAGTGACAACCTGCCCTAAATACCAACTAATTAACACAATTTAGTGGCCGTTATAAAGAGGTTTTACTGTATCAGGTTGTAGCCTAGCCTTTGTATGCATTGATTCTTCTGTTTTAAATAATTATGTCTCCTTCCACATAGTGGGGTGGGAGACATTGATTTTATACTTTCTGTCTGTGGCTACGGGACGTATCACTCCAAAACCAGTTCCTCCCGGGACATTTCGTCCCACTATTGAAAATTTACTGGGACATTTCGCACCACTATTGAAAAGTTACTGGGACGACCATTTTATTTATTATAAGGGCATTCTGCTTTGGGTTTTAAGACAAACTAAAAGGTGAACTGTATTTTCTGCAGGGGCTATCTGATCTGAGCCTAGATCTACTCTCTTTGCAAATGTGTAAAGGGTTAAGCTCTTAACACCTGCATTAAGTACCACCTGACTTTTCAGCCAAGAATTAGACATGCTTTGGTGGTCGATATAAACAGGTTTTACCGTACATGGAAATTCATGGATCTAGATCTACTCATAGACGTTAGATCTACAATGGTTTTTGTACTAATTACTCATCTATCGTTTTCTTAAATCTTTACATTTCTGCGTAACATCCAGATCCAAGCAGGTTGTCACTCAGTCAACTTTGAGTCAACTAAGTGAATTTATGACGTAAAAATAATGCATATTAGATCTAATACATGAAACAATCACATCCTATACGCGGGAAAAAGTATATCACTTGACACATTTCAGCGATTTTTTTCCTGGGATTGTGAATGGGTCCGGTACCCCTTGATTTGTGAAAAATTAGCGTCGTTTTGGCAAAAATTGTGAAAAAAGTATCAGTGTTTTTACAAAAATTGTGAAAATTTGGATAGGTGGTTAAATTTAGCTGTTGAAAGAATTTTCGGCCGAACATAAATTTGCGGACCGAGACACATACGTTTTATTCATATTCTTGTAAAAGCGTCCGAGACGTGCAAAGAAAAGCAATACGAAATTCGAATACCTCGGACTTTATCCCGAGAAACGGTTTGAGATACAAAACTTTGCAAAGGGGAATATAGCTGTAAAAATCAGTGCAAGTACAAAGTAAAAGGCCGATTGTGAAATAATTCAACAGCTTTGTGAATGGGTCCGACGGACCCTGCTTCTAAATTGTGAAGGTCCGTTTCAAATTGTGACAGGGT
This sequence comes from Azorinus chamasolen, assembly GCA_963576725.1. NCBI lineage: Eukaryota > Metazoa > Mollusca > Bivalvia > Cardiida > Solecurtidae > Azorinus > Azorinus chamasolen. Next base: position 43,507,589 of record OY755236.1, on the reverse strand, counting down.
CCGTTTTACGGTACCAGGTATATAGGGAAAAAAATCGCTGCATTTCGTAATAAAAAGTATAAAACATAGAAGCATGAAACACCTTTTTGCCGCAATGCGATATCATTGGCAAAGTTTCTTAAATTCCCAATGTTGGAAAAGTTGAGCTAGATCTAATTTTAATTAAACGAATCATAGGGTTATTATAATTTTGGACGAAACTCCCCAGATCAGTGGGACGAAATGTCCCAGTCGTAAATTGGTATGAGTCGTCCTGGGCGAAACGTCCCGGGAGGAACTGGTTTTGGAGCGAAACGTCCCGGAACCTCTGTCTGTTGGTCTGTCTGTCACAAAGTTTGTCTGCGCTTCTTCTCCAAAACGGCTGAGCAGATTTCAATAAAACCTCACAGCATTGGTCACCATGAGGTGTAGTTGTGCATATTGCCAGAATTATCTAGTTATATTATTTTTATGCCCCCAAAGGCGGGCATATAGTAGATCATTCTTTTCCAAAGTTAGAGCCAAAAATAGTTTTTCTTGTGGGACTAGTCCCACAAGAAAAGATCAAAGGAAAAAGTCACACAACTACCCATTTGTTAGTATGTCCGTCCGTCTGTCCTTCCATCCGTCCGTCCCAAATTCGTGTCCCTTCTATAACTTCTTTATCTGTGGATGGATTTCAAAATAACTTGGCACAAATGTTCACCACACAAAGACGATGTGTCGCGTTCAACTCCGAGGTCAATGGGTCAAAGGTCAAGGTCACAGGGTACAATTACTTTGTCACATATATCGTGTCCGGCCTGTAACTTCTTTATCTATCAATGTATTTCAATATAACTTGGCACAAATGTACACCACACAAAGACGATGTGTCGCGTTCAACTCCCAGGTCCATGGGTCAAAGGTCAAGGTCACAGGGTAAAATAACTTTGTAACAAATTTTGTGTCCAGTCTGTAACTTCTTTATCTATCAATGGATTTCAATATAACTTGGCACAAATGTTCACCACACAAAGGCAATGTGTCACTTTCAACTCCCAGGTCCATAGGTCAAAGGTCAAGGTCACAGGGTACAATTACTTTGTCACAAATTTCGTGTCATGTCTGTAACTTCTTTATATATCAATGGATTTCAATATAACTTGGCACAAATGTTCACCACACAAAGACGATGTGTCGCTTTCAACTCCCAGTTCCATAGGTCAAAGGTCAAGGTCACAGGGTACAATTACTTTGTCACAAATTTCGTGTCCGGTCTGTAACTTCTTTATATATCAATGGATTTCAATATGATTTGGCACAAATGTTCACCAGACAAAGATAATGTGTCGCTTTCAACTCCCTAGTCCATGGGTCAAAGGCCAAGGTCACAGAATACAATTACTTTGTCACAAATTTCGTGTCCGGTCTGTAACATCTTTATCTATCAATGGATTTCAATATAACTTGGCACAGATGTTCACCAGACAAAGACTATGTGTCACGTTCAGCTCCTTGGTCCATATGTCAAAGGTCAAGGTCACAGGGTAGAATTACTTATTTATCTGTGAATGGATTTCAAAGGAACCAGGCACAAATGTTCACCACACAAAGACGATGTTTCAACTCCCTGGTCCATGGGTCAAAGGTCAAGGTCACAGGGTACACTTTTTGGGGGCATTTGTCACGTGACTGTGACATCTCTTGTTAAGTTTTATATCCCCTTGAATGATAAAAAATTAGCTGAAAATCTCAATTTCTCATAAATGGCTGGGTAGATTTCAATAAAACTCAACAGCAATGATTACAAAGAAATGTAGTAGTGCATATCGGCATGATGATCTTTTTCAATGATTTTGTACAGAGTTACACCCCCTTGAATGATAAAAAATGCATAAAATCCAATTTCTCATAAATGGCTGGACAGATTTTAATAAAACCATACAGCAATGACCACTATGCAGGATGAATCAGTTTGATTTAGTCTCTTTGAATGATGAAAAAACTGCACAAAATCCAATTTCTCATAAATGGCTTGTCAAGTTTGGAAAAAACCTTAACAGCTGTGATTAGCATGAAGTGTACTGTGATGGGAGATAGTGTTTGGTGTGAGAGCTTAATACAGGGAGACATTTTGTTTAAATAAAAAAGCTCTAGAACTTATTGTTTGCCAATGTTTGGTTAAGGTTGTGAGACAGTTAACCCTTTCTCTCCTGTTGCAACTTTTGGCACCTTTGCAAACAGAGTAGATCCAGATCAGATAACTCCTGTATGAGCTAGACAGCTCCTGTATGAGCTATCTGATCAGGGTCTGCTCTGTTTAATTATGCAAGTTTCTGCCACAGTCCACAATTTCCTTTTGAATGTGTAATTATAAAAACTTCAGTCCATGAATATTCAGGCCGTATTAAATTCTTGATTTGATATTAACCATACACCTGAGGAATATTCATGTAAGAAATAATAACATCATGAATATTACAAAGCTATATTTTTAAAGTCATTTTTTATAATGGCACATGAACAAGGGAACGTTTGACCATGGCAGAAACTGTAGAATCGGATATATCGGTATATTATTCCTTAACCCTTTCCCTCATATATATACAGTAAAACCCCGCTAATGCGACCACCTAAAAGAGGTATAATTCTGGGTGGTAGAGGCAGGTGGTAGCTTAATACAGGACAAAAGTTTTACTTTTGTCCTGCATTAAGCAACCACCTGCTTATAAAGACATCCATGTTGATTCATTAAGTGGTCGCATTAGAGGGGTTCTACTGTACATACTTTTTCACACCTTTTCAAACAGTAGATCCAGATCAGATGCCTCCTGCAGGAGATGTCTGATCAGAACCTGTTCTTATAGCTTGACCTGACACAACAGTTTCAACCCATACCCAAAACTCCTAATGTACATATGCCATCATAAAACTTGGCTAATAATAACAACAGTAATTCACTCCTTGCGATGTTTGTTCAGTTTCAGATCGCAGCAGTCCATGCTCACCATTCCCAGAAATAAACATCAACAAGATGCCTACCATATCGCCACATGCAGAACCAGCTCTGTATAGGAAAAAGTTAGTACAGGACAGATACTGAGGGCTAGCAGCAGAAATATTGCAACATCTTCTTCAACAGTGACCACAAAAATGACATCTGAAACTTTCCTCATATAAACGTGTTTTCACATACTTTCAAACAGAGTAGACCCAGATCAGACGGCTCCTAGAGGAGCCGTCTGATCAGGGTCTGCTCCGTTTGCTAGTGGAATTTGATAGATCTGTTTCTTTACTTTCTAAAATGGCTACAATATTCCACATTCCATATTTCATTATAACTCGTTTCCCATGAATATTCAGTAGGTATTGAAATTTGGACTAAATATAGAACAGGGAAAGGGTTAAGATAGGCAGTAACTTAAGCTTTTACCTCATGAATATTTACTACAGTAAAACCTGGATAGTTAAACAGCTATCATTATCGCTCTTTAACCCATTCCCTTATAGTGTTGCCTTTTGATGCCTTTCGTGCCTCATTAAGCAACCACCTGCTCTTATAGACCTCTATAATTATTCATTATATGGTTGTTATGGGCAGGTTCAACTGTACTCTTATTGTTCAAGTGATACTCTTATATTCTAGGCCACAGCCAAAGGAGACTCGCAAGATTACAATAGAGAAAACATCCAAACTGGTTGGGTTCCAGATAGAGAGAGGCCCAGGTGGTGGAGTGTTTGTCTCATCAGTCAATGAGAACAGTCTTGCAGCAAAAGCGGGATTGGTCATCGGAGACCAATTGCTGGAGGTAATTTTGTAACATTCAGCCTTCTGTAGGTATCCCAGATTACCTTTGCAAAAGTTTGGATCCAAATGAGACGTCAGGATAGACTTGATACTGTTTGTATTTTTAGAAAAGATGCAAAATAAATCAAATTTGAACACTGAAGTAGACACCATTTTCTACAAACTTTGCTCTCAGTAGATTTGGGTACAAGTCTGTGAGTGTTTGGTTGGTATAAAGATATTGAAACATAACTTTATCTGTAGGTAGCTTATATAGAGCTACCATATTTGCTTTTGAAATCACATAGGTCTTAGTTATTGTCACTGAAGATTTAAAAAGTGATTGTTAATATGAACATTTTGTTAAATGTGGACATTTTGTTGAATAGTCATTGCTGAATATTCATGTAGGAAATAATGGCATCATTTATTAGCTGAATTTTCTAGTGGCACATGTACACACAGGACTTGTTTGTATTGTTAGAAACTGTAGAATCATATCTATTATGATTTTAAAAGGAAAAAGAGCAGACCCTGATCAGACAGCTTCTCGAGGAGCCATCTGATCTGGGTCTACCTTGTTTGCAAAGGCATGAAAAATTGTATGAGGGAGAGGATATTCGGTATATAGCTTATCATAGTAAAAAGTAGTCTTTTAGCAGCCTTTCCATTCACACAGTCAAAGTCTGGGTTACAAACCTGCCTGAAAATTGCTGCATTTCATGTCTCTAACGTATGTCTTCAATTACAAAATAATTATACTGCATATGAATTTTAATATAAAGCAAACTAGCTGAAACTGAGAAGTAAGAGTATAATTGAAAGTGGTTTTGTTTGTGGTAGATGGACCCAAAATTTGGGGGAAAAGTGTCATTTTGTAACTAATATTTGACTTGTTCCTACTGTTATTAATCCTATCAAAGTTATTGCCTCTTTTCAACAAATTTCTCTGTATAGTAAAACCCCTGTATACCGGAATCCTAGTAGAGAAGAATTTCGATATTTTTAAGCAGGCGACTGTTTATACAGGGTGAAAGTCATGCAGAAGGTTCCTCTATTCACCCTGCATTAAGCTGCCACCTGTCTGCAAGACTGATATTTATACTCAATTCAACATCTGGTTTAGAGGGGGTTTACTGTCAGAACTGTAATCAGAGTATCAGATAGATTTGGATATAGACTTCAATGTCTCATATTTCTAAACTGTTTATAAATATTATCACCAACCAGCTAATAAAATGAGTTATAATATATTTTTTGTACAATGTCCTCTTTTTTCAGATTTGTGCAATTAACATGAGAAATGCCACATACGACCTTGCAGCACGAGTGCTACAGCAGTGTGGCAATAACTTAACCATGCTTGTACAGTATAACCCAGAAAGTGAGTAAACCATGTCCTTAGGATGAGACTATAAATAGAGGTCCGATGTATTGATGCTTTTCTAAAAGAACCAGAGAAACACTATCAATAATAGGGCGTTGTGCCCGTGTTTCACTCTAACTGCTGCCCTCTCTCTGGTGCGTCCAATTAGGGCTGCTCCATTTAAATGTGTATGGGAGGCAGTTAATCATCACAACCAACCAACATCATTGAGCATGTCTGTAAATACTGTCAGCATTATACTATAGTAATACATAACCCTTTCCCTCGTAGATATACCTCTTGACATCTTTGCAAACAAGGTAGACAAAGATCAGGGTTGGATCCGTTTGCTTAAGAAACAATAAAGATCTGATTCTACAGTTCATGCCATATTTAAAATTCCTTTGTTATGCCTTTATTCTTTTGTTATTCTGTTGTAATATACATATGATCTGATGCTATAGAGCCAAACTGTCCAGTGTTTATTAATCTATTTAATATTAATGATGTATTTATTTATGATAAGAATATTCAACAGGTAGTTGAAAGGCCAAAAGTTCCTTCTGATTAGGTGGTGCTCTTTTTCCTAAATTTCAGATTATTTTTTTGGTAAAGTTTATATGTTCAACATGAATGAGTTTCAATTTGAATTAACCCTTTGAATGCGGGAAACGAGTTGGCTGTCATTTGCAAACAGTCTAGACCCTGATCAGAGGGCTCCTAGAAGAGCCCTCTGACCAAGGTCTTCACTGTTTGTCATTCAAAATTATTTCACAAATTGTACAATTATTTCACAAATTGTACCCTTTCATACTGTATTGACTGTACCAATAAACAATGATTGATTATTCAACTCTGAAAATTTAGCATTGAAAGGGATAATAGTCAAATCAATAAACTGTTTATATCATGTTGTTTATAGCACAAATGTTGAATATAGAAAGTATGTACCTTTCTATAGCCCTTAACCTGATAGAGACCCTTTTGATGCCTTTTCAAACGGAGCAGACTCAGATCAGTCTGGTCCAGTAGGAGCTGTCTGATCAGGGTTTGCTCTGCCTGCGTACAGAATAATAAAAATCTGTTAAATTGTTTCTACAGTGTCTGCACGGCCAAAATTTCCAGTGTTCATATGTCATAATACAAATTTATCTAATATTCATGATGTCATTATTTATTACATGACTATTCCTAAGATTTGTATCCACATTTTCAGAGTATAATGACAACAGTAGTGATTCTGAACCATCCAACTCTATCGACACATCTCCTATTGGCTCCCCAGACTCTAAGAACAGCAGCAAGCGGCCGGTATCCAGCTATAATACACCACACAGAGACACACCCAAGTCTCCATCCAGGGTTCACAGTCACAGGTGATTTGATTATCTATGTTTGACTGAGACATTTGAATATTAGGGACTTAATATTGTTAACCCTTTACTCCATGAATATTCATGTAAGATATGTTGTATATGTGTATGAATATTAATTAGCTTAATATTTATAATAGAATTCAAACAAGAAACTGTTAGCAACAGGAGCAATCTGATCTGGGTCTGCTCTGTTTGCAAAGGCATTAAAAGGCGTACCTATGGAGTAAAGGGTTGAACAACCCAACTGTGACTATCCCTGCCCTCACCCTTACTTCTGTGCACATAAATGTGTGTGAATTGTGGTTTCACATTGATTACAATAATTGAAATTGATTTAAAATTAACATTTAACGTCATTTCAATGAAAGACAGGTCTAGTTCCTAAGCCCCATTTATGACAAATCATTATACATGTACTAATTCTTAAGCTACATGTATGACAAAAGGTGACTTTAGGACAGCCCTTAATCTGCTGAAAACTGGCTCCTCCGTCTCAGAATATTAATTAGACAAGAAAAATTACTGAAATTATCACTGAAGACAACTGTTTTTATGCTAAACAGTGCAGACCCTGATCTAAGTGCTCCAACAGGAGCCCTTTGATCTGGGTCTACACTGTTTGCTAGGGGTGACTATTGAGGCCAAAATGCATTGCGATAGTCAAAATACTCTCACGATACTATTGCAATAGTTTAGAAACTATTGCAATACTATCACAATAGTTTTCTTTTCAAACTTATGAGAAGGTTAGGGTATCAAAATGACCAGATCAACACTTAAAATCAGCCTTCTTGTCTCTATTATTATAAAAACAACATAAAAAGCAACACAAATACATATGCATGTCATTCAACCCTTTAAATGATAAACAAACATGTTTTCATATCTTTGCAAACAGGGTAGACTCAAATTAGAGATGGATGTTTCAATTTCATATGATCGATAAGATTTGAAATGTTTCCACTGTACTAAGAAAACTATTGAAACTATCGATTATTGAATTAACTATTGGCGATAGTTATCGATTGTCAGAATTACTCTCAAACTATTATTATTGGAAGCTCAACTTTTGCGACATCTCGATCTTTCGACCTATTATTACACCTCTACTGTTTGCAAAGATCTTATTTACTTGGTTCCCACACTGTAAGGGTTAAAACTGGGTTATTTTTCAGTTCTGCTGGAAAGTATGATGCCCCACGGAAGATATCTTTCAAGAAGCCCAACCCCAACGCCAGCTTGGGTATTCGACTAGCAGGGGGGAATGCGACTGGGATATTTGTACAGAACATTGAGGAGAACAGTCCTGCCAATGGCCATAGTGGAATTCACTGTGGGGACCAGATTCTTGAGGTATTATTCATATTTATTTCACAAACTACAGTAGAACCTGTCTATAGCCACCCTATAATGAATAAACACAGATCTCTAAGAGCAGGTGGTTGCTTAATGTTGGATAAAAGTGATGCAGAAAACTCCTAGAGAAGTTTTCTGCATCACTTTGTCCTGCATTTAACTACCACCTGTCTGAAAAAGAGCCAAAACTACACTAATTTTAGTGGTTGCTGTAGACAGCTTTTTCCGTAGTTATGTAACGTAGTTATGTAACAAAAGACTGTTACAGCGTTATATATAAATTCAAACTTGCATAAATTATTAGGTTTGGGGAAAATGTGGTATTTGCATTAACCCTTTCTCTCATGAATATTTATACTAGGATGTGTCATCTCATGAATATTCCTTACCTGAATTGGTATCTTTTTCAATGAAAAATTTTTTTTCTGCCATTTCAGAATTTGTAGAATCATTTCTTTATTATTCCATATGCAAACAGAGTAGACTGATCAGATGGCTCCTACAGGAACCATCTGATCTGAGTCTACTCTGTTTATAAAGGTGCCAAAAGTTGTCTGTATGAGGTAAAAAGGGTAAAGCTTCCATACAATTTTTGTAGCCTGTACTATTTATTTTCTGTAACCCAATGAATGCTGAATTTTCAAAGTGGACTTATACCCTTTACTCCATGAATATTTATGAAAGAAATAATGGCATCATGAGTATTTATTGGATTCATTTTTATCATAGCATATAAATAGAGGACGTATTGGTTTACGTAGAAACAATGTAATCCAATCTATAGTATACCATAAAGAAACAGAGCAGACCCTGATCAGCTGGCTCCTACAGGAGTAGTCTGATCTGGGTCTTCTCTGTTTGCAAAGGCGTAGAAAGGCGTATTTATGGAGTAAAGAGTTAATATGTAGTCCATTTTTGTAGTAGATTCTATTCTGTATGAAAGTGTTAAATTTGCAGGAGGATTTTGAATGTAAAACAGTGATGCAGACCCTATCAGTGAGCTTCTACAGAATCTCTCTGATCTGGGTCTTACACTGTTTGCAAATTTATGAAGAATGCTGATTCAGTATGTATCATTAGGAAATGTATGACTGCTATTTCTGCAGACAGCAGTACAAAGCTGTTTTATCAAGTTTCTTATCTTGGACAAATATTACAAAATAATGAGCTGATATAAAACCAGATCAAAAAAGTATAGGGTCCTTTGTTGAAGAGGGTTTTGATGAATTATTTATTTGTTCATGTCAAAAGACAATCAATGTCAAGCCCAAATGGCATTTTGCCATTCTGTTAGAAATTTTACAACTAGTACATACTGACATTTTCTTTGCATTTGTTGTTACAGTACAATGGCATTGATTTCACTAGTGCTACTGCCGAGCAGGCTTACAAACACCTACATGAACCATGCTCATCTGTAAGATTCCGAGTGAGATACCATCCATCATGTAAGTGGGCACTGTGTGGAGCTTTGGGCTTCAAAGTTGAAGATAACAGGAGTACTAATCTATTTAACCCTTTCCTTCATATAAACCTGTTTTCACGCATCTGCAAACAGAGTAGTACCTCTCTTATTTTGTTCATCTTACAATGTAAAACCTAACTTGACTTGGATATGAAAAAGAACCCATCTACCTAAAATACTACATAAACCACAAATCTTTAACACTTTATCTCACAGAGATGCCTTTTGACACTGTAGAAACTGAGCAATATTATTCCTTTAAAGCAAACAGAGCAGACCCTGTTCAGACACCCCCTGCAGGAGCCGTCTCACTCTGGTATGGGTCTACTCTATTTGCAAAGGCATTAAAAAGCGCATTTATGGAGTAATGCGTTAAACATCTTAAGTCCTTAAGAGTCACTGTAAAGGTGTTTTTTTGAATTTGTGTATAACAAATAAAACGTACCAAATATTATACCATGTAGATTCAGACTATATTTTAAAATCTTAGTTTTTTCAGTGAAAAAGAGACACCAGAAATGACCAATAGCTGTTTTTGTTTCAAAAAGATTATCAAAGACATCATTTGTTACAGATAAGTTGATAAATATCAAGCATTGGTATCATATTCTTTGTATATTCTTTGCTTACAGTGGGTCAGTGGTTGTACTAGGGTTTTCGTCGTCTGTGCACTAAACAATTCAATTTGTTCCATGCACAGAAAAACCTGTAATAAGCTGGATGTCACAATATGACTGAAAACTGTTAAAGGGACATAAACTCAGATATAAACAAACAACAAACAAACAAATGAACAAATATTTTCTAGAAACTGTTTATACAAGGGTACACATGAAGTTTTCTTTCTTGACATACAAGAGCTCCACTTCAAAGTGACACTTTAGTGATGGAGCTTTTTATACCCCCCACGACGGGAATATAGTAATCGCATTGCCCGTCCTTCTGTCCATCCGTCCGTTTGTCCTTCCATCCGTCCTTCCCAAATTTTGTGTCCCTTCTATAACTTTTTTATCTGTGAATGGATTTCAAAATAACCTGGCACAAATGTTCACCACACAAAGACGATGTGTCACGTTCAACTCCCTGGTTTATGGGTCAAAGGTCACGGTCATCCTTCAGGGGCATAGTGTTTAACAAACACATCTTGTTTTACTTTCTTCTTGCATTCAGCTACTACCTGTCTAAAGAGCATTAGCTACCCTTCCTTCAGAGTTTATTTGCTTTATTAGTCAAAACAATATTGTGTAGAAATCACTTGTTCAACTCTACAAACTGGTAGATATTGGAGACTGGATGACGAAATATATAGGGTCAATAATAAATTATCGTATTATATTTGCTCCTGTAGGAGCTGGGATTACTTATGGAATGCATAACTCTGATCATACAGATTGCAAAAATTTCCCTTTTTACATTATAAAAATTAAGTTAATGAATATTTATGAAGTGATCAATTCATATTTAAATGTTTATTTGGGAAAGAGTTAAGTTACAAACAAAAGCTAATAGATAATTGATATTTTACAGTGTACAATAAAGTGCGCAACAAGAAAGGAGGCAGTGATTCATTCTACATAAAGGCTATGTTCGACCACTCAGCAGAGAAGGAGGGTGAGTTGAGTTTCCGCAAAGATGACCTACTTCACATTGAGGACACCATGTACAATGGACAGCAGGGTGTTTGGTATGCTTGGCTGGTGGACAACACCGGACAGAAGATAAAGGGTGGAACAGTGACGAGCAAAGACAGGTAATTGTTTTAGTTGAGGGGTTACTTACCCTTTCAGTACCATGGGTCGGCAGCTTTTCAATGATTATACCCCCTCAAACAAAGTTTTTTTGGGGTATATAGGAGTCACCTTGGCGGTCAGTTGGTCAGTCTGCTGACTTTTTTTTTAATATTGGTTTGAAACATGGGTATTTGGATTTGCGATCAAGGCTGCTGTGTGGGGGTATTCCATCACCTTTAGTGATAATTCTAGTTTGTATCTGGATGAGGCAATGTACAAATCAGCATCTTATCAGTATCTCTCTGATTTTTACCGGTTTACAGTGTTTTTGAATGAAATGGGAAGTGAAGCTTGGGAGATATCAAATGAAGGACTGTGTTTGAAGATGAAAGTTACTTTTTGTTGAAAGGATGAAATACCAACAGAATTTGATACTGCATTTTATTCAAGTCTACTGATTTTCTTGAAATTCCAAGAACAACTAGTATTGCTAGACCCCATTTAACATTCATATTACATCTGTATTGTATCTCTTGTATTGGAATCTGTAAATTCCAGGACGCTGGATTGACAAGACATCACTATAAATACAAATCTCCCCTTGTTTTCAAGATCTACTGTTACCAAACTACTCAGTTATACTGATATGTACATGTACATGATACAACATAAAATATTGTGATATTTTGTGGGGTATGATCTGGTTCCAAACTGTTTTCATAGGTCATAGATGGTTGGTGAATCCGCCGCTAGCATGCAAAGAGTTCGGGAAAGGGTTGAATGTTATATTATTTCAGTTTCTGTATCAGTATTGACCTAGATCATCTGTATCAGTATTAATCTAGATTATTAGCAAGTAATGACTAAAATGATTAAATATTCCTCTTATTTTAATGTAAGCATGGCAATTGAAATGGAATCATACTCTGATAAGGTTATTTTGATCATGTATATTTTGTGTATTCAGACTTGAAGATGATCTGGTGTTACAAAGAAGCTTGTCCGAGAGCTTAAGTCTACATGATTCAGAGGAATACAAAACACCAACACGACGTGGATCAGGATCAGCTCGTAGAAGCTTCTTTAGGAGAAGCAAGAAACATCAAAGAAACAACTCTAAAGACAGCAGAGAACTGAGCTCATTCTCAGACGTTTCTCTCAATAGTGACTCTCTCCCAGTCCTAGATGGTAAGTGGTACAAATTAGCCTGATACGGGAAAGTCACTGTTATACTTAGATATCTCGAACTTTGAGATAACTTGAAGTAAAAGTTTGACCCTTCAAGAATTTACAATATAGAATTGTTCCCAAATGTATCACTACATGTATCTAGAAACACATGTGACAGCTTAATGCAGATCGAAAGTAATGCTGAAAGCTCCTACAGGAGCTTTCAACATTACTTCAGACCTGCATTAAGCTGTGAACTTGAGAAATTGTTCAGATTAGAAATCGGATGACTCAAACTTCTGTTATCTTGGAGAAATTAGTATTGTCCTTTGAATTTTGAGATATTGAAGTTCATCTGTACTTTGTATACAGTTGAGATGCTGAGTAACTCTTTGTATACAGTTGAGATGCTGAGTAACTCTGCATCCATCAGGACCCAACTTAGTTGACACTGAGCAGCTTTTTTGAAAAACATCGCATGTTGATTGAAATGTGAAAACTGAACTTGACATTTTTTACCGACAGAATATTGCACAACAAGCTAAAGGTTAAATAGATTGATTATCTTAACCCTTTACTCCATAAATATAACTTTTAATACTTTTGCAAACACAGTAGACCCAGATCTGATGGATCCAGTAGGAGTCATCTGATCAGGGGCAGCACTGTTTGCTTATCAAATGATATAGATCTGATCCTACAGTTTCTGCCATGGCCAAACTTGTGCGTGTTCATGTGCCATTACTGAAATTTATCTAGCTAACATTCATGATGTCATTATTTCTTACATGAATGTTCATGGAATAAAGGGTTAAAAGCAAACTACATGTGTATTTGTGATCATCTGTATAGCTTGGATTAAAAGCAGATTCAGTGATGCTATAATTGGATTAACCCTTTCCGTCATATAAACGTGTTTTCACGCATTTGCAAACAGAGTAGACCCAGATCAGACGGCTCCTAGAGGAGCCGTCTGATCAGGGTCTACTCTGTTTGCTAATAGAATTTCAAAGACCTGTGTCTTTACTTTCTAAAATGGCTACAATATTCCACCTTCCATTTTAACTATTTTGTCCATGAATAATCAGTAGGTATTGAAATTCGTAATACACATAGAACAGGGAAAGGGTTAAAAGCTGATACAGTGTTGCTATAATATGACAGTGATAATGATTTATTTGTAAACCATACTTGGTTTAGTTGATAATCAATGATAGGATTAGCCAGGCTGCTGTTGCACGATCTTTTGGAGGAATTCTAATCAATATATGTACTTTTATATTCAAATGTATTATCACACCCCTATGGTGGTTTGTTTAATTGTTTTGTGTGTTCAGAATTATATATTTATAGCTTCTCATCCGGATCCAAAGTGTTGGATGAATAATATATAATAATAATATATTATTATATGTAAGGTAGACAGCTATACAGAAATGACAACATAAACATTTAAACTATAATATGATACATCTTTACTAGTTGGAATGTCATCTAGTGTCCCGTTTGATAAACTGAATTTAATGTCATTAAGATCTATAAAATTATCAAAATTGAAACAATTGGTCCGACTGTCAATATACTGAACACTGATGTTATAAATGTTTGACTTTAAAACTATTTTGACTTTAACTTACCTGCTAAGGGCAGAGTGATTAAAATCTTTATATTCTTCTCATCATCTAGTTATAAGTTACTGAGTGATTTAAATAATTGTTTGGTAAACAATACAACTCGTCTCTGAGCAATCTCGTGAAATAGGTCTTTTTGCTAATTTGTCGTACAACACACAGTCGCAGCAAATAGAATAAAAGCATGGGCTGTAAAACTACTGTTACTAGATGAAATACAACGAACACTAAAATTCAATAAACTGATGTGTAAAACACGATAAATATCAAAAGAATCAAGTGATAGACTTACTGTTGAAAAACGAATACAAGTAAACAAAAGGGAGATCACTCCTGGAAGTTAATATAACTTCTGGTCAGAGTCTACCAAATGTTTACTCGAGAAATGCACCCAGTTACAAACCTAATAATTGATTGTTGTATTTATATCATTTCAGACCTGTCTCTGTCAACCTACCTAAGTGTGGAGAAGCTGGAATGTAAGTGTCTCATTATGATTGTCACTTACCTAGGCAGTGATTCTTTATAATAATCACCATCAAGTGGTGGCTTTTAAAGGCTGTACTGTATATTTTATTCAAGTAGGCAGGCTAACCCTTTACACCATGAATATTCATGTTAAGAAACAATGACACCATGAATATTAAATCAACGAATTTCTATATTGGCATATAAACATACAGTTAAACTTCGATATCTGGAACTCGGATAACTCGAACTTCGGAAAAAGTTTGGTCCTTCCAAAACTTACAATACATAATTGCTCTAAAATGTATCGCTAGAGATATCTGGAAACACATGTCACAGCTTAATAAGGTCTAAAGTAATGCTGAAAGCTCCTACAGGAGCTTTCAGCATTACTTTAGACCTGTATTAAGCCCTGGCATTGAGAAATTGTTCAGATTAGAAATCAGATGACTCGAAATTCTGTTATCTTGGACTAATTTGTATGGTCCCTTCAAGTTCGAGTTATCGAAGTTCAACTGTACTTTTTCTTATTGGCAGAATCTGTAGAACGAGATTGATATTATACCATATGCAAACTGGTGCGAGCCTGATCAGACGGCTCCTGCAGGAGCCATATATTCTGGATTAACCCTTTCCCTGTTATGAATTCATTAAGAAATAATGACAGCATGAATATCTATTAGCTCAATTTTTAATATAAACTTCAAGGGATTTTTTTGCTTTGACAAATGTGTAAAGTCAGATCTATATCATGTCAAAAGCAAACAGAGAAGACTCAGATCAAACGGCTCCTATAGGAGCCATCTGATCTGGGTCTACTGTGTTTGCAAATGCGTAAAAATATGTTTATGTGAAGCAAAGGGTTAACTCTGTTTGCAGAGATGTAAAAGGACTTACATATGGAGTAAAGAATTAAAACGTGGATTGACAATGACACTTTATGGAGGTGCATTGGCAAATTTCATTTAATTTGAATAGTAAGTTGGGAGGTTTAACACATATAAAGTCAGTGCTATTAGCACTTTCTCCAATATCAGAGATATGAATGCCAAGAATCTGCAGTTTTAACCCTGTACAGTATTCATGAAATTGTAAGAAATAATAACTACATGTATTAACATCATGAATATTCATTAGCTGATTTTTTATAATATAGGACCTTTTCAAGGGAATTTTTTGCTTTGACAGGTCAGATCTTTATCATGTCTTAAGGAAACTGAGCAGACCCTGTGACTCTGTGTATACAAAGGTATTTACATGAGTGAAAGGGTTAAATTATTTTTAGCTTGTCTGTTTTCTTAAGTCAAGCTATTGTTATCACTAGGTCGTAGGCGTTGTAGTAGTTGTAGGCATTGCCGTAGTTGTAGGCTTTGATCTCGTCGTCAGCATGCAAAAACTTCAATGTAGCTGATTAATAAAAAAGTATAAGAATTAACAACATGAAACTTCATAGGTTGGTAGATCTCTTTGAGGAGAAGTGTATACAGTGGACAAGCATCAAATCAGAGGAGCCGTAGCGCCACATGCGGCTCTTGTTATTGAGTAATTATGTATAAGAAAATTAAATGTCCTCCTTTTAGCTAATCTCAGAGACAATTGGTATGAGCTCAGATAGGTGACACTCAGGTATTATATTTATTTTTCAGATAAGAAGACCAGACCAGTTGTGTTGATAGCTCCCCTGGCAGATGCTCTCATTCAGAAGCTGTCCTCGGAGTCTCCTGACAAATATTTCTATGTAGAGCCTGGTAAGTCGATCATTCACTAGTTGGCTATAATGTCCTCTGTCCTTTTACTGTACCATCTAAAGTTCTGCTAGAGATGATTTAGTTTTTCCTTTTCATTTACCCCATTATCTTTTAACCATTTTATTTTCAGATATTATTTTCTGGTTTAGTTCTCCTAGTGCAATTATTCGTTTCAGAACATATATCAAAGTGTCAGATGGTTTTAATCCTGTTGAAACGCTGAGTTACTCTGTGACTCTTTTGGATATAAACTGTTTGTAAAAGTCATCTCAAAATATCTCAGAGCCACACATAAATATGTGTACCCAAATACTAAAATCGTCATTTCTCCACCAACACCTATACTGTGACCCCACTTTAGAATCGTTTCTTGAAAATGTTGAAATTTACGTATCTTATCTGGACCTCTGATATCCCATTGCATGAAATGGTTTACAGTTTCCATCTGTCATATAGACAACTTTTGGCACCTTTGCAAACAGAGTAGATCCAGATCAGACAATTCTGCTGTTTGCTTATGGAATATTTTAGATTTGAATCTGAAGTTTCTATCGCAGCTAAAAATTTCCTTGTTAATGTGTTACTATAAAAATTCAGTCAATGAATATTCATGTACAGTGTAGTAATAAATTCTTAACCCTTTCCCTCATAGTGATGACTTTTGATGACTCTGTAAAAATCACTTTGTGAAACCATTGTGATAAATAGAGCATTTGCTCCTGTAGGAGCAAATCGCTCTATTTATCACAATGGTTTCAAAGTACTAAATACTAAAAATTTTCCTTTTCTCTAGTTAATGCTCCTTTTCGGTAGATTTATTTAAAGAGATTGGATCTAAAAATAGCATATGAGGTAATGGATTAAGTTAATATTCATGGAGGGAATTGCTGTACCTATGAATGAAACATATACACATAACACTTGTAATGTTCCATTTTATTTCAGCCATGATGCAGACATCGCATGGAGTCATGGAGAAGGGTCTCAAGGATGGGAACCTTGTGGACTACTGGCAGCAAGATGAACGCTACTTCTGCATCAGAGTCAAGTCTATTAGTGATATCTGTGATAAGGTAAGGAGCAATATTAGAATTAAATATTTCCCTCATAGTATTGCCTTTTATTTTGAAACAGACAAGATTATTTGCAGACGATAATGGCATTGAGTGCTAATGGGTTAAGGAGCAGTTTGATTAGGGTTTTCTACTCTGTCAGTTAAATTAAGTTATCAAAAATGGCCTTCAATATATATTGTGTGGACCAGAATATATCATTTGTCACTAGTGTATACTTGAATCTTGCATAAACATTTTCTCTTGATAGACTGAAAGTCTATTTTGAATTAATGTAATAGATAATACACTGTTGAACCCTTTCCTCCATAAATATGTCTTTCTACACCTCTGTAATAACCACTTTTTGAAACCATTGTGATAAATAGAGCATTTGCTCCTATAGGAGCAAATGCTCTATTTATCGCAATGGTTTCAACTACAAAATTCTAAAATTTTACTTTTCTCTAGTTAAGACTCCTTTTCGGTAGATTTATTCAAAGAGGTTGGGTCTAAAAATAGCCTATGGAAGAATGGGTTAACCCTTTACTTACGACTATTCATGCAAGAAATAATGACATCTTGAATATAAATCAGAAGATGTCTATCAGGTAAAGATTTAAACCTTTACTCCATAAAACGCCTTTCCATACCTTTGCAAACAGAGTAGACCCAGATCGCACAGCTCCTGTAGGAGCCGTCTGATCTTGATCTGATCGGTTTGCTTATGATATAGTATAGTAATACCTACTGAATATTGGTGAGCAAAACAGTTATAATGCAAAATGGAAGGTGGAACATTGTAGTCATTTAGGAAGTATAAAAACAGATCTATCAATTTCCATTAGCAAACAGAGCAGACCCTGATCAGAGGGCTCCTATACGTTTATATGAGGGAAAGGGTTATTTTATACAAGAATATTCATGGAGTAAAGGGTTAACATACCTAACTGGCAAGCATTGGTCAGCATGATAATAGATATTGACATTTCTAAAGGAATGTAAATTGTGTTGCGATCTTACTGTAAGTATGTTGTGTTTCTTTTCAGGGTATACATTGCCTTTTGAATGTAAACCCTCTGGCGATTGAACGTCTTCAGCGAATCCAGATCTACCCAATTGTAATCTATGCTAGACACAAGTCCCATAAACAGTTAAGGTAGGTCAACAAATACGAACCCCTGCTGATGTTTTTATAGCTTTGAACACTGAATTCTCAATGTGGAATGGTCCATCATTGTTTATTGGTAGAGTCCATACAGTATGGAAGGGTAAACTTTGTGGGAGGATTGTGAATGGCTAACAGTGCAGACCCTGCACATGGGACCAACATTCAAAGGGTTTATGAATGTTTAAAGGATTTTACAAGGATTATAAGCATGATTATTTGTGGAATATTTTTTCAGGTAAACAATTATTAATTTCAAAGAAAGTACCAACATACTTCTGTTTTCAAGAAAAGAAATTTTGATACTTAAACCTGACCCGAAAGCCATAGATGCATAAAGCTTCTTTTAAATGTTCACATTTACAATAACAGTTGTGTCCTTCAGAGTTTAATTGTGGGTCTGCAAGACAGATGAATGGTATTTTAATTCATGACAAAAGTAATGCAGAAAGCTCTCAAAAGAGCTGGAAATCATTTAAATTGTACTTGTTTGTAGACAAAATATATTTGATGGTACTCGTCCTCTAATTTAACAGGGAGGTAAAAGATGTCCAGTTTCTGCCAGAAAAGTTGAGCATGAAGTCGGCCAAGGAGGTGTACGACTATTGCAACAAGGCTGAGCAAGACTACCGACACCTTATTACAGGTAAAATAGTGCATAACTACTGAAAATTTAGTGCAGGTTTTTATTGTTTAATTTTGCACACAATTTCTGAATTTCTATGCAGTTTTGATCCAGATGCCATATTGAGTAAGTTGGCATCTCAACAAGATCCATTTTTTTTTACTGTATTTATAAAAAGAAGTGGAAGAAAAAGAAGTATGAGATTTACAGCAGACGACAATAGTTGTAGATAAGTTACTTATCCCTCATTGGCCCAATCTACTTAAAAGGAGCATTTACTAGAAAAAAGGGTTTGGTTTTTTTTAGAATTGTGTAGTTTTGAAACCCTTGTGAAAAATAGAGGATTTGCTCCTATGGAACAAATGCTCTATTTATCACAGTGGTTTCAAAAAATGACCTTTGCAGAGATGTCAATGTGAGAGAATGGGTTCAATATAGCTACTCCAATTAGTTACGGGGGCCTCAGTGGCCTAGTTGTTATGGTCTTCGACTGACAATCACTTAGCCCCTCACCGCTGTGGATTCGAATCCCGGTCTGGGCATTTGGATTTTTCATGTGAGGAAGCCTTCCAGCTGGCTTGCGGTAGGTCAGTGGTTTCTTCCTCCACCTGTAATTAGCTGGACCTTGTGATATGACTGAAACGGTTAAAACGACGTAAAACCTGATAAAAATCAACCCAATTAATTACAATCTAAGACATAAGCATTCGATAGGAGATTTTTCATTGTGTGGTTCATCATATTTCAAGAAATTCAAAACATGACTTATGTTATGGAGATTTTTTATTGTGTGGTTCATCACATTTCAAGAAATTCAAAACATGACTTATGTTATGCTCTTTATGTTTTTGTAGCAACCATACAAGGCGGCAATCTGGCAGAGATGGCACAACAGATCAAGAATGTGATTGCCTCCGAGCAGGAGAAGCCAGTTTGGGTACCTGCAGCCCTGTTGAGATGATAGTGCCTCCTCCACTTGTTCTATGTCACACCCATTCAGCATTTTCCATGACCACAGCAGATAATTGTGTCCCCAGTCATTGGACTGAAGCATGGCAACAATCTAGAGAAATCTGTATACGCTGATTACCCTGAGTATTAGGACAGACAATCTTAGACCTATAGTACAGACACAGGTAGTGTATAGACTCAGGGTCTACACGATTTGCTGCTCATTAGACTAATTAAGAGTTATGGTATGGAGAATGGTGCCAAAATGAGTTTTTCATATTTACAAACCAGTGGATAGGAGAGATTCCGTGTTCCAATCTTACAGAACTCGTCATACAGTGAAACCTCTCTATAACGGCCACTAAATTGTGTTAATTAGATGGTATTTAGGGCAGGTGGCTGCTTAAAGCTAGGTGAAAGTAAAACAGAATGCTCCGATAGGAGCATTCTGTTTTACTTTCACCTTGCTTTAAGCAGCCACCTGCCTTCAACACGATATATTTGATGTAATTTAATGGCCGTTATAGAGAGGTTTTACTGTATTTTACCTTATAGGTTGTTGCATAAAAGGGTCTGTAGTAAATCAGATGTGCTAACCATAAGAAAGACACAGCAACTTTTCTCCTGCCAGTTCTATAAGAAGTTCCACTTGTTTTCAATCAGTATGAAACAGTTTTGATCCTGATGACCCATCGAGTTATTTGATGTCTCATCTGTATCAAATCTGGTTGCAACACTTGTTTCTTAACCCTATCACTGTTGGGTATTCCAGACAGAAATAGTTGCATATAAACAATAACAGCTCTGGCCATGGCAGAAACTGTAGAATCAGATCAATATTATTCCAAAGGCAAACAGGGCAGACCCTGATTAGACAGCTCTTACAGGAGGAGTCTGATCTTGATCTATTCTGTTTGCATAGGTGTATTAATGGAGTGAATGGTTAACCCTTTTAATGCCTTTGCTAATGTAGAAGACCCAGGTATGGTGGCTCCTGTTAGAGATGTCTGATCAGGGTCTGCTCTGTTTGAAGAAGGAGTGATATAGATCTGATTCTGCAGTTCCTATCATGGGCAAAATTTCCTTGGGCAGTATAAAGTTTCAGTTAATATTCATGAAGTGTTTTTGTATGAATATTTGTGGAGTAACTGATTAAAACTGAGGCATGAATTTCATTGTAGAAAGGACTGGATTTATCTTTTATATCTAATGGTGGTCACCTCAGGTTCTTACCTGATGTCAAACCTTTTCCATCATATAGTTTCCTTTTTCATGCCTTTTTCAAACAGAGTAGACCCAGATCAGACAGCTCCTGTAGGAACCATCTGGTTAGGGTCTGCTCTGTTTGCATACGAAATTTTTGCACCTCAACAGTTTCTACTAATACCTGTAAATCTTGTGTTCATATGCCATAATAAAGATACTGATGATATCATTACTTCTTACATGAGTGTTCAACTGAGAAAGGTCTATTCAAAGGGATATGTCAGATGTAGATCTACAGACTTCTGACTTTAATAGTTGTTTGAATGTTGTATGGTAATTTTGATACAGCTCTTTGAATAAAAAACAACTGTTATACATGTCAACATTATAATTGTGTAGTTTTGAAACCATTGTGATAAAAAAAGCATTTGCTCCTATGGAGCAAATGCTCTATTTATCACACTAGTTTAAAAACGTGACTTTTACTGAGGCGTCAAAAAGCGTCAATATGGGGGAATGGGTTAACAGTGAAAGTTATGAATAAGTCTGCATTTATTTTCATATATGTAATGAATAATGGGTTGTGAGCACTACTTGTGTCAAATTCTCCAGGTTTTGGCTAAATAGGAATATGAAGCCTACATATATGTGACTGAGAGCTCGGTGTCTCATCTGAATGAGGGTTACCTTGAATAATAGTACAGTGTACTGAAACTCTGTGATGACATTTTCAGTTTGGATGAGGATTAGTTGCTGATAATTAGTATCAGATTAGGATGCCACTTTGATTTTAATTCTTCAAAGAAATGAAAGAAAAGGAAATGAGAATGGCAGCAAATGAAAATATTTGTGAGTTGACAATAACTTAGAAACCCTTACTCCATAAATATACCTTTTAAAGTTTGGCAAATAGAGTAGACCCAGATCAGAAGCTCCTGTAGGAGCCATCTGATCAGGATTTGCTCAGAATTATTATAGATCCTATTTTACAGTTTCTGTTATGGCCTAAATGTCCTTTGTTCACGTGCCATTATAAAAATTATGCTAATTGATATTCATGGCATGATTACCCGGTATTTCATACGTGAATATTCATGGAGTAAAAGGTTAATGCAACACCAAAACTATGTTTGGATAGTCATCTGTGCAAATTACTGAAATGAGTTGGAGGTTTGTAATTTTTTGTAATACAAATACAGTGAACCCCCCCCTCTAAACCTGAATTCTAGTAGAGAAGAATTTAGATACTTTCAGGCAAGTGGCTGCTTAATGCAGGGTGAAAGTCATGCAGAAAGCTCCTTAGGAGCCACCTGTCTCCAAAACTGATATTTATACTATATAAAGTCTGGTCTAAAGTCTTAAGTCTGGTTTTATTATAGAGGTGAAATTGTACAAATCCGGATCAGAAGCCAAGTGACTGGGCATAGAATGTTCATCTTGTGTGTGATAAAGTACCCAGCGTCAGGCTATCACCAATTTCATCGACTTGGTGAGAGTACCCAAAACTTACTGAACAGTTATGGAAATTTCAAGTGAAATACGATTTGATTTCATTATTTGTAAGCATTTTTAACCATTTAGCATACAAACTATGGTTGTGATTTGAAAAAAAAGATTATGATTTTAAATAAAATGCTAATGAAATTATGAATAGTTTGGTTTTATTTTGTTTGCCAATTGTAACAATCATGGTAAAGGTCCACCAAATATCACCGGCTTTTCGGTATCGGACAAGAAGCTTTTTTAAAGTTTTTACTATATATTCGGCACAATTTGAATATTTTTTAAGTTTCATTAAAATTTGCGACCCCGGGGTAGAGCCAATTTTGACCCTTTTTGAACACTCTTGCTGAAGGTCTACTAGATGATGCTACATACCAAATATCACAGCTCTAAGCCTTTCAGTCTCGGACAAGAAGATTTTACTGTATAATCCAATGTAAGACCTGTGACCCCTGGGTTGGACCAATTTTGACCACAGGGACAAAATTCGAACAATCTATGTGGAGGTCCACTAGATCATTTCACATACCAAATTTGGTAGCCCTAAGCTTTACAGTTTTCGACAAGAAGTTTTTGGACATTGGTTGCCATGGCAACCAGAGTTCTGCATGGAATCAAATTCTTTGCACAACTTTGGTAGAGGCTGACCAAAGGAACATTCCTGCCATGTTTGGAAAATAATCCAGCGTGTAGTTAAATCGCTCACCTTGTTACTATAGACTTATGCATACACTGTATTTCTATGTAAAAAAATCAGCTCCAATGTGAAACCAAGGGCCATAAATTTAGGCCGGTAGGTTACAAATTGATCAATCTTCGTAGAGGACTATTAGGTGATGCTTCATACATTTTCACAGACTTAAATATTGTCCTATGGAAAACTGATAAGCCCCGGAACCATTTTTCGCCCCTAAAGATTTACCTATGAAAAATATAAGCCTTGGGACGAGGTCATAATTTGAACATTGTAGAGGACCATCAAATGATGCTACCTTCCAAATATCAAAGATCTGGGCCTTACAGTTTCTTAAAATATTTTACTATGAAAAACAAATAATAAGCCCTGGGGCGGAGTCATTTTTTGGCCCGGGTGTCATAATTTGAACAATATTGGAAGATAATCATTAAAGGATGCTACATATCAAAGGTCTAGGCCTCACCATTTCGGAGAAAGAAATTTTCAAAGACATTCCTATGAAAATTTGAGAATCCCCACGGTGTGGGAATTTTTTGACCCGGGGGTCACAATTTGAATACTCTTTGTAGAGGACCATTATATCATGCTACATACCAAATATCATAGGTCTAGGCCCTACAGTTTAAGAGAAGAATATTTTTAAAATGTCCTATGAAAAGCCCTGGGATCATTAGATGATACTACATATCAAATATCAAAGTGAATGAGGTTGGTTTTACGCCCGACCAACAGTATTTCAGTTATTTGCCGACGGCACCCGCTTGAGATAAGTTATAGTGATGTCTCACTGTCGCGAATGCCCCTGTCGCGGGCACATTGCAAGGGTACTCCCATCAGTCACATCCTGACACCGGACCGACCAGTCCTAGAACTATCCTTTTAATGTCGAGCGTAGACAAGTACCAACTTTTAACGACTTTTGGTATGTCGCGACCGGGGATCGAACCCACGACCTTCCGTACCACTATCGGACGCTCTACCACTGAGCCACGCAGCCGGTCCAAAATACCAAAGGTATAGGCCTTACAATTTCAGAGAAGAATATTTTTTAAGATTTTACTATGAACAGCTGACCATTTTCGTCCCGGAGCGGGACCATTTCGTCCCGGTGTGTCATCATTTGAACAATCGTTGTAGAAGAACTTTAGATCATGCTACATACCAAATAACAAAGGTCCAGGCCTTACAGTGAAGAAGATTTTTATAAAGATTTTCATATGAAACAAGAGGGCCATGAGGCCCTGAAGCGCTCACCTGAGATACCCAAGGGGCGGGGCCATCATTTGTACAACCTTGGTAGAGAACCACAAGGCAAAGCAGTATGCCATTAATTAAAGGCCTAAGCCTTATGGTTTCAGAAAAAAATAATATAAACTGATAAGCCAGGGCCAAGTTTCGCCCAGAGGTCATAGTCGTAAGTTGAACAATCTAGGCAGAGGACCACAAGCCAAAGCTACATGCCAAATATCAAAGGTCTAGGCCTTACAGTTTCAGAGAAGAAGAATGTTAAATATTTTCTTATTAGGTGGCGGTGGTCTAGTGGTAACGCGCTTGACTATCAGTCCGGAGGTCCGGGGTTCAAATCCCGGTCCCACCCGGAAATTTCAGAGACGCTTTTCCGTGTCTCCCGCCTGCACATCCTCTCCACCCAGGGGTTAAAATGGGTACCTGTGAGGGTCACTCGCCGGTACTGCGGCTGCATGATTGCGCCATATGTTAGCAGTGCTCAATATCGTAGGCCAATGACTCAATGACCAGGGGAGTAAATGTACAGTCGGCTGAGCGGTCATTCGGACTGAAAGTAGACTATAACTAGGTACTTTACTTTTTTTCTTATGAAAAACTGATAAGCCCTTGGGCGGGGCTATTTTTTGGCCCGGGGTCATAATTTAAACAATCTTTGTAGAGGACCACAAGATCATGCTACATGCTAAATATCAAAGATCTAGGCCTTACAGTTTCAGAGAAGATGATTTTTAAAGATTTCCTATGAAAAACTTATAAGCCCTTGGGCGGGGCCATTTTTGGCCCAGGGGTCATAATTTAAACAATCTTTATAGAGGACCATTAGATCATGCTACATGCCAAATATCAAGGGTCTGGGCCATACAGTTTCAGAGAAGAAGAGTTTTAAAGATTTTCCTATGAAAAACTGATAAGCCCTGGGGCGGGGCCATTTTTGGCCCGGGGTCATAATGTGAACAACGCTTCGTTCCCCCTAGCCACCGATGCTTCCGACAAAATTTGGTTAAAATCGGGTCAGCAGTTTCAAAGAAGATGTCGTTTGAAAATGTGGACGGACTCCGGACGACAGACAAATAGCGGTCACAATACTAGTAGCTCATCCTGAGCCGAAGGCTCAGGTGAGCTAACAAAACTGATGGGGCCATTTTTAGTCCGGAGGTTATAATTTGAAAACAATCTTTGCATAGGACCATTAGATCATGCTACATACCAGATATAAAAGATCTAGGCCTTACAGTTTCAGAGAAGATTATTAAAGATTTTCCTATGAAAAAATGAAAAGCCCCGGGGCGAGGCCATTTTTGGGTCCGGGTCATAATTTGAAAATCTTTCTAGGGGAACATTAGACCATTCTACATACCAAATATCAAAGCTCTAGGCTTTGTGGTTTAAGAGAAGACGATGATCAAGTGAATTGTTGGAAACGCACACGTATACGCACGACTAACGACGTGGGGAGTGGTGGTCAATTGGTAGGATGTTAGACTTGGAATCGAAGGGTCCCCGGTTCGAATACTGCCATCGGACTATCAGAAATGCATCCCACGTTTGCTCCTCTTTAACCAGGTGTATAAATGGGTACCTGTGAGGGAAATAAGTCAATGTGCCATGGCTGCCTTAGGCGCAGAGTGTTAATGGCCGACTTATAACCCTGTGATCAGGTGGTAAATTGTGAAGTCGGGAGAATATGTACATTGTATGTAGTCCCAGACTATAAACCTCACCTTTACCTTTTTTTAACGACGACGGACACAGGCTCATCCCAATAGTTCACCTTGGCACTTTGTGACAGATGAGCTAACAATCCTGTGTTCATGTAGCATTCGTGATGTCATTATTTCTTACATGGATATTGAACAGACAAGCGATTTCTCAAACCTAATTTGAGGTTACAACAGATCAGGGTTTCATCAGACATTTTTTTCCAGCAGGATAATGGTTAAATCAGATGCTTCAACATGAATCACAATTGTTTAGCTTCACATTAACGCTTTCGCATCTATGATTACTTATGCAAACAGTTGGGATCCAGATGAGACGCGGAGTTACTTGGTGTCTCATCAGGATCAAAACTGTTTGTTACTGTGACAATGGCTTTGAAACAAAAATGAAGAAAAAATATGGCAGAAGACAAAGTTTGCAGATGACAAAATTTGGCAGCGAAAGAGTTAAACCTTTACATTTCTTAACCCTTCGCTTGCTATTCGCGTCAATATACCTACCTGTAAATAGTGAAGACCCAGATGAGACTCATCAAGGTCTGCACTATTTACAAGTCGATTGTGCAACCAGTGCACTCCACAGCAGTGATTGCACAGCGAACTACTTGTACACAGTGAAGATATATGTAATTATACAACAGGGCATGGGTAAAGAAGGAGAAATGTATTTTAGAATTCAGCAAGCGAAGGGTTAACTCCTTTCCTATTTGAATATTCATGTAAGAAATAATTATAATGGTACATGTACACAGGCTTGTTTGTTATTGGTAAAAGCTGTAGCGTGAGATCTGGGATAATTTCATAAGTAAATAGAGCAAACCCTGATCAGACGGCTCATACAACCATCTGATCTGGGTCTACTCTGTTTGCAAAGGCATTTTTAAGATGAAGGAAAGATTTGACATCCTGAATAAGTAAAACTGTCCCCTCCCCTTCTGAGTATTGATGAATAAGCACATTTCTGAGTATTGAAAAAAAAACTTCTATCAAAATTTAGCACTGAAGCAAACGATGTGCAGACCCTGATCAAAGGGATTCCCCAGGATCCCTTTGATCTGGGTCTACACTGTGTGTAAATGTCTCATATACTCGGCTCTTGCACTTTAAGGGTTAAAGGGTTCCTAAATAAAGTAGATTAACAGAGTCTTAACCCTCTCCCTCAAATTAACGTCCTTTCACACATTTACAGAGAAGACCCAGATCAGATGGCTCCTAGAGGAGCCATTTGATCAAGGTCTGATGTGCTTGCTAATGGAATTTGATAAGACATGTTCCTTTAGTTTCAACTAATGGCTACAATGGTCCATCTTCCATATTTCATTATAACTATTTTGTCCACGAACATTCAGTAGGTATTGAAATCATACCAAATATGAATTGCTTAGCATTTGTACTTCAGAAGTTATAGCATTGTTAAAGTTTGTTAAAAACGGCAAAGTTTTGGAGATAGTGACCTTGACCAGATTTCATGTATCCTTGTATTACTCAGGGAGCCAATAGTGCCTACCATGCACCCCCCCCCCCCCCCCCCCCCCCTCATGGGTACCAAAATGTTCAGAAAGTCTCCTGAATCAGAATCGCGAAGGTACTCAAGTTTAAATTCTTTTAGGCTATGTGTATTTTAACCGTTTCCATGGCAACCCCCAGTTTTCGTAATGATGACCCATACCTTCAAATTCGCCCATATCACAGCCAATTTTTGTCCTAAACCTATAACACTGGTACCAAATGAAAGATAAGACATTGTGCTTTTATTTCCAACTTGTTTTTAATTACCTTATTTGCATACTCATGAATATGAATGAGAACATGAAAAATAGCAGAAAAAGTATAGAAATAACGCAAACCTTTAAAAGAAATTATCCTACAAATATCAGAAAACGACATCAAATGCAGTTTAACATGATGACCCCCCCCCCCCCCAGAAAACAAAATATCCAATTTGAGAACCAAAGCATTAATTTTAAGTGCCATTTTTACCGTTTCCATGGCAACACCCCAGTTTTCGTAATGATGGCCCGTACCTGCAAAATTGTCCATATCCAGCGAGTTTTTGTCCTAAACATATAAAACTGGTACCAAATTGGAGATAAGACATCATGCTTTTATTTCCAGCTTGTTGTTTTAAATTACCTTGTTTGCATACTCATGAATATTAATTAGAACATTAAAAATGGTAAAAACAATATCGAAATAACGTAAATAATGTAAACTATTTACTTTTTATCCTACAGATATCAGAAAACAACTTCAAATGCAATTTAACATGATGAAAAAATCCTCAGAAAACAAACTATCAAATTTGAGGACCAAAAATTAACTCTAAGTAACATTTTAACTGTTTCCATAGTAACCATTCACCCCTACCTGCAAAAATCTTCCATAACACAGAAAGTATTAATTTTGTGCTAACTGTATAAAACTGATACCGAATTAAAGCTAAGGCTATACTTAGGAAATACCTTATTTGCATACACATGAATATTAATGAGAATAATTAAATAAGAGGGCCATGATGACCCTTAATCGCTCACCTGTTCGTAACAGATTTATGATTTCAATGACAGATTGCATAATTTGATTAATCTTGGTAGAAAACCATTAAATAATGCTACATACCAAATATCAAAGGTCTGATAAGCCCCGGGGTGGGGTCATTTTTGTCCTGGGGGTCATAATTTGAACAATCTTGGTAGAGGATATTAGATAATACAACATACCAAATATCAAAGATCTATGCCTTACAATTTCAGAGAAGACTTTTAAAGATTTTTCAGAAGAAGATTTTTTCAGACTTTCCTATGAAAAACTGATATGCCCCGGGGCGGGCCATTTTCAACCCAGGGGACATAATTTGAACAATCTTGGTAGAAAACCATTAGATAACTCTACATACCAGATATTATTAAAGGTCTCGGCCTTACAGTTTTGGAGAAGATTATTAAAGATTTTCATATGAAAAAAAATTGATAAGCCCCAGGGCGGGGCCATTTTTGGCCCAGGGGTAATAATTTGAACAATCTTGGTAGAAAACCATTAGATGATGCTACATACCAAATATCAAGGGCCTAGACCTTACAGTTTTGGAGGAGGAGATTTTTAAAGATTTTCCTATGAAAAACTGATAAGCCCTTGGGCGGGGCCATTTTTGGTCCGGGGCTCATAATTGATTAATCTTGGTAGAGGACCATTAAATAATGCTACATACCAAATATCAAAGGTCTGATAAGCCCCGGGGTGGGGTCATTTTTGTCCTGGGGGTCATAATTTGAACAATCTTAGTAGAGGACCATTAGGTGATGCTACATACCAAATACCAAAGGTCTATGCCTTACAGTTTCAGAGAAGAAGATTTTTAAAGATTTTCCTATGAAAAAACTGATGAGCCCCGGGGCGGGGCCATTTTTTGGCCCCGGGGACATAATTTGAACAATCTTTGTAGAGGACCATTACATTATGC
The DNA here is from genome assembly GCA_963576725.1 of Azorinus chamasolen. Taxonomy (NCBI): domain Eukaryota; kingdom Metazoa; phylum Mollusca; class Bivalvia; order Cardiida; family Solecurtidae; genus Azorinus; species Azorinus chamasolen. The sequence continues at coordinate 43,477,903 of OY755236.1, read as the reverse complement.
TACATACCAAATATCAAAACTCTTGGCTTTGTGGTTCCAGAGAAGAAGATGTTTAAGTAAATTGTTGACGCCCGCACGTACGCATGACGCAGATACGCACGACAGACACAGGATCATCCCAATAGCTCACCTTGGCACTTTGTGCCAGGTGAGCTAAAAATAGTAAAAACATACAGAAATAACGTAAACCGCTCAATTTTTATCCTACTAATATCAGAAAACAACTTCAAATGTAGTTTAAATTGATTAAAAATACCCAGAAAGCAAAGTTTCTAAATTGATAACCAAACAATGAAGTGTAAGTAACATTGTTACTGTTTCCGTGGCAACCGATCCTTTCACAAATTTTGGAAAATTGACATCTACCTGTAATACTACGCTAGACATCGGTTATTTTTGATGAACAATGAAATCAATTGTTACAAACATAGATATGAGGCATTGCTATAAAAGTAAATATTACTTTTCTGATATAAACCAATTTGCATATGTATGAATATTTATGAGAACAGTAAAAGATGATGAATTTTTCGAAAGACACCAGTCTTTCTCTTATAAAACAAACAAAAATGCAACATGGTTAGCTAAAGCTTAAAATGATCACTGAATATCACCAAGATTGCTAGATAAATAAATTTGGGACAAATTATATAGAACTGATTTGGCTGATTGTGATATATCTGTTTCCTAGGCAACCATTCTAACTTCATTGTTCATATTACAGAGTGTTTAAATACCTGCAACATACAAAGATAGCACAATCTACTTATAATATATATAATAATTATTAATGATTTGAACATATAGTATGAATATTCATGTTTGGTTTACTTTATGCAAATTACACCATTGGCATCCTCATGAATATTAATTGGTGATAAGAAAACATATTGAAAATAACATGTTTGGCAGTATGCCGTGCACAACATTACAACATTCTCCAAATATAGCTTGCAATGATAAATGTACCTTTTGGTGATGAATAAATAAATTTTATGTCTAAAACTGTTACCACCAAAATGACCATGCATGGCTTCCATGGTAACTGTTGAAAGCCAAGTACTTATGAGACCCCAAACAACAGTTTCAATCTTCTGTTATTGTTTTTAAAGTGTTAGTGATTTTAAAGCCTGTGTTGAATTCAGGGTATCAAGACTGTTTCTCATTTTTGATATACCATCATCTGTCGAGAAATGATAAGCCTGTGATGTGTTTTAAGACCCTTTGATTAGTCTGTTTTGCTAAGCCACCATCAGCTGTGCCAGTACCGAAGGGAACTGGTGTCAGCGGATACTTCATCAGCTCACCTATATCAATCTGCATATTTGGTCTTTGTGAACGCAATAATAATTGCTACGATTCCTTACGCTAAGAACATGCAAGGCAGAAATGTTGTTCTCCTCTATGAAGGTGAGGCTTACCAGTTCTCACCAGATTGTGGTATATCAACAGCAAGACACAGTCTTGACGCCCTGAATTCAATACAGGAAGAACCTGATACAAGGATCATGCTTTACGCCATGTATGCAAAAGAACAAAGCTACAAAAGTGTTCATCTTCGAACCACAGACATTGATATATTCTTCACTTAACATTTTGAAGGTGTTACTCCCTTATTTAATACTGGCTCAGGCAATCATCAAAACATGATAAAACATGTCAGAAGTTGCCCAAGCATTCACAGAAGATTACCGATCAGCACTTCTGAATCTCCATGTGTACTGTGGCTGTGATTCTACTAGTGCATTCACTGGCAGAGGACATGTGACATCCATTAAGACCATTTAAAAGAAGCCAATGTTTATAAAAAACATTAGCTGGTTCGGGCAACTCTTGGGATGTGGAGATCTTTCGCAGGACTTAGATGAATTTATTTGTGCAATGTATGGCAACCCTAGATTTCGCGCTGTGAATGAATTGATAGTGTTTAAGATCAAGGAGAAGTGTGAAGATATACCAACAGATGCACTACGCAATGTTGATATGGGAACATTACCCCGTGTTGGGCCTGCTTAATGCAGCACATCCGAAGAGTTATGTACCAGTTGATACTTTGGAAGAGATCTCACTTTCCCTACCCAGACATTCGCGAATGTACATAAACTTAAATTCTTTTAGGCTATGTGTATTTTAACCGTTTCCATGGCAACCCCCCAGTTTTCGTAATGATGACCCATACCTACAAATTCGCCCATATCACAGCCAGTTTTTGTCCTAAATCTATAAAACTGGTACCAAATGGAAGATAAGACATTGTGCTTTTATTTCCAACTTGTTTTTTTTTAAATTATCTTATTTGCATACTCATGAATATTAATGAGAACATTAAAAATAGTAAAAAAAAGTATAGAAATAACGTAAACCTTTCATTTTTTTATCCTACAAATATCACAAAATAACTTCAAATGCAGTTTAACATGATGACAAAACCCCCAGGAAACAAAATATCCAATTTGAGGACCAAACTGGAAATAAAAGCACAATGTCCTATCTCCAATTTGGTACCAGTTTTATAGGTTTAGGACAAAAACTGGCTGTGATAGGTACGATTTTGAAGGTACGGGCCATTATTGCGAAAACTAGGGTGTTGCCATGGAAACGGTGAAAATGGTACTTAAAGTTAATGCTATGGTCCTCAAATTGGATATTTTGTTTCCTGGGGTTTTTGTCATCATGTTAAACTACATTTGAAGTTATTTTGTGATATTTGTAGGATAAAAAATGAAAGGTTTACGTTATTTCTATACTTTTTTTACTATTGTTAATGTTCTCATTAATATTCATGAGTATGCAAATAAGATAATTTAAAAAACAAGTTGGAAATAAAAGCACAATGTCTTATCTTCCATTTGGTACCAGTTTTATAGATTTAGGACAAAAACTGGCTGTGATATGGGCGAATTTGTAGGTATGGGTCTTCATTACGAAAACTGGGGGGGGGGGGGTGTGCCATGGAAACGGTTAGAATACACATAGCCTAAAAGAATTTAAGTTTGAGTACATTCGCGATTCTGATTCCGGACACTTTTCTGAACATTTTAGTACCCATGAAAAAAGTCGGGGGGGGGGGGGTGCACGGTAGGCACTATTGGCTCCCTGAGTATAACATTCAATCAACAGAAATGATTACATTGTGGACTATAATAAGGGTATGCTCCGACAGACAATCAACAGCAATGTTACCATCTTGACCTCTTATAAGAATATTACCCGAGAAGATCCAATACAAACTGTTCCATTTTAGCCTCTAATTAAGGTATGCTCTGAGAGTCAGACCTTTAATTTGTAAATTAGATAATAAATACCCATGATTTCATTATTTCTAACATGGATATTCAGCTAATAAAGGGTTAATCGAGATATCACTCATCTGTTTTGGTTGAATTTGCATACTAACAGAAGCTTTCTATAAAGCAGTGGGATTATCCCTTTACTAGATGTATAAATTTTAATGCCCTTTAACATCTTTTGGACAGTTTTAGACATAAAATTTATTTATTCACCACCAAAAGGTACATTTATCATTGCAAGCTATATTTGGAGAATGGTGTAATGTTGTGCACGGCATACTGCCAAGCATGTTATTTTCAATATGTTTTCTTATCACCAATGGTTTAATTTGCATAAAGTAAACCAAATATGAATATTCATACATCAACTATATGTTCATATCATTTATAATCATTGGCAAAGTAGACTGCGATATCTTTGTATGTTGCAGGTATTTAAACACTGTAATATGAACAATAAGGTTTGAATGGTTGCCTAGGAAACAGATATATCACAATCAGCCAAATCAGTGCTATATAATTTGTCCCAAATTTATTTATCTAGCAATCTTGGTGATATTCAGTGATCTTTTTAAACTTTAGCTAACCATTTTGCATTTTTGTTTGCTTTATAAGAGAAAGACTGGTGTCTTTCGAAAATTTCATCATCTTTTACTGTTCTCCTAAATATTCATACATATGCAAATTAGTTTATATCATTAAAGCAGTGCCTCATATCTATGTTTGTAACACTTTATTTCATTATTCATCAAAAATAACCGAGATCTAGCGTAGTATTACAGGTAGATGTCAACTTTCGAAAAATTGTGAAAGGATTGGTTACCATGGAAACAGTAACAATGTTACTTACACTTCATTGTTTGGTTATCAATTTAGAAACTTTGCTTTCTGAGTATTTTTTCATCAATTTAAACTACATTTGAAGTTGTTTTCTGATATTGGTAGGATATAAATTGAGCGGTTTACGTTATTTCTGTATGTTTTTACTATTTTTTAATTATTCTCATTAATATTCATGAGTATGCAAATAAGGTATTTCCAAAGCACAAGGTCTTAGCTTTAATTCGGTATCAGTTTTATATAGTTAGTACAAATATTGTCTGTGTTACTGAAGATGTTTGCAGGTAGGGGTCTACTAACAAAATATGTGTGAACAGAGTGAAATGAATGATTACTATAGATACAGTTAAAATGTTACTTAAGAGTTAATTTTTGGTCCTCAAATTTGATATTTTGTTTTCCGAGGATTTGTTCATGTTAAACTGCATTTGAAGCTGTTTTCTGATATTTGTAGGATAACAAGTGAATAGTTTACATTATTTACATCATTTCTATATTATTTTTACTATTTTTAAAGTTCTAATATTCATGAGTATGCAAACAAGGTAATTTAAAACAACAAGCTGGAAATAAAAGCACGATGTCTTTTCTCCAATTTGGTACCAGTTTTATATGTTTAGGACAAAAACTCGCTGTGATATGGACGATTTTGCAGGTAAGGGCCATCATTACGAAAACTGGGATGTTGCCATGGAAACGGTAAAAAGGCACTTAAAATTAATGCTTTGGTCCTCAAATTGGATAATTTGTTTTCTTGGGGGGGGGGGTGTCATCATGTTAAACTGAATTTGAAGTTGTTTTCTGATATTTGTAGGACAAAACAAGATGTGTTTGTGAAACACTATGCCCCCTCGATATGAGATTTGACCCTGAAGGATGACCTTGATCTTGACATGTCACCCCTCAAACTGTGCAGCTTCATGGGGTACACATGCATACCAGTATCAAGGCTGTATATCTACTGGTTCAAAAGTTATGGCCAATGTTAAAGTTGGTGACCTTTGACCATGAAGGATGACCTTGACCTTGACATTTCACCCCTCAAACTGTGCGGCTTCATGAGATACACATGCATACCAGTATCAAGGCTGTATATCTACTGGTTCAAACGTTATGGCCAATGTGAATGTTGGTGACCCTTGACCTTCAAATATGACCTTGACCTTGACATGTCACCCCTCAAACTGTGCAGCTTCATGAGATACACATGCACACCAAATGTCAAGGCTGTATCTACATGTTCAAAAGTTATGGCAAATGTTAAAGTCGGTGACCTTTGACCCAAAAAGACGACCTTTACCTTGACATGTTGCCCCTGAAAATGTGCAGCTTCATGAGATACACATGCATACCAAATATCAAGACTATCTCTATTGGTTCAAAAGTTATGGCCAATTTGAATTTGGTGACCTTTGACCCTAGAGGATGACATTGACATGTCACCCCTCAAACTGTGCAGCTTCATGAGATACACAAGCATGCCACATATCAAGTCTCTATCTGTACTGGTTCAAAAGTTATGGCCAATGTTAAAGTCGGTGATTTGACCCATGTTTGACCTGAACTTTAAGACAATTTGACCTTTGACCCGGAAGAATGACCTTGGCCTTGACATGTCACCACTCAAAATGTGCAGCTTCATGAGATACACAAGCATGCCAAATATCAAGTCTCTATCTCTACTGGTTCAAAAGTTATGGCCAATGTTTAGTCAGTGATTTGACCTATATATTTTACCTCTGACCTTGAAGGTGACATTGACCTTGACATGTCACCCCTCAAAATGTGTGGCTTTATGAGATACATATGCCTGCCAAATATCAAGCCACTAGCTGTACTGGCTCAAAGGTTATGACCAATGTTAAAGTTACAGACAAACAGACAATTTGACCTTTGACCCTGAAGGATGACCTTGACATGTCACCCCTCAAAATGTGCAGCTTCATGAGATACACAAGCATGCCACATATCAAGTCTCTATCTGTACTGGTTCAAACGTTATGGCCAATTTGAATTTGGTGACCTTTGACCCTGAAGGATAACATTGACATGTCACCCCTCAAACTGTGCAGCTTCATGAGATACACAAGAATGTCACATATCAAGTCCCTATCTGTACTGGTTCAAACGTTATGGCCAATGTTAAAGTCGGTGATTTGACCCATGTTTGACCTGAACTTTAGGACAATTTGACCTTTGACCCTGAAGAACGACCTTGACCTTGACATGTCACCACTCAAAATGTGCAGCTTCATGAGATACACAAGCATGCCACATATCAAGTCTCTATCTGTACTGGTTCAAACGTTATGGCCAATGTTAAAGTCGGTGATTTGACCCATGTTTGACCTGAACTTTAGGACAATTTGACCTTTGACCCTGAAAAATGACCTCAAAAAAATGGCTCAAAAGTTATGACCAATGTTTAAGTTACAGACAGACAATTTGACCTTTGACCCTGAAGGATGACCTTGACATGTCACCCCTCAAAATGTGCAGCTTCATGAGATACACAAGCATGCCAAATATCAAGTCTCTATCTCTACTACATATATTTTACCTCTGACCTTGACATGTCACCCCTCAAAATGTGTGGCTTTATGAGATACATATGCATGCCACATATCAAGCCACTAGCTGTACTGGCTCAAAAGTTATGACCAATGTTAAAGTTACAGACAAACAGACAATTTGACCTTTGACCCTGAAGGATGACCTTGACATGTCACCCCTCAAAATGTGCAGCTTCATGAGATACACAAGCATGCCACATATCAAGTCTCTATCTGTACTGGTTCAAACGTTATGGCCAATGTTAAAGTCGGTGATTTGACCCATGTTTGACCTGAACTTTAGGACAATTTGACATTTGACCCTGAAAAATGTCAAATATCAAGTCTCTATCTCTACTGGTTCAAAAGTTATGACCAATGTTAGTCAGTGATTTGACCCATATATTTTACCTCTGACCTTGACATGTCACCCCTCAAAATGTGTGGCTTTATGAGATACATATGCATGCCAAATATCAAGTATCAAATACTGGCTCAAAAGTTATGACCAATGTTAAAGTTACAGACAAACAGGCAATTTGACCTTTGACCCTGAAGGATGACCTTGACCTCAAAATGTGCAGCTTCATGAAATACACAAGCATGCCAAATATCAAGTCTCTATCTCTACTGGTCCAAACGTTATGGCCAATGTTAAAGTCGGTGATTTGACCCATATATTTGACCTCTGACCTTGACGGATGACATTGACCTTGACATGTCACCCCTCAAACTGTGCAGCTTCATGAGATACACAAGCATGCCACATATCAAGTCCCTTTATGTACTGGTTCAAACGTTATGGCCAATGTTAAAGTCGGTGATTTTACCCATGTTTGACCTGAACTTTAAGACAATTTGACCTTTGACCCGGAAGAATGACCTTGACCTTGACATGTCACCCCTCAAAATGTGCAGCTTCATGAGATACACAAGCATGCCACATATCAAGTCTCTATCTGTACTGGTTCAAACGTTATGGCCAATGTTAAAGTCGGTGATTTGACCCATGTTTGACCTGAACTTTAGGACAGTTTGACCTTTGACCCTGAAAAATGACATTGACCTTGAAATGTCACCCCTCAAAATGTGCAGCTTCATGAGATACACAAGCATGCCACATATCAAGTCTCTATCTGTACTGGTTCAAACGTTATGGCCAATGTTAAAGTCGGTGATTTGACCCATGTTTGACCTGAACTTTAGGACAATTTGACCTTTGACCCTGAAAAATGACCTTGACCTTGACATGTCGCCCCTCAAAATGTGCAGCTTCATGAGATACACAAGCATGCCAAATATCAAGTCTCTATCTCTACTGGTTCAAAATTATGACCAATGTTAGTCAGTGATTTGACCCATATATTTTACCTCTGACCTTGACATGTCAGCCCTCAAAATGTGTGGCTTTATGAGATACATATGCATGCCAAATATCAAGTCACTAGCTGTACTGGCTCAAAAGTTATGACCAATGTTAAAGTTACAGACAAACAGACAATTTGACCTTTGACCCTGAAGGATGACCTTGACCTCAAAATGTGCAGCTTCATGAGATACACAAGCATGCCAAATATCAAGTCTCTATCTCTACTGGTCCAAAAGGTATGGCCAATGTTAAAGTCGGTGATTTGACCAATATATTTGACCTCTGACCTTGAAGGATGACCTTGACCTTGACATGTCACCCCTCAAAATGTGCGGCTTTATGAGATACATATGCATGCCAAATATCAAGTCTCTATCTGTACTGGTTCAAAAGTTATGACCAATGTTAAAGTTAGAGACAAACAGACAATTTGACCTTTGACCCTGAAGAACGATGACCTTGACCTCAAAATGTGCAGCTTCATGAGATACACAAGCATGCCAAATATCAAGTCTCTATCTCTACTGGTCCAAAAGGTATGGCCAATGTTAAAGTCGGTGATTTGACCCATATATTTGACCTCTGACCTTGAAGGATGACCTTGACCTTGACATGTCACCCCTCAAAATGTGCAGCTTCATGAGATACACAAGCATGCCAAATATCAAGTCTCTATCTCTACTGGTTCAAAAGTTATGACCAATGATAAAGTCAGTGATTTGACCCATATATTTTATCTCTGACCTTGACCTTGACATGTCACCCTTCAAAATGTGTGGCTTTATGAGATACATATGCATGCCAAATATCAAGTCACTAGCTGTACTGGCTCAAAAGTTATGACCAATGCTTAAGTTACAAACAAACAGACAATTTGACCTTTGACCCTGAAGGATGACCTTGACATGTCACCCCTAAAAGTTATGGCCAATGTTAAAGTCGGTGATTTGATCCAAATATTTGACTTCTGACCTTCACCTTGACATGTCACCCCTCAAAATGTGCGGCTTTATGAGATACATATGCATGCCAAATAGGCTGGGTCCTAGTAGTGGTTACCGTAGCACCCCCTAGACTTTTTTTCATGGGTACCAAATTTTTCGTTGGGGTCCTCAGAACACATTTCGAGCATGCCCCCCAAAATAAGTTTGTCCCAGCTATGGTTTATTTAACGGTTTCCATGGTAACCCGAGGTAATTTTCGAAACTACCTTGGTTCAGAAAATGCGCCATAACTTTGTTTTTAGAAGAAATAGAACGAGAAAACAAGTACCAAAGTAAAGCAGAGACATATAGCTTGAGTATGATATATGATTTTATTAATATTCATTAATGCATTCTTATGAATATTAATGAGGAAGTAAAAAATGTGATTTTTTTAGAAAAAAAGGAGTTTGTTGTTTAGTCTGAGAGGCTTATTAATGCACAGAAATTATTGAATTTAGGTTTAAGTTGTTCGTTGGGGTCATCAGAACACATTTTGAGTATTTCCCCAAATAATTTTGTCCCATCTATGTTTTATTAAACGGTGTCCATGGTAACCCGAGGTAAATTTCAAAACATCATTGGTTCAGAAAATGTGTAATAACTTTGCTTTTAGATGCAATAGAAGGACAAAACAAGTACCAAGGTAAAGCAGAGACATGTAGCTTGAATATGATATATAATTTTGATAATATTAATAAATTATTACTTATGCATATTAATGAGGAAGTAAACAATTCCGCTTTTTTAGAAAAAGGAGCTTGTTGTTCAGTCTTAGAGGCCTATTAATGCACAAAAATTATTGAATTCAGGTTTAAATTGTTCGTTGGGGTCCTCAGAACACTTTTTGAGCATTCCCCAAAAATAATTTTGTCCCATCTATGTTTTATTAAACGGTTTCCATGGTAACCCGAGGTAAATTCCGAAACATCCTTGGTTCAGAAAATGCGTAAAAACTTTGCTTTTAGAGGTAATAAAAGGACAAAACAAGTACCAAAGTAAAGCAGACACATATAGCTTGAATATGATATATGCTTTAATTATTATTCATAAATGCATTCTTAAGAATATTCATGAGAAAGTAAAAAAATGCGTTTTTTTAGAAAAAGGAGCTTGTTGTTTAGTCTGATAGGCTTATTAATGCACACAAATTATTGAATTCAGGTTTAAATTGTTTATTGGGGTCATCAGAACACCTTTTGAGCTTTCCACCAAAGTGATTTTGTCCCATCTATGTTTTATTGAACGGTTTCCATGGTAACCCGAGGAGGTAAATTTCGAAACATCATTGGTTCAGAAAATGCATAATAACTTTGCTTTTAGAGACAATAGAAGGACAAAACAAAAACCAGAGTAAAGCAGAGACATATAACTTGATTATGATATATAATTTTAATAATATTCATATATGATTGCTTATGAATATTAATGAGGAAGTATAAAAATCCGCTTTTTTAGAAAAAGGAGTTTTTTGTTTAGTCTTAGAGGCCTATTAATGCACAAAAAGTATTGAATTCAGGTTAAATTGTTCGTTCGGGTCCGCAGGACACCACTTGAGCATTCCCCAAAATAATTGTGTCAAAGCTATGTTTTTAACGGTTTCCATGGTAACCCGAGGTAAATTTCGAAACATCCATGGTTAAACAAATGCGTCATAACTTTGCTTTTAGAGGCAAAAGGACAAAACAAGAACCTAAATAAAGCAAAGACATATAACTTGAATATGATATGTAATTTAACTAATTTTCATAAATGTATTCTTATGAATATTAATGAGGAAGTAAAACAATCCGATTTTTGTTTAGAAAAAAGGGGTTTATTGTTTAGTCTGAGATGCCTATTAATAAACAAGAGTTATTGAATTCATGTTAGAATGTTTTCATGTGATCATACAAGGAAAATAAACCATCTTTGTTTCAGGTAATATTTCTATAAAGCATGCGTATTTCAGCTAATTTGCATATAATGTGCGTATAGGAATAAGCAATTTTCTATGAGCATTGTATTTGGTATTATTTTGAGTATACAGTAAAATCTCGATTATTCGAATTTTCTTTATAGAAGCATTTAGACCCTTTTAGGCAGGTGACTACTTAATGCACTAGGAGCTTTCTTCATGACTTTCACCATGCATTAAGCTGTCACCTGTCTTAAATATCGATAATAATACGTACGTCAATGATAACACGTCAATGTTTGAAGCGAACCCCATCTGTTGGATGCAACTCCCAGTGCTAAAGAAGTGAATGAGAGAGAGAGAGAGAGAGAGAGAGAGAGAGAGAGAGAGAGAGAGAGAGAGAGAGAGAGAGAGAGAGGGGGGAGGGATATCGGGAGAGGAAGGCCTAATGCCCGCCCTGGGGCTGTCGGAATCAAGTGAGGGGATCTGATAAAACATCCCAGGTCGATTTTCATTTGAAACCGGAGGCCTAAGAGATACCTAGGGAACCCTTGTCCGTAAGAGTTTAGCGGACATATCATCCACCCAGTTGCCGGGCTGGCACAAAAATCTTCGTCCAGGTCAGGCAAACGGGAAAGAAGTCCCATGGAAGGAGAAAGAGACTCCCTAGACTTAATTAGGTTAGGGAGGTCCACTTTTGTCTACTGACACTAGCACGGAAGAGGATAGAGGACCCCTGTTAATAGGATTCGGGGGTCTAGGGCAGACAGAGGGTGGGAGGATTCTAAAAACAATCTTCACACGCATTCGCAATAGAAAATATTGATGTTCAGAATCATCTAAAGAAAAAGAGGACTAAGTCCCGTCTAAATCTGAGTGAGAGGCTTCCACAAAGTCTGATTCCCTTAAAAAATAGGACCATCCCTAGGAGCCATAATGGACAAAGTGTCTTCCTGCTCTCCCTCAGAATCCGCCCTGGTGAACGCCACGGTTGGCAGCACCCGGGAGGAGTGGGACCCGCCACAGACATCGAAGTGTGGACTGTGGGTTCACGTGAGAGCTATTCTCCCTCTAGGTGAAGCTTGCTGGTTCCCATAATGAATGTCGGCTAGCGAGAGCGACCAGCCGGCGAATCTGAGGAGGCAGAGCGATGTCTTCGCATAGAAGAGTAATGGTAAGACCTCGATCTGCGATGAGAGCGGTGCGAGTGCCGGTTCCCATTAGAAGAATAAGAAGGTTTTTACGCCTCCTACGGGGTGGGTGGGATAGGGGCTGGGAGCCGAAGTGTACTCAGAAAATGAAGAGTAATTGCAGGGTCTAGACGACCAAGAACGTCTAGACTTAGCCAGAGCAGCTTCCTGTTGACTTTCACCACTGTAATGCGATGTAGAGACAGAATGCCCTGTAGAAAATATTGGACTGGTATATTTACCGGTCCACTTCGGTATCCCGGTCCAAAGGACCAGACCGGGCCACCGGAGGACCGTTGGAGAGCAAACTTAGGACATCGGGCCAAATAATACACAGTGGGGCTCGGTAGACCGGTCTGCCGGTGACGTCATGAAACGGAAGCACTAACGCCAGGATACCGGGGACCGGTGACGGAAAACTCTCCACACAACAAGCGGACCGGGAGACCTGGCAACAATAGTACCTGGGACCAGAACAAAGGGCACCATTCAAGTGGTAAACGGGGAACCCGCGCCCGGGCCAGCAGTTGGGTGCCGATCTGCAACTAACAACTGGAGAATCGACTGCACCACAGGGGCTGTTGACGAAAGAGATTTTAAAGAAGCAGGCTTCTTCTGAGCTTTAGAGGACAGTGATTTGTCTGTTGCGAGGGAGTCGCTGACGAAAGAGAATACTTTTTCCGTCGGGCAGCAAGCTCCCACGTCTCCCCTGTCCAGAGGGATGAAACTGGACAGGGAGCTGACGCGGAACATCCACAGCAGGCCAGACACACTTAATGATTTGTCCAGCCTGTCGCGAAATGCTTGCAAGAAGCATTGCGTTGCTCTGGCATGCTGTGGTAAATAATCAAGCAGATGCATAAGACATCGCGAGTAAGTTCGAAGTCACTCAAGGCTATTATGGGTAAACATAAGCTGATGATTACAGTCGAGATGCTATATATTTTCTATTGTATTGCAAAACACCCATAACAGTAATATTCTTCATAAAACATGCATGAGGCTCAATTCCTCTGCTGTATTTTCTTACAAGAAATGTGTTGTTCACATACATGTATATTGCAATATAATAGAAAATCTTACTTTCCTACAACAATTTACATTCTCATTAATATTCATGATTTTGAAAATAATATTCATTATCTACATATTTATATACATGAACATCAATATCTCTGTTTCAGTCAGTATCAAGCTCTATACTGGTTAACTAAAATAATCTCAGATAAAAAGAACAGCTCATTCAAGTGTGTTTATTTTACATCTCATTAATATTCATAAATATGCATTAATATTCAAGAACCCAAAGTAATGACCCTTTGCTCTTGTCAATTTTTGTTCAATATCTGGTATTTTACGTAAAATAAATAATAGAAAAGATAGTACACTCGAAACAATGCTAAATATAGGGCTTATGTTAAATTGCTTATTCATTTACGCACGTTATATGCAAATTAGCTTAAATATACATGTTTTTTTTAAATGTTTTCCTTTCTTTGTATGTTGATATTAAAACTATTTGTATATTATTAGGCCTCTAAAACTAAAAACAAACTCGTCAAACTAAAAACGCATTTTTTACTTACTCATTACTATTCATAAGAATGCATTATAAGAATGCATTATGAGTATTAATAGAATTACATATCGTATTCAAGCTATATGTCTCTGCTTTACGTTGGTTCTTGTTTTGTCCTTCTATTGTCTCTAAAAGCAAAGTTATGCAGCATTTTCTGAACCAAGGAAGTTTCGAAATTTACCTCGGGTTACCATGGAAACCGTTTAATAAAATATAACTGGGACACAATTATTTTGGGGGAATGCTCAAAAAGTGTTCTGAGGACCCCAACGAACAATTTAAACCTGAATTCAATAATTTTTGTGCATAAATAGGCCTCTAAGACTGAACAACAAGCTCCTTTTTCTAAAAAAAGCGGAAGTGTTTACTTCCTCATTAATATGCATAAGTAATAATTTATTAATATTATCAAAATTATATATCATATTCAAGCTACATGTCTCTGCTTTACTTGGTACTTGTTTTGTCCTTCTATTGCCTCTAAAAGCAGTTATTACACATTTTCTGAACCAATGATGTTTTGAAATTTACCTCGGGTTACCATGGAAACCGTTTAATAAAACATAGATGGGACAAAATTATTTGGGGAAATACTCAAAATGTGTTCTGATGACCCCAACAAACAACTTAAACCTAAATTCAATAATTTCTGTGCATTAATAAGCCTCTCAGACTAAACAACAAACTCCTTTTTTCTAAAGAAATCACATTTTTTACTTCCTCATTAATATTCATAAGAATGCATTAATGAATATTAATAAAATCATATATCATATTCAAGCTATATGTCTCTGCTTTACTTTGGTACTTGTTTTGTCGTTCTATTGCTGCTAAAGAGAAGAAGATTTTTAAAGATTTTCCTGTAACAAGAGTACCGCATACGGTACATAATACGCCCACTTGCAAACTTTCTCTGATTCAACAAGCCTTATAAGTGTTGACATTTTCTAATCTGTGCTTCAGATCTTGATTTCCATATTACGGTGATACTATTTTTAAAAAAATTGAAGTGAATATCTTATTAAATAAACAAGAGGGACATGAGGCCCTGAAGCGCTCACCAGAGATAACCCCAGGGGCGGGGTCATTTTTGACCACAAGAAATCATGTGTACACCCTTGGTAGAGAACCACAAGGAAAGCAATATGCCATTAATTAAAGGTCTAAGCCTTATGGTTTCAGAGAAAAATAATATTTATATTTTTCCCATGAAAAACTGATAAGCCCTGAGGCAGGGCCAAGTTTCGCCCAGTGGTAAGGGTCGTAAGTTAAACATTCTTGGCAGAGGACAACAAGCCACAGCTACATATTTGTAGAGGACCATTAGATCATGTTACATACCAAATATCAAAGGTCTAGGCCTTACAGTTTCAGTAGATTTTTAATGATTTTCCAACGAAAACTGATAAGCCCTTGAGCGGGGCCATTTTTGGCCCAGTGGTCATAATTTGAACAATATTTGTAGAGGGCCTTAAGATCATGCTACATACTAAATATCAAAGGTCTATGCCTTACAGTTTCAGAGAAGAAGATTTTTAAAGATTTTCCTATGAAAAACTGATAAGCCCTTGGGAGGGGCCATTTTTGGCCCGGGGGTCATAATTTGAACAATCTTTGTAGAGGACCATAAGATCATGCTACATACCAAATATCAAAGGTCTAGGCCTTACAGTTTCAGAGAAGAAGATTTTTAAAGATTTTCCTATGAAAAACTGATAAGCCCTTGGGCGGGGCCATTTTTGGCCCGGGGGTCATAATTTGAACAACCTTTGTAGAGGACCATAAGATCATGCTACATACCAAATATCAAAGTTCTAGGCCTTACAGTTTCAGTGAAGAAGAGTTTTAAGGATTTTCCTATGAAAAACTGACAAGCCCTTGGGCGGGGCCATTTTTGGCCCGGGGTCATAATTTGAACAATCTTTGTAGAGGAGCATAAGATCATGCTACATACCAAATATCAAAGGTCTAGGCCTTACAGTTTCAGAGAAGAAGATTTTTAAAGATTTTCCTATGAAAAACTGATAAGCCCTTGGACGGGGCCATTTTTGGCCCGGGGGTCATAATTTGATCAATCTTTGTAGAGGACCATAAGATCATGCTACATACCAAATATCAAAGTTCTAGGCCTTACAGTTTCAGTGAAGAAGATTTTTAAGGATTTTCCTATGAAAAACTGACAATCCCTTGGGCGGGGCCATTTTTGGCCCGGGGGTCATAATTTGAACAATCTTTGTAGAGGAGCATAAGATCATGCTACATACCAAATATCAAAGGTCTAGGCTTAACAGTTTCAGAGAAGATGATTTTTAAAGATTTTCCAATATTACCATTTATGGAAAAAAAGACCACACCCTCTGGCGGCCATGTCTTTTGACGGATCAAAATTCTTTTAACAACTCTTAAAGTCTATCAACTGAGAAACATTTTGGTGAAAACTATATTCAAATCGGACAAGTCATTCTGGAGAAGAAGATTTTTCTAGATATTGTGTACAGTTGCCATGGCAACAAGACCGATGGCCCCCGCCCACTATCTTTAACAACTTTTGAAGCACACACCCACAGTATGTATCTGACCAAGTTTGGTTACAATTGGGCAGTCGGTTTCAGAGAAGAAGTCGTTTGAAATTATTGACGGACAGACAGACGGACAGACGGACGCCAGACACAGGGGTATCACAATAGCTCACCTTGAGCACTTTGTGCTCTGGTGAGCTAAAATTTACCTATAAACAAGAGGGCCATGAGACCCTGAAGCGCTCACCTGAGATAACCCCAGGGCCGGGGCCATTTTTGACCAAGAAGTCATCATTTGTACAACATTGGTAGAGAACCACAAGGCAAAGCAGTATGCCATTAATTAAAGGTCCAAGCCTAATGGTCTCAGAGAAAAATAATAGTTCATATTTTCCCCATGAAAGCTGATAATCCCCAAGGCATGGCCAAGTTTTGCCCAGAGGCCAGGGTCGTAATTTGAACATTCTTGGCAGAGGACCGCAAGCCAAGCTATATATTTGTAGAGGACCATTAGATCATGTTACATACCAAACATCAAAGGTCTAGGCCTTACAGTTTCAGAAGATTTTTAAAGATTTTCCTATGAAAAACTGATAAGCCCTTGGGCGGGGCCAGTTTTGGCCCCAGGGTCATAATTTGAACAACCTTTGTAGAGAACCATTACAACATGCTACATGCCAAATATCAAAGGTCTAGGCCTAACAGTTTCAGACAAAAAGATTTTTAAAGATTTTCCTATGAAAAACTGATAAGCCCTTGGGCAGAGCCATTTTCGGTCCAGGGTCATAATTTGAACAACCTTTGTAGAGGACCATTAGACCATGCTACATGCCAAATATCAAAGGTCTAGGCCTTACAGTTTCAGAGAAGATGATTTTTAAAGATTTTCCTATGAAAAACTTATAAGCCCTTGGGCGGGGCCATTTTTGACCCAGGGGTCATAATTGTAACAACTTTTGTAGAGGACAATTAGATCATGCTACATACCAAATATCAAAGGTCTAGGCCTTACAGTTTCAGAGAAGAAACTTTTTAAAGATTTTCCTATGAAAAACTGATAAGCCCTTGGGCGGGGCCATTTTTGGCCCGGGGGTCATACTTTGAACAATCTTTGTAGAGGACCAAAAGATCATGCTACATACCAAATATCAAAGGTCTAGGCCTTACAGTTTCAGAGAAGATGATTTTTAAAGATTTTCCTATGAAAAACTGATAAGCCCTTGGGCGGGGCCATTTTTGGTCCGGGGGTCATAATGTGAAAGTTTCGTTCCCCCTAGCTACTGATGCTTCTGAGTGAGTGAGTTGGGTTTTACGTCCGACCAACAGTATTTCAGTTATTTGCAGACGGCACCCGCATGAGACAAGTTATAGTGCTGCCTCAATGGAATACTCCTGCCGCAGGTACATGAAAAGGGCACCCCACCCAAGCACATTATTCTGACACCGGGCCGACCAGTCCTAGAACTACACCATAGTCGAGCGTAGACAAGGGAGCTACTAGTACCAACTTTTAACGACTTTTGGTCTGTCGCGGCCGGGGATCGAACCCACGACCTTCCGTACCGCAGGCGGACGCTCTACCACTGAGCCACGCGGCCGGTCTCTGATGCTTCTGACAAAATTTCATTATAGTTGGGTCAGCAGATTCATATCAAAACCCCCGCACTATATGTGAAAATTCACATTAAGGTTTAACCATATAAAACAAGAGGACCATGATGGCCCTAAACCGCTCACCTGGTTACTATAGACTTATGCATACACTGTATTTCTATGTAAAAATAAGTCAGCTTCAGATTGGGGCCAATATGAAACCAAGGGCCATCATTTTAGGCCTGGAGTTTAAAATTGAACAATCTAAATAGGCATTTCCAACCTATCCCGATGACGATGTGTACTCCAGATGACGACGTTTTCATAGGTTTGACAAGGGGGCATCTCAAGCGTGTTTATTATTGGCGAATTGTGACTGGTTGACCCTAAATGAATTTATAGAAATAATAAAAGACTAATTGCTTACTTAACATGTTCATTTATAAAATGTATTTTAATGTTTGTAGTTTATGAAAGTTTCTGGCGTTTCCACTGTTATCTGGTAAGATTGGTATCTGTTTCTAACAAGCAAAGTGAAAACATCCCATGTGTATACATGTTCGTCTTCTGAAAAGTTTCTAAATCCTGTGTTGGTGGCTGAGGATGGTGGATTGTTGATCATTATAAGCAGGAAGTTAAAGACGTCCGTTTCATGGTCGGTATGATCTGGCGGGGTGGGGGACACTATGGCTGGAAGTAGAGCCATTAAAAGTTAGCTTCTCTGCTGGTCCATATCTAGGAAATAAATAGGCGCATTTGCTATTCCTGTCCTACTGAATATTCATAAAGGTTATTTCATTATAACGTATAGGAACACATGTGTCGCCTACTGAAATGTTCATCACAAGAGTTATGACCCACGACTCGTAGGAGTTATAGTACAGTATAATCTTTCTACACAGGCAAAAGATGGAACGTTTTCTTAGGGGTGGGACGGACGACCAGGCAGACAAACCGACAGACGAAGATTTGATCTGCCTCCATACCTTTATAACGCCTACTGCATTATCATTAATTTGCATTTAACAACTAACTGTCCTAAAATCTCTAAGAGTAAACCAAGTGAAGGCTTTAGGGAGGATATACTGTAATATATATGTTACAGTTTCAATAGTTTTCACGCGACATATTTGTACAAGGCTTCAAATATTACAAATTGCATTTCACTTTTTATGCACCCTTGGGTGCATTATTTTGCAGGAAGCATTATAACGTATGTATATTAAATACACAGAGCAGAAAATGGAATACAATGGAACTAACCGTTTTAATAAAATTATCTATATACATGTAACTATGCTTCACCAGCAGTGGTAAAAAGGCCGATGAACGGCAAGTGTCCACGTGCGTTACTCGTATTTGCTCGTTTAGGCCAAATAGAAAGAAAAAAGTCGGTTTATATGCAGGCCTATCACTTCTGTGGATTTCCCTTCATATTTTTATTCTTAGAAAAATTCTAAAATAAATAGATACGGTTTAAAAGTCCCGGATTCAACGGCAAGTTTACTTTCGGTATTGCACTTTCCATTTAACTCATTTATTATTTTGGCAATTATGCGCATGCGCAATAAATCGTTTGCTTCATTTTTGAAATTTAAATAGAAAAGAGTTTTCACTGAGTGTCTAGCAGTTTGGATCTGGGTGAGATGCCCAAGTATTCTCATCGGAATCAAAGCTGCTGCGTATGTCACTACGGTTGGGAGCAGGTCATGAAAATGTTAATCAAAGACCCTGGATTGGCAGGTCAAAGGTAAAATGGCGACAATATTGTGGGGCAAGAACACCGGCTTGCAACCAAGCACAGCCTCGCCAATGGGAGCAGGACGTTAATGGTAACAATATTGTATAGACCCAAAATGATGCATCTCTAGTCGCTGACTAGCTGACCTTATTACGTAAAAACAGATGAACGATACAATGATTTAATACGAAATAATATCCCTCGGATTTTAAGACGATTTGATTTGGATGATTAATGTCACATTAAAGCAGCATAATTAATGCCATGACGTTTATATATTTGTTTCTTTTCTATGAGAACCACAACACTATAGTTTGTTGGCCTGAAAGTCTTGCACTGATTATGATGAAATGTCCCCTTGTTAACCAGCGTTTTATCTCGGCATCCGACATCCAAATCGTCATCGGGATAGGTTGGAAATGCCTAATAAAGGAACATTAGATGATGCTTCATATAAGTTTCAAAGTTCCGGGCCTTACAATTTTTAAAGATTTTCCTATGAAAAACTGATAAGCCAGTGGCGGGGCCATTTTGGTCCAGGTGTCATAATTTGAATAATCTAGGTAGAAAACCATTAGATGATAATACATACCAAATTTCAAAGGTCTATGTCTTACATTTTAGGAGATGATGATTTTCAAATGAAAAACTGATAAACCCCGGGGCGGGGCCATTTTTGGTCCGGGGGTCATAGTTTGAACAATCTTTGTAGAGGACCATTAGATGATGCTACATACCAAATGTCTAGGCCTTATGGTTTCAGAGAAGGAGATTTTTAAAGATTTTCCGATGAAAAACTGATAAGCCCCGGGCGGGGCCATTTTTGGTCAAGGGGTCATAATTGGAAGAATCTTTGTAGAGGAACAATAGATGATGCTACATACCATATATCAGACGTCTAGGCCTTGCGGTTTCAGAGAAGATTTTTAAAGATTTTCCAATGAAAAACTGATAAGCCCCGGGGCGGGGCCATATTTGGTCCAGGGGTAATAATTATAACAATCTTTGTAGAGGACCATTAGATAATGCTACATACCAAATATCAATGGTCTAGGGCTTACGGTTTCAGAGAAGAAGATTTTTAAAGATTTTCCAATGAACAAGAGGGCCAGAATGGCCCTGAAGCGCTCACCAGACAATCAGAGGAGAGGATTTTCAAAGTTTTCACTATATGTTTCTCTAGAAAACTAGCATTCCCTGGGGCTGGCCAATTTTGACCCCAGGGGAATAATTTAGAAAAAATTGTAGGGGACCTGAACATGATGCTATGAGCCAAATATGAAAGCTGAGATTAACCTTCCAGTTTCGGACGAGAAGATTTTCAGTTTTCTCAAAATGTTTATAATGAAAACTGCCCACCCCTGTGGCGGGGCCAATTTTGACCTCAGTGCCATAATTTATATAACTTTTGTAGAGGACCCAAACATGATGCTCTGTGCCAACTATGAAAGCTGAGAGCCTTCCAGTTTCAGAGAAGATTTTCAAAGATTTCACTATTTGTTTCTATTGAAAACTGTCCACCCCTGGGGTGGGGCCAATTTTGACCCGAGGGCCATAACTTATATAACATGTGTAGAGGAACTGAACATGATGCTATGTGCCAAATATGAAAGCTGAGAACCTTCCAGTTTCAAAGTTTTCAATATTTGTTTATATTAAAAACTGCCCACCTCTGGGGCGGGGCCAACTTTGACCCCAGGGCCATAATTTATATAACTTTGAAATTTACCTCGGGTTACCATGGAAACCGTTTAATAAAACATAGATGGGACAAAATTATTTGGGGAAATACTCAAAATGTGTTCTGATGACCCCAACAAACAACTTAAACCTAAATTCAATAATTTCTGTGCATTAATAAGCCTCTCAGACTAAACAACAAACTCCTTTTTTCTAAAGAAATCACATTTTTTACTTCCTCATTAATATTCATAAGAATGCATTAATGAATATTAATAAAATCATATATCATATTCAAGCTATATGTCTCTGCTTTACTTTGGTACTTGTTTTGTCGTTCTATTGCTGCTAAAGAGAAGAAGATTTTTAAAGATTTTCCTGTAACAAGAGTACCGCATACGGTACATAATACGCCCACTTGCAAACTTTCTCTGATTCAACAAGCCTTATAAGTGTTGACATTTTCTAATCTGTGCTTCAGATCTTGATTTCCATATTACGGTGATACTATTTTTAAAAAAATTGAAGTGAATATCTTATTAAATAAACAAGAGGGACATGAGGCCCTGAAGCGCTCACCAGAGATAACCCCAGGGGCGGGGTCATTTTTGACCACAAGAAATCATGTGTACACCCTTGGTAGAGAACCACAAGGAAAGCAATATGCCATTAATTAAAGGTCTAAGCCTTATGGTTTCAGAGAAAAATAATATTTATATTTTTCCCATGAAAAACTGATAAGCCCTGAGGCAGGGCCAAGTTTCGCCCAGTGGTAAGGGTCGTAAGTTAAACATTCTTGGCAGAGGACAACAAGCCACAGCTACATATTTGTAGAGGACCATTAGATCATGTTACATACCAAATATCAAAGGTCTAGGCCTTACAGTTTCAGTAGATTTTTAATGATTTTCCAACGAAAACTGATAAGCCCTTGAGCGGGGCCATTTTTGGCCCAGTGGTCATAATTTGAACAATATTTGTAGAGGGCCTTAAGATCATGCTACATACTAAATATCAAAGGTCTATGCCTTACAGTTTCAGAGAAGAAGATTTTTAAAGATTTTCCTATGAAAAACTGATAAGCCCTTGGGAGGGGCCATTTTTGGCCCGGGGGTCATAATTTGAACAATCTTTGTAGAGGACCATAAGATCATGCTACATACCAAATATCAAAGGTCTAGGCCTTACAGTTTCAGAGAAGAAGATTTTTAAAGATTTTCCTATGAAAAACTGATAAGCCCTTGGGCGGGGCCATTTTTGGCCCGGGGGTCATAATTTGAACAACCTTTGTAGAGGACCATAAGATCATGCTACATACCAAATATCAAAGTTCTAGGCCTTACAGTTTCAGTGAAGAAGAGTTTTAAGGATTTTCCTATGAAAAACTGACAAGCCCTTGGGCGGGGCCATTTTTGGCCCGGGGTCATAATTTGAACAATCTTTGTAGAGGAGCATAAGATCATGCTACATACCAAATATCAAAGGTCTAGGCCTTACAGTTTCAGAGAAGAAGATTTTTAAAGATTTTCCTATGAAAAACTGATAAGCCCTTGGACGGGGCCATTTTTGGCCCGGGGGTCATAATTTGATCAATCTTTGTAGAGGACCATAAGATCATGCTACATACCAAATATCAAAGTTCTAGGCCTTACAGTTTCAGTGAAGAAGATTTTTAAGGATTTTCCTATGAAAAACTGACAATCCCTTGGGCGGGGCCATTTTTGGCCCGGGGGTCATAATTTGAACAATCTTTGTAGAGGAGCATAAGATCATGCTACATACCAAATATCAAAGGTCTAGGCTTAACAGTTTCAGAGAAGATGATTTTTAAAGATTTTCCAATATTACCATTTATGGAAAAAAAGACCACACCCTCTGGCGGCCATGTCTTTTGACGGATCAAAATTCTTTTAACAACTCTTAAAGTCTATCAACTGAGAAACATTTTGGTGAAAACTATATTCAAATCGGACAAGTCATTCTGGAGAAGAAGATTTTTCTAGATATTGTGTACAGTTGCCATGGCAACAAGACCGATGGCCCCCGCCCACTATCTTTAACAACTTTTGAAGCACACACCCACAGTATGTATCTGACCAAGTTTGGTTACAATTGGGCAGTCGGTTTCAGAGAAGAAGTCGTTTGAAATTATTGACGGACAGACAGACGGACAGACGGACGCCAGACACAGGGTTATCACAATAGCTCACCTTGAGCACTTTGTGCTCTGGTGAGCTAAAATTTACCTATAAACAAGAGGGCCATGAGACCCTGAAGCGCTCACCTGAGATAACCCCAGGGCCGGTGCCATTTTTGACCAAGAAGTCATCATTTGTACAACATTGGTAGAGAACCACAAGGCAAAGCAGTATGCCATTAATTAAAGGTCCAAGCCTAATGGTCTCAGAGAAAAATAATAGTTCATATTTTCCCCATGAAAGCTGATAATCCCCAAGGCATGGCCAAGTTTTGCCCAGAGGCCAGGGTCGTAATTTGAACATTCTTGGCAGAGGACCGCAAGCCAAGCTATATATTTGTAGAGGACCATTAGATCATGTTACATACCAAACATCAAAGGTCTAGGCCTTACAGTTTCAGAAGATTTTTAAAGATTTTCCTATGAAAAACTGATAAGCCCTTGGGCGGGGCCAGTTTTGGCCCCAGGGTCATAATTTGAACAACCTTTGTAGAGAACCATTACAACATGCTACATGCCAAATATCAAAGGTCTAGGCCTAACAGTTTCAGACAAAAAGATTTTTAAAGATTTTCCTATGAAAAACTGATAAGCCCTTGGGCAGAGCCATTTTCGGTCCAGGGTCATAATTTGAACAACCTTTGTAGAGGACCATTAGACCATGCTACATGCCAAATATCAAAGGTCTAGGCCTTACAGTTTCAGAGAAGATGATTTTTAAAGATTTTCCTATGAAAAACTTATAAGCCCTTGGGCGGGGCCATTTTTGACCCAGGGGTCATAATTGTAACAACTTTTGTAGAGGACAATTAGATCATGCTACATACCAAATATCAAAGGTCTAGGCCTTACAGTTTCAGAGAAGAAACTTTTTAAAGATTTTCCTATGAAAAACTGATAAGCCCTTGGGCGGGGCCATTTTTGGCCCGGGGGTCATACTTTGAACAATCTTTGTAGAGGACCAAAAGATCATGCTACATACCAAATATCAAAGGTCTAGGCCTTACAGTTTCAGAGAAGATGATTTTTAAAGATTTTCCTATGAAAAACTGATAAGCCCTTGGGCGGGGCCATTTTTGGTCCGGGGGTCATAATGTGAAAGTTTCGTTCCCCCTAGCTACTGATGCTTCTGAGTGAGTGAGTTGGGTTTTACGTCCGACCAACAGTATTTCAGTTATTTGCAGACGGCACCCGCATGAGACAAGTTATAGTGCTGCCTCAATGGAATACTCCTGCCGCAGGTACATGAAAAGGGCACCCCACCCAAGCACATTATTCTGACACCGGGCCGACCAGTCCTAGAACTACACCATAGTCGAGCGTAGACAAGGGAGCTACTAGTACCAACTTTTAACGACTTTTGGTCTGTCGCGGCCGGGGATCGAACCCACGACCTTCCGTACCGCAGGCGGACGCTCTACCACTGAGCCACGCGGCCGGTCTCTGATGCTTCTGACAAAATTTCATTATAGTTTGGTCAGCAGATTCATATCAAAACCCCCGCACTATATGTGAAAATTCACATTAAGGTTTAACCATATAAAACAAGAGGACCATGATGGCCCTAAACCGCTCACCTGGTTACTATAGACTTATGCATACACTGTATTTCTATGTAAAAATAAGTCGGCTTCAGATTGGGGCCAATATGAAACCAAGGGCCATCATTTTAGGCCTGGAGTTTAAAATTGAACAATCTAAATAGGCATTTCCAACCTATCCCGATGACGATGTGTACTCCAGATGACGACGTTTTCATAGGTTTGACAAGGGGGCATCTCAAGCGTGTTTATTATTGGCGAATTGTGACTGGTTGACCCTAAATGAATTTATAGAAATAATAAAAGACTAATTGCTTACTTAACATGTTCATTTATAAAATGTATTTTAATGTTTGTAGTTTATGAAAGTTTCTGGCGTTTCCACTGTTATCTGGTAAGATTGGTATCTGTTTCTAACAAGCAAAGTGAAAACATCCCATGTGTATACATGTTCGTCTTCTGAAAAGTTTCTAAATCCTGTGTTGGTGGCTGAGGATGGTGGATTGTTGATCATTATAAGCAGGAAGTTAAAGACGTCCGTTTCATGGTCGGTATGATCTGGCGGGGTGGGGGACACTATGGCTGGAAGTAGAGCCATTAAAAGTTAGCTTCTCTGCTGGTCCATATCTAGGAAATAAATAGGCGCATTTGCTATTCCTGTCCTACTGAATATTCATAAAGGTTATTTCATTATAACGTATAGGAACACATGTGTCGCCTACTGAAATGTTCATCACAAGAGTTATGACCCACGACTCGTAGGAG
This sequence comes from Azorinus chamasolen, assembly GCA_963576725.1. NCBI lineage: Eukaryota > Metazoa > Mollusca > Bivalvia > Cardiida > Solecurtidae > Azorinus > Azorinus chamasolen. Next base: position 43,452,167 of record OY755236.1, on the reverse strand, counting down.
TTATAGTACAGTATAATCTTTCTACACAGGCAAAAGATGGAACGTTTTCTTAGGGGTGGGACGGACGACCAGGCAGACAAACCGACAGACGAAGATTTGATCTGCCTCCATACCTTTATAACGCCTACTGCATTATCATTAATTTGCATTTAACAACTAACTGTCCTAAAATCTCTAAGAGTAAACCAAGTGAAGGCTTTAGGGAGGATATACTGTAATATATATGTTACAGTTTCAATAGTTTTCACGCGACATATTTGTACAAGGCTTCAAATATTACAAATTGCATTTCACTTTTTATGCACCCTTGGGTGCATTATTTTGCAGGAAGCATTATAACGTATGTATATTAAATACACAGAGCAGAAAATGGAATACAATGGAACTAACCGTTTTAATAAAATTATCTATATACATGTAACTATGCTTCACCAGCAGTGGTAAAAAGGCCGATGAACGGCAAGTGTCCACGTGCGTTACTCGTATTTGCTCGTTTAGGCCAAATAGAAAGAAAAAAGTCGGTTTATATGCAGGCCTATCACTTCTGTGGATTTCCCTTCATATTTTTATTCTTAGAAAAATTCTAAAATAAATAGATACGGTTTAAAAGTCCCGGATTCAACGGCAAGTTTACTTTCGGTATTGCACTTTCCATTTAACTCATTTATTATTTTGGCAATTATGCGCATGCGCAATAAATCGTTTGCTTCATTTTTGAAATTTAAATAGAAAAGAGTTTTCACTGAGTGTCTAGCAGTTTGGATCTGGGTGAGATGCCCAAGTATTCTCATCGGGATCAAAGCTGCTGCGTATGTCACTACGGTTGGGAGCAGGTCATGAAAATGTTAATCAAAGACCCTGGATTGGCAGGTCAAAGGTAAAATGGCGACAATATTGTGGGGCAAGAACACCGGCTTGCAACCAAGCACAGCCTCGCCAATGGGAGCAGGACGTTAATGGTAACAATATTGTATAGACCCAAAATGATGCATCTCTAGTCGCTGACTAGCTGACCTTATTACGTAAAAACAGATGAACGATACAATGATTTAATACGAAATAATATCCCTCGGATTTTAAGACGATTTGATTTGGATGATTAATGTCACATTAAAGCAGCATAATTAATGCCATGACGTTTATATATTTGTTTCTTTTCTATGAGAACCACAACACTATAGTTTGTTGGCCTGAAAGTCTTGCACTGATTATGTTGAAATGTCCCCTTGTTAACCAGCGTTTTATCTCGGCATCCGACATCCAAATCGTCATCGGGATAGGTTGGAAATGCCTAATAAAGGAACATTAGATGATGCTTCATATAAGTTTCAAAGTTCCGGGCCTTACAATTTTTAAAGATTTTCCTATGAAAAACTGATAAGCCAGTGGCGGGGCCATTTTGGTCCAGGTGTCATAATTTGAATAATCTAGGTAGAAAACCATTAGATGATAATACATACCAAATTTCAAAGGTCTATGCCTTACATTTTAGGAGATGATGATTTTCAAATGAAAAACTGATAAACCCCGGGGCGGGGCCATTTTTGGTCCGGGGGTCATAGTTTGAACAATCTTTGTAGAGGACCATTAGATGATGCTACATACCAAATGTCTAGGCCTTATGGTTTCAGAGAAGGAGATTTTTAAAGATTTTCCGATGAAAAACTGATAAGCCCCGGGCGGGGCCATTTTTGGTCAAGGGGTCATAATTGGAAGAATCTTTGTAGAGGAACAATAGATGATGCTACATACCATATATCAGACGTCTAGGCCTTGCGGTTTCAGAGAAGATTTTTAAAGATTTTCCAATGAAAAACTGATAAGCCCCGGGGCGGGGCCATATTTGGTCCAGGGGTAATAATTATAACAATCTTTGTAGAGGACCATTAGATAATGCTACATACCAAATATCAATGGTCTAGGGCTTACGGTTTCAGAGAAGAAGATTTTTAAAGATTTTCCAATGAACAAGAGGGCCAGAATGGCCCTGAAGCGCTCACCAGACAATCAGAGGAGAGGATTTTCAAAGTTTTCACTATATGTTTCTCTAGAAAACTAGCATTCCCTGGGGCTGGCCAATTTTGACCCCAGGGGAATAATTTAGAAAAAATTGTAGGGGACCTGAACATGATGCTATGAGCCAAATATGAAAGCTGAGATTAACCTTCCAGTTTCGGACGAGAAGATTTTCAGTTTTCTCAAAATGTTTATAATGAAAACTGCCCACCCCTGTGGCGGGGCCAATTTTGACCTCAGTGCCATAATTTATATAACTTTTGTAGAGGACCCAAACATGATGCTCTGTGCCAACTATGAAAGCTGAGAGCCTTCCAGTTTCAGAGAAGATTTTCAAAGATTTCACTATTTGTTTCTATTGAAAACTGTCCACCCCTGGGGTGGGGCCAATTTTGACCCGAGGGCCATAACTTATATAACATGTGTAGAGGAACTGAACATGATGCTATGTGCCAAATATGAAAGCTGAGAACCTTCCAGTTTCAAAGTTTTCAATATTTGTTTATATTAAAAACTGCCCACCTCTGGGGCGGGGCCAACTTTGACCCCAGGGCCATAATTTATATAACTTTTGTAGAGGATCTGAACATGATGCTCTGTGACAAATATGAAAGCTGAGAACCTTCAGTTTCAGAGTAGAAGATTTTCAAAGTTTTCACTATTTGTTTCTATTGAAAACTGTCCACCCCTGGGGCGGGGCCAATTTTGACTCCAGGGGCATAATTTATATAACTTTTGTAGAGGACCTGAACATGATGCTATGTGCCAATTATGAAAGCTGAGAATCTTCTGGTTTCAGAGAAGATTTTCAAAGTTTTACTATATGTTTCTATTGAAAAGGAGGCACCCCTGGGGCGGGGCCAATTTTAACCCCGGGCCATAATTTATATAACTTATGAAGTGGACCTGAACATGATGCTATGTGCCAAATATGAAAGCTAAGAACCTTCCAGTTTCAGACCAGAAGATTTTCGAAGATTTCACTATTTGTTTATATTGAACACTGCCCACACCTGGGACGGGGCCAATTTTGACCCTGGGGCCATAATTTATAAACATTTTGTAGAGGACCTGAACATGATGCTATGTGCCAAATATGAAAGCTGAGAGCCTTCCAGTTTCAGAGAAGAATATTTTCAAAGATTTCATTATTTGTTTCTATTGAAAACTGGCCACCTCTGGGGCGGGGCCAATTTTGACACCTGGGCCAGAATTTATATAACTTTTGTAGAGGACCTGAACATGATGCTCTGTGCCTATTATGAAAGCTGAGAACCTTCCAGTTTCAGAAGAAGATTTTCAAAGTTTCTATTGAAAACAAGGCACCCTTGGGGCGGGGCCAATTTTGACCCCAGGTCAAAAAATCAAAAAGTCAAACAAAAAATCAAATGATCCTCAGAATCAATTCAGTTTCAGATCTTGATGCATTAAACATTTGTGTGAAGTTTCATTAATATCTGTCAAATAGTTTTCCCAGAAAACGGACAAACTAGTTGCATGTATTAGCATTATTTTTTAAATACAAGGGCCATAACTCCTAAACGACAAATCAAATGAACCTTAGAATTAACTCAGCTTCAGATCTTGATGCATTAAACATTTGTGTGAAGTTTCATTAATATCTCTTAAATAGTTTTCCCAGAAAACAGCAGACAAACTATTTGCATATTTTTTAAGGACAAGGGCCATAACTCTGAAATGAACAAGAGAGTCGTCACGGGTGACAAATGCCCCCAAAGTGTTTGACACCGAAATGCATTTTGGCGGAAAAACAATACAATGTAATGCAGGTGTAACATGAAATTTTGATGCTGTTAAAAATGACACAGGAGTCAGTTCTTAACATTAGAAACAGAACCTTTGACGATTATGATAGCTAAGAAAAGAGCCAAGGGTCAAAACTTAGTTAAAAAGGACCCTAAGTCATTCTCAACGTTAAAAAGGACCCTGGGTTGATTGTCAACGTTTAAGGTATAGGAGAGATGCTCTGGACAAGCTTTTTGTATCTGGTAAGGTATAGGAGATATGCTCCGGACTGTAAAATTGAGGTCAAAGGTCAAGGTCAGTGATCTGAAAATGGTACACGACTCTCCGCCATCCCAAGATGAACTCACAAACCAAATTTGGAATCCGTAGCTGGTAAGGTATAGGAGAAATGCTCCGGACAAGCTTTGTGTAAAATCTAGGTCAACGGTCAAGGTCACAGTGACCTGAAAATGGTACGCGACACACCGCCATCCCAAGATAAACTCACACACCAAATTTGGAATCCGTAGCTGGTAAGGTATAGGAGGTATTCTCTGGACCTTTTTTGTAAAATCGAGGTCGAAGGTCAAGGTCAAGGTCACAGTGACCTGAAAATGGTATGCGACATTCCTCCATCCCAAGATGAACTCACACACCAAATTTGGAATCCGTAGCTGGTAAAGTATAGGAGATATACTCCGGATAAGCTTTTTGCAGCTGGTAAGGTATAAGCTTTTTGTAAAATCGAGGTCAAAGGTCAAGGTCACAGCGACCTGAAAATGATACGCGACACTCCGTCATCCCAAGATGAACTCACATACCAAATTTTGGATCCGTAGCTGGTTAAGGTATAGGAGATATGCTCCGGACAAGCTTTTTGTAAAATCGAGGTCAAAGGTCAAGGTCAAGGTCACAGTGACCTGAAAATGGTACGCGACACTCCGCCATCTCAAGGCGATCTTACACACCAAATTTGGAATCCGTATCTGGTAAGGTATGAGATATGCTCTGGACAAGCTTTTTGTAAAATCGGTCAAGGTCACAGTGATCTGAAAATGGTATGCGACACTCCTCCATCCCAATATGAACTCACACACCAAATTTGGAATCCTTAGCTGGTAAGGTATAGTTGATATACTCCGGACAAGCTTTTTGTAGCTGGTAAGGTATAAGCTTTTTTTAAAATCGAGGTCAAAGGTCAAGGTCAAGGTCACAGTGACCTGGAAATGGTACACGACACTCCGCCATCCAAAAATGAATTCACACACCAAATTTGGAATCTGTAGCTGGTAAGGTAAAGGAGATATGCTCTGGACAAGCTTTTTGTAAAATCGGTCAAAGGTCATGGTCAAGGTCACAGTGATCTGAAAATGGTACGCGACACTTCTCCATCCCAAGATGAACTCACACACCAAATTTGGAATCCTTAGCTGGTAAGGAATAGGAGATATACTCCAGACAAGCTTTTTGTAGCTGGTAAGGTATAAGCTTTTTTTAAAATCGAGGTCAAAGGTCAAGGTCAAAGTGACCTGGAAATGGTACGCGACACTCCGCCATCCCAAGATGAACTCACACACCAAATTTGGAATCTGTAGCTGGTAAGGTGAAGGAGATATGCTCCGGACAAGCTTTTTGTAAAATCGGTCAAAGGTCATGGTCAAGGTCACAGTGATCTGAAAATGGTACGCGACACTCCTCCATCCCAAGATGAACTCACACACCAAATTTGGAATCCTTAGCTGGTAAGGTATAGGAGATATACTCCGGACAAGCTTTTTGTAGTTGGTAAGGTATAAGCTTTTTGTAAAATCGAGGTCAAAGGTCAAGGTCACAGTGACCTGGAAATGGTACGCGACACTCCGCCATCCCAAGATGAACTCACACACCAAATTTGGAATCTGTAGCTGGTAAGGTAAAGGAGATATGCTCCGGACAAGCTTTTTGCAAAATTAAGGTCAAAGGTCAAGGTCACAGTGACATGAAAATGGTACGCGACACTCCCCCATCCCAAGATGAACTCACACACCAAATTTGGTATCCATAGCTGATGTGACAAAGGAAATATACTCCGGACAAAAGGTACACACACCCACCCACACACACACGTACGGTGCGATCACCATATGCTGCCAAAGCCTAGCTTTGGGGGCATAAAAATCAAATGAACCTCAGAATCAACTCAGCTTCAGATCTTGATGCATTAAACATTTGTGTGAAGTTTCATTAATATCTGTCAAATAGTTTTCCCAGAAAACAGCGGACAAACAAAATGTTGACTGACGGACGAACGAACAGACGGACAGGGCCACAATATACGAGCACCTTTATTAGGTGGGCGTATAAAAAGACTAGGAGGGGGGTGGGTGCATGGTAGACACTATTGGCTCCCTGAGTATATCAAGTGAAAGGCTTTCACCCAAGCTATCTGCATACCAAATATGAATGGTCTAGCTTTTAAGTAAATCAGAAGTTATAGCAATGTTAAAGTTTTGTCAACCACATGAAATTTGACCTGATTTCATGTATCCTTGTATCAAGTGAAAGGCCTTCATCCAAGCTATCTGTATACTAAAGATGAATTGCCTAGCATTTGTAGTTCAGAAGTTATAGCAATGTTAAAGTTGGTTAAAAATGGCAGATATGGAAATAGTGACCTTGACCCGATTTCATGTATCCTTGTATCAAGTGAAAGGCCTTCACCCAAGCTATCTGCATACCAAATATGAATGGTCTAGCTTAAATAATTCAGAAGATATAAGCAATGTTAAAGTTTTGTTAACAGCAAAGTTTTAGAAATAGTGACCTTGACCTGATTTCATGTACTGTATATTTGTATCAAGTGAAAGGCCCTCATCCAAGCTATATGTATACCAAAGATGAATTGCCTAGCATTTGTAGTTCAGAAGTTATAGCAATGTTTAAGGTTGGTTAAAAACGGCAAAGTTTTGGAAATAGTGACATTGACCTTGACCTGATTTCAAGTATCCTTGTACATTTGTATCAAGTTTAAGTCCTTCACCCAAGCTATCTGCATACCAAATATGAATGGTCTAGCTTAAGAAATTCAGATGTTACAAGCAATGTTAAAAGTTTTGTTAACGACGGCACGCCGCCCGGTTTTCGCCAAACTATAAGCCAAGATTTTTCTCGAAAAATCCGGCTAAAAGGGTAATGCAGGCCAATGGACAGACCTCTATATGGAAGTAAACATGTACTGAAGGATTTATTTTACAAAATATTTACTTTGTATGGAAACAAGAGGGCCATGAGGCCCTGAAGCGCTCACCTGAGATAACCCCAGGGGCGGGGCCTTTTTTGACCACAAGAAATAATGTGGACAACCTTGGTAGAGAACCACAAGGCAAAGCAGAATGCAATTAATTAAAGGTCTAAGCCTTATGATTTCAGAGAAAAATAATATTTCATATTTTTCCCATGAAAAACTGATAAGCCCTGAGGCAGGGCCAAGTTTCGCCCAGTGGTCAGGGTCGTAAGTTAAACATTCTTGGCAGAGGACTACAAGCCACAGCAACATATTTATAGAGAACCAGTAGATCATGTTAGTCATACCAAATATCAATGGTCTAGGCCTTACAGTTTCAGTAAATTTTCCAATAAAAAACTGATAAGCCCTTGGGCGGGGCCATTTTTGGCCTGGGGGTCATTATTTGAACAATATTTGTCGAGGATCATAAGTTCATGCTACATACCAAATATCAAAGGTCTAGGCCATACAATTTCAGAGAAGAAGATTTTTAAAGAATTTCCTATGAAAAACTGATAAGCCCTTGGGCGGGGCCATTTTTGGCCCGGGGGGTCATAATTTGTACACTATTTGTAGAGGACCATAAGATCATGCTACATATTAAATATCAAGGGTCTAGGCCTAACAGCTTTAGAGAAGAAGATTTTTAAAAAATTTCAAATGAAAAACTGATAAGCCCATGGGCGGGGCCATTTTTGGCCCGGGTGTCATAATTTGAACAATATTTGTAGAGGACCATAAGATCATGCTACATACCAAATATCAAAGATCTAGGCCTTACAGTTTCAGAGAAGAAGATTTTTAAAGATTTTCCTATGAAAAACTGATAAGCCCATGGGCGGGGCCATTTTTGGCCCGGGGGTCATAATTTGAACAATATTTGTAGAGGACCATAAGATCATGCTACATACCGAATATCAAAGGTCTAGGCCTTACAGTTTCAGAGAAGAAGATTTTTAAAGATTTTCCTATGAAAAACTGATAAGCCCTTGGGCGGGGCCATTTTTGGCCCGGGGGCCATAATTTGAACAATCTTTGTAGAGGACCATAAGATCATGCTACATACCAAATATCAAAGGTCTAGGCTTTACAGTTTCAGAGAAGAAGATTTTTAAAGATTTTCCAATGAAAATTCCATATTACCATATATGGAAAAAATGACCACGCCCTCTGGCGGCCATGTTTTTTGCCGGATCAAAATTCTTTTAACAACTTTTGAAGTCTATCAACTGAGAAACATTTTGGTGAAAACTATATTCAAATCCAACATGTCATTCTGGAGAAGAAGATTTTTCTAGATATTGTGTCTGGTTGCCATGGCAACAAGACCGATGGCCCCGCCCACTATCTTTTAACAACTTTTGAAGCCCCCACCCACAGTGTGTATCTGACCAAGTTTGGTTACAATTGGGCAGTCGGTTTCAGAGAAGAAGTCGTTTGAAATTGTTGACGGACAGACAGACGGACAGACGGACAGACGGACAGACGGACAGACGGACGACGGACACAGGGGTATCACAAAAGCTCACCTTGAGCACTTTGTGCTCTGGTGAGCTAAAAAGCAGACAATTGATAAAATCAGAATTACACGTATATCACCAAGGCCTCAGACAATAATAACAAGCATAGTTTCTTGAAAAAGGAGTGTATTTGCAAGTAATGAACACAATCATACATTGCTAAAGGTATATTCAAAATCCATTTGATCATGATTTTCAATCAGACAGTTCCTAATATCCTGATTGCACTTCATGCAGAAATTTCATCTTAAAAAGCTGCAAAGACAAATTCAAAATTTCTCAACACCAAAGTTCAGGTTGCTGTTAAATTTCATACCCGAAATGCCAAACTGAATACATGAAGAGAATCATGAATTATGAATTGACATTTGTATTTAAAGTTGTCCACAATCTTCTATCACAACTTTCTTGCTCGTTTTCCCACTTTGTGATCCCACGTCCTCAATTTTCTTGACAACGTCCATACCATCAACAACACTTCCAAAGACAACATGTTTGTTGTCCAACCTGAAAAAGACGAGATCTAATTTTACGGAATCTATTACAGAGTTACCCCTGAACGAAACAGTCAACAGGTATTGTTGAGCAAAACATTTAAATATTCATCAATTACATGCCATCACTAGGTCACCATGGCAACCAACATTTTTTTGATGTTCCGAGTACCCATTTACCCCTACTAATACCCAAATTTGGACCAATCAGAGGTCACCACCCCATTACCATGGTAACCAACCCTTTCGGAACACCTACAATTCAGTTTCGGATACCCTGAAAACCCACCATACCAATTTTCAACAAAATCAAACTATCTAAATTTCAACCAGAGCCCACCATTTGGTCAACATGGCAACATTTTAACAAGAGGACCATGATGACCCCAATATCGCTCACCAGACAATCAGGATAAGGTTTTCTGTATACATTTCTATAGACTATAATGCCCACGGGCAACATGTCGAGCCCGATGACCATTCACCAATAGTACAAGCAAAAGTTTGAGCAGATCCTTATCAGGTAGCTCCTATAGGAATGCCTGATCTGGGTCTACTTTGCAAAACATGACAAGAGGGCCATGATTGCCCTTAATCGCTCACCTGGTTACTATAGACTTGTGATGCATACACTGCATTTCTATGTACAAGAGAGTCATGATGGCCCTGTATAGCTCACCTGGTTTGTTATGTTTTCAAATATGTGCTGAGAACCTTCCAGTTTCAGGTTTTCACAGTATGGTTCTATATAAAACAAGGCAAAAACTCAAAAACCTAGTACATGTTGGCCAAATGAGTCCAAATGATTAATATGATACAATCCAGCAGCACTCCAACAATATATGTATGCTAAAACAAGAGTGTTCGGAGGAACACGTGTGTCACCTGCTCGCAGCTGACACAAAAACTGTTAATATTCTGGAGTGTGAAAATCAGAACAAAGGGGAAGAAGCAATACACGAGTCCCCCACCGGATTAAAAAAAACCAAAACACTCCACTGACCCACCCCATGGTGTAGTTGACAATGGTATATTATACATGACAAACCTGAATGGTATTTGTAAAAATATTAAGAACAAGAGGGCCATGATGGCCCTGTATCGCTCACCTTGTTAAATGATGTCATGTGACCTATCAATTTTGACCCCAGGGGCACAATTTTAACTGTCTTGGTAAAGCTCCACCAGATGATGCTCCATGCTAAATATGACAGCTCTGACCCCCCCCCCCCCCCCTCCCCCCCACCCCGGGAACAACGAATGGGACATTTTTGACCCCAGGGAAAAAGTTTATTTATACATATATTAGTCTACAATATCATTCTACATACCAAATTTGGTAGCCCTTAAGCCTTACAGTTTTTGACAAGAAGATTTTTAAAGTTTTCACTAAATCTTGGGACCCCCTACTAGGGCAGAGCCAATTTTGATCCTAGGGGCTTAATTTGAACGATCTTGGTAAAGGTCTACCAGATGATACTATATACCAACAAGAGTACCGCATACGGTACATAATACGCCCACTTGCAAACTTTCTCTGATTCAACATGACTTATAAGTGTTGACATTTTCTAATCTGTGCTTTAGATCTTGATTTCCATATTAAGGTGATACTATTTTTTAAAACAAGAGTACCACATACAGTACATAATACGCCCACTTGCAAACTTTCTCTGATTCAACATGCCTTATAATGTTGACATTTTCTAATCTGTGCTTCAGATCTTGATTTCCATATTAAGGTGATACTATTTTTTAAACAAGAGGGCCATGAGGCCCTGAAGCGCTCACCTGAGATAAGCCCAGGGGCGGGGCCATTTTTGACCAAAAGAAATCATGTGTACAACCTTGGTAGAGAACCACTAGGCAAAGCAGTATGCCATTAATTAAAGGTCTAAGCCTTATGGTTTAAGAGAAAAATAATATTTTATATTTTACCAATGAAAAACTGATAAGCCCTGAGGCAGGGCCAAGTTTCGCCCAGTGGTCAGGGTCGTAAGTTAAACATTTTTGGCAGAGGATCACAAGTCACAGCTACATATTTGTAGAGGACCATTAGATCATGTTACATACCAAATATCAATGGTCTAGGCCTTACAGTTTCAGTAGATTTTTAAAGATTTTCCAATGAAAAACTGATAAGCCCTTGGGCGGGGCCATTTTTGGCCCGGCGGTCATAATTTGAACAATATTTGTAGAGGACCATAAGATCATGCTACATACCAAATATCAAAGGTCTAGGCCTTACAGTTTGAGAGACGAAGATTTTTAAAGATTTTCCTTTGAAAAACTAATAAGCCCATGGGCGGGGCCATTTTTGGCCCGGGGGTCATAATTCTTACAATCTTTGTAGAGGACCATTAGATCATGCTACATACCAAATATCAAAGGTCTAGGCCTTACAGTTTGAGAGAAGAAGATTTTTAAAGATTTTCCTATGAAAAACTGATAAGCCCTTGGGCGGGGCCATTTTTGGCCCGGGGGTCATAATTTGAACAATATTTGTAGAGGACCATAAGATCATGCTACATACCAAATATCAAAGGTCTAGGCCTTACAGTTTGAGAGAAGAAGATTTTTAAAGATTTTCCTATGAAAAACTGATAAGCCCTTGGGTGGGGCCATTTTGGCCCGGGGGTCATAATTTGTACATAATTTGTACAGTCTTTGTAGAGGACCACCAGACCATTCCACATGCCAAATATCAAAGGTCTAGGCCTTACAGTTTCAGAGAAGAAGATTTTTAAAGATTTTCATATAAAAAACCCCTGATAAGCCCTTGGGCAGGGCCATTTTTGGCCCGGGGGTCATAATTTGAACAATCTTTGTAGAGGACCATTAGATCATGCTACATGCCAAATATCAAAGGTCTAGGCCTTACAGTTTCAGAGAAGAAGATTTTTAAAGATTTTCCTATGAAAAACTGATAAGCCATTGGGCGGGGCCATTTTTGGCCCGGGGGGTCATAATTTGAACAATCTTTGTAGAGAACCATAAGATCATGCTACATGCCAAATATCAAAGATCTAGGCTTTACAGTTTCAGAGAAGAAGATTTTTAAAGATTTTCCTATGAAAAACTGATAAGCCCTTGGGCGGGGCCATTTTTGGCCCGGGGGTCATAATTTGAACAATATTTGTAGAGGACCATTAGATCATGCTACATGCCAAAAATCAAAGGTCTAGGCCTTACAGTTTCAGAGAAGAAGATTTTTAAAGATTTTCCTATGAAAAACTGATAAGCCCTTGGGCGGGGCCATTTTTGGCCCGGGGGTCATAATGTGAGCAACGTTTTGTTCCCCCTAGCCACTGATGCTTCTGACAAAATTTGGTTAAAAACGGGTCAGCAGTTTCAGAGGAGATTTTGTTTGAAAATGTGGACGGACACCGGACGCCGGACAAATAGCGGTCACAATAGCTCATTCTGAGCCTTCGGCTCAGGTGAGCTAATAAAAAAGTTACAGCTAATCCTCATTTTTGCAGATTTTTGTAAAGTGCACCGACCATAATTCTGTAAAGACAAACTGAATGAACCTCAAAATAAACTCAGCTTCAAATTTTATTGCTTAAAACATTTGTGTTAAGTTTCATTTATGTATAGGTTAGAGCTTATAAACTGCAGTCTTCGAAAATAAGACGGCCGATAACGCGAGCGAAGCGAAGCGTTTTAGGCCGTCTTATTTTCGAAGACTGCAGTTTATAAGCTCTAACCGATTTAGTGATTGCCCTACTTTTCAACAGGCTCAGTTTATAAGCCCCGCCCACTGAGCAATGACAAACTTGTATATAGTCACGTGATTATGGTACATCTAAAACATCATCCGTTTATGCAAAATACCCAGAAAACCCACCAATCAAACAAACGTCGTCTTTGTTAATATTCTCACGTGTATATGTTTTGAAAATCCTACACAGTGAAACTGATTTCGCGCCTTTTTCTTGTAAACATTGCCATATTTGGCTTTGTCACGTAATCAAATATTCCCCGTCTATGTGTAAAACAGTTTGACACAATTTTCTGGAGGCAAAATAATAACAACAATAATGACAACAATCTGTCGTTGACCTGCTCTCTGGCACCGAGCAAGCAGACTTATCTAACGAAGATTTGTAAGCCGAGAAGACCCAGATCAGACAACTCCTATGCTGTCTTATCAGGGTCTACTCGGTTTACACAGATTTAAATCTTCACTGGTACCGAAACCCAAACATTCATTATATTATTATCAGAATATTGAAATAAGAATAATTACAAAATATTACAGGTTTGATTGTTTATGTTTTGTTGAACGGATTACGGTTTCGAATACAGGTTTGCGCTTATTTCCTGATTTATTTGCTTATTTACATTAGTCCTTTTTCAATATAATCCTGCTTCAACAGGTGGGATTTTCGTGATTTATTTGTCCATTTTCTATTGTGTCTATAATTCTGCCTCTCAGTTTATTTGCCCAATCAGTTTATTTGCCCAATTACATGTACTATTGGGTCTATAATTCTGCCTCTCAGTTGTTTGCATTACATAGTCTTCCTCTCCACGTTTTACACACGTGTACTTGAGTATACTCGTTCACGTGTCGATAGCGTCATAACAACAACTCGTTCGATTTGTCTAGTAGTGGGCGGAGTTTTGTTGCGCATGCGCACTGGAAGGTTTGTCTTCGAAAGTTAGAGTCGATTTTATAAAATTTATGAGGATTAGAGTCTGAAAAAATTCAAAAATGCGGCTCGTTGATTGGATGGAAAAGTAGGGCAATCACTAAATCATTTTAATAGTTTTCCCAGAAAACAACAGACAAACTAAAAGTTGACTGACTAACAAAGCAATGAACACACGAAGTTCAAGGACCATAACAGAATACAAGAGGGCCAGAATGGCCCTGACATCGCTCACCAGACAATCAGAGGAGAAGATTTTCAAAGTTTTCACATATGTTTCTATTGAAAACTTAACACCCCAGGGGCGGTGCCAATTTTGACCCCAGGGACACAATTTATATAACTTTTGTAGAGGACCTGAACATGATGCTGAAAGAATGTAGTGAAAGAATGGATAGAGCATAGACCACTGGAACTTGTATTAATTCTTTGGATGCTAGAGGCAGATTCTCCCACCACTAATGACCTATGCAAACAGTTTGGATCCAGATCAGGGCCCACATAATGTGGGGCCTGATCTGATATCCAAATTGTTTGTCAATGAGACTGAACTTCTGAAAAACTTATAAAGAAAGTGTGTAGTGGGATTCTCCCACCACTAATGACCTCTGCAAACAGTTTGGATCCAGATCAGGGCCAATATAATGTGGGGCCTGATCTGATATCCAAATTGTTTGTCAATGAGACTGAACTTCTGAAAAACTCAGAAAGAAATTGTGTAGTACGGATAACTTATGAATATGCTGCAGACAACCATTTAGCAGATGACAAAATTACCCAGCATGCAAAGAGTTAAGCTGAAATTCATAACAGATATGCTCTATATTGATATCTGGTAGCTTAATGCAGGGCATAGGTATGAAAAAAAGCTTTAAGAGTGTTCTGCATATTAAGAACTATCCACAGTTTTCTCAATCTTAAATGAGAGTGTGTTATTTGTTTAAACACAATTTCTACTCTACTGATCAGGCTAAGGGTGATTATATAAGAACTCACACTGACTGGTCTGAGCTCTGCAGGCTGATATGTTAAGGAGAAACCTTTAGGCTGTCGTTTCTGACGTGAAGAAGACTGTACACACAGGGCAGGGCCAATTTTAACCCAAGAACTATGATACTTATAAAACCCATAAAGTTATGCTAAGTAAATCTATACACCAAATATCTAAGCTCTGTGACATGTAGTTTTGACAAGAATACTTTTAAAGTTTTTCCTATGCATAACCAGTGATCCTATGGGCTGTTTAAGTAGTCAGCTTAAAAAAACTGGCAATCCCTGGGGTGGGACCAATTTTTACCCAAGGGGCATAATTTATATAACTTTTGTAGAAGCCCTGAAGTTGAAGCTATGTGCCAAATATGAAAGCTGAGGACCTTCTAGTTTTAGAGGAGATGATGTTCAAAGTTTTCACTATATGTTTCTATTGAAAACTGAAAACCCCTGGGGCAGGGCCAATTTTGACCCCAGGGCTATAATTTATATAACTTTTGTAGAGGACCAACAGATGATGCTATGTGCCAAAGATGAAAACTGAGAACCCTGTAGATTCAGAGGAGAAGATTTTTAAAGGTTCAAATTGTTGACGACTGACGAACGCCGACGCACGCCGACGGACGGCGGACATCAGGCAATCACAAAAGCTCACCTTGAGCACTTTGTGCTCTGGTGAGCTAAAAATGACATATCAAAACCCCCGCAATATATGTGAAAATTCACATTAAGGTTTAACCATACAAGAGGGCCATGATGGCCCTTAATCGCTCACCTGTTCGTAACAGATTAATGATTTCAATGACAGAATGCATAATTTGAAAAATCTTGGTAGAAAACCATCAGATGATGCTACATACTAAATATAAAGAGTCTAGACCTTAAAGATTTTCCTATGAAAAACTGTAAAGCCCCAGGGCCGGGTCAATTTTGATCCGGGGTTCATAATTTGAAAATCTTGGTAGAGGACTATTAGATAATGCAACATACCAAATATCTAAGGTCTATGCCTTACAAGTTCAGAGAAGACTTTTAAAGATTTTTAAGAGAAGATTTTTAAAAACTTTCCTATAAAAAACTGATATGTCCCTGGGCGGGGAAGTTTTTCAACCCAGGGGATATAATTTGAACAATCTTGGTGGAAAACTATTAGATAGCGCTACATACCAAATATTAAAGGTCTCTGCCTTACAGTTTTGGAGAAGAAGATTCTTAAAGCTTTTCATATGAAAAACTGATAAGCCCCAGGGCGGGGCCATTTTTAACCTAGGGGTAATAATTTGAATAATCTTGGTAGAAAACCATTAAATGATGCTACATACCAAATATCAAGGGCCTAGACCTTACAGTTCTGGAGGAGAAGATTTTTAAAGATTTTCCTATGAAAAACTGATAAGCCCTTGGGCGGGGCCATTTTTGGTCCGGGGGTCATATTTTGATTAATCTTAGTAGAGGACGATTAAATAATGCTACATACCAAATATCAAAGGTCTATACCTTATAATCTTAGAGAATAATATATTTAAAGATTTTCCTATGAAAAACTGATAAGCCCCGGGGCGGGGCCACATTTGGCCCAGGGGTCATAATTTGAACAATCTTAGTAGAGGACCATTAGATGATGCTACATACCAAATATCAAAGGTCTATGCCTTACAGTTTCAGAGAAGATGATTTCTTCAAGATTTTCCTATGAAAAACTGATAAGCCCTGGGGCGGGGCCATTTTTGGCCCGGGGGTCATAATTTGAACAATCTCAGTAGAGGACCATTAGATGATGCTACATACCAAATACCAAAGGTCTATTCCTTACATTTCGAGAGAAGAAGATTTTTAAAAATTTTCCTATGAAAAACTGATAAGCCCCGGGGTGGGGCCATTTTTGGCCCAGGGGTCATAATTTGAACAATCTTAGTAGACGACCATTAGATCATGCTACATACCAAATATAAAAGGTCTATGCCTTACAGTTTCAGAGAAGAAGATTTTTAAAGATTTTCCTATGAAAAACTGATAAGCCCTGGGGCGGGGCCATTTTTGTCCTGGGGGTCATAATTTTAACAATCTTAGTAGAGGACCATTAGATGATGCTACATACCAAATATCAAAGGTCTATGCCTGACAGTTTCAGAGAAGAAGATTTTTAAAGATTTTCCTATGAAAAACTGATAAGCCCCGGGGCGGGGCCATTTTTGGCCCAGGGGTCATAATTTGAACAATCTTAGTAGAGGACCATTAGATGATGCTACATACCAAATATCAAAGGTCTATGCCTTACAGTTTCAGAGAAGAAGATTTTTAAAGATTTTCCTATGAAAAACTGATAAGCCCTGGGGCGGGGCCATTTTTGGCCCGGGGGACATAATTTGAACAATCTTTGTAGAGGACCATTACATCATACTACATACCAAATATCAAAGCTCTTGGCTTTGTAGTTCCAGAGAAGAAGATGTTTAAGTAAATTGTTGACGCCCGCACGTACGCACGACGCACAAACGCACATACGCACGACGCTGGACATAGGATCATCCCAATAGCTCACCTTGGCACTTTGTGCCAGGTGAGCTAATAAAACAAGAGGGCCAGAATGGCCCTGAAGCGCTCACCAGGCAATCAGAGGAGAAGATTTTCAAAGTTTTCACTATATGTTTTTATAGAAAACTAGCCGGCCCTGGGGCGGGCCAATTTTGACCCCAGGGACATAATTTATATAACTTTTGTAGAGGACTTGAACATGATGCTATGAGCCAAATATGAAAGCTGAGAACCTTTCAGTTTCAGAGGAGAAGATTTTCAAAGTTTTCTCTATATGTTTCTACTGAAAACTACCCACCACTGGGGCGGGGCCAATTTTGACCCCAGGGCCATAATTAATATAACTTTTGTAGAGGACCTGAACATGATGCTCTGTGCCAAATATGAAAGCTGAGAGCCTTCCAGTTTCAGAGGAGAAGATTTTCAAAGATTTCACTATTTGTTTCTATTGAAAACTGCCCAACCCTGGGGCTGGGCCAATTTTAACCCCAGGGCCATAATTTATATAACTTTTGTAGAGGACCTGAACATGATTCTCTGTGCCAAATATGAAAGATGAGAGCCTTTCAGTTTCAGAGGAGAAGATTTTCAAAGATTTCACTATTGTTTCTATTCTGAAAAGTACCCACCCCTGGGGCGGGGCCAATTTTGACCCCAGGGCCAAAATTAATATAACTTTTGTAGAGGACCTGAACATGATGCTCTGTGCCAAATATGAAAGCTGAGCGCCTTCCAGTTTCAGAGGAGAAGATTTTCAAAGATTTCACTATTTGTTTCTATTGAAAACTTCCCACCCCTGGGGCGGGCCCAATTTTGACCCCAGGGGCATAATTTATATAACTTTTGTAGAGGACCTGAACATGATGCTCTGTGCCAAATATGAAAGCTGAGAGCCTTCCAGTTTCAGAGAAGAAGATTTTCAAAGATTTCACTATTTGTTTCCATTGAAAACTGCCCACCCCTGGGGCGGGGCCAATTTTGACCCCAGGGCCATAATTTATATAACTTTTGTAGAGGACCTGAACATTATGCTATGTGCCAAATATGAAAGCTGAGAACCTTCTGGTTTCAGAGGAGAAGATTTTCAAAGTTTTACTATTTGTTTCTATTGAAAACTGCCCAACCCTGGGGCTGGGCCAATTTTAACCCCAGGGCCATAATTTATATAACTTTTGTAGAGGACCTGAACATGATTCTCTGTGCCAAATATGAAAGCTGAGAGCCTTCCAGTTTCAGAGAAGAAGATTTTCAAAGATTTCACTATTTGTTTCCATTGAAAACTGCCCACCCCTGGGGCGGGGCCAATTTTGACCCCAGGGCCATAATTTATATAACTTTTGTAGAGGACCTGAACATTATGCTATGTGCCAAATATGAAAGCTGAGAACCTTCTGGTTTCAGAGGAGAAGATTTTCAAAGATTTCACTATTGTTTCTATTCTGAAAAGTACCCACCCCTGGGGCGGGGCCAATTTTGACCCCAGGGCCAAAATTAATATAACTTTTGTAGAGGACCTGAACATGATGCTCTGTGCCAAATATGAAAGCTGGGCGCCTTCCAGTTTCAGAGGAGAAGATTTTCAAAGATTTCACTATTTGTTTCTATTGAAAACTTCCCACCCCTGGGGCGGGCCCAATTTTGACCCCAGGGGCATAATTTATATAACTTTTGTAGAGGACCTGAACATGATGCTCTGTGCCAAATATGAAAGCTGAGAGCCTTCCAGTTTCAGAGAAGAAGATTTTCAAAGATTTCACTATTTGTTTCCATTGAAAACTGCCCACCCCTGGGGCGGGGCCAATTTTGACCCCAGGGCCATAATTTATATAACTTTTGTAGAGGACCTGAACATTATGCTATGTGCCAAATATGAAAGCTGAGAACCTTCTGGTTTCAGAGGAGAAGATTTTCAAAGTTTTACTATTTGTTTCTATTGAAAACTGCCCAACCCTGGGGCTGGGCCAATTTTAACCCCAGGGCCATAATTTATATAACTTTTGTAGAGGACCTGAACATGATTCTCTGTGCCAAATATGAAAGCTGAGAGCCTTCCAGTTTCAGAGAAGAAGATTTTCAAAGATTTCACTATTTGTTTCCATTGAAAACTGCCCACCCCTGGGGCGGGGCCAATTTTGACCCCAGGGCCATAATTTATATAACTTTTGTAGAGGACCTGAACATTATGCTATGTGCCAAATATGAAAGCTGAGAACCTTCTGGTTTCAGAGGAGAAGATTTTCAAAGATTTCACTATTGTTTCTATTCTGAAAAGTACCCACCCCTGGGGCGGGGCCAATTTTGACCCCAGGGCCAAAATTAATATAACTTTTGTAGAGGACCTGAACATGATGCTCTGTGCCAAATATGAAAGCTGGGCGCCTTCCAGTTTCAGAGGAGAAGATTTTCAAAGATTTCACTATTTGTTTCTATTGAAAACTTCCCACCCCTGGGGCGGGCCCAATTTTGACCCCAGGGGCATAATTTATATAACTTTTGTAGAGGACCTGAACATGATGCTCTGTGCCAAATATGAAAGCTGAGAGCCTTCCAGTTTCAGAGAAGAAGATTTTCAAAGATTTCACTATTTGTTTCCATTGAAAACTGCCCACCCCTGGGGCGGGGCCAATTTTGACCCCAGGGCCATAATTTATATAACTTTTGTAGAGGACCTGAACATGATGCTATGTGCCAAATATGAAAGCTGAGAACCTTCTGGTTTCAGAGGAGAAGATTTTCAAAGTTTTACTATATGTTTCTATTGAAAACTTCCAACCCCTGGGGCGGGGCCAATTTTGACCCCAGGGGCATAATTTATATAACTTTTGTAGAGGACCTATAGGTGATGCTATGTACCAAAGATGAAAGCTGAGAACCCTGTAGATTCAGAGGAGAAGATTTTTAAAGGTTCAAATTGTTGACGACCGACGACGGACGCCGACGGACGACAGACATCTGGCGATCACAAAAGCTCACCCTGAGCACTTTGTGCTCTGGTGAGCTAACAAGAGCACCGCGAGACGGGGCAATATACGCCCGAAGGCTGTTCTATAAAATTATGTTGAAAAATAAAGGAGGAGTTAGTTGCACAAGTAATTGCTACCCGAACTATCAAAGGGCAATAACTCCAGAATGAACAAGAGTACCGCATACGGTACATAATACGCCCACTTGCGAACTTTCTCTGATTCAACATGCCTTACAAGTATTGACATTTTCTAATCTGTGCTTCAGATCTTGATTTCCATATTAAGGTTATACTATTTTTAAAAAAATTTAAGTGAATATCTTATTAAACAAGAGTACCGCATACGGTACATAATACGCCCACTTGTAAACTTTCTCCGATTCAACATGCCTTATAAGTGTTGACATTTTCTAATCTGTGCTTCAGATCTTGATTTCCACATTAAGGTGATACTATTCTTTAAAAAAATGAAGTGAATATCTTATTAAATAAAAAAGTTACAGCTAATCCTCATTTTTGCAGATTTTTGTAAAGTGCAATGGCCATAACTCTGTAAAGACAAACTGAATGAACCTCAAAATAAACTCAGCTTCAAATTTTGTAGCTTTAAACATTTGTGTTAAGTTTCATTTATATCATTTTAATAGTTTTCCCAGAAAACAACAGACAAACTAAAAGTTGACTGACTAACAAAGCAACGAACACACGAAGTTCAAGGACCATAACTTTAGAATAAAATGACATATCAAAACCCCCGCAATATATGTGAAAATTCACATCAAGGTTTAACCATATAAAAAAATTGAAGTAAATATCATTTCAAATGAAAAGGTTATGGCCATCCTCATATTTGCATAGATTTGCATTATTTTTTTAAGTGCAAGGGCCATGACTCCGAAACAACAAATCAAATGATCCTCAGAATCGACCTAGCTTCAGGTCTTGATGCATTAAACATGTGTATGAAGTTTCATTAATATCTGTCTAACAGTTTTGCCAGAAAACAGCGGACAAACTATTTGCATATATTTGCATTTTTTTTAAGTAAAAGGGCAAAAACTCCGAAACGAAAAATCAAATAAACCTCAAAATCGACTCAGCATCAGATCTTGATGCATTAAACATTTTTGTGAAGTTTCATTAATATCTCTCATATAGTTTTCCCAGAAAACAGCGGACAATCTATTTGCATTATTTTTTAAGGACAAGGGCCATAACTCTGAAACGAAAAATCAAATGATTCTCAGAATCAATTCAGTTTCAGATCTTGATGCATTAAACATTTGTGTGAAGTTTCATTAATATCTCTCAAATAGTTTTCCCAGAAAACAGCAGACAAACTTTTTGCAAATTTTTTAGGACAAGGGCCATAACTCTGAAATGAAAAATCAAATGAACCTCAGAATCAACTCAGCTTCAGATCTTGATGCATTAAACATTTTTGTGAAGTTTTATTAATATCTCTCAAATAGTTTTCCCAGAAAACAGCGGACAAACTATTTGCATGTATTTGCATTATTCTTGAAGGACAAGGGCCATAACTCTGAAAAGAAAAATCAAATGACCCTCAGAATCAATTCAGTTTCAGATCTTGATGCATTAAACATTTTTGTGAAGTTTCAGTAATATCTCTCAAACAGTTTTCCCAGAAAACAGCAGACAAACTATTTGCATGTATTTGAATTATTTTTTAAGGACAAGGGCCATAACTCTGAAAAGAAAATTCATTAATATCTCTCAAATAGTTTTTCCAGAAAACAGCGGACAAGCTGTTTGCATATTTTTTAAGGACAAGGGCCATAACTCTGAAATGAAAAATCCAATGAACCTCAGAATCCTCTCAGCTTAGGATCTTGGTGCATTAAACATTTGTGTTAAGTTTCATTAATATCTGTCAAACAGTTTTCCCAGAAAACAGCGGACAAACTATTTGCATGTATTTGCACTATTTTTAAGTAAAAGGGCCATAACTCCGAAACGAAAAATCAAATGAACCTCAGAACCGACTCAGCTTCAGATCTTGATGCATTAAACATTTGTGTGAAGTTTCATTAATATCTTTTAAATAGTTTTCCCAGAAAACAGGGGACAAACTATTTGCATTTTTTTAAAACAAGGGCCACAACTCTGAAATGAAAAATCAAATGAACCTCAGAATCAACTCAGCTTCAGATCTTGATGCATTAAACATTTTTGTGAAGTTTCATTAATATCTGTCAAATAGTTTTCCCAGAAAACAGCAGACAAACTATTTGCATGTATTTGCACTATTTTCAAGTTAAAGGGCCATAACTCCGAAACGACAATTCAAATGAACCTCAGAACCGACTCAGCTTCAGATCTTGATGCATTAAACATTTGTGTGAAGTTTCATCAATATCTTTTAAATAGTTTTCCCAGAAAACAGCGGACAAACTATTTGCATTTTTTTAAAACAAGGGCCATAACTCTGAAATGAAAAATCAAATGAACCTCAGAATCAACTCAGCTTCAGATCGTGATGTATTAAACATGTGTGTGAAGTTTTATTAATATCTGTCAAATAGTTTTCCCAGAAAACAGCGGACAAACAAAATGTTGACGGACGAACGAACGGACGGACGGACAGGGCCACGACAGGAGAAGAAGTCATTTGAGTAAATGTGAATGGATAGACAGAAGGACGACAGGCGGTCACAATAGCTCACCTTGAGCCTTCAGCTCAGGTAAGCTAATAAGAACAAGAGGGCCATGATGGCCCTTAATCGCTCCCCTGGTTACTAGACTTATGCATATACTGTATTACTATGTAACAAGAGGGCCAGAATAGCCCTGACATCGCTCACCAGACATGTCAGAGGAGAAGGTTTTCAAAGATTTCACTATATGTTTCTATAGAAAACTAGCCGGCCCTGGGGTGGGGCCAATATTAATTCAGAAAGAATAAATTAATCTATACTTATACAGTAAAACCTCTCTATAACGACCACTAAATTGTGTTAATTAGTTGGTATTTTGGGCAGGTGGTTGCTTAAAGCAAGGTTAAAGTAAAACAGAACGCTCCTATAGGAGCGTTCTGTTTTACTTTCACTTTGCTTTAAGCATCCACCTGCCTTTAACACAAAATACTTGATGCAATTTAGTGGTCGTTATAGAGAGGTTTTACTGTATGTTCAAAATTTCAGATATTTTCATTACATCTTCACGAGTTCATATTATTATTCATATATCTTATCTTAAGATTGATGTACTTTTAACCCTTCCCCTGTTCTATGTTTATTCAAAATTTCAATACCTAGTGAATATTCATGGACAAAATAGTTATAATGAAATATGAAAA
This sequence comes from Azorinus chamasolen, assembly GCA_963576725.1. Classification (NCBI taxonomy): domain Eukaryota; kingdom Metazoa; phylum Mollusca; class Bivalvia; order Cardiida; family Solecurtidae; genus Azorinus; species Azorinus chamasolen. The sequence goes on along the minus strand of OY755236.1, from coordinate 43,428,659 downwards.
GTGGGACAGTGTGGCCATTTTAGAAAGTATAGAAACATATTTCAAATTCCATCGACGAACAGATCAGACCCTGATTAGACAGCTGCTATTGGAGCCGTCTGATTTGGGTCTGTTCTGTTTCCTAATGCATGAAAAAGCATTTATATGAGGGAAAGGCTTTAAGTAAACATATTATAAGTACATGTATATTGTACACAAAATGAAAATAATTTAATGCAATTTGCACTATATTTTATCATAAGCAAATAGAGCAGATTGATCAGATGGCTACTACATGAGCAATCTGAGCTGGGTCTACTCTGTTTGCAAAGGTGTAGAAATGCATATTTATGGAGTAAAGGGTTAATTGTTCTATTTACAGGTCAGATCTAATTTGCAACTGCCATTATCCAGAAGGGAGGCATTCAGGTTGTAATCAAAAAGTGCAAAAGGGAGATAACCTACCTTTTATGTATGCTAAAAATAGCCAGCTAAAAATAGACACTGCTCTCCAAGATGCAAAAGAACACTTGAATTTGTATTAAGCTGAACTTCAAAACATACAATGATAGAATCTATTTTGATAGCTGGCAGCTTAATGCAGGGCATAGATATGGGAAAAAAGCTTTAAGATCTTTCTGCATTTTGAGAATTCTCCACATAGTTTTCTCAATCTAAAATGAGTGTATGTAATTTGTCTAAACACAATTTCTACTCTACTGATCAGGCTAAAGGTGATTACCAATACTAGTCCTATCAGAGCACTGGCTTATCTCTGATTAAGGGGGAACTTTTAAACTGTTGTTTCTGATGTGAAGAAGTCTATATACACAGGGCAGGGCCAATTTTAACCTCAGAACTATGATATTAACAAAACGCATAAAGGTATGCTAAGTAAATCTATACAACAAATATCTTAGCTCTGGGACATGTAGTTTTGACAAGAACAGTTTCAAAGTGTTTTTTCTATGCATATATAGTGATCCAATGGGTTGTTTAAGCAGTCAGCTACAAAATGCTGGCAATCCTTGGGGTAGGGCCAATTTTGACCCTAGGAGCATAATTTATATAACTTTTGTAGAAGACCTGAAGTTGAAGCTATGTGCCAAATATGAAAGCTGAGAACCTTCTAGTTTGGGAGGAGAAGAATTTCAAAGTTTTCACCATTTATTTCTATTGAAAACTGCCCATCCCTGGGGCGGGGCCAATTTTGACCCCAGGGCCATAATTTATATAACTTTTGTAGAGTACCTGAACATGATGCTCTGTGCCAATTATGAAAGCTGAGAACCTTCCAGTTTCAGAGAAGAAGATTTTCAAAGTTTTACTATATGTTTCTATTGAAAACTTGACACCCCCAGGGTGGGGCCAATTTTGACACCAGGGGCATAATTTATATAACTTTTGTAGAGGACCTACAGATGATGCTATGTGCTAAATATGAAAGCTGAGAACCTTCCAATTTCAGAGGAGAAGATTTTCAAAGTTTGCACTATATGATTCTATTGAAAACTGCCCAACCCTGGGGCGGTGCCAATTTTGACCCCAGGGCCATAATTTATATAACTTTTGTAGAGGACCTGAACATGATGCTACATGCCAATTATGAAAGCTAAGAACCTTCTGGTTTCAGAGGAGAAGATTTTCAAAGTTTTACTATATGTTTCTATTGAAAACAAGGCACCCCTGGGACGGGGCCAATTTTGACCCAAGGGGCATAATTTATATAACTTTTGTAGAGGACCTGAATATGATGCTATGTGCCAAAGATGAAAGTTGAGATCCCTGTAGATTCAGGAGAGAAGATTTTTAAAGATTCAAATTGTTGACGACGGACAACGGGCGATCACAAAAGCTCACCCTGAGAACTTTGTGCTCTGGTGAGCTAAAAACTGTGACAACCAACTGCATGTAAATTTCCCAAGTCATTTGACCTTGACCTTGGGCTTGCGGCAGCATGGTCTGGGTGCACAATGAAAATATGGATGATGGTTAAACAAGGGCATGTTGTATTGCTATGCAAGACCTGAGTCCCCCACCGGACTGAAAAAAAAACTCCACTCTCCCCACCCCACCCACCCATGGTGTGGTTGACCATGGTATATACATGACCACCTGAATGGTATTAGTACCTACTTTCATACATTGAATCAGTAAATAACAAGAGATGTCACAGTCACGTGACAAATGCCCCCAAAAATTTTACCATGTGACCTTGACATTTGAACCATGGACCAGGGAGTTGACACATCGTCTTTGTAAGGTGAACATTTGTGCCAGGTTCCTTTGAAATCCATTCACAGATAAACAAGTAATTGTACCCTGTGACCTTGACCTTTGACATATGGACCAGGGAGCTGAACACATCACATCGTCTTTGTCTGGTGAACATCTGTGCCAAGTTATATTGAAATCCATTGATAGATAAAAATGTTACAGACCGGACACGAAATTTGTGACAAAGGTATTGTATTCTGTGACCTTGACCTTTGACCCATGGACCAGGGAGTTGAAAGCGACACATCGTCTCTGTCTGGTGAACATTTGTGCCAAATCATATTGAAATCCATTGATATATTAAGAAGTTACAGACCGGACACGAAATTTGTGACAAAGTAATTGTACCCTGTGACCTTGACCTTTGACCTATGGACCAGGGAGTTGAAAGCGACACTTCGTCTTTGTGTGGTGAACATTTGTGCCAAGTTATATTGAAATCCATTGATAGATAAAGAAGTTACAGACCGGACACGAAATTTGTTACGAAGTTATTTTATCCTGTGACCTTGACCTTTGACCCATGGACCTGGGAGTTGAACGCGACACATCGTCTTTGTGTGGTGAACATTTGCGGCAAGTTATATTGAAATCCATTGATAGATAAAGAAGTTACAGCCGGACACGATATTTGTGACAAAGTAATTGTACCCTGTGACCTTGACCTTTGACCTATGGACCTAAGAGTTGAAAGCGACACATTGTCTTTGTGTGGTGAACATTTGTGGCAAATTATATTGAAATCCATTGATAGATAAAGAAGTTACAGACCGGACACGAAATTTGTTACGAAGTTATTTTACCCTGTGACCTTGACCTTTGACCCATGGACCTGGGAATTGAATGCGACACATCGTCTTTGTGTGGTGAACATTTGTGCCAAGTTATATTGAAATCCATTGATAGATAAAGAAGTTACAGGCCGGACACGAAATTTGTGACGAAGTTATTTTACCCTGTGACCTTGACCTTTGACCCATGGACCTGGGAGTTGAACGCGACACATCGTCTTTGTGTGGTGAACATTTGTGGCAAGTTATATTGAAATCCATTGATAGATGAAGAAGTTACAGACCGGACACGAATTTGGGACGGATGGAAGGACAGACGGACAGATGGACGGCGGGGCCAATTTTGACCCCAGGGCCATAATTAATATAACTTTTGTAGAGGACCTGAACATGATGCTATGTGCCAAATATGAAAGCTGAGAGCCTTCCAGTTTCAGAGGAGAAGATTTTCAAAGATTTCACTATTTGTTTCTATTGAAAACTGCCCAACCCTGGGGCTGGGCCAATTTTAACCCCAGGGCCATAATTTATATAACTTTTGTAGAGGACCTGAACATGATTCTCTGTGCCAAATATGAAAGATGAGAGCCTTTCAGTTTCAGAGGAGAAGATTTTCAAAGATTTCACTATTGTTTCTATTCTGAAAAGTACCCACCCCTGGGGCGGGGCCAATTTTGACCCCAGGGCCAAAATTAATATAACTTTTGTAGAGGACCTGAACATGATGCTCTGTGCCAAATATGAAAGCTGAGCGCCTTCCAGTTTCAGAGGAGAAGATTTTCAAAGATTTCACTATTTGTTTCTATTGAAACTTCCCACCCCTGGGGCGGGCCCAATTTTGACCCCAGGGGCATAATTTATATAACTTTTGTAGAGGACCTGAACATGATGCTCTGTGCCAAATATGAAAGCTGAGAGCCTTCCAGTTTCAGAGAAGAAGATTTTCAAAGATTTCACTATTTGTTTCCATTGAAAACTGCCCACCCCTGGGGCGGGGCCAATTTTGACCCGAGGGGCATAATTTATATAACTTTTGTAGAGGACATGAACATGATGCTATGTGCCAAATATGAAAGCTGAGAACCTTCTGGTTTCAGAGGAGAAGATTTTCAAAGTTTTACTATATGTTTCTATTGAAAACTTCCAACCCCTGGGGCGGGGCCAATTTTGACCCCAGGGGCATAATTTATATAACTTTTGTAGAGGACCGATAGGTGATGTTATGTACCAAAGATGAAAGCTGAGAACCCTGTAGATTCAGAGGAGAAGATTTTTAAAGGTTCAAATTGTTGACGACCGACGACGGACGATGCACGCCGCACGACGCACGCCGACGGACGACAGACATCTGGCGATCACAAAAGCTCACCCTGAGCACTTTGTGCTCTGGTGAGCTAAAAAAGGGGAAGAACTCCAAAAATATTGATGCTAGAGTTATGGCCCTTGTGTATGACACTACCCCTCATCATGATTGTTCCATATGTGAAGTTTCAAATCAATTGAACCAGTAGATAAAGAGTTATTGCCCGGACAAAAAAATATGTAAAAGGGGAATAACTCCCAAAATATTGATGCTAGAATTATGGCCCTTGTGCATGACACTACTCCTGATCATGCTTCTTCAATGTGTGAAGTTATAATGAATTTGGCCTAACTTTGTCGGAGATATTGCCCGGAACACGAAGCGCGACAGACGGACTGACAAGAAAATATGAAAAAGGGGAAGAACTCCAAAAATATTGATGCTAGAGTTATGGCCCTTGTGTATGACACTACCACTCATCATGATTGTTCCATATGTGAAGTTTCAAATCAATTGAACCAGTAGATAAAGAGTTATTGTCCGGACAAAAAAATATGTAAAAGGGGAATAACTCCAAAAATATTTATGCTAGAGTTATGACCCTTGTGCATGACACTAGCCCTCATCATGCTTCTTCAATGTGTGAAGTTATAATGAATTTGGCATAACTTTGTAGGAGATATGGCCCGGACAAGAAGCGTGACAGACGGACGGACGGACAGACGGACGGAGAGACGGACGGAATCGAGCAATCCTATAGTCCCCCAACCGGTAACCGGTGGGGGACTAATAATGTGTATATGCAATTCCATGCCAATAGCTATAGTGGTTACTGATATATAAGACCATGAAACACTGACAACCAACTGCACGTAAAAGCGTGACAGATGGATGGACGGACAGACAGACAGATGGACAGGTGCAAAACATAATGCCTTCTGACTATCGCCAATGGGGGCATAAAAAACAGTTTTGACCCTGATGAGGTGTCAAGTTACTCGGCGTCTCATCTGAATCAAGAATGTTTGCAAAGGTTGTTATAAATGCTAAGAACCAAAGCAAAAGCAGCTGGAACAAAACTCATACTGTTTAGAGGAACAGTTGCTTATATTTCAGAAGTCAGTTGATTGTCTTTGGTCAGAACTTTGTATGTCCTTGCATAATCAAAATTACTAAATAATAATACTACTCTCTAGTTTATCTCCTATCCTGCTTAAACATGCTTTAAGCAGCCATTATGCTTGTGTAAAACCTCACTTGTATAACTCTTGTAGAGGACCTAACATGATGCTATGTGCCAAACATGAAAGCTGAGAACCTTCCAGTTTCAGGAGTAGATTTTCGAAGTTTTCACTATGTTTCTATTGCAAACTGACCACCCCATTTTGACCCAAGGGGCATAATTTACATAACTTTTGTAGAGGATTCAGAGGAAAATATTTTGAAGGTTCAAATTGTTGACGACGGACGACGCACATCAGGCGAACACAAAAGCTCACCCTGAGCACTTTGTGCTCTGGTGAGCTAACAACAGATTATCAGGTGAAGGGGTATAATAATACCTCAAACCAGCCAAGGTCCTTAAGAAAGCCATATTTGACCGAGCCGTATAGTCTATTACATTGAATTAAGAACAACTTTTTTCCGGGACTTCAACCTGACCTCGAGCAAAGCACTGTCCTCAGCTCAGTGATGCTAGAGCTATTAAAGCTTGGCTGTACCCCGTACAACTTTGTTGAGTATAATAACTTTTTAAACTGAAGGAAGTGTGTGACACCAACTACCCATGTTCAAATAGGATCGACTGACTGACTGACGGACGGAGTGTAATTCCAGTATCCTTCTGAAACTTTTTTTGCAGGGGTAAAACAATATCCCTTTGCTTTCAAGAGAGGACAACTAGCCATTCAACTTACCACTCAGTTTTCACTGTGCACAAGAAGAACTGTGATCCATTGGTACCTGGTCCAGCATTAGCCATTGAGAGGATACCTGTAATAGATGGATGCTATAAAGCAATGCCGCAGTAACTGTTGGACTTTTATAACAGTGACATATGTCAATCAATTACTAAAATTGGTAATGAACACAACCTTTATTAGGGGGTATGCAGTTTTCTTTACTTTCTTAGTGCCAGGTTAACTAGGATTTCCATCCAGTGATGACCCCCCCCCTTTTTTTTTTTAAAAAAAACCCTGAATCTCAGTTTGCTTTACAACGGCGTCTATAAATATTGACTCCTAAGTTATTGCAGTTACGCTTAGAGCACCTGCCTCGACTGACTGGTTATAATTTTCCCCTTAGTATCGGCATCTAAAACTAGAACTATCACTAAAGGTGATTGATACCCCCACCCACCACTTTGTCAAAATATCCAATGACTTCAATACAAAAGGCAATAGCTCAATAATCCTTTCATCCACACTTGTGGAAAGAAATTTTTTTAAAGTCCAGTCAAGGAATGACTCGCATCAAAATTATGTCACACACATCTACATATCATTATAAATGCATATGCAAAATTTGAGGTTCAATGGTGAAGAAATGTAGAAGTAGTACTTGAGAAGTTATGCTCTGGACAAAAAAATACTTATGAAAAGTAACAAAGGGGAATAAATCCCTCTAAAATCACAGTCCTTGTTGACTGCACATCCACTCATCACCCTCTATCCATATACAGTTTCATAGTTGTACCTACAAAACTTTAGAAGTTATGCTCCAGACAAAAAATTGCTCCTGAAAAGTAACAAAGGAGAATAACTCCCTAAATAATGAATTTAGAGTTACAACCTTTGTTGACTGCATATCCTCTCATCACCCTCTATCTATATCTAAAGTTTCACAGTTGTGCCTACAATACTTGAGAAGTTATGTTCTGGACAAAATATTTGCTTCTGAAACGTAACTAAGGGGAATAACTCCCTCAATAATGAATTTAGAGTTACAACCCTTGTTGACTGCACATCCTCTTATCACCCTCTATCCATTCAGTTGTGCCTACAATACTTGAGAAGTTATGCTTTGGACAAAAAATCGCTTTTGAAAAGTTACTAAGGGGAATAACTCCCTCAAAAATGAATTTAGGGTTACAACCCTTGTTGACTGCACATCTTCCGATCACCCTCATAATGTGTACCAAGTTTGAAGACAATATTATAAACAGGTTTCGAGAAAATGGCATGTCCCAAAAATATGGCCCAATTAAGAGACAAAATATGAAGTCAAAAAAGGGGCATAATTCTGTCAACTTTTGTGCAAGAGTTATGAAACATGAAGAAGATTCAGGGCCTCCGCTGGCGGTCGCCAAAATCGCCAATGGTGAAAATATTCATAATCTGGCGATAAAAAATTAAATCTGGGGAATGTTATGGCAAAAGACAATTTTGCAAATTATGCAGAGAAATACAGACCCAATTTAGCTCTCTCAGTCAATTATCACAGCTTCTTCTGTTTGTGTGCAAAGCGTGTCGGTTGTTTACACAATAATTTTACCTGGGGATTTCCCATGCAGGCACCGGAAATCATGCGTGAAAGATGTGATTCTAGCTGGTTCCCAATTTGTGTCCTACTATTTTGTTACATGTTGCTTAAGCAAACAGATTATGCGGGAAACCAGTCATGTCAAAGATGGCGACGTTGTTTGCAAGTTCAGCCGTGGGCAATTTGATTTCTTCTTGTGGCACGTTTATTACTCAAACGAGGGGACTGACACCTAAGGATTTGCACCAAAGGGATTAAAGAACGACAAACAAGGCAATTAAGTGGATTTGGCTTGCGATTATCTCGGGCAATTTGGGTCCGATCGGACTTTGTATATCCACGGTAAGAAACAATTACACCACTAAAAGGCACTATTCAGACTACTGTGTTAGTTCTCAGTTTGATAATTTAAAAATAAATAATTTGGATGTGTATCGTGTGTCCTATTATTAAAGATATATATTTTATGCTTTCAGTCTGTTAAAAACACAGAGTTTAAACAATTCACATTACAAATTGCCTACTCTAGTGCACTCGTAGTTTTCTGAAACTGCTAAAGGATATGCGTATAACAGAAACATTCGATATTTCTTTGCATAACTTTAACTGTAGAGAAAATGAATTGACCATTTTTTTTTTTATCCTTATTGTTTGTGTTTAAAACTTATTTTTTAATTCAAAATATATTTGTTCTGAAATTATTTATTGATTTAATTGCAGTGAAAGTTAAAGCAGTTTTGAAATTTAATGTTATTTATCTTGTTAAGCAACATAATCTGAAACGGAGACATACACATAAATGTTCAATACAAAACTGTATGGAAATTAGTGAAAATTCCAATACTTAAATGTACACATCATTTTTTCTGTGGCTTATCGTAAGTTTTTAATAGTACCAAGAGAAGGTTTAATATTGTTTACAGATAAAAGTCGACTGTTGCTTTATTTGTTTGTTTTATTTCAGATCTTCAAGTGGGGAGGAGAATCCCAGGCTTCAGATACTATTCAATCATCATAAGGAAGTGACCCTAAAATGATCATCCACTGGGAAAACATAAAATGTAATGCAGAGCGCCAGCAAAGCAGACCATATGGCTATATGCTGAAGTTGATCCAAGACTGCCACCAGCATGATCAGACCCATAGGGATCAACATAGTCTTATGTTGACATAAATTGTTACTATTATCAAAAATAATAAAGGAAATGTAAACATACACAAGTTGGTTCTTCTGTGTTTAAAGTGTTACACATTTCATGACGTAGAATCTGAATTGGCGAAACAAAATTCTTATTTGGCACAAGTTTTTCTAATTTGGCGAAAGTGATGGCGCAAAGAAAAACAAGAGTACCGCATACCGTACATAATACGCCCACTTGCAAACTTTCTCTGATTCAACATGCCTTATAAGTGTTGACATTTTCTAATCTGTGCTTCAGATCTTGATTTCCATATTAAGGTGATATTATTTTTAAAAAATTTGAAGTGAATATCTTATTAAATAAAAAAGTTATAGCTAATCCTCATATTTGCAGATTTTTGAAAAGTGAAACGGCCATAACTCTGTAAAGACAAACTGAATGAACCTCAAAATAAACTCACCTTCAGATTTTGTTGCTTAAAACATTTCTGTTAAGTTTCATTTATATCATTTTAATAGTTTTCCCAGGAAACAAGAGACAAACTAAAAGCTGACAGACAAACAAAGCAACAAACACACAAAGTTCAAGGACCATAACTTTAGAATAAAATGACTTGCCAAAAGCCCTGCAATATATGTGAAAATTCATATTAAGGTTTAACCATATAAAAAATTTGAAGTAAATATCATTTCAAATGAAAAAGATATGGCCATCCTCATATATATTTGCATTATTTCTTTTAAGTGCAAGGGCCATAACTCCGAAATGACAAACCAAATGAACCTCAGAATTGACTTAGCTTCAGATCTTGATGCATTAAACATGTGTGTGAAGTTTCATTAATATCTGTCAAACAGTTTTCCCAGAAAACAGCGGACAAACTATATGCATATATTTGCATTATTTTTTAAGTAAAAGGGCCATAACTCTGAAACGAAAAATCAAATGGACCTCAGAATCGACTCAGCTTCAGATCTTGATGCATTAAACATTTGTGTGAAGTTTCATTAATATCTCTCATAGTTTTCCCAGGAAACAGCGGCCAACTATTTGCATGTATTTGCATTATTTTTTAAGGACAAGGGCCATAACTCTGAAATGAAAAATCAAATGAACCTCAGAATCAACTCAGCTTCAGATCTTGATGCATTAAACATTTGTTCGAAGTTTCATTAATATCTGTCAAAATAGTTTTCCCAGAAAACAGCGGACAAACTATTTGCATGTATTTACATTATGTTTTAAGTAAAAGGGCCATAACTCCGAAACGACAAATCAAATGAACCTCAGAATCGACTCAGCTTCAGATCTTGATGCATTTAACATTTGTGTGAAGTTTCATTAATATCTCTCATATAGTTTTCCCAGAAAACAGCGGACAAACAAAATGTTGACGGACGAATGAACGAACGGATGGACGGACAGGGCCACGCCAATATACGACCACCTTTATTAGGTGGGCGTATAAAAAAGCCAGGGGAGGCCCTGAGATTGTCCCCACATAACACTTATAATATGTATTAAGTTTGAAGGTGGTATCATGAATAGTTTTCAAGAAAAAAGCAAATGTCCCCGAAAACCCCAATTAAGAGACAAAATATGAAGTTACGGAAACGTCGCTAAGAGGGGACGAAACTTTCCAAGGGAAAACAAATGGCCTGAGGACCCATAAGTTAACCCGTAAGTTAAAAAAGGGCATAATTCTGTCAAATTTTGTGCAAGAGTTATGAAACATGGAGAAGATTGTCCCCACATAACACTTATACTATGTATTAAGTTTGAAGGTGGTATCATAAAGAGTTTTCAAGAACAAGAGGGCCAGAATGGCCCTGATATTGCTCACAAGACAATCAGGAGAAGATTTTCAAAGTTTTCTCTATATGTTTCTATTGAAAACGAGGTGGGGAAAATTTTGACCCGAGGGGCATAATTTATATAACTTTTGTAGAGGACAAGGGTCCATGCTTATAAAACTTTTAGTTGAGTCTGAGAACGTTCTCAAGCATTTGATTGGTCAGATTTGAGCCTTTGGCTCAAATCTGACCAATCAAAAGCTTGAGAACTCAAATCTGACCAATCAAAAGCTTGAGAACGAAACTCAGACTCAACTAAAAGCTTTATAAGCATGGACCCTGAACATGATGCTATGTGCCACATATGAAAGCTGAGAACCTTCTAGTTTCAGAGGAGAAGATTTTCAATGTTTTCTCTATATGTTTCTATTGAAAACTAGCCACCCCTGGGGCAGGGCCAATTTTGACCCCAGGGGAATAATTTATACAAATTTTGTAGAGGACCTGAACATGATGCTATGTGCCAAATATGAAAGCTGAGAACCTTCCAGTTTCAGGAGAAGATTTTCAAAGTTTTCACATACAAGTTTTTATTGCAAACTGGGCACCCCTGGTGCGGGGCCAATTTTGACCCCAGGGGCATAATTTATGTAAACTTTTGTAGAAGACCTGAACATGATGCTATGTGCCAAATATGAAAGCTGAGAATTTTCCAGTTTTAGAGGAGAAGATTTTCAAAGTTTTCACTATATATTTCTATAGAAAATAAGGCACCCCTGGGGCGGGGCCAATTTTGACCCCAGGGGTCAAAATTATCATGATGCTATGTGCCAAATATAAAGCTGAGAACCTTCCAGTTTCAGAGTAGAAGATTTTTAAAGGCTCAAATTGTTGACAACGAACGACGCACGACGACGGACATCAGGCGATCACAAAAGCTCACCCTGAGCACTTTGTGCTCTGGTGAGCTAAAAAGCAAATGTCTCGGAAAAACGTGAGTCAGTGACGGACGGACGGACAAGGTGATTCCTATATATAGCCCTCACCACAGGTGGTGGGGGTATAATTATGTAATTCTACGAGAACCATTCTGTTCCGTAGTAATGACATTTGGTTGCTGAAAAAAGATGGCATCTGCTAGTAAAAAAGCTAAACACGCCAGGAACTTTAAAGCATCATGGCTGCAAGACCATGGGTTTAAACACTTGTAAGTGAAAGAAGTTAACCCTGAAACAAAGAGTATTACCATGTGATGTTTTTTATGCAAGTTGAAAATAAAAGGAAAACGCATTTACCAGCGAATACGGTGATTTTCAGCTCAGGACATTAAAGCGGGCACTTAAGAAATGCCTTATAATACAGTACAGTATAACGGCTTTATTTCGACTCTCGTTTTTCCGAGATACCCGCTTATTGAGGTTGAGGGAATGTTGAGGTCCCGGCTCAAATTCTATCAAATCTCATTGAAAATACCTGCATTAATCCGAATAGCGATAATCCGAAAATTCGAGTATGTGTGCTGGTCCCGCGGATCATTCTGGTTCCCTTTATTGATTGTTTAATTCGAGCACGATGTTTTCCCACCTCCGAGGTAATTATTCACACCTTCTCGATACGTTGTCGTGACCTTTTGAAAGATCCGTCTATGGGGCATTAGATCTTGCAAATGTGTGAATAACACATTCATTGAATGCAGACTTTACTTGGGTGTAAATAATGATGATAATTTAATAGACTGAAGTCTTAATAAACAAAGAGTCGCACTCATAATTTGCATACGTTCGCAAACGTGTAGTGCATATTCGGTACCGCTGAATGTGTGCCATATAACGTCTTTATGCTTTAAATTTTGTAATAGTGCAGTGCTTTTCGTGTAGTGCTTTGAAATTTGCAATATTTTTGCTACTTTTAGACAGTCTCGTTCATGCACTCTTGCTACGAGAGATGAACGAGAATAACTATGTCAGACGAAAAAAGCCGAGTGTTCCGGTTATTAATTAATTTGGTCACTCGCCCCGGTTTTCCATACTACGAAACAGCACGAGAACGAAACGAAATTGTTTGTTTGTGCACACAACTCAGCACCAACAACTAAATTAATGTCGACAAATGGAAAAATATGCAAAATAGACGACATAATGCTATACGCTACGACTATTCTAGGGACATGTCTAAATGGTTTGAAACAAGTTTTGAGTTTATTGTGAAGGGTCCGTCGAACGGACCCAAACAAATTATACTGAAACTTCGGTCGCCGATGTGAATGATCTTTTCTGCTATCACTTATATAAGGAAAGAATCGATGAATTATATATGCATTGAAGTTTATGATAATGTTAAAACAGTTAACTGTGAATAAATACGCTTCCTCTCGTCGTCAAACAATGCTCTTGGAAATGACACAAAATGCTCTCGGTTCTTTTGAGCATCGCGATAATCCGAGGTTTTTACCGATGGTGCTCGAAATATCGCCAATATACTGTACTTCTAACACACCTTTTCTCGGTGAACAGTGGTTAGATAAAACAGACCCTAAATAAGATGCATAACGAAAACCAAATCCATTTAGTAACTTCCTCTTTGGATTCACTTAAGGCAGACTCATCACGTAGCACATTGTCAGACTGCTATGTATTGTATTTGTAAGCTCTATGATATTGGCTTGTAGTGTCTTCCTCAATCTATACTACTCAAAATTTTATAAGGATCACTTTTTAAAGTTAATGTAATTTGAGTTTTTGTGATTATACACGAAGAGGCTTGTATTTTCTTATTTTAGTGTGTGTATTCTACATAAACAATAACCTGTCTTACCGGTTCAGTCTACACAGGCTTGCCCAGGCCTCGAAAATTACACTTGTCCGCTCGTAATTACGAGTGGAAAGTGGTGTAGGACGAGTAAAAATTTGGAAGTACATGTCAGACAGGACGAGTAGCTTTTTGGAGGAGAAATAATAATTTATTCTGGCCAAATCACATTTCAAACAGTTGTTATTTACAATTGACATTTGAACCTCGTGGTCAGCTGAACGCTTGATTTCATGTAGCAAGTGCACGTTGCTTGCACAGAATAGGACTCAGTATTTTCAACAGCCGATTATTTTTGTTTCGTACCTGAAAGGATTAAATGGAGTGAAACACTTTACGTGATGAAAACATCGTGGAAGAAATAAAAAAATTGTGTCAAACCGAAATGGCAAATCAGCGACAGACCACAACATTATTTGGTGGTGGGAGTGTTGACGAGAGGAGGGATTAAAGAGAAAACCATTAAAAGAAAAGAGTAGCGAACATGGTATAAAGCCCCATCTATAATGTGTACCCACAATTTGTGATATCGTTCTGCTTTTGATTTAACAACTCAATCAGATCAAATTTATTTTCAAGTAATTTGACAGTATAACAGTAACAGTGTTTGCCTAAAAATGTAGGACAATTTTTGAGGCCTGTTGCCAATTTGCACGGGAAAAGCAATACCCATGAAAAAGTGGGGTGCACCTTGACATGTGCTTCGTGTACATGCTTCAGATGTACATTTGTAGCTCAATCGTTCATCTTGAAAGTTGTTGAAATGGCTAATTAAGACATCGTCTTAGCGTGGAAGAAATGAACAGAGGGGTTGGGATGCTGGAATATTTGGCTAAAAATGTGACATCTAGAATGTTCACAAGCTTTTTCTACAATTTGACCTAGTGACCTAGTTTTAGACCCCATATGACTCGCTTTCAAACTCGTCCGAGATTTTATTAGGACAATGATTCTGACCAAGTTTCATGAAAATTGGCTAAAAATGTGACCTCTAGAGAGTTAACAAGGTTTTCCTACTATTTGACCTAGTGACCTAGTTTTTAACCCCACTTTAACCACTTTCGAACTCGTCGAGATTTTATTAAGACAATCATTCTGACAAAGTTTCATGAAGATCCGACTAAAATTGTGACCACTCGAGTGTTCACAAGCAAATTGTTGACGACGCACGACGGACATTAAAGTCTCACAAAAGCTCACCCTGAGCTTTGCTTAGGTGAGCTAAAAATCAAGAAACAAGAGGGCCAAGATGGCCCTTAATCGCTCACCTGGTTACCATAGATTTAAGATTTTTGCTGGGAAGACCATGGGTAGGGCCAATATTGACATTAGGGACAATATTTGAACAATGTTGATAGTGGACCATGAGCAGTGGTTCTCCAGAGAACAAGATTTTCAAAGATTTAGAATATTGGCTTTATCAAGACAATGATTCTGACCAATGAAGATTGGGCTAAAATTTGCCCTCTAGAGTATTTTTTCTAAGATTTGACCTAGTGACCTACTTTTTATTCCCACCCCACCCATGATCACACTCAACCTTGATATCACCAAGACAAACACTCTGAGCGAGTTTGAGGAAAATTGGGCTAAAAATGTGGCCTCTGGAGTGTAAACAAGATTTTTCTAAGATATTACCCAGTGACGTACTTTTTGACCACATGTAACCCACTTTCAAACTTGTCCAAGATTTTATTAGGACAATCATTCTGACCAATTTTCATGAAGATTCGGCTATAAATGTAACCTCTAGAGTGTTCACAAGGTTTTCCTACTATTTGACCTAATGACCTAGTTTTTAACCCCACATAACCCACTTTCGAACTCGTTTGACATTTTATCAAGACAATCAGTATGACCAAGTTTCATGAAGATTGGACAAAAAATGTGACTACTAGAGTGTTCACAAGGTTTTTCTACTGTTTGACCTAGTGACCTAGTTTTCAACCCCACTTGACCTACTTTCCAACTACGATATTTTATCAAGACATTCGTTCTGACCAAGTTTCATGAAGATTGGACAAAAAATGTGACCACTAGAGTGTTAAAGTTTTTCTACTGTTTGACCTAGTTTTTAACCCCACTTGACCCACTTTCGAACTCCTCCAAGATTTTATCAAGACATTTGTTCTGACCAAGTTTCATGAAGATTGGACAAAAATTGTGACAACAAGTGTTCACAAGGTTTTTCTACTGTTTGACCTAGTGACCTAGTTTTCAATCCCACTTGACCTACTTTCAAACTCGTCCGATATTTTATCAAGACATTCTTTTTGACCAAGTTTCATGAAGATTGGACAAAAAATGTGACCACTAGAGTGTTCACAAAGTATTTCTGTTTGACCTAGTGACCTAGTTTTTAACCCCACTTGACCCACTTTCGAACTAGTCCGAGATTTTATCAAGACATTTGTTCTGACCAAGTTTTATGAAGATTGGACTAAAATTGTGACTACTAGAGTGTTCACAAGGTTTTGCTACTGTTTGACCTAGTGACCTAGTTTTTTACCCCATGTAACCCACTTTTCAAACTCCTCCGAGATTTTATTAAGACAATCATTCTGACCAAATTTCATGAAAATTGGGCTAAAAAATGTGACCTCTAGAGGGTTCACAAGGTTTTCCTACTATTTGACCTAGTGACTTAGTTTTTAACCAAACTTGACCCACTTTCGAACTCGTCCGAGATTTTATCAAGACATTCATTCTGACCAAGTTTCATGAAGATTGGACTAAAATTGTGACCACTAGAGTGTTCACAAGCAAATTGTTGACGACAGACGACGGACATTCAAGTCTCCCAAAAGCTCACCCTAACAAGAGATGTCACAGTCACGTGACAAATGCCCCCAAAAATTGTACCCTGTGACCTTGACCTTTGCCATGGACCAGGGAGTTGACACATCGTCTTTGTGTGGTGAACATTTGTGCCAGGTTCCTTTGAAATCCATTCACAGATAAACAAGTAATTGTACCCTGTGACCTTGACCATTGATATATGGACCAGGGAGCTGAACGCGACACATCGTCTTTGTCTGGTGAACATCTGTGCCAAGTTATATTGAAATCCATTGATAGATAAAGATGTTACAGACCGGACACGAAATTTGTGACAAAGTAATTGTACCCTGTGACCTTGACCTTTGACCTATGGACCTGGGAGTTAAAAGCGACACATCGTCTTTGTGTGGTGAACATTTGTGCCAAATCATATTGAAATCCATTGATATATAAAGAAGTTACAGACCGGACACGAAATTTGTTACAAAGTAATTGTACCCTGTGACCTTGACCTTTGACCTATGGACCTGGGAGTTAAAAGCGACACATCGTCTTTGTGTGGTGATCATTTGTGCCAAGTTATATTGAAATCCATTGATAAAGAAGTTACAGACCGGACACGAAATTTGTTACAAAGTAATTGTATCCTGTGACCTTGCCCTTTGACCCATGGACCTGGGAGTTGAACACGACACATTGTCTTTGTGTGGTAAACATTTGTGCCAAGTTATATTGAAATCCATTGATAGATGAAGAAGTTACAGACCGGACACGAAATTTGTGACAAAGTAATTGTACCCTGTGACCTTGACCTTTGACCCATGGACCTGGGAGTTGAACGTGACACATCGTCTTTGTGTGGTGAACATTTGTGCCAAGTTATATTGAAATCCATTGATAGATGAAGAAGTTACAGACCGGACACGAAATTTGTGACAAAGTAATTGTACCCTGTGACCTTGACCTTTGACCCATGGACCTGGGAGTTGAACGCGACACATCGTCTTTGTGTGGAGAACATTTGTGGCAAGTTATATTGAAATCCATTGATAGATGAAGAAGTTACAGACCGGACACGAATTTGGGACGGAAGGACAGACAAACGGACGGACAGACAGACGGAAGGACGGACAATGCGATTACTATATGCCCGCCTTTGGGGGCATAAAAATCAATACCCTATGAAATATATACCATCTATTAAGTGATCCCTATCAAATTTTGAGTAGTACATATTTTTGATGCCAACTGAAAATGTTTGAGATTAAAAAAGTTACATCAGTTCAAAGGTGCAAAAAAAAATAATATCCAAAACTGTTCCAAGTGGAACTAGGTTTGTTTTTTGTCTCAAAAACAGATGTCTCCCCCGTCATCCTCTTTCCAATACAGTAGAACCAGGGGTGAGAATGGCCGTTTGTGAAAAAAAAGAGGAAAATTGGCGGGGTCAAGGGGGCCGCCTAGGCCCCTTGCTGGACATGGGCAGCGCCGATGTGGGGGGTTCAGGGGGGCAAAGCCCCCCTTGACACAAAATGAAATATAGCTTTCCTGAGCACTTCAAGAGCCTTCTCCTGCATTTTCATTTGGGTTTGTCATTCATGCGTTTTTTTACAATTATACTTGAGTTGTATGTCATACATGATGAGCTGTGTTTCAAACAAACCAGTTGTAGAACATGTCCATACAATTTATATTCAGTTTATTATTGGATCCATTCAACATTGCCAGATTAATTTCTTGTCAAACACAAGCAGTTAAAACTCACACGTTTTAAAAATGAAATCAAATGGAACTCGGTGACCACAGATCACAGATAAAGAATTAAAGGTACAAAATTTGATTTAAAGTTGGCATGGTATTGTAACAGTTAACTTTCTAGACAAAATTCACCAAAGTTCACATTACAGTCGCAATTTCTAGTCAAAGTTCACATTCAAACTCCGATTCTCATTACTTTTTTATGTCAATAAACCATCTTCTAATTCATTAAACTGGTTTATTGAAACAAAATATAACTTTTCTGAATTGATGCATCTCGACCAGTTCCTTTAACATTACTTATGAATAACTATTGACAGACAACTTTCTGGTGAATTTGTTTGTTTGTTTGTGTTGATTAACGTCCGTTTCTGCTCACTATTCTGGTGAATACTTGACATTACAGGTTTTTACCTGTGACTGGAAATCCGCTGTTTCAATAACTGGACATGTTTAATACTTTTCAGATGGTTCTTGAATGCTACAGTCGCGTTTTCCATAATTCATTTGTTTGGAACAAAGTTTACAGTATTACACAAGGTCCCCTCGTCCGAGAAGGTTTACTTTCAGTTTCACGAAATTGTCGCTAATTATCACTTTTCTTG
Organism: Azorinus chamasolen; assembly: GCA_963576725.1. Taxonomy (NCBI): domain Eukaryota; kingdom Metazoa; phylum Mollusca; class Bivalvia; order Cardiida; family Solecurtidae; genus Azorinus; species Azorinus chamasolen. The sequence continues at coordinate 43,409,945 of OY755236.1, read as the reverse complement.
TTTCTTTACCAAATGTCAACGTAATTTCTTTCTCTAGCCATCTTGGGTAGAACTTGTTTTCCACACTGTTATCGTAATCTCTGCCTATGCTCCTTATTTTTGTCTTAAATTCAGATTAATTGACAGTACAGATACAGAATTTCATGTCACAGACGCCATCTTGGAAATGTTGAACGAACACTGCATAATATGAGCGTTTTGATTGGCTGTAGGACAAGAGTCTTGTTATTCGATTAGCTGAACCGAAATCTCGCTGTTAACGCGATATAAGCGTTGTTAACACGGATTTACTTGGAATAGTGAAAGACTATATCGGCAAATAATAATTTCCTGAATTAATCGCCATAACACCCCCACCCCCTCCAAATTTCTCATCGGATTTACATCAATTTCAAAAACGGCCCTGAGTGAAACGAAATCTGCGGAATTCCGCGGAAAATTCTCACCCCTGTAGAACATACTGGTAGAACCATCGATCTACAGCAAGCCAGCTGGAAGGCTTCCTCACATGAAAAATCCAAATGCCCAGACCGGTATTAACACAGTGATGAGGGGCTAAGCTATTGTAAGTCGAAAGACATAACCACTCTTAGAGGCACAATTGGTTTTGGAGGATATTTGAAGGTATGGCTGTTTTCTATATAGACATATAAGGAAAACAGGCCCCACCTACTAGAAGCCATGTTGTTTAAGATCGGTATGAAGTTATGAACCACAATAAACTTGTGCACTGCTGTTTTGATGCAATCCTAAGCATTACCATTCATAAAGCACAGCACAATCCAGGCAGGAGACCCCCCCTCCCAAGTTGTCAGGTTCATCATGCACCATTTAGCACAAAACATCAATCTCCTATGGGGTGCAGTTTCCCTTGATCTCAACTCAATTGAACAATAGTTTTGCCCTATGTTGTGACAATGATTGTAGAATAACTACATGCATTTGTGCAAACAGTGATTACACCCGCTATTAATGACAATCTTCTAAATCTTGTAAAACCTTATTTAAATGTGGAGGGACTTTTCTATTTCTTGCTGAGTTTACTTTGTCAGGCATAGATGATTTCCCAAGTGAGTGAGCGAGTTGGGTTTTACGTCCGACTAACAGTATTTTTGTTATTTGCGGACCGCACCCGCTTGAGACAAGTTATAGTGCTGCCTCACTGGAATGCCCTGCCGCGGGCATATGGCAAGGACACACCACCCAGTCACATTATCCCGACACTGGGCTGACCAGTCCTAGAGCTACCCTTTTAATGTCGAGCAAGGGAGCTACTAGTACCAATTTTTAACGACTTTTGGTCTGTCGCGGCCAGGGATCAGACCCACGACCTTCCGTATCGCAAAAGTACCACTTTAAACTCTTACCTGGCCCAGTATGTTTCAGCGTGAAGTTCTCATCTGCAAATTTGTTGCCATAGATGCTTTTGCCACCAGTACCATTGTGGTTTGTGAAATCCCCACCCTGGCACATAAACTGTGTTATCACACGATGAAAGGAAGATCCCTTGTATCCAAAGCCCTTCTCACCAGTACACAAAGCACGGAAGTTTTCTGCAAAGACAAATCGTATCTCAATTCTTACCAATTAAAACACCTTGAAAGAAGAAGGTGAAAGGGATATTATAAAGTCTTCAGCTTTGAATAGTTACATCAGAAAGTAAAAACGTTATATTTGTTCTTATTAAAGTTGTATGCTGCGCAAATTTCTGCAAATTTTGCGTTTGAAACTGACTTCAGAATCGGATTCTATGTACCTTAACACTTACTCAACACTAAACAGCGTGGTAAGTAAAGGGTTCTTTGTATCGACAAAATTAGAACAAGAGTTATCCACTGACAGCGCGCTCCACTTTCTTCAGTGTTGGATAGTTTGTAGAAGTCTAAGTCGGAAAGGGGAGATAACTATGGCAAAATTAATTTTAAAGGTACCTGTCCCTGTGAAATGGGTCCCCCTTGTAATAGTTACATGGTTCATACAAACTTTCTGGGAAAAAAAATCAAGGGTTTTTCAAGGGATTTTAAGGCTTTCCAGTTCAAATTTAAGGGCATCAAAATCAAAGCTATACGAATCTCTTACCTAGACTTTATGGGATACAAACTGCACACATCATGAAACGGGTATGTATTTTCTAACAATAGTAAACTGCTTTAACTGCTAAACTGAGTTTACTCTCTCACTTTAATTCTTCATGGATTCCAACATCTTACTTGGTGGAAGAGGTGGGTGGGGTAATGTTTAAATCGACAGGAACCATAGACAACTAGAACTGTAAGCCAAAGGCTAACGAATACCCCCCACCCCCACCTGTCTGCTTGTCAGAACACCTATCATCAATCTGAACATATGTACATACAGAAACGTGAAGAGATTTAAAAACAATACATGCCCCAACCCAATTTATGTAATAACAAGAGCACCGCGAGACGGGGCAATATACGCCCGAAGGCTGTTCTATTTACACAATGTGTGAACCTTCAGAAGTTGCGCATATGAGGACTCTATTAGGGCTAAGGCAATAGCAAGGAGAGTAAAACTGCTTATTGTAATAGTAATCTTTTATTTGTCGGACACAAAATTTGCTAACGCTCTATTTGTGACCTTGACCTTGAAAGTTCACAATTGGGTTTTGTATGCAACACACCTTCAAGTGATACTGAAGCCCTATTTGTGACCTTGACCTTGAAAGTTCACAATTGGGTTTTGTACGCGACACACCTTCAAGTGATACTGAACATATGTGTGAAAGAATTTTGAAAATCGGAGAAAAAATGAGTAAGTTATAGCCAGGACACGAATTTGCTAACGGACGGACAGAATTGCTAACGCCCTATTTGTGACCTTGACCTTGAAAGTTCACCATTGGGTTTTGTACGCGACACACCTTCAAGTGATACTGAACATATGTGTGAAAGAATTTTGAAAATTGGTGAAAAGATGAGTAAGTTTTACCAAGGACACGAAAATTGCTAACGCCCTATTTGTGACCTTGACCTTGAAAGTTCACAATTGGGTTTTGTACGCGACACACCTTCAAGTGATACTGAACATTTGTGTGAAAGAATTTTGAAAATCGGAGAAAAAATGAGTAAGTTATAGCCAGGACACGAATTTGCTAACGGACGGACGGACAGAATTGCTAACGCCCTATTTGTGACCTTGACCTTGAAAGTTCACCATTGGGTTTTGTACGCGACACACCTTCAAGTGATACTGAACATACGTGTGAAAGAATTTTGAAAATTGGTGAAAAGATGAGTAAGTTTTAGCAAGGACACGAAAATTGCTAACGCCCTATTTGTGACCTTGACCTTGAAAGTTCACAATTGGGTTTTGTACGCGACACACCTTCAAGTGATACTGAACATTTGTGTGAAAGAATTTTGAAAATCGGAGAAAAAATGAGTAAGTTATAGCCAGGACACGAATTTGCTAACGGACGGACGGACAGACGGACCTACTGGCGGGTAGTTGTGTGACTGCGATGCCTGTGTGACAACGAAATTTACTTATGTGACAACTCAAAAAGTGTACGCACTGCACCACACTTATGCAGCAGTCACAGAAGTATTTTTAGACATCAGTCACAGAAGCAAGTTTGATTACCAAAGTCCATATGAATTCTATATGAATTACCTCAGTATTTTAGTATATCTTTTTTTTAACCTCAGTATTTTAGTATATCTTTTTTTAATAAGGATCAATCAGCATCCTAGTAATCCTATTAAAATAGGTGACCCAACAAAAGAATTCTGCAGAATTAAATGTCTTGCATACCCACGATTCCACATACATCTGTAGCCAAAGTATGTCTGGTGTGTGAAGCACTTGTACCTTTTGGGTAACAGAGCTAGCAAACAAGCTATTGCTCAAGGTAAATGTAGGTCACAGAGGTCAAGGTCAGAGGTCACCAAACTGTGATGCAACATGCTATACTCAATGAGGCACATCATCACATGAAGTTGAAGCTGCAGTACTTTTGTCTATAACTTTAGCCAAGGTCATAGGTCACTAAACTCCAATATGCTGTTCTCATCAAAATGCATGAGCATGTGAAGCTGAGCAACTGTAGCTGCAGTACTTTTTTAGCAAAAAATGGATAAGGAGCCCTCTGATCAGTGTCTACACTGTTTGCATAGGAAAGCTGCCACAGAAATATAAGAATATGATTTGGGAGTCACACAAGAGACAAAACATGGACAACACTGTCACAGAAGTAAATAATATGACTTGGGTGTCACACAAGACATGGACAACACTGTCACAGAAGTAAAAGAATATGACTTGGGAGTCACACAAGTGACAAGACATGGACAACACTGTCACAGAAGTAAAGGAATATAACTTGGGAGTCACACAAGACATGGACAACAGTCACAGAAGTAAAGGAATATAACTTGGGTGTCACACAAGACATGGACAACACTGTCACAGAAGTAAAGGAATATAACTTGGGAGTCACACAAGACATGGACAACTGTCACAGAAGTAAAGGAATATAACTTGGGAGTCACACAAGCCATGGACAACACTGTCACATAAGTAAAAGAATGACTTGGGAGTCACACAAGACATGGACAGCAGAAGAGGGCAATATGGTGAACATTTATATGAAGTTATTTTGAAATCTGGTCAGCGGTTTGGGAGGAAATGTCATTTAAAGCAATTGTGTAGTTTTGATGCAATCTCGCATAAGCTCGCCTTCCTGAAGAAAAAAACCCACCTTTAATTGATTCAAGCAGACAAAAAAAATTAAGAATGACAAAGGGTTGTTTTAGATATCTACTTTAGAATCTCCAAACTGGTATTGAGAGATATTTATACTGTTAACTTTTAATTTAAATCACACTTGTGTAAATAAAATTCATGTACATATGGAAATCTTAATTTCTAATAGACAATTTAAGGTAAAATTTCTCGGCAGTAAATAAAACTTCGAATGGTGCAATTTTGAGGCATCCGACATTAAATTTTGTTTAAATCTTTGATTATAAAAGAATAAAATCTGTACTTGATAAATCACCCACTTTTGAACAAACAAAACGGGTCAAAATTGAAAAATTTGGCAGGGGTTCCCCCTAGGCAGTGCCACACAATGTATACACCCCTTGTAATAGACCCTCCCAAGATGGTTGGACAAGACAGAGATTTTATAAAGACGAGTAGGCTGGGACAGATTCCATTTATACATCTTAATATGGAATCATACCTACTCGCAGAATAACAAGGATAGAGAATGGCAAAATTTCACTCACCTTGTTAAAGAAAGTTTTATCCTTTGTATAAAGCTATGCTTATTTTGGCACTGGCAATCAGAAAAATCAACTAACATTTAGCGAGTTAGCCATGTCGCATCTGTTATTAGTTACTAATGTCAGAAATGCACTGGCTGAAACAAAATGCCATGACGTGAAAAACCATGTATGACATATGAATAATATTTTCTCCAATTATACAGATTGTAAATTCAATTGCATGGTATTATGTATTTAAAAACAATCCATATACTCGTTAAATAGGATTTCTGTAATAGAAAATCTGTTTTAAAGATTGGATACTCACGTAATCGAAGTATCAGTGACCATAGATGCGTAATTTTGAAGTGGGTGGGGTACACATTTTATCATCCGTTTTCATGGGAGTTTCATCGTTGCAAGACAATTAATCCTGTACCAGGAGTTTTCTGTTTGATCAGCTAATGATATTTTAGCTATTCTCTCCTGTACTATAAATTGTTGAGACATACTTTAACCCAAGTTTAAATTGGCCTTTCAAATTACCAACAGGGTACACTATTTGACTGTTTTCCTAGACTGGTCCAAGTGTGATCTCTATTACCCAGGCGCTTACAACAAAACACATAGAACAAGAGCACCGCGAGACGGGGCAATATACGCCCGAAGGCTGTTCTATTTACACAATGTGTGAACCTTCAGAAGTTGCGCATATGAGGACTCTATTAGGGCTAAGGCAATAGCAAGGAGAGTAAAACTGCTTATTGTAATAGTAATCTTTTATTTGTCGGACACAAAATTTGCTAACGCTCTATTTGTGACCTTGACCTTGAAAGTTCACAATTGGGTTTTGTATGCAACACACCTTCAAGTGATACTGAAGCCCTATTTGTGACCTTGACCTTGAAAGTTCACAATTGGGTTTTGTACGCGACACACCTTCAAGTGATACTGAACATATGTGTGAAAGAATTTTGAAAATCGGAGAAAAAATGAGTAAGTTATAGCCAGGACACGAATTTGCTAACGGACGGACAGAATTGCTAACGCCCTATTTGTGACCTTGACCTTGAAAGTTCACCATTGGGTTTTGTACGCGACACACCTTCAAGTGATACTGAACATATGTGTGAAAGAATTTTGAAAATTGGTGAAAAGATGAGTAAGTTTTAGCAAGGACACGAAAATTGCCAACGCCCTATTTGTGACCTTGACCTTGAAAGTTCACAATTGGGTTTTGTACGCGACACACCTTCAAGTGATACTGAACATTTGTGTGAAAGAATTTTGAAAATCGGAGAAAAAATGAGTAAGTTATAGCCAGGACACGAATTTGCTAACGGACGGACGGACAGAATTGCTAACGCCCTATTTGTGACCTTGACCTTGAAAGTTCACCATTGGGTTTTGTACGCGACACACCTTCAAGTGATACTGAACATACGTGTGAAAGAATTTTGAAAATTGGTGAAAAGATGAGTAAGTTTTAGCAAGGACACGAAAATTGCTAACGCCCTATTTGTGACCTTGACCTTGAAAGTTCACAATTGGGTTTTGTACGCGACACACCTTCAAGTGATACTGAACATTTGTGTGAAAGAATTTTGAAAATCGGAGAAAAAATGAGTAAGTTATAGCCAGGACACGAATTTGCTAACGGACGGACGGACAGAATTGCTAACGCCCTATTTGTGACCTTGACCTTGAAAGTTCACCATTGGGTTTTGTACGCGACACACCTTCAAGTGATACTGAACATACGTGTGAAAGAATTTTGAAAATTGGTGAAAAGATGAGTAAGTTTTAGCAAGGACACGAAAATTGCTAACGCCCTATTTGTGACCTTGACCTTGAAAGTTCACAATTGGGTTTTGTACGCGACACACCTTCAAGTGATACTGAACATTTGTGTGAAAGAATTTTGAAAATCGGAGAAAAAATGAGTAAGTTATAGCCAGGACACGAATTTGCTAACGGACGGACGGACAGAATTGCTAACGCCCTATTTGTGACCTTGACCTTGAAAGTTCACCATTGGGTTTTGTACGCGACACACCTTCAAGTGATACTGAACATACGTGTGAAAGAATTTTGAAAATTGGTGAAAAGATGAGTAAGTTTTAGCAAGGACACGAAAATTGCTAACGCCCTATTTGTGACCTTGACCTTGAAAGTTCACAATTGGGTTTTGTACGCGACACACCTTCAAGTGATACTGAACATTTGTGTGAAAGAATTTTGAAAATCGGAGAAAAAATGAGTAAGTTATAGCCAGGACACGAATTTGCTAACGGACGGACGGACAGACAGACAGACGGACGGACGGACACCCAGCCAGACGGCCAGACGATGGAGACCATAACATAATACGACCCTTCGGGCGTATAAAAATGGAATGCGTCTCAACCACCCTGATCAAATGAAATAAGACACCAGTCAACTTAATGAAAACTGTGGTCTTGTCCAATCCCCATGGAACCCAACTCTGTCCAACGTTGATCAATGTGTCCAACTATCTTGTGCTGCAGTTTGTATGGACACCAAGGATTTGTCACAGAAGTAAATTTAAGCCAGTTTGGACACATTTTCTTGTGTGACTGTCACAGAAGACAAAATTGCAGCACAAGTACCCATTTTTTCAAGGAATTCGCAGCACAAGTAGACCCTCGTCAACACGGACAGACGGACAACCTGATTCCAGTATACCCCCCCCCCAAACTTCGTTGTGGGGGGTATAATGATGTCAGATGAAGCAGTGTTGCATCTAGGTCTGAAATTTTGGGGGATACACGGGCCCCCTGGTTTACAATTTGGGGGACATTTGGAAAAAATTGGGGGACAGGATCAAAAACAAAATGTATTTATGCTTACCTAGACTCACGAATACAGTTGTCTGTTGTAAAATGCAAATCTAATACTCTAATAACAGTTTCAGCGGAAAACACAGCTCACACTATTTTTAGGGGTGAAACGGTACACTACCCCCACGGTTCGGTTCGGTTCACGGTACATGAGCCACGGTTCGGTACATTTTCGGTACACAACTTTTTATCTTGCAAACATAATGTTGGATGAAGCTTAACTACAAAAAAAACCTTCTGAATATAGAGAATAATAGGTTAGTGCCGTAGATGGGACGCTTTATCCGACGAGGGGAGAAAACGTTGAGGCGAGGCTTGCCGAGCCTCAACTGTTTTCTCTCCGAGTCGGATAAAGGCGTCCCATCTACGGCACTAACCTATTATTCTATTTATCCAGTCAATTTAGTTATATCTTTTTTCATAGACTCATAAAACATACGAATATTGAAATAATTTGCATTGAAAATGCGGTTTTTCGATCAACGGACCTCCCTGTTCATTTCCATTCTAGAGACGTAAATAATGAGCTACCGCAGGGGGAAATAGTTTCGATACTTACATTACAAGAGGGGAAAACGTGGTTGAATTTGAAAAATAAGATCATTTGAATCGAGAGTCGATATGTTAATTCAAACAGGCATGATAATATTCTCCCGGAGGCTCTCTGGTAAAATTCGAGTTCCGTCGTCTCGGTTTCTATTTTTAGATAGGGCTAACGTCACTCATAAATCAATGGAACTGAACAGGCTAAATTTAGGTTTCTGACTATCACCGCCCTTGTAAGAGTGTATCAATCAAATGATCATGAAAATGAAACATTTTTTTTACTATTTATCTGTAAATCTTTGCTCCCTGGCTTGATTTTTATCAAAAACGCGTTTCGCCAGCGGTGAATTAAATTAATAAAACTAATAAATCAATGTCAGTTTGTATGTGGCCTCCGTGGCGTAATCGGTAAGCACGTCGTCTTTAGAATGATTAGATTTTGGCTTTTGTAGAATCAGGCGCGGTTCGAATCCAGCTATAGCCATTTATTTTTTTTTCTTCTTTTTGAAAAATTATATTGGTGAATTTTCTGTTAGAGCTATTCCGTCAACATGTTTATGCATATTTACAGAAAATTAAAATAGTTCCATGGTTATAGAATCATTCCGCCTATCTACTAACCTAATAAACCTTCTGCTACCGGAAGTAACCTAATAAACCTAAGTTTATCTGCACCCCCTTTATTATGTCACCAGAGAAGCCTGGTGACTGGATAAAAACTTCTTTTTGACTAGAATCAGTAACTGCCACAACTAGCAGTGATGATGATTAATCTCTTAAAACGAACAACAATCAAGTATTTAAGGGAAATGCACTTAAAAAATGTAATATTGATCACCATGTCATAGATTATCAATTTATAGTTCTTAAAATACAAATCTCCTTCTATGGAAAATATCACTTTCTAATAATCTCTTCAACTCGGACTTTAAAATAACCAACAGTAAGTAACAAAGCATTGCAAACAGTGTAGATATGATTATGTATCACTGATAGAAGTTATCTAATCTTGGACTGCACTGTTTGTCCCTATAAATAGTATACAAGTTTAACAAGAGTATATCTCTCATATAGTTTTCCCAGAAAACAGCGGACAAACTATTTGCATTATTTTTTAAGGACAAGGGCCATAACTCTGAAACGAAAAATCAAATGATCCTCAGAATCAATTCAGTTTCAGATCTTAATGCATTAAACATTTGTGTGAAGTTTCATTAATATCTCTCAAATAGTTTTCCCAGAAAACAGCGGACAAACTATTTGCATGTATTTGCATTATTTTTTAAGTAAAAGGGCCATAACTCCGAAACGACAAATCAAATGAACCTCAGAATCGACTCAGCTTCAGATCTTGATGCATTAAACATTTGTGTGAAGTTTCATTAATATCTCTCAAATAGTTTTCCCAGAAAACAGCGGACAAACTATTTGCATATTTTTTAAGGACAAGGGCCATAACTCTGAAATGAAAAATCAAATGAACCTCAGAATCAACTCAGCTTCAGATCTTGATGCATTTAACATTTGTGTGAAGTTTCATTAATATCTGTCAAATAGTTTTCCCAGAAAACAGCGGACAAACAAAATGTTGACGGACGAATGAACGAACGAACGAACGAACGGACGGACGGACAGGGCCACGACGATATACGACCACCTTAATTAGGTGGACGTATAAAAACTGTGATATGAAGGATGATAATTGAAATTGAGCCTCACTACAAGATTTCCATCCACAGTGCATTGCAAACAGTGTAAACCCAGAGCAGCTATCACATTCAAATGTCACATTTTAGCAAGGCAGCTTATCAATGGTCTATGGTTGAAAATCACAGAGCAGAGTTTAAGTCTATTATATAATAACACCCAGAACAGTAAGGGTTAATAACAATAACCCACTTGTCTATCATGTAGCGTGGTCCGACCAGTTTTCGAACACCTATTGCTTAAATTGATTTTTCTTTCAACCGAGAAAAATCAGCGGATGTCATTTGAACATTTTTTTTTCACTTTACGGTACTAGAAGCCACAGGTCTTTTGGCTTTCAGGAAGGCCAGTCTGAGTGCAGAATGGCAAAATGTAAGCGTTGTTTCGCGGACATGCCGTATAAAGCACTTTGATCGCAAAATGACTGCATCTTTCAATTTGGGAACAGTTTCGTTTCGCTCCGGAGAAGCCATATGTAAACTATGAGTAATGTACTTAAGGCGCAATCTAATTGGATATTATTTATAGAATGAACCAATCAGAGAACAGCTTTTATATTATTACGGCAGATTCATCCCTAGACATTTTCGAACTTTTCGGTACGTACCGTAAACTGAAAACTAATACCGAAAACCGAACCGTAAGTGAAAAAAACGCGGTACATGTGTACTGAAACATACCGTTTCACCCGTAACTATTTTTACATTCATGATTCTAAGTTTAAGATTGGATTCAATACAGGTTTTGCATTGGATCTTACCTTCGATTATAGCCATTGACATTCCTTTTTTAATTTTCGGTCTTCCACTTCAATGGTTTTCTCGTTTATAATTAAATTAATATGCTCAGAACTTCTATTGAAAACTCTCTTCCATGCGCAAGTTTTACTTTCAGTTTGAATTTCGTCTGCTCTAATTTCAATACGACGATGTTTACCCATAGAGACCGCCATTTTGAAATTGGTCCCCGGATGTTTCCTACCAAAAGCTGACCTCGCATTTTTTCATATTTCTTTCATGCTGTTATAATCCAGAATACCTATTAACAAGATAATTCTATAAAGGTCGAAAAACAATAAAGAGGTGATTCTTGAAAGGTCTAAATACCCTGAGAAGAAAGATCGTTAAATTAATAAACTGTCGTCCCAATAAGTTTTAATAGTAGTACGAAACGTTCCGAGATGAACTAGATTTGGTACGAAACGTCCCATAGCCTTGATTTTGTTAGACTGGTTATCAATTAAAACTGTAGCCGTCAAATCACTTTCGCTGATACATGCATACAGAGTCTACCTGGAGAGGTCATAATCTGCGGTTATGATGGTAAATAGCGGAAATGGACAGACTATGAAAAGTGCGCTCCTAGGCCCGTGCTGTTGTGAATTTTATGGGACAAAGTCAAAATTATTGCGGGAATCCCACGCTCTATATGCAACACTGGATGAAGTGTTTTATAACATATTTGAGAGAGAGAGAGAGAGAGAGAGAGAGAGAGAGAGGGACAGAGAGAGAGAGAGAGAGAGAGAGAGGGACAGAGAGAGAGAGAGAGAGAGAGAGGAGGAGTAGAGTGAGAGAGGAGTAGAGTGAGAGAGGAGAGAGAGAGAGAGAGAGAGAGAGAGAGAGAGAGAGAGGGGGAGGAAAGAGATCTGCTGTGTGGAACAGTTTTTACTCGGATATCTTCGGATTCTCACAGGTTTTTTTTTTGGTTTACTTTTTGTAGACAATTTTTTCTAACAAAGATCTCAAAATCACTCGTGGAAATCATTTTTAAGGGTTTTTCAAGGGTTTTCAAGACAATTTAAGGGTTTTTCAAGACAAAATACCATTTGCATACAGAAATTTCCGCGGTTCTGTCTCGGTGAGAGGACTTGCCTTTTTAGGGACTCCATTCACTAAATTTAGGGTCTCAAAGTATGTCACAGCTTACGGTATGTTTTTGACTAAAACTCTTATTTCTAAAAAGAAGTACACTTACACCTACCTAATACCTAAACTTTTTAGCTGTGTTACCTTGTCACTGATCTACCCTATTGTATGTTTGTTTTGTCTTTGTGCATCTCTTGATGTTTTTATAGTTATGTACATTTGCTGTTTCCTTGTGTTGCTGTTCAGGCGACTGTTTGTTCTGTATGTGGTGTTTCCTGCATGACTCATTTTTGTACTTTTACTTTCCAGATTTGTATTTAGAACACGTTCCCAGATGAATCCCCCCCACCTATCCAAACTTCTCATCGGATTTACATCGATCTCAAAAACGGCCCGGAGTGAAATAAATACGGATTTCTGTGGATAGTTCTCATCCTTGAATTATTATACGTTTGAAATGAAAATTATGGTCAGGAAATCTAAGTTTTAGGGCCAGTGTGAACAAATATATGGCCTTTTTAGGGCCCATCTTCAAATTTAGGGACTTTTCAAGACACCTGTCCAAATTTAGGGCCTTTTCAAGACTGTATGAACCATGTGGAAAAAGCCTCTTTTTATCAATTTTTGTGAAAGAATTTCAAAGAAAAAACCGATGGAGAAATTCCCATTATGTAGACATATCTCAACATTTCCACCGGTCAAACATTTTTTTTGCCACAGTCTGAGAAAACGCTAAAAAGATACATCGGAGTTTGACACTAAGTAACCACAGATCGAGCGACATTTCTAGTACAGTGCAGGTCCGTCCAGTCGTTAAATATTCAACTGGTCCGAATGGTCCAGTGCGAAATAATTGATTCTACAAAAATTCCATTCATTATGCAAGCTTTTCCACTCATTTTCTCCTTCTGTCGCTCTAATATTGTTTTGTTTTTATCATTGTACTAAGTAGAGAAAGCTGCGAGCACCTTGCAACCAAGTGACTTCCTTCATAACGTGGAGGTAGGGATTGTCTCAAGTTAGGGTATTGTGATAAAACACTGTCGTTTTCGAAAAAATCGCTAGTAATTCTAATGCTTTTATTTCAGTTAAGGTTTCGTGTAAAAAATGTTTTTGTGGAAATTTATATTTTAAGGGAATATATTAACAGAAAAAATATTTGCCAAATGATTCTTAATGATACCACTTGAAACATGAAACATATATTTAATATGTCGTAAAATAGATGTCGTAAATCTTGGTTTCCCACACTAACACCACTTTTCTGTTATTTACACTCACGACGATATAATTATGCCAGTTTCAATTTGGGTTTACGGGCAGTGGAGATGACAAGAAAGAAAGGGAAAGGTAAGGAGGAGTGAAGAGAAAATATGAGGAAGAAAAAAGGCAATTCTGTCAGAAATTGAAAGAAGAGTTTACATGGTTAAACTACGTACAGTACATTCCTTGTAGAAAATATGATTTGGTTAATAGTGGAGTTTTACAGTGGGGTGCTAAATGCCAATAGGTCCATACCACAGATTAACCGTTACCTGATGAATATTGATGATTATTCATATAAGACTATGCCTACTATGAATATATATTCATATTTAGGTATCAGTTCGATTTTTAGCATATTGCTGACCAAAAAAAAAATTTTAAAAAATAAAAAAATTCCCGACCTACCGACCCAACTTTTTTTGGGCATGTAACCAGAAACATTTACCTCTTTTTTATTTACGCCTTATCATGCATACCAAATTTGAACCAAATATCTTGGAAAGTTTCTGAGACATGGACCTTAACATAAAACTTAACCAACAATGAAAACATAAAACTTAACCAACAATGAAAATTCTAAGTCGAAAAAGGGGCACAACTATGGCAAAATTAATTTTAGGGTTAACTTCTCTTGCGAAATGGGTTCCCCTTGTGCTAGTAAATATGCATACCAAATGTGAACCAAATATCTTTGATGGTTTCTGAGAAATGGATTATGGACCTTAACAAAAAGATTAACCAACGCCGACGAGAGGGTCATGACAATACCTCCACTTTTTGAAAAAGTGGAGCTAAAAATGGATTGCTACGGATACCAGCCAGGCCTTTTTCTGTCTAATCCACGGGTCCGACTATCGGACCCGTTCCCAATGACAAATATACTCTTTTTTTTCCCAATTTCAAAAAAAAAATCCCAATCAGAAATTGTAATTAAAAAATAATAATCGAAGATTGAATTTTCGATTTTCGTAAGACGCATATACCGAGATTTTACAGTAGGCGCTGACTATTAGTCATAGAAGATCGTGTATTCGGATGCCTTCGTGAGCTATCGTTAAATCCTATTGTAAGTAATGTCAACAAAAAAATGTCACACAACTCGAAATATTATCAAACCAAACTACGTAAAATCGACGCCAAAGGCTTAACAAAACTAGACTAGCTTTGGTCTAAGTCAAGTTCTACTATATCACAGTCGGAAATCCCTGTTGGCTAAACTTCTTATGAGAAAATATGACTCGGAACACGGCAGCACCAGATTGCCTCTACCTGCTGTACGTGGGATTCTCACGAGCAGTTGGGACTCGACTTTGTCTGAAAATCGGTGTGAAAGTGTTTCCTAAGCGTCAGAATTAACTACCAGCAACAATGGTGATTCCTTACTATGTCTGTCTAAAGACTACCCATGGTTGTAACTTGTACTACAATGGTTATGTCTGTGGGGTACATGTGTAAGTACTGTGAGTTATTTCTAGGGCTGTCACGGTTAGACAATTCTTAAACCGGTTAATCGGGAACGCCGAACCGAACCGTAACCGGTTAACCGCCTTGTTTATCATCAGTGTCAGACTGTATATAGGATAAAGCATGGTGCGCTATATATTCGGAAATTAAATCCTATTTGGGCCGATATAAGACTTGAAATCTGAATCTGAATGATACGTCACAGATACCAATACTGGCTTAAACCTGTTGACATCCTGCTTGACTCATTTGTTGACCGAAATCATATAACCAATTATTTCAATCTAATAGATTTATGACGAAAGTGATTTAAAGTAAGAATCGTGTTTACCTTCGAGTCTCAAATTCCGCTAGACTGGTCTACTGTAAAATTATCAACTTCCGTTACGAATGTGTACTGACTTAAAGTGAAGGTTCGAATGCCCTTCCACTTTACCGTAATGCTTGTAAAAGTAATAGTACACACTACACAGAGATGAGGAAAACTGGATAAAATTGAGAACGAACAAACATTGGTTTATTGGTAGACAAGTGTACATGATAAACCAGCCTTTAGGCAAGTGGAAGACTGTGTTACCTTTCAATTAAATTTGAGAACTAGAGACAGTTTTTTTAAAATTACAGTTACCATGTAAAAGTGATACGTAGCTCAACGTGAATTAAATGAAATAAGAAATGTTTACAGAAGATGATATGTATATGGTTTACAGCCCCGAATAATCAGATACCTGCGCTTTTCTGCATCACAGCATGTCAAAGGAAAACAAAATGACTTATTATAAATGATATTTGACAGTATAAAATAATATTTTTGGCGGTTCACGGTTAGTGAAATTTTGAACCGGTTAGAACAACGAACCGAACCGTCAACGATTAACCGAGTAACCGTGACAGCCCTAGTTATTTCCAGTCCTTTGTGCATGTTTCAGAAAACTCCATAAACCGATCAAACTAAAGTGCATTAGCACAGCAGCAGTTGAGAGGGCATTTAATGCCATGAACACTTTGTGTTCTCCTGAAAGGAGCACACTTTTGCAAACCAAACTGTCTTCTCTAATGATGATTAACTTTTTGAAGGGTATCTAGAGAAGATGTGTAATACCTTGCAAAATCCAGAAAATTTCCACTTTAATAATAAGACACTGTCTCTGTTCAGTGCAAGTATTGCTTCAATAAAAATTTAGCAAAATTGGTTTTTTGTTGTTTAATTATGCATTTATAATTTTTTTAGACATTTTATATGCACAAATCATACAGTTGTTTGAAAAATATTTCTCAAATTAACGGTTTGTCGATAACTTTTTTCCCAATTTGTCCAATTTTACGATGTGAAAATTCCCAATTTCAAAAGGTACTCTTTTCCCAAAATGGTCAGAAAAAGGGCTGCCAGCAGAACAGCGTTCACCACTGACCGGACTCTGTCGTAAGATTCATGAATATATGGCACTACGTACAATGCTATATTCAACACGATACTAGACCATGAACCATTTAAATTCTCAAGCCATTTTGGAAGAAATTGACAGTTTCGCTTCTCTTTTTCATATGTATTCTTTGTTTCTGCTATGCCCCTTCGATTTATTATACTGTCATCGCTACCACCGCCGCATTTTTATGTAAAACCGAAGTTTAAAAGTGACATTTCTTTCGACAGACGAATTTTACTTATGATAAAGCTTTCATATGTTGTTATTGTAATGAAACATAAACGAGTCTAAATTAATGCATTGAACAAACACCTTTTTTGTGACAACTTCCTCAAAGGTATTCCCTGTTCGATAGCAAAAATAGATACGAAATTCCAAGACTGGTATCCATACATCGGTCACCATATGGTGTTGTAAGGGCTAGCTAGTAGCGGGGGAAATATCATGAAGAGCAGTCTGTATCTTTGCACATGCGTACTATGTATAATCACAATTATAGATGAACCCGATGTGACCTATTTGTAAGTGGTTTGTTCTTCTACCTTATCTTTCGATCGGTATCGCGACCGGACCGGACCGGGATTTATACAAGTCGGGCTACTGGCTTAGAATTTTTGCAAGACCAGACCGACATTCAACCAGTGAATGTCTATCAAACGTAGGTTAATGTTGAGCCCTGGAGTAGTCATGAAATTTCTGTAGATCTTGGGCAAACAACTGTTCACGTATCTGGAATTACCAGGGTCTCATGGAAAATGATAGCCAAGTTATTGTACCAAACCGCGTTTTAGCCTTACCTATACATGACAATTTACAAACTTCCGTTTCAGAATTGATATGAAAGCTATACTCACTACAAACTGTTTCGACAGTCTGAGGGAGGGAATTTTTTTAGCCTAATTGAAATTTTAGTGCGCGACAAGGCACCTCCTCCAGTGAAAAAAGGGGGGGATTTTTCAGAAAAAGGAGGGAATCGCGTGAATTGCTGCAACACTGCATATCTTATTGGTTGTTATATATTTAACATACCTGCAGTCTTTGGAACGACATCTGATCTCAGCTGAAATTAAAAGAAGAAATCTAGTAGCTTTTTGCATAAAAAAACAAGACATGTTTGTGAAACACTATCCCCCCCCCCCCCCCCCCCCCCCCCCCCCAATATGACCTTAATAAGTTGACCCTAAAAATGTTCGCCACCATAAGTTGCCCATGCATGCCAAGTTTGAAACATGTATGTGCAATGGCTACAAAAGTATTGCCAATGTTAAAGTTGGGGCCAAACCAACCAACAGTCAGGGCAAAAATAATATCCCCCCCCCCCCTTTTCCAGTTTTGCAGAAGTCCCCATTATTTTTAACAAACTATATAACTAGAGTATGTTATATGTAAACAAGAGCTCAGTGTGTCAGAGCTTATGTTATTTGTAGATGTCTTGCCGACTCTAAACTAGAAATGTAAGCCAAAGGCTAACGAATACTCCCCCCCCCCCCCCCCACCCCCACCACTGGCTACTTGTCAAAACACCTATCATCAATCTGAACATAGGTGGTTGCCTAGCTGCACGTAAAATTTCCAAGTCATTTGACCTTGACCTTGGGCATGCGGGCAGTATAGGCTGGGTGTGCAATGAAAGTATGGATGGTGTTTAATGTGTATATGCAATTCCATGGCAATAGCTACAATGGTTAGGGAGATATAAGACGATGAAAAAACTGTGACAAAAAACTGCACGTAAATGTGACAACCAACTGCACATAAAATTTCCAAGTCATTTGACCTCGACCTTGGGCTTGCGGGCAGCATGGGTGGGGTTCCAAATGATAGCACAGATGGTAATTGGTGTGTATGTGAAGTTTCATGTGTATAAGTGTAGAAATTACTGACATAACACTTGAAAAACTGTGACAACCAACTGCACCTAAAAGCGTGACGGACGGACGGACGGACATGTGCGAAACATAATGCCCCCTGACTATCTCAACGGGAGCATAACAAGAGCTGTCCGCAGACAGCACGCTCCACTTTCTTTAGTGCTGGATAGTGTAGTGGAAGTCTAAGTCAGAAAGGGGAGATAACTATAGCAAAATTAATTTTAGTGATACCTGCCCTTGTGAAATGGGTCCCCCTTGTAATAGTTAACATGTATCTAACAAAGTTGAACCAAATATCTTGGACAGTTTCTGAGATATAGACCTGAACATAAAACTTAACCAACAATGAAAAATCTAAGTCGAAAAAAGGGGCATAACTATGGCAAAATTAATTTTAGCGTTACCTACTCTTGTGAAATGGGTTCCCCTCGGCCTTGTGATAGTAAACATACATACCAAATATGAACCAAATATCTTTGATGGTTTCTGAGAAAAGAGACCTTAACAAAAAGGTTAACTAACGCTGACGCCAACACCTACGCCGACGAGAGAGTCATGACAACAGCTCCACTTTTTTAACAAGAGGGCCAGAATGGCCCTGAAGCGCTCACCAGACAATCAGAGGAGAAGATTTTCAAAGTTTTCACTATATGTTTCTATAGAAAACTAGCCGGCCCTGGGGCGGGCCAATTTTGACCCCAGGGGAATAATTTAGAAAAACTTGTAGGGGACCTGAACATGATGCTATGAGCCAATTATGAAAGCTGAGATTAACCTTCCAGTTTCAGAGAAGAAGATTTTCAAAGATTTCTCAATATGTTTCTATTGAAAAATGCCCACCCCTGTGGCAGGGCCAATTTTAACCCCGAGACCATACCTAATTTATATAACTTTTGTAGAGGACCTGAATATGATTCTCTGTGCCAAATATGAAAGCTGAGAGCCTTCCAGTTTCAGTGAAGAAGATTTTCAAAGATTTCACTATTTGTTTATATTGAAAACTGCCCACCCCTGGGGCGGGCCATAATTTATATAACTTTTGTAGAGGACCTGAACATGATGCTATGTGACAAATATGAAAGCTGAAAACCTTCCAGTTTCAGACGAGAAGATTTTCAAAGATTTCACTATTTGTTTCTATTGAAAACTGCCCACCCCTGGGGCAGGGCCAATTTTGACCCCAGGGCGCCATAATTTATATAACTTTTGTAGAGGACCTGAACATGATGCTATGTGCCAAATATAAAAGCTGAGAGCTTTCCAGTTTCAGAGAAGAAGATTTTCAAAGATTTCACTATTTGTTTCTATTGAAAACTGCCAACACCTGGGGCCGGGCCAATTTTGACCCCAGGGCCATAATTTATATAACTTTTGTAGAGGACCTGAACATTATGCTATGTGCCAAATATGAAAGCCAGGAACCTTCCAGTTTCAGACGAGAAGCTTTTCAAAGATTTCACTATTTGTTTCTATTGAAAACTGCGCATCCCTGGGGCGGGGCCAATTTTGACCCCGGGGCCATTATTTATATAACTTTTGTAGAGGACCTGAACATGATGCTATGTGCCAAATATGAAAGCTGAGAGCCTTCCAGTTTCAGAGAAGAAGGTTTTTAAAGATTTCACTATTTGTTTCTTTTGAAAAGTGCCCGCCCCTGGGGCGGGGCCAATTTTGACCCCAGGGCCATAAATAATATAACTTATGTAGAGGACTTGAACATGATGCTATGTGCCAGATATGAAAGCTGAAAACCTTCCAGTTTCAGAGGAGAAGATTTTCAAAGATTTCACTATTTGTTTCTATTGAAAACTGCCCACCCCTGGGGCCGGGCCAATTTTGACCCAGGGGCCATAATTTATATAACTTTTGTAGAGGACCTGAACATGATGCTCTCTGCCAAATATGAAAGCTGAGAGCCTTCCAGTTTCAGAGGAGAAGATTTTCAAAGATTTCACTATTTGTTTCTTTTGAAAACTGCCCACCCCTGGGGCGGGGCCAATTTTGACCCAGGGGCCATAATTTATATAACTTTTGTAGAGGACCTGAACATGATGCTCTGTGCCAAATATGAAAGCAGAGAGCCTTCCAGTTTCAGAGGAGAAGATTTTCAAAGATTTCACTATTTGTTTCTATTGAAAACTGCCCACCCCTGGAGCGGGGCCAATTTTGACCCCGGGGCCATAATTTATATAACTTTTGTAGAGGACCTGAACATGATGCTATGTGCTAAATATGAAAGCTGAGAACCTTCCAGTTTCAGAGGAGAAGATTTTCAAAGTTTTACTATATGTTTCTATTGAAAACAAGGCACCCCTGGGGCGGGGTCAATTTTGACCCCAGGGGCATAATTTATATAACTTTTGTAGAGGACCTGAATATGATGCTATGTGCCAAAGATGAAAGTTGAGATCCCTGTAGATTCAGAGGAGAAGATTTTTAAAGGTTCAAATTGTTGACGACGGACGACGAACGACAAACGACGAACGACGAACGACGCACGACGACGGACAACGGGCGATCACAATAGCTCACCCTGAGCACTTTGTGCTCTGGTGAGCTAAAAAGTGGAGCTAAAAATGACAAGATGTTCAGCAAAGAGGAAGAATAATTCAGAATTCAGAGATATAAGACCCTTTCATGAGGTTTTATCCACACAACATATTTTTCTCACATTCTAAATACAATTAGTACATGTGTAAATTGAAAGCAATGCCATGGCCCCTAACCGGTTGAACTCTGTCACAATTTAACGAAAAGCATTTATGTGCTGCACATTCATACAAGAACCTGTATATCATACTTATTGATTCAAATATATCACTTCTAACATGTAATATTCAATCCAAGATCAATTACAAACATAAATAAAGCAACTTTTACCAAACACATTGTCAAGTCAAAAAAGAGAGATAAGTCTGTTAAAATTCATAGAAGTGTTATGGCTGCTGCCAATGTCATCCAATAAGTTGCACTATATGTTTCTATTGAAAACTGGCTACCCCTGGGGTGGGGCCAATTTTGACCCGAGGGGCATAATTTATATAACTTTTGAAGAGGACCTGAACATGATGCTATGTGCCAAATATGAAAGCTGAGAACCTTCCAGTTTCAAGAGAAGATTTTCAAAGTTCTCACTATATATTTCTATTGAAACTGGCCACCCCTGGGGCGGGGCCAATTTTGACCCCAGGGGCATAATTTATATAACTGTTGGAGAGTACCGGTACCTGAGCATGATGCTATGTGCCAAATATGAAAGCTAAGAACCATCCAGTTTCTGGAGAAGATTTTGAAAGTTTTCATTATACACTGGAGATCCGTTATAACGCGGACCGTTTTACCGCGGTATCCGATATAACGCGGGTAGTCTGTGTCGCCGAAATTTTTTTTGTAAATACCTCATTTATAGTAATATGATTGAATATCGCAATGAAACTTAAAATAAACTTAGGTAAACTTATCCGCCCGCAGCAGGCTAAAGGATGAAAACAAACACCGGTCCCTACATAAACAATTGAAGACAATCTTACGTGTGAAAAACTGACAACTGTCAACTCGTATATATGCCGCCATGAATGTAATACACACAGCTGATTACCGGTTCCTACTATGCGCATGGCGGGAACCAGTAAAATCTTAACTGCATAACTTTCATTACAAAGTAATTGTGTGTATAATTGAGAGACGCATATCTGAATTTTTTCACTGTCAAAGCCACAAAAGTTCGCACTTTAATTATGAAAATCAAACATCATTAGAAGTATAAACCCCTAACTCTCAGTGCGGGGTTGGAGGTTATATGCTAATACAGAAAAGGGTGTGTACCCTTTGACCAATCAAATGAAATTTAAAACCCCAACAAATCACACGCGACATCACATGTGACCTTTCATTTTCTGAAAACAGTGACAGCCATGTTTATTGTTTTACACAGCAGGTTTAATCGGATTAGGGGTTTGACAGGCCCAGAGGCAATTACATCCCTTCAACAGGCTTGTATTATGAAATGTACTTGGTTGCTTGAAAACATACACGATTTTATTTGTAATTTTGTATAACCCTTTCCCTCATACAAACGTGTTTTCACGCATTTGCAAACAGAGTAGACCCAGATCAGACGGCTCCTATCAGGGTCTACTCTGTTTGCTAACAGAATTTGAAAGAGCTATGTGAGTGGGTGGGGAAACAAAGTAAACAAGTCTGTTTCGTTCGAAATTAGTTTATTTTAGGAAGATGGGGAATTATGTAAGTACCCAGATAAAAAAAAACCTCGTTACAACGCGGTTCCGTATATAACGTGGGTTGAATTTTATGTCCCCCCAGACCCGCGTTGTAACGGATCTCCAGTGTAATTATGTTCCTATAGAAAACAATGTACCCCTGGGGCGGGGCCAATTTTGACCCCAGGGACATGATTTATAGAGTACCTGAGCATGTTGCTATGTGCCAAAGATGAAGGCTGAGAACCCTGTAGATTCAGAGAAGATTTTTAAAGGTTCAAATTGTTGACGCCTTACAACGCACATCAGGCGATCACAAAAGCTCACCCGGAGCACTTTGTGCTCTGGTGAGCTAAAAAAACGGAAAACATTGGAAGGGAACTAAAAGGGGGAGATAACTCCTGAAGTGGTGGTCAGATCATAATGGAAATATGCGGTGCACAGGTTTATATGGTCATATGGCTATACATTAACTTTCAACAAAATAGAAGCAAAACCAAGGTTGCCACAAACCAGGGGACACAAAATTCCCTGACAATTCCCTGACATAATTTCAAATTTCCCCGACACATTTTATCGCGAAATTTGGTCTTTCTGTTATAATTTCTGTAATATGTTACGGATGTTTTAAAATATATAACATTCATTCTCATGTTTTCAAAATTCCCAGACATTTGCCTCTATTCTCAAATTTCCCCGACAGTTCTTAAAATTCCTCGACCTTGAAAAAAGTTAAATTTCCCCGACGCGTGGCAACCCTGAAAACTGTAGAAGGCCGGACAAAATTGTGTCCACGGACTGACAGACAAACGGACAACCTGATTCCAGTATAACCCCCCCCCCCCTCAAACTTCATTGTGGGGGTAGAATAAATCTTATATATACAGAGTTCAAACAGACTTGACACTCAAATTCCATATTTCCATGACAAAAACAAATTTCCATGATGTGTGCCTCCTGCAATGATTTTAACCCTTC
Organism: Azorinus chamasolen; assembly: GCA_963576725.1. NCBI lineage: Eukaryota > Metazoa > Mollusca > Bivalvia > Cardiida > Solecurtidae > Azorinus > Azorinus chamasolen. The sequence goes on along the minus strand of OY755236.1, from coordinate 43,386,506 downwards.
GCTTGCTGAATTTTAAAATACATTTCTCAATCTTTACCCATGCCCTGTTGTATAATTACATATATCTTCACTGTGTACAAGCATTTCGCTGTGCAATCACTGCTGTCGAGTGCACTGGTTGCACGATCAACTTGTAAATAGTGCAGACCCTGATGAGACAGCTCCTGCAGGAGCTGTCTCATCTGGGTCTTCACTATTTACAGGTAGGTATATTGACGTGAAGAGCAAGCGAAGGGTTAAGCTTGCAAACTGAATTCTGTGATAGAAATGAATGCTATGAACAATTATTTATTTCTGCTTATGTAGGTATATTAAGCAAGTACGCCAGTTTCAATTTTTTCTATCTCTTGCCTCTTTTCCTTAGCTGTTTGTCAGTCTTTGTACAGTTTGTTGTATAGATTGTGGATTATACCGACACATTCCTTTGCTGGGCCGCAAAATTTAATGCTTTGTTGACCTTGACGAATCAGAGGTACGTTCATTATAGCTTATGCAAACAGTGTTTAGCTACTAGCCCGTCTGCTAGTCTGGGAACCGTCTGATCAGGGTCTACTCTGTTTGCAAATGCGTGAAAACACGTTTATATGAGGGAAAGGGTTAAAAGACACAAACGTGTCTACAAACACCTTGTGTAACTATGAATATGTTAGGTATCATATTATTATTATTATTATTATACCACATTTATATAGCGCTCTTTTCACACGGGATAATAATGTGCGTTCAAAAGCGCTGTACATGGATGAAATCAATAATCGGAACGAACCGCATGATTATCTATCCAGACAATGAAAGATTTACAATAGATGTGCAATAAATATAAAAATCACTAGCCGGACGGTCAGTGAAGGATGTACAAAAAATATACAATAGATATGAAATCATAAACCGGAAGGAACGGCATGGTCGTCCATCCAGTCAATGAAATGTATGCAATATATATACAATAAATATAAAATCACTAACCGGTAGGAACCACATGATTATCCACCCGGTCAATGAAAGATATGGAATAGATATACAATAAATGTATAACCACTAACCGGTAGGAACCGCATGATTATCCACCCAGTCAATGAAAGATATGCAATAAATATACAATAAGTATAGAATCACCAACTGGTAGGAACCACATGATTATTTATACCAAGTCGGTGAATTATAAGCAATATATATACAATAAATATGATATACAATAAATATGAAATCACTAACCGGTAGGAACCACATGATTATCTATTCGGTCAGTGAGAGATTGATTCCTACAGCATATCCCAAGGGCTGCAATGGCAAAAGAATCGTAAGGTATGAGAATTGATGATTATAAGCTACTTTCCCTAAACTGTCCTAGTAGTATATGTTGAAGAAATGTGTTTTCAGAGATCTTTTGAAACATGCCAGTGAGCTTGCATCTCTAATGCCTGATGGCAGAGCATTCCAGAGTTTTGGAGCTGCATTCATGAAACTTCTCTCACCGTATTTTCTCTCACCATATTACTATTACAGTACTATTGCTTTCTACTCAAATTAACCATCAACAGGGTTACAGATAAGCTTTTGCATTAATTGGGTATTTACTCCATACTTTTTCAAAGAATTGGGTATTCAGAATTTCAATTGAAAGTAGAAAATTCTACCAAAACATGTGTCTAGGACGAGATGTTGCAATCGGCTATACAAGTGCAAAATACGATTGACACGGAAACAACATGCAAAACAACTCGGGATTATTTTGGGAACACCTACCGGCAAGATTTTAAAAGAAAACGGAAAGTTATCCATTATTTGTTTTCTCCCTGTCATTTACGCTTCGACGGCAGCCATTTTGTACATGTATGCAATGTACATAGCCGGTTGCAACATCTCGTCCTAGACACGTGTTTCATTAGAACTTTCGACTTTGAGATGTTCTGCATCTAAAGCACAGCTACGTACCATGGAAACCTATACATCTTTGGAAAGAAAAATGTAAATACTACTGATTGGCACATAGCTTTGCTTGCTAGGTCAAATATTGGCGATACAATCGGGGTTTGTTTGAGGCCAGTCAAAATGAGACCGTGAATATGGCAAGCGGAGTTCCATCCCTTTTCTTATGTATATCCTAGATTCCTATATTTCCGTTATTTCCTATTATTCCGTCCGCATCACAAAAGCGCATGATAACATGCGTGCGACCTGCCTACATAATCACCGAAAGTGTTTTCCGATTGTCAATAAAGCACTTTCAGATACAGACCCGAAAAATGAAGGAAAAAGCAGGCAAGTTGAATGAAACTTTAAAGAAAAATATTATCTTTAAAGAAAAATATTATTTTTAACAAAAATATAAACATTCTCATCACGTGACACTATTTTTCTGACAATATTCCCCAGAAACATCCATTTTTCAAAGCTTTAAAAAACTCATGTCAAATTTTGTACAAGGGAGTCTGTTATCAGACGGCATAGTACATTTCTTTGCCCACACTGTACTGAATAAAATGCCCCAGTTACACAAGTATCTAAATTGTCAATATGTTGGTATTTCTTTAATTTTGAGTGTTATCTGTTTAGTTGATTCTAATCTGTATGTTTCCAAGTATTTTTTAAATTCAATTCTCAGTTGACACTTTTTGCAAAATAACATTAAATTTTGAATTTATAAGGCTGATAATTCTGTCTTATTTTGTTCATGGTGCTTTTAAAAATGACTGATTAATACATATTTCAACATGACTCAAAATGTTTCTTAGAAAAAAAGAACCGGCATTTGGTTCAATTGTTGGGTTATTTGTTTACTTTAACCCCTTCACTGCCGTGTACCTGAACACCCTATGTGCCGGGATCTACTTCAGCGCATACTCGGCAGACCTACCAGCCTACATAAAATTTATCATAACTTTACTAATAATCACGTAATATGCAACAATTTTTCGCATGCTGCTTCAAAAAACTTATTTCAATACTTCCTGAAAGTTTCATTGATATATTACAGAGATGCTGCCAGGATTTCAATTTGGTGGGGGATTCCCCCCCCCCCCCCCCCCCCATCAAATTAAAAAAAAAAAGAAAAGTGGGGGAAGTTAACAGGCAGTAGTTATTACTAGTTAATGCATCCATTTACATTTGTAAGTAAACATATTAGATCTAGTTTTCTTACTTTCAACACACAAAGACACATGTCTATTAATTCTCAAATATCCCTTATACATAATGGGCATTTTCTCCAACTTTGATCCAAGCCATTGAATTTTTGAATATCTAAAAGATTTGAATAGAGCTAGATTCTTTTGCTGTGGTAATATTTTCAATTGCAATACCGGCAATATAGGAAGCTGTTCTCATAGCACTTATCAATGCCTCGGTCCTTTCATCTAATTCTGACACCAAGTTTTAAACTTTTAACAACTTACTTTCAAAGACAATGTTATGTGATCGGCAGACTCAGTCTGTCTTATTAGAGATGATGTGCGGTAGTTAACGCATCCATTTGCACAAGTGAACATGTTGGTTTTCTTTCTTTCAACACACAAAGTAAAAGTATATTTCAAAACTTTGTTCACCGATGATTTGAGACAAGATAGCTGATATTTTGTGGTCCTTCCATTTTTTTCAGATTGGACGTTTTCTTCGGATCATCATCATGCTCATTTTTCGAATCCGAAATAGCTGGAGGCTTTTTAATTTTCTGCTTGCATCTCCAAGGTTTCCATAGATGAACTCACCATGGGGCGAAAGAACTCACTTATTTCTCTTTTATTGCTAGACATTTTTTGTTGTCTGCAGCATGCACAAAATGTCGGGAAAGTAAACCGGAAATGGTGTACATAGGCGTTTCCCTGCATCATTCGTTATTTAAATATAGATTTTTCAAAATGCGGGAACCAGTGTCAATTGTCAATTACAGGTATCCTTCTAGGGAGTTATTGATCAATGCGAGACCGCTAAAAATAGGATTTGAGGTATTCCAACTTCAGTGCTATTTGCGATGCCGATAGCCCGATACAGACCTTTCTGTTTGGATTTATTTTGCACGCACTGGACAATATTTTTTGAGGGAAAATCATTTTGACTGCGGGATAATGCCCTCACCATTTTGAGAAAAAAGGGGGACCGAGGCAAAGATAAGCGGGATCCCGCACATCCCGCACCCTGACAGCATCTCTGATAGTATCACCGTTTCTATGCAAAACCACAGTATAAATGTTCCACAATGACTTACCATTAGATTTAATAGGAATTTAATAGGAATCTGTGTTAACTTTTGATGAAAACACGTATTTTCTTCCCATTACACATATTACATATAAGGGAAACCATTCAAAATAACTGTCACTGCAAATGTAAAGGATGAGTTGCTTCCCTTACTCCATAACATAAATTTACTGCAATTTAACATAGATCGTAATAAACCCCGAGTCTATCTCGGGTTATAGCACACAGGATACACTTCTTGCCCGAGAGAGGCTCAGGGTAAGGCAGCGAAGGGGTTAAGTGTTATTTTCCGTTAGAAAAATACTTTTTCTCAATATTCCTTCAAGGGAGCTCCTCGATGCATTTGAAGTAATTGTTTGCTAAGGGCTATTCCAGGAAAATCTCCCCAGGGGGTTAGGAACGACAGTCTAAATAAGGGGTACCACCAATAGAATTTTCATTATTTTTACCCCACCACCAAGAGAATAAAAATTCATAATATACCCCCCACCTAGAATTAAAATTACCCCCCCCCCCCCCCACCCCCAATAAATAAATAAAATAAAATATATATAATATAATGAAGAGATAAATAACTAAAACACTTATAATAAATGCATTTAGAGAATCATGAAGATTTTACAGAAACTGATTCTGTCAAATGTTTACAAATTTGTAACAATGGTTTATATTTCAATATTTAATTTTACATTATTAGTGCATGTCATGTGAATAATCTATACTTTTACATTTATGCAATTACTTTTTGTCAAGCCAACTTGCAAACCCAAATGGTGTGGTACTCTATTGATTCGTGCATTGTGAAATCACGTAGTTTTCTCAACAGAGTTTATTTCCGTGACCTACTTTTTGTCAATAGCCTCTATGAAAAGGGCTCGTTAATATATAAACCTTTCTGCAGACCCTTTCATGGCCATTTATGGGACCATCTATCAAAAGGTGACGGGTCAAAACGGCCAAGTTCCAAAATGACCCTATACTGAAACGGCTCGGTTTAACCGGATCAAAATGGCCCAGTTTATATGATATTTGCTGTATATTTGGTAGTGCTATATAAATATCCATGTTTAATTGGTTGAATAACGTCCCTTATATTTAATGTTATAGTGTATTCATATTGTGTTAGACATGTGAATGAACACGAATTTTATATTTATAGCAGCCCCGAGACACAAAATTAGCATTATTGACACCCAGAGGTATCGTCTACGATGTAGAACAGGGTCTACACTACACGACACAGTATAAACATGTTAATCTATTTATCTAATTATTTTTTTGCACAATATACAGTACTTAGGCAAGTAATTAATCAACTAATCTGGATTTAAGCTAAAAGACGTGCGCCTTTAACCCTTCGCTTGCTATTCACGTCAATATACATACCTGTAAATAGTGAAGACCCAGATGAGACAGCTCCTGCAGGAGCTGTCTCATCAGGGTCTGCACTATTTACAAGTTGATTGTGCAACCAGTGCACTCCACAGTAGTGGTTGCACAGCGAAATACTTGTACACAGTGAAGATATATGTTATTATACAACAGGGCATGGGTAAAGAAGGAGAAATGTAATTCAAAATTCAGCAAGAGAAGGGTTAATATGCAGGATATGGTCCTGTTCAAAGACAGTGTCAATTATCGAGTTAAGGAATTTCTACATGTATGAATTTCAAATATACATGCATATTAACATTTTAATTACCCGTATCTATTACAGTAAATGTACAGTCGGCTGAGCGGTCATTCGGACTGAAAGTAGATTAATTTACTAGGTACTTTACTTTATTACTTATTATGAAACATTTATCGAACATATTTGGTGTTACCAGTGTTTCTGCCAGCTCCGATATTTTGGGGGTCATGCTTGACCCCATGTTTAAAAATCTGGGGGTCATTTGAAATTTTTGTGGGTCATACCCTAAAATTAAACATTGACATGTATGATTTATGAAATGATGTTTGAAGTGTTTTTTAATATACTGTTCCTTAAAGTAGTGGCCTCCACAGCTGCCCTATGTTGATTTGAGGCTAAATCATAAATTCAAACAAAGAGTTGAGTGGTGAAAGTTGGTGCAGCCATATTGTTAATGGATTGTCTTTCCCCTCATTGGTGCATACCTTACAAGTCAATATATTACAGTCGTAAGAAAGCCATGATTTTTCATTCAGCCATTCCTGGTGAATTTCCCGTTTAGACAAATTAGGGTTGCTTTTTCAGACATGGTGACGGACTTTTCACTCACCGACTTTTCACTCGCCGAACTCGGCAAATTATCAGTTGAAGTAGATTTGGTCGGGGAACTAGCCCCCTATTTCAGCGGGTAAATCATCTCTTTTATCACAATAATTGTCTATGTGACAAGATGATTCTTCCCGAAAGAAGGCTGTCACGGAGCAGATGTTGTGTGTATTTCTTTTCGCGGAATATGACTGTATCAACACACTCGCCTAGACGCTTATATGTCTTTGATAATGAATAAGCGTCTACTGACCCGGATCGGGTTGGGCACGACTAAAACCCGGTACAATGGGACACGGAATTCGCGACTTTGAATAATTCGGCGACGAAAAATTCCTGCGTCAAGGAAAACGCAGTCCGAATTTCATTGCGTCAAGGCCGAAAAAAGTGTGTCAAAAACGCAGAAAACGCACACTCGCGGAAACACTGGTGTTACACTTTTATACGTGTTCGTTGAAAATACATTTCTTATATCAAAATGAAAACTAACGTAGAAGTATCAATTATACTGATATACAATATTTCCCTACTAAATTTATATTAACGATCACTAAGCAAAGATAGGCTGTTTTGACTCGGCTAAAATTTGGTCTTGGGGATAAAGTGGGCCGTTTTGGACCGGGCAGTCATGGACCGAGCCATTTTGACCCGCATTCTATCAAAACATTAAATTGGATGCTATTTGTCCACCATTTAAGAAAACGCCATTATGTAAGCAATGGTCATATTTAGTTTTCAATTGCGCTGTATAATCAAAGATTTCAAAATAATAATTGTTACGAATTTTTATCATAACAAATTTAGACCAATAAAAAAAAATGCAAAATGAATTTTCTTGCCTGGAAATGCTGTTTTGATACTGACCAATTAGAGCACACAAATCAATAGGAAGTAGGTCAAAATTTCATAGCAGGCGACTCGATTTAATTAGCAAGTAAAATTTACACTTTTGATGATTTTCTTCTGAAAATTTATTATTTCAAGATGAGTAAATGTTTTAAAAGATTACTATATCCTCGATTCCTATATTTCCGTTCTTTCCTATTATTCCGTCCGCATCACAAAAGCGCTTGATATGGCGCGTGCAACCTCTCTACGTCATCGCTCAAAGTGTTTTCCGATTGTAAATAAAACTCTTTTAGATACAGAGCCGAAAAAGTAGGGAAAAAACAGGTAAATTGAATGAAACTTTAAAGAAAAATATTATTTTCAACAAAAATATAAACATTCTCATCACATGACACCATTTTTCTAACAATATTTCCCAAAAATAATCCGTTTTTCAAAGCTTAAAAAAATGACAGATGCTGCGGAAACGTTCAGGCAGGTCCTTATTACGTGCCAAGCAAATAACACGTCACAAGTATACTGTTCAGCAAAACTTAGGGTTCATGTTATGAACATGACTCGAGTCAAATTTTGTACAATGGAGTCTGTTATCAGACGGCATAAATACATTTCTGTACTGAATAAAATGCCCCAGTACACATCTAAATTGTAAATATGTTGGTATGTTTGAGTGTTATCTGTTTAGCTGATTGTAATCTGTATATTTCAAAGTATTTTTTAAAATAAATTCTCAGTTCAGGGTCCGAATTTAGGCTAAAAACTTACTGGCATTATTTTGCCAGTTGCAAAAAAATAAACTGGCAAAATCAAATTTCAACTCGCATTTTCAATATTACTATGCATTATTTATAATCCTTTTCTTAAAAGTTGCACTGGCAAAAAATTGCAAGTACCAAATTTTGGTACTTGCAATTTTGAAATTTTACTTGCATTTTGCCAGTATGCCAGTTTAAATTCGGACCCTGCAGTTAACACTTTTTGTAAAATAACATTTGAATTTATAAGGCTGATAATTCTGTCTTATTTTGTTGATGGTGCTTTTGAAAATGATTTCGATTAATACATAGTTCAACATGACTCAAAATGTTTATTAGGTGTAGTGAGTGTCTGGGACTTAACCTTTCTTGTGCAGTATATATTTGACCCAGTTGTGCTCAAACACCTTTGAGTGGGAGATTATGACGTCATAGGAACGGCAATATAGGAAACATGGGAGGCTGCATTTGCAGCATTGAGTGGGTTAAAAGAACCGGCATTTGGTTCAATTGTTGGGTTATTTGTTTACTTAAAGTGTTATTTTCCGTTAGAAAAATATTTTTTCTCACTATTCCTTCAAGGAAGCTCCTTGTTGCATTTAAAGTAATTGTTTTTATGATAATTATTTTGCTAAGGGGAACGGTAATACAGGAGAAGGGGATACAACTAAAAAAGACTTAGACTGCACAACTGTCATACTCATAATATAATTTAAACTTTAAGGAACACGAATCGCCAAGAATAAGAGCATAATCAATGGCTTCGACCCAGACTGGATTTTTTTTTACATTGGCTGGCCATTTAGGGATCCAAGACTTCAGACCCCTGTGGAAATACAGCATAAATATTTTGCAGCTAAATGGGTAAAATAAAGAACCATTTCTTTAAAAAAAAAAAAGTCCACACACTTCAAAATCTATCATTTTTTTTATGAATGTTGATGATTTTACAGTAAAATGCAACTAGATAAAATAAGTTTTAAGAAAAATGATTTTTTTTCTCTCACAAAATGTCACACCTTATTCGCTTTAAATAGCCTTTAGGCCCTATTATGTTGGGGCCGAAACGAACAAGTGGCCAAAACGGCTTAGGTCCGAAACGACCAGACACCCTTAGATACATATAGGCATGTATGATTTAAACCATCTACAGTAATATAAATTTATAACACCGCATAAAATAAGTAAAGACTCATACTTCCATGACGATCCTGCCAGCCGCCGAACCGCCGATTGTCATATCGAAATACACCTTTGGTAGCGTCATTATTGCCGATATTCTGCTTCTTTGCCGGTCTCAAGCGGGAAATGGGAAGGGCAAACTACAAATTTATCATTTTATCGCGCATGCCCGAAAACACCGGAACGGTGGGTTAGCGTCCCGTAAAATATGCAAGTCGCAAGTATGTATATATGTCTCTGACTAGTTCGCTCTACAATATTGTTCAGAAGCTACATTCAGTAGAAAACAAATAGCAGAACACAATCTAGGAGCCAGACTAGCTGTAAATACACACTTCGATATAGATCTACAGAGTATTGAACATTTATGTTGAATATAATTTTCTTTTTATCATGTATCGTCCACTTCCCTCTTATCGAACCTCACCTTGCATTCGAACCTTTCAATGTTTTGGGTTTTATGCGCATACGGTAGTGCACACAACGTCATCAATTCGTGTGTACCGGTGCTTTATATTGATAACAACACGCAATAACTGTGAACGGGAAATATGCGACAAAAACAGGTAATTACAGTCTATTTTTCCTGCAAATACGCTAAAAATGATAAAATACTTAATACTTTATTCAATCAAATCAGAAAAATATAGTATATCAACATAAATTTAGAAGTTTACCGACACTGAAAATGTTTTGACAGCTCTCCTCTTCGGCTGCTGCTGCTGCAAAGGTCACTTGACCATGGTGAAAATCATGTGACTGTATTTATACGTTACAGTTCAAAAATTCTATTCCATTGAATCTTTGACAGATTTTTTTTAAAAAAAAAATCCTTACATTTATCAATTATTTTCAATTTATATTTCAGCTACATCCAACAATACTCACGCCCACTAGCACCGGCTTAAGCAGTATTCAATTTTTCAAAACTAATGACATCAAAACTAATGAACCTGAAGGGTCAGAAATTATAACAAAACTGAGAATGAAGTAAGAGGCAACTCTTTATGGCCGCCCCACAATCACTTAACAGCTGCTTTTGTGAAGTACATTAATTCTGAAAGTAGTAGATCCTTCAAAAGTAAAAGTAGCAATGCAAAACGAGACATTTAGCTAATGTCCAATGTTAAAATTTAATTAGTTAAAATTATTGACTGTTTTGGATCGGACTTTTTGAACTGCACTGTAAATTTTAAAAGGTTCGGTAAGCAGGTGAACTTTTTTGTGACCGCCATTTTGTTTTGGCTGTTGGGGTGGTGGGGAACACTGGATGATTTTTGGATTGTTAGATGAGGAAAAAAATACTATACTATTTCAATATATTTATAAAAGATTATTTTGAATTGATGATTTATTACTTTCTTCATTATTCACGGTAAACGTGTTCTGATCTTGGTCAAATATTAAGAGGTTCGATAGACGGTGAGACCACGCTAACTCCAAGAAAAATGGAGAAAATGAAGAAAAAGAAAGATTGCTAAAGCGGTTTCGTCCCCTGAATGAAAATACATAGAGGATCTTACATGAGTGTTCTTGATTATTGGATTTATTAAATGAGTCTTTTTAAAACGATAAAAAAAAAACTCGCTAAAGCTCGTTTTTTATCGTTTTAAAAAGACTCATTTAATAAATCCAATAATCAAGAACACGAATATAATGTATAACATAACACACACAAATGTTATTTGCAGCCAATATTTCAGCAGTAACGTGGATTGTTACAAATTCTCCTTACATATAGAAATGATGAATGAAAGGTGTTATTAGGTTCGCTAGGTAACTGGGACAAAGTAGGTCCAAATTTTCCAAGTTAAATGAAGACCCACATACAGTCGCCAACACGTCTGACACTCACTGTCAATGGGTTTCAAAATGCGCCTTCGTTTTGGTATATAGTAAGCCCTTCATTAGTGCTGTATACACATGGACATGGACATTTCCACCGAGAAACAAAAATCTCGATTCAAGTTCAGTGAAAATGTTTGAAATGGACAAAAGATTCAATACGAACTGATGCATAAAATGTGTTGGAACAGGAAGAAGATTTTCGCGATCAGCTGAGTATAGCATATTTGAAATATGTTTGTGCTGTGCTGGATTCAGATGACTATAGTTGTTGATTGACGAGATATTTTTAAGAGTAGAAATCTGCATAAACAAAAGGACATGCGGTGAAGAAAATGCAAAGTTGTGGAGGCATTTTCTATGTAGAATGGATTGTATGGGTCAGAGTAGCTGGTAGGTCACTTTTGGCATAGGCCTACATTTTGTATATAATTACCGACAGCGATTACAATTTGTATTTATTTATCGAAATTAAGGCGCAAGTGCCAACAATCCTTTGCCATCTATCGTGACTCAATCGTTGACAGGTAGGTCACCGTCCGCCAGTTTGTTTGTTTTGACAGCGCGTATGAATACAGTTCGGTCGTTCGAATGTTATTCACTAGTGAATATATGCCCGTGAATATCAAAAAAATAAATGATAGTGTTACGTCACGCTGAAGCCACGAGTTATGTTATAAATGCAAGTACGAACTACGTGACGTCATGTTGGCATGCAGTGACGCATGTTGGCATGCAGTGACGTCATCGACTTTTACAACATAACTTGAGTTAATCCTTTTATATGGACAAATCGTTGAGACAAATGTTGGCAAATGTGTTAATTTGATGTTTATGTTTAATTATGCCTTTTTCGTCCTTCTGTTTTCCTCCTATTGGCTGAACAAAACTTTCATCCCAGTGGGGCCAGTACAAATGCACTATACCTCACAAAATACAGCGTCGACGTGGAAAATATGCTAGTAGGAAGTGACTGTATTTGGCGACGTTGCATGATAAATATTGTAAAGGAGTGCATAACATCATATTGAAAACCCAGTGGGAAAATGCACTCGGCTAAATCAAAGCAATATGGACCAAGACAATGCTTTGATGTCAATACGAAACTTGCAGCAGGTATGAAATAGATCTGCTGTATAATCTCTTTAATTTATTTATGTTATGTTAAATAATGACATTAAATATTCATTTTATCTTTGATCCATTTATCCGTTGATAACATATTTATTTATGCCGATCATTATCGATAAAACGATATGTTTGTACTGTGTGTAGGCTAGAACCAGTCATCCTGTTAGCTTAGTCGGTAGAGCACTGTGTTAGTGTTACGAGAATCACGAGTTCGATCCAGGGGGGCATGCGCATTTCTTTACCCTTTTTTTCAGCGGCTAGCTGTCTATTTTCACTTTTGTTCTAGTTTTCCACCAATGAGAAACTATGTTACATTGTAATTTGCATATGACCTAGGAGTATTTACAGTAAACTGTATTTTCATTAGAGAAATACCTTGACTGGCATACAACCTTTTTATATTCCTCTACACATTGCCAAACTAGGTAAAATTCTGATATACAGTCTGCTAACGTGTCGAATTTCCTGGGGTAATTATTACGATATTGCAGTTATTTCAAACACCATGTTTTATGATAATTAGCTGCTTCGGCCTCGCAAATTGAATTCAATGCAATAACAAGACGAATACTGATGCAAGGCATTGGATCGCCGGGAAATTTGTGTACAAGGAAGGTTTTTAATAAGGAACTGTTTTGTTAAGACAATTGAAATACAACATTTCATTAAAAACTTAACGAAATGTGTAGCCTCTAGAGTGTAATGACGTAGTGACCTAGTTTCGAACCCGACATGATCCATATTTGAACTTGACCAAGATTGCATGTGGACAAACATTCTGATAAAATTTCAGTAAGATCTGATAACATTTGTAGCCACTTGATGTGGTATCTCAACGGACAACAGACGAGGGACATCCAACGATCCTAAAAGCTCAGCATGAGCACGTCGATCGTGCTCTGGTGAGCTAAAAAATGAGGATAAATCAAAGACCTATATATACTATGGCATGCTGATAAAGAACTCTGTTGCAAACTGTAACAAGTAAATACCTGGTAAAATTATTATGATATATGCATTGTTGGAAGTATCACATGAAACTTGACACAAATATCTAGGGCGGTCATTGATTGGTTCAGAGGCATATTGACGATACCAAAACGTAAGAGGGTAAAATTTTTATCCCGTCTCTACAGCCGCTAGTGACGTAATAAAGGGGTAGCATTTTAAAACTGAGTTTATATGTACAGTAGAGGTTTATTTGTATAGTAGGTGTAGGAATTTCTTCTTACAACAGGAACTATTTTTAATTTTTCTACAAATTTGTTTTACCAAAAATAACGTATAAGTTGAAAGAAAAAACACTTAATATGGATAATTATCATTAACTATCCCAGTAAAAACCCAAACCGTCATTAAAAAAAATAGAAAGGAAAAAGAGAGAAAAAAAAAATTCGTCAGCGGGTGAGAATCGAACCAGGGCTGACTGCACGATAGGCGACCGTGGTAACCACTACGCTATCAGACATACTTCAAGGGAAATTGAAGATGTATATAAAGTTATCATGCTACTATATTGACGACTTTTTTAAATAAAAATAAATAAAACAATAAAACTTCATTAAAACATTTAGGCAGAGTCTATTACCACGTAATTACGTGTCCTTAGCGGGTGCTGGAGAAATCGCCTAGTGACTAAATCGCCTACAATTAGATATATAGTAAACCAATTGGAGAAATCGCCTAGAAAGCAATTATATAGTGTTTGTATTTCGCACCTATGGTACAGGTAGTGATAACATGACAGAACTATAAAGCACATTTGTAACAAGAATAAATTGTCCTGTTGTGCTGTTTTCCAGAACAAGATGACCAAGATTTTACGATAAGTGCAGCCCCTGATCAATTACCTGGAATTTGACAGCCCAATATTACAGGGATGGATAATTATATACCGAATATTAGCAGAAAGTGAAAATGTTATACGCACGGAACAAATTATAATATGAATCTTACTTCTTGTTAGATGATCCGGATCCAATAAATTTTCGAATTTAAGCAATATTAGTTATTACAAAATGTCGGTTACCACAGTAAAAAATAAAATTGTTTTATCAATAAAAAAATATCTACGTAAAGTGTGTATTGTTAACCCTTTATTTCACAAAAAAACATCTTTACACATGTATGTTGGAAAACAGAATAGACCCAGATCAGACATCTTTGTAGGAGCCATCTGACCAGAGTCTGCTCTGTTTACTTATGGAATTTTATCCGTTTCTAATATTTACTGGACCCATGCAGATCCTCTGACATGAAGTAAGACTCATATTATAATTGCTTCGAACATAAGGCAGTTTTGGTATGTTGTGGTCAGAGGCTACACTGATCATTCAAAACTATTCATTACAACCTGGAAAACAATACCACAAAACAATTTCATCTTGTCGGTGGTCTGTGGAATTATTCATTTCCTATAAAGTGACGTATCGCGGGATCAGTACTTTGCCAGTCCTTTGCCCATTATAATAATTCTATTTTCTACTGTGATAACAGACAGTTTTTATTAAATAATATTGCTATTCAAATATTTGCTGGATCCAGATCATATTACAGTAAGTAAGACTCATGACATTTTCTCTCTCTACAAATTCGCCATAACTATTGATATATCATTCAAATCGCTCTTTTTCCATTTTCTGTCAAATTCTATGTAGTGATCAGGGGTTACACTGATTGCATCCAGATCATCTGACTAGACATAAGACTCATGCTATAACTTGTTCTGTGCCTATGTCATTCATAGTTTCTGCATAACTATTATAATTATCGCTCATTATATATAAATATTTTCTGTCAAATTAATTCTATGTAGTGATCAGGGGCTACACTGATCAATCAATGCTGGTCATCTTGATCTGGAAAATAATACCACAGAGCAATTTAATCTTGTTACAAACATTCTTTATAGTTCCGTCATGTTATCTGTCCTGTACCATAGGTGCGAAATACAAACACTATATAATTGCTTTCTAGGCGATTTCTCCAATTGGTTTACTATATATCTAATTGTAGGCGATTTCGTCACTAGGCGATTTCTCCGTAAACCGTCATTAGCAAGTCATCTAAAACCACGTATGCACATAATAATCACCTTTTCATGAAAATCACCCCCATCTCAAGAAAGTTTCCGGCCTATATATACAAATAGTCTTATTATAAAAGAAGAAGAAAAAGTTAGAAATTTATTTTACTTTTAATGTGTTACATGAATAAATGAAAGTCTGTTATTGTATAAAACGAAGAAATGGACGATTTTTCAAAAAAATTTTACTATAATTTGAGATGTCTTAGTATCACGTAAGTAGATCAGTACAGTGCTTAGTGCCACGTATGGCCTTTTAATACCTTATTATGTACAGTTTTGCTCCAGTTTTGTTGCAAACAGAAGAAAAAAAATTGTATTAGAAAAACCTGATATATGAATTAGTTATTACAATGAATAAACTAATTTTATGTCTCAAAATAAGGGAGAAATCGCCGTACGTGGCAGCAAAGGAACGATAACCTAGCCTAATATCATTGACTTTGTCAGCGGTGATGTCCCTTTGCTTATTGACCCGTATTTTCTGTTAGATGGGATTCTACATAGTTTCCCTCCAGATTTTCGAAACAAAAATTGGTATCAGAAAACCTGATATATGAAATAGTTATTACAATGAAAAAAGTAGTTTTATGTCTTAAAATAAGGGAGAAATCGCCGTACGTGGCACCAAAGGAACGATGACCTAGTCTAATAGCATTTACAATTTTCAGCGGTAATGTCCCTTTGCTAAGTGACACGTAATTTATGTTATACGTGATTTTATATAGTTTTGCTCAAGATTTTTTGCAAACAGTTATGTTACAATTTCTTTTTGGAACGTTTATTACCATTTTCACTGCAAAAAAAGGCTCCGGTACACGAGATTAACGTGTTTTCACGCATTTGCAAACAGAGTAGACCCAGATCAGATGGCTCCTATAGGAGCCGTCTGACCAGGGTCTGCTCTGTTTACACCCGTTTCCAACATCCAGGTACTTGAGGATTACTGCAAAAAGGCGTCAGTATACTAGGTAAACGTGTTTTCACGCATTTGCAAACAGAGTAGACCCAGATCAGATGGCTCCTATAGGGGCCGTCTGATCAGGGTCTGCTCTGTTCACATCCGTTTCCAACATCCAGGTACTTGAGGATGAAATCTCCGACGTACAGAACATGGCATCAAAAGAAGTCTTTGCCTCGTGAGAAACAGATTATTCGATGAAATTTGATTTCTCTGAAGCTTATATATGGTAAATCATGTGTCATTCAGCTTGGTCAAAGTTTGCTCCACAGTAGGTTTGGTTGATGTTAGACGTTTACGGGTGTGAATGAGTAACACCAATTAATGCGTTTGTCGGCTTACCAGCGCTGTTAGACGTAATTAAGCTGTCGTGTGCGTGGTGTTTGGTGTTTGCATTGCAAACAACTCGTAATTACCGACTGTGATATTTGTGTATCAAAGCTGACATAAACTCGGCTTGCATGCTGAGTTATCAGTCAAACCTAGCTGACTTTTGCATTCATTTCTTTAGTATTCCAAGGACACTTGTGGGAAGCAGGGATACTTTCACTTTCACATAAGTGAAATAGATTATTGTGGATTTATGTGAATGTGTCGTTAGTTAATAATCATATGGAATTTTACTTATAAGTGGATCAACACGAAGGTTTATTTATCTAGTCATTATTTTCCGTACTATTATTGCAATAGTATTCTATACCACGCATTGTTTTCCCCGTTAATATTATTTCGTTCATTCTTTTGAGCCTTAATTTCTTCATCCCGAAAGTTAGATATAATCTGAACTTAGTTTGGGCAGCTAATTAGGCCTACTTTTGCATATAACGAACAAAAATGATTATATTTTAAAGTCTGCATACATTCTGCTTACAAGAAATAGTGTTACAAAATATATCTTACTTATCTAGGTGTGTAATTCGTCCAAATAAATGCATTTTAATCATGATATTAGAATGCTATCTGAATTTATTGCCGTATAGTGTAACTCTCACGATGCGTGTGATTTTTACCCTGTCACCGGTTATAAAAAATACGTGGCAATAGACACTCCGAAACATTTATCACTCTCATGATAATTTAATCAATAAATTTGATAAATTTCTTTCTAAACATCGTATGAAGGTTTTTACATCACATATTTCACTACATCAACTATTCTCTGCCACGCTGTCATGAGCCAATTCATTTGGTTCTCCTCACCGATGTACGCTGAATAGACCTTGTAAAACTTGTCGCTACCCCTCCTACATGGGTAAATACTTTTGAACATTCCATTAGTGAGCGGCGATCAATTAACATAATCACAACACATGTAAGGCACCTTGTTACACATACATGTTCTATAAACTTCTTAGAGTTCAGTCAAAAGACCATATAGTTCAGAAAATCATTATTTACGCAGATATTTAGCATGGGACCGAAGACTGTCGACTGTCGAAAGTTCTGTTCTTAAAATAGATTTTAAGACCTGGAAATTCCCATAAAATCAAAGTACTGATGTACTGATATTTGTCACCTCATGGTAATGGTTGCTGAGCAATATTACCAGTTTGTCGAAACCTCTATTAAACTTTCAAACTTTTACTATCATTTTGCTATCAATTAATATAACATTTGATCATAAAATCCACTTTGACGAACAGGTAGTTTGCCGAAACCACCATAATTCACAGGCAGTGCTATAGGAAATAAAGAAGAAGGGTTGTTTAGTATATTAGAGTAGTGGTATTAATAGTATTAATTACTGTCCCCGACCAAAGCACCGAGGCTCTGGTTGTTGGCTCTCTTTGATATAAAGCTACTTACTGAAGGCTACTGCTACGGCTCTATCACATGGGGCCTGGGCTCATAGAGTAGGTTATATTGTTTTAAAACTACATGTAGATTCATGCAGTTAATGATGTCAATAATGATGATGCACACACGTAGATTAAAGTATTGATCTAGGCTAAATAAATACCGTTCTTTAAATAATTACAGACTCTGCACAAACAAAAACTTTATGCTTTAAAGTGTATCACGAAGTAAATACAGATCTGTATTTACTTCGTGAGTGTATTCAATTTCTTATCTTCATATCGATACAAATATAAGCGCTTTCATGCACATTTTATAATAAATGCTAAATATTTTATAATAAATGCTTTATATTTATAATAATTTATAACATTTTATAATAAATGCTTTAACTAAAGAACTAACTTCAGATAGTTTTAAAACATTACTTTGACATCGTACATTTTAAAAGTGATTTCCTATAAAAGCAACTTGAAATATTTCAATAAATATTTCTTCTACTCCAAGTCATTTTCATTGCATGCTTCTCTGCTAGCATAATAACAAGCAATCCTTCATAGATCTAGTTCTCTGTACTGGTAGAATCTCCAAACATTGAAATAAATATTGCAGAGATTGTTTTGTACATTGTGTCAATATTTGAGAGCCGCTGAATATCTTTTTAAAAGATATTTCTTGTTCCTTTATATATCTAGCGGTCCTTGTTTAGTGTGCATGGTTAGAACCAGTCACCCGGTTACCTGATTCGTCCAGATCACCGTTCTAGTGTTACGGCGGTAGTGGGTTTGAGCAAGTACCGGATAGACTTAACCTTCTGTGCTACTTTAGTCAGAAGTATGATAACTTTGTAGCTTTTTACAAAATATATCTCAGCCTCAAACTGTTCTGATTGTTTAGCCATGTTGAATACGGGTGTGGGTGAAACACAGGTAAACAACATGCTGACAGAGCTAAACTTACCGACGGTTCATTATTCAACACTGAAGCGTCGAGAGCGGGTGATATGATCTTACATTGGTACGGAAACAGTAGGACAACGGTATCACTATGGTAATTTAATGATTTTTAAATGCCGTCGCGACGGAGTCCCGTCGATTTACTCGCCATTGTTGTGTGCTCCGGTTTAAAGTCATGGCGGTGCTGTGTCGCAGAGCATTTAGACCAACATTAACATGTTCAGGCCAGTTTCCTTTTCAAACATATTGTTGAGACTATATAGGATTATTAATTTATTATATTAATATTATATGTTTTTTATTGGGAATGACATGTTTCATAATATTTATTTTGCAGCGAACGACAACAGCATTATTCAAGTAGCTGCGCAACATCTTACACAGGCAGATACATTCAGTTGCTATGAAGTAATTACATGTATAAGGCAGGAACAGTTACTGGCCTCTACCGGGATTCGAACCCCGGACATCTGGAATACTAGTCCGACATTCTAACCATATTGCTAACTGGAATCATATGAAACTTGACATGATACTTTATCATGAAGAGGGTGTGCCCATCCAATAATGGTTTTACAGTTTATCTGTTTCCTTACATAGTTATGCTCCTTTGAATTTTGGTTTGTTGGTCTTTCTTATCACGTCATAAGCAAACATAACAGAACCTGGGTCTACTCTGTTTGCAAATGCGCGAAAAGGTTTTCATATGAAGGAAAGGGATAAGAAAAGACACCAACCATCTTACGAAACTAGGCAAGTTTTGAAGATTGGGGCCGCGGTGGGATGGTTACAGGGGGAATGCCCCCCCCCCCCCTTTTCCCTTGTTGATTTTTTTAAACTGGCGCCTTCTAGGAAGCGATTTCCACGAATTCTAAGACGTTCTTAATATTTAACCAACAAAACATTATTTTTGTCAATATACGGCGCCAGGCGTACTCAAATCTAATAAAATAAATAAAAATGTGCAAACTATTTTTTTATTGCACCATTTTCCAAAAATATTTAGGCATTGATCGCTGATGTCCATGTGTCTTCATGTTGATTTTCATGTGTTTTGTCACTGATGTTGCCTGCATATAGCAAGGTAAGCGCACATTTATTTTAATAAACGGTAAGACGGCAGGTTTTCAACGCTTATCAACTGGTTCACTTATCAGTGAAAAAACAATAGACATTGGTCGAATTTACCGACACTATTTGAATGTCAGTCTATGGAGATGGACGACCGGCTAAACATGTATCCGCAGCCATAACTTAACTATTGTCAGAGGCATGTTTATATCTCTGCTATTGCTGAAACGAACAAAGAAAGAGCGAGTACATTTATAAAATGTATGAACACAATTCTGCATTATTTTAACGCAAACAATACAATACTTCATGCATATTAAACCTTCGCCTGCCAAACGCGACCTGTCATTTGTACATAGTTTTGATCCAGATGAGACGCCGAGTAACTCGGCGTCTCATTAGTATCCAAGCTGTCTGACACTCGGCTAAAACATTCTCAAACGTTTCAACGAATCGGAAATAAGCGAAATGACATAAAGCACAGTATAATTAAGCACATCTGTAGAAAATAGAATTTGAGAGATAAAGAGATACATTTGAGAATATGGCTATCATAATTTCAATGCAAAAGTTTTACATTTTACTTTAAGCATAAGCAGAGACATATACATACATAAGCAATATATGCATGTATTTGAGAAATTATTAACTTGGTTTTAACCCTTTAATCCATAAAACACCATTCACCGCCTTTGCAAACAGAGAAGACCCAGATCTCCTAGAGGAGCCATCTGATCAGGGTCTGCTCTATATGCTTATGGTATAGTACAGATATGATTCTACACTTTCTGCCAAAACTTCCTTTGATCGTGCACTATTACAACAGTTAATCAGATTAATATTCGTGACGTCAATATTTCTTACATAAATATTCATGGAGTAAAGGGTTAATTTCCTTCCGTTAGGTTATTTTCGGTCTTCCACTTTCAACATCAAAGATTGCGCCAGTAATGTCAGATAACAGCGGAAAAGGTTATTTATTGTGGGTCGGTCATTAACAGCTTATCCCCAACTACAAATGCATATACAGTACACTAAAACCTCGATTATTCGAAATTTTAGTATAGAATAATTTAGACCCTTTTGGGCTGGTGGCTGCTTAATGCAAGATGAAAGTCGTGCAGAAAGCTCCCATAGGGCTTTCTGCATGACGTTCACCCTGCATTCAGCTACCACCTGTCTTCAAGACAGATAATGATACGTATTTTAGTGTTCGAATAGTCGAGATTCTACTCTATAAGTATGATACATCTAATGTTTATTGTGACATCAAGAAATTAACCCTTTCGCTGCCAATGTTGCATCTGTCAATACCTATGCAAACAGTTTGGATCCAGATGAGACGCCGAGTAGCTCGGCGTCTCACCAGGATCCAAACTGTTTGTTACTGTTACTATTTTATGAAACGAAAAAAAAAGGAAAATTGAAAATTGTAGCAGACGACAAATTTTGCAGACGACAAAAGTTGGCAGCGAAAGGGTTAAAGCCGCGGCTCCAATCACCGATGGACAAAGTTGTTGCTGATACTTTAAACCCTTTATTCCTTTCCCTGATTAATATTCATGTAAGAAATAATGACGTTATGAATATTTAGTAGCATGTATGTATACAGTCTTTTTGGTATTGGTAGAAACTGAAGAGTCAGATCTGCTTTAATTCATAAGCAAAACAGAGATGATCCTGATCAGATGACTCCGATAGTAGCCGTCTGATCTGGGGTTGCTCTGTTTGCAAAAGCGTGAAAATGCATTTATATGAAGGAATGGGTTAAATTTCCTCTTTATCAATGTATTCACAATTGACGACACAGAATTAATACCATTTGCAGATACCATGGATACCGATACGAATTTTTCCACACTATTAAACAACTCTGAAACATCAGAGGATAGTGTAAAACATGTACTTACAGGGGTAAATCCATCATAGTCCCAAGGACTGGATAAACAACATTTTATTCTCACTGGATGCTCAACAACAGTACCAAAACAACTAACCGACATATTTTAACCCTTTCGCTGCCGATGCCGGATCTGTGATTACCTATGCAAACAGTTTAGATCCAGATGAGACTCAGGATCCAAACTGTTTGTTACTGTTACTATGTTTTTGAAACAAAAATGAAGAAAATCAAAAGAATGAAAATTTGTAGCAGACGACAAAGTTAGCAGACGACACAGTTTGGCAGCAAAAGGGTTAAAAAAAAACCTCTATGGAAAAAGGTAAACTAGCAGACATGGAAGGAGGGAAATGAAGCAGGCAAATGTAACTGAAATCTTCAAATTTGGAGGCAGGAAAAAAGCGGTAAACTATAGGCCAATCAGTATCACGACTGTATACTGCAAATTAACCATTTTAAAAAGAATTCAGAAAAGGAGGAGCAAGACCATAATGCAGATTAAAGTTTAACAACACCCCTGCATAACATGTGATTTAATACACGTTAAATCACTGGCCTGCAATAATTATTTCGAGTTGATCACGTCTGGAATACACTATATATTTCATACAAAATGCATGTGTACAAATACTTCATGTTGGCGATTTTAGGTCCACGGTTGAACGCCAATCATATTATTGATAGATACATTCTAAGAGCAAGGAAAGAATAATTATACATTGTTAAACCATTGATTTATCATAATGAAATGAATTTAAAGAATCATCAGACTTCAAATAGCATTGTTTTAGGACACAGACGTGTTTTAGTAAAATACGCCGTCACGTGCTCGACTTATTATGCCGTGCACACGACTTTTTTGTCGAGCGTTTGGCTCATTACCGGAATATCATGTGCATGGTCGACTTATAATATCATATGCATGGTCGACTTATTATACAGGCGCGGATTCATTGGGGGGGGGGGGGGGGGGGAGCCGGCGTACGCCCCTAAAATTGCTTAAACAATTTTTTAGTAATATTTTGGATATATATACAGTAAACCCTCTCTATAACGACCAGTAAATTGTGTTAATTATTTGTATTTAGAGCGAGCAGGTGGCTGCTTAAAGCAAGGTGAAAGTAAAACAGAACCTGCCTTTAACACAGCTCTTTTTCAACATGTATTACAAACACACCGTTTATTTATCAAACATAAAAATCTACGACCCCCCCCCCCCCTTTCCCTCCAAAATACTTCTAACCCCCCCCCCCCCCCCCCCCCCCCCCCCCCCAATCTGAAATCCTGGATCCGCACTTGTTATATCATGTGTATGATTTATTGTTGTGAGTACTGCCTTCTTAAGTCGTATGCACGACTTATAAACTCGGGCGCTCGATATAAATGTTTCACATCAGCCTGGGTATCAAAGCAATTTTGCGTGTGCGTGTCGGCATACCAATGTTCTTACGTGATGGCAATACTACTTCACCATATTCTACACTCTCTCGCTCGCTCTGCTGCGTGTGGTAAGCCTGGGAAATGATTTGCGTTTACCCATACTATACAAGACCTTGGTTTCACCTTTTGCTATGGTCAACTTGAAGTGGCCTTAACCTTGAAAACGCGGTATTCATAGTTTATGCAAATTATCTTACAAACAGGAAGGTGTACAAGCACACCCTTCTTTATTTCGTTACTAGATCTAAATGTGTTTATAAATGTATTCAATCATATATATATTCGAAAACGCAGATCGAGCGTAGATCTCTAATAATCTACCTTTTGCACTCGAAACAACTGTGCAAAATAATGTCGTCTGCTGAAATTCTTAAAATGAAGTTTTTCCATTGCTCAGTGCAAAAGTGTCAAACAGGGTTGGATCCTGATTAGACGCCGAGTTACTCGGCATCTCATCTTGACCCAAACTGTTTGCAAATGATACCAGTAGAGTGCTAAAGGTTAAATAGCCTAAATCTAGTCTAGCCTACTTAATTAGATCTAGTCTAGATCTATTTAGTTCCGAAACTGTTTCTGGTTATTCGCTGACTTGAGAGATCTAGAATACAAAGCTATGTGAACATTAACAATAAAAGCATTGACGCATTCATCTAAGTTACCGGGCCGAAGGGGAGTTTTAAGGGAAATAGGCAATATTGTAAACTAAATATACATTATAGGCGTAGCATATGAAATTTGGAATGGGTAATCCGGTACGTGTTATGTTGGACTGGTTTTCGAGGGAAGAAGCAGAAGTATAAAACGATATTTTATCTTTATCTATAAATTGTAAAACTTTAAGAAGTAGATTGATTCATATCTGTTATTTGACCTTTTTGCATGAGAAGATGCAATCTGAGTTACAATATACAAAACAGTAGATCTAGTATAACAAACCCCTTTCCCATTTCAGTATTTCATTCAAATTTTCTTGACCTCGTGAATTTTCGTGGACAGAATATTCTAACTTAACCATAGTCTATGAAACTTTTCACCCCAGTAGAAACTACTAAACCATATCTATCTAATACACAGCAGACCCTGATCAGGTAGCTCCTTCAGGAGCATACATATATGGGTCTATTCTGTTTGCCAATGTGTGAAAAGGCGTGTGAGGGAATAATTAATACAGTAAAACTCCGCTAATGCGACCACTTAATAAACTGCCACTGGTGTCGTTTAAAGCAGGTGGTTGCTTAATGCAGGACGAAAGTTATGCAGAGCTTTCTGCATAACTTTCGTCCTGCATTAAGCTACCACCTGCCTCTGCCACCCAGAATTATGCCCCTTTTTGGTGGTCGCATTAGCGGGGTTTTACTGTAGATATAAAATAAGGATTGCAAAAAGTAAAGGTGTCAAAATGGGGAAAAGTACACTGGATTTATAAGGAAAGAAAAGTTTAATGTTCAATAGTGTAAAGACATGCAAGAGTTCTGAACTGCTGAATGGATTTCAACAAACAAATCCAACAATATAGAAATTATCTTCAGGTGACCCACAATAAAAGTTATGTAAATCGTTCTGGTCGATTGCATAAGTAGGTCTTAAAATAGAGTTTAATGAACAGTTTCTTTAAATGACATCTCCTAAATCAATGGACTTATCTCTCGACAGTTTATCCTCCATGAAACTTATATAAATCGTTCCAGTCCATTGTATGTATAGGTTTCACAAGCTAAAACAAAACAACTTCTTTAAAGACAATCTCCCTAAACTGCTGACTGGAGTTTTACTAAATGTCAGAGGAATTATTTGTTGGTCAACCTCTATCCGATTTGTATAAATCATTCCTGCCTGTTGCATAAGTACGAGGTATTTCACTTGAGATCTATTAACCAGGTCAGCGATACAGGATCACCATTGCCCTCTCGTTGTCAAAGCAAAAACAATCCCTTGAAAACATTTTTTATAAAAATTTAGCTACAGTATAACCTCTCTATAACGGCCACTAAGTTGTGTTAATTAGTTGGTATTTAGGGCAGGTGGATGCTTAAAGCAAAGTGAAAGTAAAACAGAACGCTCCTATAGGAGCGTTCTGTTTTACTTTCACTTTGCTTTAAGCAACCACCTGCCTTTAACACAAAATACTTGATGTAATTTAGCGGCCGTTATAGAGAGGTTTTACTGTAATAGATATCCATGTTGTCATTATTTCTTACATGAATATTGAAAGGGAAAGGTTTAACTCTTTCACCGCAAATGTCGCAAAAAACGCAACACGACAAAAAGTGTAGTCTAAAATAAGGCGGCGTATGATCAGGCACGTGACTGTTTGTCTCTACCTCTAGTTCTATGTCTGCGGTTTATACCTTTGAAATTTGCGTTTACTTATCAATCTTAATTCATATTTTCACCGAACTGTTTTAATAACACATGGATACATGTGGCAATCTGAAAGTTTGCACCGAAATAATAATTATTATCATTATTATTTATGCCCCATAGTTTAAACAATACCCAGTTAACGTGTAAATATACCCAGTCAATCCTTTACCTAATGACAATTCGTGTAAGACATGATAACGCCATGAATATCAATTAACTGATTTTTAATAGGGACATGTGTAAGGGAATATTTGATCCAGACAAAAGCACAGGGGTATATAGTACATATAGACCCCAATGAAGCGGTCCAGACCCCTGTGGACAAAAGCTGCAGAATCAGATAAGCAAACAGGACAGAACCGCTTGATCTGATTCTCCTCCGTTTGTAAAGCTAGAGAAAGGCGTCTTTATCGGGTAAAGAGTTAACTCTTTCCTTCATATAAACGCCTTTTCACGCCTTTGCAAATATAATAGTCCCAGATCAGACGGCTCCCGAAAGAGCCGTTCGATAAAGGATCTGTCCCTTTTTTCTTATGATAATTATGATATAGATCTGATTCTACAGTTTGTATCCCAGTCAATGCTTTACCTAATGAATATTCATGTTAGAAATAATGACGTCATCAGTTAGCCGATTTTTAACAGTGACATATGAATAAGGGAATATTGATGTTGACAAAAGCTGTAGAATCAGATCTATTATCATTCCATAAGCAAAAAGGTGTCTTTATCAGGTAACGAGTATTAACTCTTTCCTTATATAAACGCCCTTTCACGCTTATGCAAACAGAGTAGACCCAGATCAGACGGCTCCTCTAGGAACCGTCTGAACATGGTCTGCTCTGTTTGCTTATGATAGTTATGATATAAGATTAATTATAAGAGAAAGATTTTATTTCATCCTTTAGACTAACAAGTCCACGAGGCATGTAATACAAACAGTGGTGATAGTAACAACACATTGTGCGGAGAAGATGCAAGCAAACAAAGAACATTGACATATCTGATTCTACAGTTTTTAACAAAGCAAAGCCTTAACAATATTACATTATAAAACTACAGCTAATAAATTGACCCCATCAATTATGTCATTATTAATTCTATGAATACAGAAGAGGAAAATGGCTAAAGTCATGCTCAATATATGTGTATTGATATGCTGGGTACTCGAAAGATCAGTTGACTGTAGGCCTATGTCTTCACATTGTTATAAAATCACATGACCCCATTTTAGGTCAATGTCACCAGATATAACAATAAAACAACAACATCGTCATTTCCCATTTACTCCATTGATATTCATGTCAGAAATCATGATAATTATGTATATCAATCATTTTTATTTATATCATGTATAAATGTAATTTAGCACATGGAATTTTGGCCATGGTAGAATCTGCAGAATGAGATTTATACTATTCCATAAGCAAACAGAACAGACGCTGATCAGAAGGCTTCTACAAAAGCCATCTGGGTTCATGCTTATAAAACGTTTAGTTGAGTCTGAGTTCGTTCTCAAGATTTTGATTGGTCAGATTTGAGCCTTTGGCTCAAATCTGACCATTCAAAAGCTTGAGAACTCAAATCTGACCAATCAAAAGCTTGAGAACGAACTCAGACTCAACTAAAAACTTTATAAGCATGGACCCTGATCTCGGTCTACCCTGTTTGCAAATGCGTTAAAAGTTGTTGACATTTTAGAATGTCATGTAAACACGAATGATTTGACAATGGAAAATACTGTTGAATCTTGTTTATATTATTTCAAAAGCACACAGGACAGACCAATGCCAGACAGCTCCTTCATATAGCTCCTACCGTGTTTGCAAAAACGGCAATTTAAAAAATATACAGTAAAACCCATCTAAACCGGAATTCTAGTAGATAAGATTTAAGATACTTTTAGTCAGGTGGCTGCTTAATGCAGCGTGAAAGTCATACAGAAAACTCATAGAGGAGATTTCTGCATGACTTTTACCCTGCGTTAAACTGCCACCTGTCTTCAAGACTGATATTTATATATTATATTTAACGTCCGATACAGAGGGGTGTAACTGTAGATGTGGAAAATGGTTAAATCACTTTGCTTGGGTCCCATAGCGATTGGTCCCATTCTGGGTCAAACTGGGTAGTATTGAAAGTGGCATAATCAACCACGTGGTGAAGTCCTCTGCCTTCTTGATTTAGAACCAGTTTAGGACTGATGTCAACGAATTGTTTGCCTATGTCCATTTCGTGACAAAGGTAAGATGACCTGAGCTGTAAGGTCTGTCCGGTAGACTTCAGTGTTCCTTCAATGGCGACTATCAGTTCTGTGTCTTTACTTTGTAACTTCTTGATAAACTGTTTGGGATTGTCTTGAATTGTGCAATGTATGACTGCTGGCCACAATAAATTTAATGTTTCATTTCCGTTCTCTGAGAAAAATTCTAAAATGGACTCAGACAGCATTTCTTCTCCATTTTTCAAGATGTTCCTTTCAACCAAGACACCAAAGCCTGTGACGCTGATAAGCTCTGACCGAGCAGTATTTCCTATTCGTACCATCAGGCACATGCTGCCTTCACACATCCCGAGACAGGCTTTCTCACTGAATACAGTTGTCTTTGGGGCCCGTTTTCCAGTTTGTAACTTAGCTACCACTATGCCAGCTGTAATACATTGTACGGCGACACCAATGATGAACTGCATGAAGACCATGACTGTTGCGGCCGTGCAGTCAGCATGAGGATTACGGGACCCATAGCCAATAGTATGCTGAGATTCTAATGAGAACAGAAAGGCTGCAATGAACGAATCCAACCCGTTTATGCAAGGGGCATACTCCGGGTCATCGTGTGTTTCCAGATCTCCTTTGATTATGGCAATAATGTAATACACAACAGCAAATAACAGCCATGTGAAAATGAAGCTGACTGTGAAAATGATCATGATCCATCGCCACTTAAGGTCAAGGACAGATGTCAAAGGGTTACGCCAATATCTTCGGCGCTTACCGAGACTCAGATGATCTAGATTTATCTGGACTTTCCCATCTCTATTGATGATCCTGCTTGTCTCGTACCGATCTTTCTTGCGAGATGGGCACATCTCCAGCATTCCCAATCCAATAACAAATTCGCTGAATGATTTCTGTAATGTGAAAAATGGGGATGTTACAATGTTATTTTTTCTCGCGATTCAATATGCCTAGATAATTTGCTAAAGGACGCAATATAAGTAGTTTTCTTGTTGACTTTTAGCCTGCTGTAAAAACAGATGTCTGATCAATTTAGATCGGGTACAACTTTCATTACTTCCGATTCAATCAAGCTTTTGAGAAAATAAAGACCAAGTGTCAAGCTATACGCGTTTGAGAAACTATTGATCAAGTGTCAAACAGTCCTGGTCCTGATGAAATGCCGAGTTACTCGGCTCTACACCTCGATCTAAGCATTGCGGCTATGGATGAGGTTAGCGGGGTTAGGATAGATACCGGTATCTACTACCGAAGCCAGGAAAATAGTTTCTGCATTCATTGTCTGTCCTCCCGCCCATCGTTACGGATTCGCATGAATAAAAATCGGTTGGAATTAGGTTGATAAAGGAGCTTGTGACCCGTAATTTTCAGTCAAGCCACACCAGGATTGCTGAAGTGATAGCCCCTTGTACACGCTTTACATAGGATGTTTACTAGTCCTAAGCCTAATGGGAAAAGGTATATAAGAAAATGACTTCTGAGTTTGAATACAATTTGGTTCAGAAGGACTGTAGTGCGTATGGACCAACATGTGATGTCAATTCACTGAATTTGTGTGTGGAGTTGCCTGGAGGTATACTATATTTTGACCAAACACGTCAATAGTCTGTATGAGGGAAATGCCTAAATTGCTGATTAACTATAACACAAGTTTCAATCGGAAATGAACGTATACTTTTTGAGTACATAATACCCTTTATCACATAATCTACTGCGCGGGAGTGCCGAAATAGAGTGCGGTAAACTGCGGAAATGCACTTGTGCATTTTTATGATAATGAGCAGTTTAAATCCGGCTGTGCTACGCTGTAATCAATGGTCGAAACATATGTCAGATATAGTCTGTCAAACTTTCTATGTAACCTTTTAAGGGTTATGTGATAAAAAGAACCTTACATGCCTGTATATTACACATTGTTTTCATAAAACTCGTTTACTATAATGCATATTACACTCGCTAAATCTCGTGTAATTTCGCTTCATCGTATAAGCGAAAAATCAAAACATCTCTTTCTGACATGTGAATATGTTTGCTGAAATGCACAAGGAATCGCTACTTTGTCTACTACTCCGCAGATATTTATGAGAAAACGAGTCAATTATTACTTTTGAGAAACTACTGACATACTATCAAACAGATTGGATCCTGATGAGACGCCGAATTACTCGGTGTCTCGTCTGGATCCAAGCTGTTTTATAATGCGAGCCAAGACACCCTTAGCATGAGCAGAGTAAAAGTTACAATGCACTTTAAAAATATACAAAAGCTCGCAAGGTATTAACCATTACAACGCTGAATTTTCAAATGGACTTTTCCAAAATTTAATCAGGTCAAGGTTACGGTGAATATTTGGGTGTATATGGTGTAAAAAAGGGCGTTACGTGACAAACAGTGCATGCAGACCCTGATGAGCTGTCCCATCTAGGAGCCCTCTCATCTGGATATACACCGTTTGCAAAAGATATTAGTGACATAAGGATAGAAAAGTATCTTACCTGAAGTTTTGACCATTCCATAGTTATGGTCGTGTTTCTTTAAGGCAGGTACAAATGTCCAGTGATATAGTGTTCATTTAAAGAAACTATACGTCTGTATGTTAATCATGTGGTACACAAACCTAGGACGCGTTTGTCATGCTTGTGTGACATTCATGACATTAATTACTTAGCTAGGCTACGCCAAGGCTGTATGTTACGTCCATATTTGTTTACAAAATTCACTCGTCTGCATATATGTATATACATATTAGAACATAAGTTTGTTTGTGTTTCATCATATGCTAAAAATGGACTAGTTCGTCGTTGTTTCTTTCGCTCATTGGTTGACCTCCTGTCCAACAGCCCACACTGCTCGGTCCGTGTTGAGAAGAAAATAACTGTCATCCACATTGGGAGAGTACGTAACACTCATTGCCATAGCATATGCACGTTTTACCACAACAGTAATAAACACGCATCCTGGCTAATGAATCATCCTATTGGTCAGCATTTAGCGACAATGGACATAGGTAGCTTTGTTGTGTTGTTTTACAACGAGCAGAGAAGAT
Organism: Azorinus chamasolen; assembly: GCA_963576725.1. Lineage (NCBI taxonomy): Eukaryota > Metazoa > Mollusca > Bivalvia > Cardiida > Solecurtidae > Azorinus > Azorinus chamasolen. The sequence continues at coordinate 43,355,449 of OY755236.1, read as the reverse complement.
GCAAGTTGGATATTTAATTCTCCGCAACTAAATTTAGGTCAGGTGTGATACGGTGACCGAAATTATCTTCAGCTGTGATGGAAATTAATTACATTGACACAATACTTGGTACTTGATTACTCACGGTATTATAACGGTTTCTTGGTAAATGTTTAGTGGTTAAAGTACATGGACTAAACCCTTGGTGGTACTAAAGGTTAAGATGCTTTTGAAAAGGTCATTGAATCAATTAACCACGAGTAAGTTGGATTAATAGGATAAAATATTCCGTGAATTTTTTGTTCTGAAACAGACCAGTTAGTGTCGACTTAGAGTGGTTGTAAAACATGACAAGACAGCTATATAGATTGTCGTGTTGACATTTATTGTTTTCCGTGTGTTTTGTATTGCTTCTACTGACGAGGTTTGCAGACGGATGTAACCGGGAACGATTCGTATCATACATATTTTACTCACGTTTGGAAATACAAAACTGTTCAGTAAAACTATGTCGACAAAACGTGTACGGAGGCGGTCACTTCGTGACATATTTAATTTTTCAAACGGGAGTGATCGGGGAGAATTGTGCAGACTTGTTGATAAAAACGGTGAAGCCAATATAAAATTACAGAATCAACCGGGATCAAATAAATGTTTTTATCCTAATATCTTCATATCGGTGGTGAAGCTTACATCAGAGTGGATAGCTTTGATATTTTTGAGCTGCTTTCTGCTCAGCTGGTTTGTTTTTGCTCTTCTCTATTTCGTCGTCAGCAAGGCCAACGGAGATTTCGCACTAGACGCTACTTCTACTCCTTGCATCGAAGGAACGGATGATTTCATGTCCATATTTCAGTTTTCAATGGAAACCCAGACCACGATAGGTTACGGAACACGATATGTTACAGAAGAATGTCCCTCGGCCACGTTGCTCGTCATCTTCCAATCAATTACCGGTAGCCTCATGATGTCATTTCTAACAGGTGTTGTTTTGTTCAAATTTCAAGAACCAACAAAACGAGCTTACACAGTTCTTTTCAGCAAGGTTGCATGCGTCTTTGAAGAGGACGGAAAGTATTACGTGGAAATTCAAATTCTGAATATGCAAACGTCACAAGTGATAGGCCCAACTGTGGTTGGATTGTGTATAATGGATAAGGAAAGTGGACAGGGGAAGTTTCGATTCGATATGGAATTTAAACCCTTTCCGCAGCATTCAAGATTGTTTTTTCGCCCCAGGATATACAGACATCTCATCGACACAGAAAGTCCTTTTTGGGAGTTTAATCGGATTGATTTCAGATCACGACTTTATGAAATCGTTGTTATGCTCAACGGGGTTGATGAGTTCACCGACACTTTCGTCCAGGCTCGCACCTCATACGTGCCGTCTGAAGTGATGTGGAGTCGCAACTTTAAGTCAATGACGGCTGCTCGCACTGGCAAAACATTCAAACTTAAATTCCGTGATTTTACCGTTACGACTGTGAGTGATATGTCGGATGACAGTGCGTCGGTTGTCTCTAGACGGCTGTCAGACACGTCGAGTGTTCTCAGTGAGGAGTCAGATGTCGAAGAAACCGAGAATTGAGTCAGTTGTCAATACATTAAAAACACCACTAAACCGGACGTTAAATTTTGTATAAATATCGGTATTGGAGACAGGTAACTGCTTAATGGAGGATGAACGTCACGCAGAAAGCTCCTAGAGAAGCTTTCTGGATGAATTTCACCCTGCATGAAGCAGCCACCTGCCTAAAGTATCTTAATTCTTCTCTAATAGTTTTTTTACTATATTTTTTCAAATTGCTCTCTGTCACATTGCTATTTGTATCACTGTTATAAGCGCATTTATATATTCGTGAAAATGTTGCATACCTCATTATGACAAAATACATAGCAATATGATCTCGACACCGTTTTGTACTTTTAGATAAACCAGTCTTAACCCGTTTTCTGGTGAATAATTATGTGAGAAATAACGGCGTCATGAATAATATTTGCATTCATTTTTATATGACCACAGGGAACTTTGACCATGGCAGAAACTGTAGTCATATCTATTTTATTTGTATTTCATACGCAAACCAATTAAATCAGACCCTGGTCAGACGGCTCCTACAGGTCTCTTCTGTTTGCCAAGGCGCAGAAAGGCATACTTATGGCGTGCATGGTTACATGATCATGGGTTGAATACACGTAGTAGTTTTAAAGCAGATGGTTCTCTGATGCAGGGAATAAATCATACAGAAAGCTCCTTTCAGAGCTGTCTGTATGGCTTGTGTCACATATTAAGCTACACAGAAAATATGGCGACAGTTTGTATTTTATATAGTCGGTTTAACTGAATACAGTAGCGTGAAACATATCTTAAGCGACCATCAAACATAGTTCTAATTATGGGTCTGTTTGTCAGATGGTAGCTGAATGCAGGTCAAAGGTAATGCAAAATGCTCCTATAGGAACTTTCTGCATTACTGTTGTTCTGAATTAAGCAACCACCTGTTTTTCAAGAGTTCTGTGTCCAGTCAATATAAGGTCGTTTAAAGATGTATGCTGCGCAAATTTCCTGTATGCTGCGCAAATTTCCGCAAATTTTGCGTTTCGAACTGACTTCAGAATCGGAATCTATGTACCTTAACACTTATTTAACGCTAAACAGCACGGTCAGTAAATGGTTGTTTGTGTCGAAAAAACTTTTTTCCTTAATAAAATCTATTATGTAGGCCAACAACCAGTGTCAACCATTGTACATGTGGTAACGACCTAATTAATATTCAAAGCGTTGTTCCGAAATAGAATCGGTGTCATTCAAAACTTGGCCGAAGATGTCCGCTGATTTCCGTACAAAATCTCCGTAATAAAAAGGATGCTCCTTTTTAAGAATTTAGCAGTATTCGGATAGCGATGACATTTAGCTGCACAAATATATCCTTTTGGAAAATGGGTTGTAAGCATTATTTTCATTGTATGTATACCTGTACAGCTTCTGTTGATTGATTAATACGAAGAATGTGCAAAATACATCTTAAGAGTTTCTACAATATGCAATGAGTAAATTACGTGCACGTTACCTCGTATATGGTTAACTCTTTACTTGATGAACATTTATGATGACTGTATGCATAATTGCTGAAACTGATTATGGTATATGAACACAAGAATTTTAGCCATGACAGAACACTGTAGAATCAGATCTATACTATTTCATAAGCAAACAAAGCATATCCCTCTGATCATACAGTCCCTACTTGGGGCGTCTGATATGGGTCTTCTCTGTTTGCAGGGGCGTTAAAACTATATTTATGAGTAAATGCATTCGTAAACAAGTTCAGAAGTAATGTATACACATACAGGGTCTTGGGTGCAAGAGAAATAAAGGACAGTCAAAGCTGTAGATAAAGGTGCGTACCCAAAAACTAAAATCGTCTATACCAAACCCTGTACTGTGAACATTCTTTAGAATCGTCTCTTTGAAACTGTAGACTCATATCCAATAAGCTATAGTTTTTGCTTAACCCCAAATAGCTTTTCTAGGCTTTGTTTACCTACCAATATAAAAACTAATCTTAATAATATACACAGATTTCAATGTCATAATTTCTTACATGAAAGGGTTTACCCTTTCCCTCATACTAACGCTTTTCAAACAGATAAGACCCAGATCAGACGGCTCCTATAGAAGACGATAGATCAGGGTCTAATGTGATTGCTTATGGAATTGTAATAGATCTGATTCTACAGTTCCTACTACAAAACCACACCTGTGTACAAAGGTCATTTTAAAAATTCAGCTGATAATGATTCGATGTCATTTCAACGGGACAATAGTTAACCCTTTCCTTCATATAAAAATGCCTTTTCATGCATCTGCAAACAGAGAAGACCCAGATCAGACGGATCCTATAGAAACCGTCTGGTCGTCGTCTGTTCTGTTTGCTTGCAGATTTGATAAATCTGTTTCTTTAGTTCCTAAAATGGTCATAATGTTCCACCTTCCATATTTGATTGTAACTATTTTGTCCGTGAACATTCATAAGGCATTGAAATTTGTACTAAACATAGAAACGGGACATTGGTTAAGTCGCTTGTTGGGTTGCAAGCGTAAAGCAATACATGTACTTATTGGGTTGACTGAGTCAAATAACATATAGGGCATTATCCCTTAATGTGCTGAATAGTTAAAACTCCTTTTGTGAATATTAATTAAACAAAAAGTTGTATCAAAATTTATCACCGAAAAAGCGTCGATTTTTATGATAAATAGTGCAGACCCTGATCAAAGTGCTCATCAGCAGGTCATTTATCTAGGTATACATTGTTCGCAGAAGTTTTATATACTCGGTTCCTTCATAATAAGAGTTATGTACATGTAGTCTAATATTTTGAAACACCATAGGTTACAAATCTTTATACTGGACAAGTAGGATTAGTCATAGTTGAATATAGAAGTACTTACGCTTTCGTATGCTTATATTGTCGTCTGCTTTAAATTTAAATATTTCAGTCGATATCTGTATACTATTGATCAGAGTGAGAGAGAGAGAGAGAGAGAGAGAGAGAGAGAGAGAGAGAGAAAGAGAGAGAGAGAGAGAGAAGGGGAGAGAGAGAGAGATAGAGAGAGAGAGGGGGGGGAGAGAAAAAAACATACATACATACAGACAGACAGACAGAGAGAGACAGACAGGCAGACAGAAAGACAGACAGAGCAAAAACGAGGAATTGCCGATGTGCCCATTAAACATTAACGCCTCGCACACTAAGTACCCGTCGCCTCCAAACCAGTCGTCTGCTACACTTTAAACTGAAGTAACAGACACTCTAGATAGGCAATTTCTTGGCGAGTTTTTTTTTTAAATTTCCTAATTAAACATTTATGTGCGGGAAACAAATGTATCAGACTTTTGCAAATAGTGCAACTCCAGATCTGGTGGCTCCTCTGAAACCCCTTTGATCAGGGTCTGCACTGTTTGTTACAAAATCAATACCTTGCAAGGAAAAACGCTGTCTGATTTGCTTCATAATATTCAAAGACGGAGAAGTTACATATTATATACAAAAAGGGTTATACACGTGTTAGACCTCTAATAGAAGCCATTAACCGTTACAACGCTGACTCTTCAAATGGACGATTCCAAAGTTTGAACAGGTCAAACTTATGGTGAATATTTAGAACTTCTTCTAAAGAAAAGTATAACATGACAAACAGTGTAGCACCTGATGAGAGGGCTCCTCTAGGAGTCCTCTCATCTGGGTCTACACTGTTTGCAAAGGACAATGGTGACTCGTGTCCCGCACTGTAAGGGCTTAAACTAACAAAGACATACGAAAGCTGATATTTGGACATAGAAAAGACAAAGCATAATTTTGAAGTTAAAACAGGCATGAAAATCAACCCTGATCCCACGAGTGGCGACTTTATTCGCGGTTGCAAACAGCATGGGACTAGATGAGAGGCTGAGATCTGTTTTTTTACTTTCTAAAATGGCTACAATGTTCCACCGTCCAAATGTCATTATAGCTATTTTATCCATGAATAGTCATTGGTATTGAACTTTTGAATAAATGTAGAACAGGGATATGTTAAATATTGCTAAATTAAATAATTATGAAACATTAATTTCAGCTCTCTCAATGATTTTTAGTATAAGATAACGTATATTTCTTGTTTAAAAGCTTTCAAGTCGCAAGGTTACGAGCCGAAATTTGTAAAAAAGAAATAGCCTGAGGAGAAAACATTTTCAAAAGGGCACATCGACAAAACGAATTCATAAACGGCCCTCATAATAAGGAAAAAACTAGATGAAGGACAAGTTCATCATGAAACAGGTTACAGTGGGTTGGTTAACCCTTTAGTTGCTATAAACATGATGTATCCGTAATCTTCAATCTGTTACAATTCTCGCTTACCCTTTCCTCCATAAATACGCATTTCTACGCCTCTGTAAAAGTCACTTTTTGAAACCATTGTGATAAATAGAGCATTTGCTCCTAAGGAGCAAATGCTCTATTTATCACAATGGTTTCAGAACTACAAAATTCTAAAAAATTCTTTTCTCTAATTAATACCCCTTTTCGGTAGATTTATTCAAAGAGGTTGGATCTAAAAATAGCCTATGCGGGACTCACTTTATTCCAATTCGTTCAATCTTTTGAGAAACTATTGATCGAGTGTCAAACAGTTTGTATCTTGGTGTGATGCCGAGTTACTCAGCGTCTCATCTGGATCCAAACTGCACGTTAGGTCGAGTTTTTCAGGCAAAGGGTTAACTCATTAATTTGGACAATCTTTATTTACCGTTTGATATGTTGTGTATTGTTGCATTTCACCCCCCGGCCATGCAGGTATTGCACAACACTCCATTGTCGTTCGTCGTAATACCAAGCTTAAACCTTTCCTTTATTATAAACGCATTTTCACGCATTTGCAAACAGAGTACTCAGTAGACACAGGCTAGACGGCTCCTGTAGGAGCCGACCGATCAGGGTCTGCTCTGTTTGCTAATGGCATTTGATAAATCTGTTTCTTTACTTTCTAAAATGCCTACAATGTTCCACCTTCCATATTTCATTATTACTATTTTGTCCATTAATGTTCAGTAGGTATTGACATGTGTAATAAGCACAGAACAGGGAAAGGGTTAAGAAGAGGAAAAGAAGATGAACGTTGTCTGCTTTGAAAATATCCTTATAAAGAACTTCACAGAACCTTTAACCCTTTCCTGCATGTACACACCTTTTCGTGTATTTTGCAAGCAGAGTAGAACCAGACCAGCCATCCCCTGTAAGAGCCCCTGATCAGGGCTTGCTTTGTTTGCTTGTAAAACAAAACTTTGGTACTACAGCTTCTGCCGTGGCCAGTCCTTCCTATGCCCATAGGCCATTATACAAATTCAGCTAATAAAATGTTCACGATGTCATTATTTCTTACATGCATATTTACAAGGTATAGAGTTAACAAGCTACATATACGGGTGAATTTGTGATTACTTTACAAACTTTTCAGCGCCAGATGAAACGCCGAGTTTGCCAATTTACTCGGCAACTATCTGGACGTAAGCTGCCTGTAAGCTGTCGGGGAAATTGACCGTGGCAGCAAAAAAACTTAAGCGACCTTATGTTAACCCTTTCGCTGCCAAACTCTGTCGTCTGCTAACTTTGTCGTCTGCTACAAATTTTCATTCTTTTGATTTTCTTCATTTTTGTTTCAAAAACATAGTAACAGTAACAAACAGTTTGGATCCTGATGAAACGCCGAGTTACTCGGCGTCTCATCTTGCATAGGTAATCACAGATCCGGCATTGGCAGCGAAAGGGTTAACTGGACACAGGAATCTTAAAAAGCAGGTGGTAGCTTAATACAGGGCAAAAGTAATACAGAAAGCTCCTATGGGAGCTTTCTGTGTTATTTTTTTACCTGTATTAAGCTATCACTTGCCTTACAGACCCTTAATTAGACAACTTGTTGGTGGTCGCATAAGACTGGTTCTACTGTGTGATTCAGTCATCTGCTACACTCTTTGTCATCTTCAACACTACGGAGTGATGACCTTTCCAAACAGTTTGACACGCTGTCTTCTTCTTCTTCTTCTTTTTCTTCTTCTTCCCATATAGGACTGGTCCCATTCTGATACTGTTTTTGAAAAGAAATGAAAGAATATTACCGATACTCTGATAATTATAACATACTACCATAATTGCAGACGGAAGATATTTGGGGTTAAAAATGTCTAAGGTTATTTACTATATATTCCTTCAAAATGGTATGATCTGGGTCTACTCTGTTTGCCAAGGCGTAGTGTGGCGTATTTATGGAGTAAAGTGTTACATGTAAGACAGGCTCTACTGTACGACACTATGATAAATTTACATGATTTAGGCATTGTTTCAACAATCTGGACCAATTTATGATGATCTTCACAAATACGTTTGGATCTAGATGAGACGCCGAGTAATTCGGCGGTTTTACTCGACGTCTCATCACTGTCATCAGGACTCGAGCTGTTTGACATTCAGATAATTATATTCTTAAAGATATCCCTAGCTTCAGCAGAACTGTAGCAGACGACATTATTTTGCTTATGAAATTTATTTGTTACTTGTTGAAAGCGTTTACTAAAACTGCATTATACGTGTATTCATTTCAAGGAAGTAAACACAATTTAACGCATGTACAAACGTGCATCCTCATCCTGTAATGAAGTATCTAACCTCTAACCCGCTCATCGCTAACCCGACTCGCATTTGCAAACAGCTTGGATCCAGATGAGACGCCGAGTTACTCGGCGTCTCATCTGGATCCAAGCTGTTTGCCACTCGGTCAAAAGTTCGGCAAAAGGATTTGACGTGTTGGAAAGTGTCAACATAGCTCCAGATCCAAATTTGAGGAGATATTTATATCGATAGTAGGGTAAAGCTTCATCTTCAACATGTTCAACAATCTTTTTGTTGATAGAAAGTGTCATCTTATTCAGATTTCGGAGCAAAATTTCCCCGTTTCTTTTCTAACACATAAATAATATATAAAGTTAAAACGGTTCCTTAACCACCCCTTCATACAAACGCCTTTTCACGTCTTTGCAAACAGAATAGACCCATATTGGAAAACTCCTGTAGAAGCCGTTCGATCAGGGTCTGCTCTGTTTGATTATGAAATTCTACAGTTTTTGTCTAAGCCCAAATTCCCCTTTAAAATTTTACCTTTTAAGCATTAAGTTCATGAATATTCATGATGTGATAAATCCATGCATAAATGTTGACTTGTTAAAAGGCTAACCATTTATTCCATAAATACGCACTTCCATGCCTCTGCAAACAGAGTAGACCCAGATCAGACGACTACTATAGGAGCCGTCTAATCAGGGTCTGCTCGGTTAGCTAATGCAATAATATAGATATGATTCTAAAGTTTCTGCCATGGCCTAGACTTCCTGTGTCCATGTGTAATTATAAAAATCAAACTAATTAATATTCATGACGTCGTTATTTCTTACATGCATATTCATGAAGTAAAGGGTTATGGAATAAACATATAGAGAGTAGGTGGTTGCTAAATGCGGAAGAAAAGTAATGCGGAAAGCTACTTCATAATGGTTGTCCTGTATCAACCCTTGTCAGCTAACCGCGACCTGACTCGCATTTACAAACAGTTTAGATCCAGATGAGACGTCGATTAACTCGGTATCTAGTCAGGATGCATGATGTCGGACTCTCGGTCAATATTTTCTCCAAAACCTGATCGAATCGGAAGTAGTCAAATTGCACCAAAATCCATATTTGAGAAGACATCTGTTTTGTACGGCGGAATAAGGGTTGTGTCACTCCCTTAACTAGACATCTTTTTATAACCCTATACCGCATACAGGCACCTCTTGAACCCTTTGCAAACAAAATAAATCCAGATCAGTTTGATGTTGGTCTGCTCTGTTTGCAATGAGTCTTTATCAGGCAACGAAAACGGTTAGTTCACTATGAGTTGGTGTTACTAATCCTTTGCACTGTCATTTGCAAACAGTGTAGATCCAGATCAGAGTGTTCCTAGAGGACTCATCTGTCCCGGATCTGCACTGATTGTAGTTCAAACTTCTCCATACCGAGTGAACTCTGAAGTTTAACACTGATGGGCTATTCCATTATGACATTTCAGCGTTTAAAAGGCTAATTACCAGTCTTCCGTAACTGCACTATCATCATTTCAAACACCAAGGATACTTATACGTATTTAACCCATTACTCCATGCTTATTCATGTCAGAAATATTTTTTTATAATGACATATGAACACATGGAGTTTTGGAATTGGCAGAAACTGTAGAATCATATATCATTTTACAAGCAAACAGAACAGACCTTGATCAGACGGCTCCTAAAGGAGCCGTCTGATCTTGGTCTACTCTGTTTGCACAGGCGTTGAAATTGAAAATAGTATCTATGCAGTAAAGGATTAACCCTCTACTCCATTTATACTACTTTTAACGCGTTTGTAAACAGAGAAGATCCAGATCAGACAGCCCCTGTTGCTGCTATGTTACAGATCTGACGCTATATTCCCAATGTTATACAGTAAAAGCTCTCTAAAACGGACATTCAATTTAGTGTAAATATCGGTCTTTTAGACAGGTGGCAGCTTAATGCTGGGTGAAAGTCATGCAGAAAGCTCCTCTAGGAGCTTTCTGCATGACTTTCAACCTGCATTAAGCATCCACCTGCCTAAAAGTATCTAAATTATTGTCTACTAGAATTCCGGTTTACTGTATATCATCATACATGTATGTCATATCTTATTACAAAAAAGAGACAAATTAATATTTAGGCAGACGTATACAGGAGGTAAAGGGCTACGTGGAGGACATGACTAATGAATCTGACAGGCCTGTCATGATGTCTCATTTGTTAACATAGGATAACATTAGTATCCCTATCCCTTTCGCTGTTTCAAGTTCATGTAAAATAATGATATCATAAATATTTATTAGCTGCTTTTTATAATGGCATTATGTGCACAACATGTTTTGGCTGAGGCAGAAATTGTAGAATCAGATCTATATTATGCCATAAGCAAACAGAACAGACCCTGATCAGACGGTTCCTATAGGAACCGTCTGATCTGTGTCTACTATGTTTGCAAAGGCGTAAAAGGTGTTCATATGAAGGAAACGGTTATTTGTGTTTTTTACATGTATTGTCCTACCGTCGGTAAGAAACGATGGATTGTCGACGTTCCCTAATAACATATATAATATTATATACTCTTCGCACGCTAAGCATCTGTTGTCTGCAAAAACTTCCGCCTGCTACACTTTTCGAATAAAGTTTACTTCCATTTGCCTTCAGATACACACTCTAAGTATCAGACTGTTTTGATCCGGATGAAACTTTATAGTACAAGGCGTTTCATTAAGATCCAAACTGTTTTCAAAGTTTGTCACAATGCTCTTGATGTTAGAGTATAAATTTTATTTGACTGGAGAAATCGTTATATTTAACCCTTTCCTCCATAAATACGCCATTCTACGCCTCTGTAAAAGTCACTTTATGAAACAATTGTGATAAATAGAGCATTTGCTCCTATAGGAGCAAATTCTCTATTTATCACAATGGTTTCAAACTACAAAATTCTAAAATTTTCCATTTCTCTAGTTAATGCTTATTTTCGGTAGATTCATTCAAAGAGGTTGTATCTAAAATAGCCTATGGAGGAAAGGGTTAATTGCTTTGCACACAAAGTGAAACCAGATCAGACGGTTCCCGTAGAAACCGTCTAATCAGGGTCGGTTGTGTTTTCTTATATTTTACATGTTTTCTTACATAAAGAGAGCACCCTATATTAGGGGAGATAATAAAGAAAGACAATCATAAACTGATGGCATGAAGTTGTTTCCCATTTTTTACCCATCAAAAGTTTTGTTATTGTCAGATACCGAATAACCCCGTTGCCAGATTGTATCAAAGTTTCGCCAGCTACACAGTCTTATTCTTGTAAAATGTAAAGAAAAACTTAAGTGCTTCATGCAAAGTGGCACATGGCATTCTGAAAGTAAATATTTTTGTTGCATATTATAGGAAGATGTATTCACCAGTGTTGATGCCACCAGGTGGGACAGTAAATTTCATCCGAAATAAATTGAAATTCTTATCAGGGCTGATCCACAGACAATTTATAAACACCTAAACAAGCACCATATGCATATTTGCTGTCAGATTCATTTAGATGAGACATTACACCTGTAGATATGCCAGAGCTATACAGATAACGATGCGTACCCAAATACATGTACTAAAATCGTCATTTCTCCACCAAACCCTATACTGTGACCACTCTTTAGAATCGTCTCGAAGAGACTATTCTAAAGAGTGGTCACAAAACACGGTTTGGTGGGGGAAATAAAGGATATATTGTTGAAAATGTTTAAATTTACGCAACTTATCTGGACCTCTGTATGCACATATAACCATCTAAACACTAAAAAGCTTTCAATTGCAAAAATGTGCCATCTACTTACCCTTTACTCCATAAATACGCCTTTACAAACAGAGTGGACCTATATTAGACGGCTCCAATAGGAGCTGTCAGACCAGGGTCTGCTCTGTTTGCTTATGTTTGCTTATGATATAGTATAGATATGATTCTATAGTTACCGCATTGGCTAAAATTCCGGTGTTCCGCTGACCCAACCAAAAAAAATAAAAAAATTTTTTTTATCTTTTTCGCGAACATCCCTGCTCTATATACTTATTATATAGAGCAGGAGTGTTCGCGAATTTTTTTTTCGTTTTGGTTGAGTTAGAAAAAAAAATTAATGTATTTGTGATGGAGTTGTTGTTGATGTTGTTGAGACATAGAATGCGAAGGGCACCTGTGGTGTTCATGTGCTATTATAACAAATTATAATCTGGTTAATATTCATGACGTCATTATCTCTTACATTAACTCACATATTATATCAAGTAAACTGATCCAATTTAAACCTCTCCATTTTTTTGTGGTGGGGTGCTGCAAAACAGTATATCCTAGTGACATCATCTACTATTAATTGGTATAGAAAAGAGTACAGACCTTGATCAGCGGACTCCTTCACGAGCCATCTGATGTCTGCAAGAGTTGCTTAAGTACCATGCACCGGATCATGGATTAGAATGCACGGTAAGTACCAAAGCAGCGTAGTACCTGGTCAGCATTGAAGAGTTTGATGCAGCCCCTGGTTTAATGCAGTGGATATGTACAGTTTGTAATTTACTTTTGCATTTTGTTTGTCCTGTGGATGCTAACAAGCTTTCCTTCACCTTTTGGGGGTATGTACAGTATGCATTTCGCTTTTGTGGATATCTATAGCTTGTCTGCAACGTTTGCGGATATCTATAGTTTGTCTGCCACATTTGCGGATATCTATAGTTTGCCTTTCACTGTTGTGGATATGTATAGTGTGCCTTTCACTTTTGTGGATATATATAGTTTGTTTACACTTATGTGGATATGTATACTTTGTCCTCCACTGTTGTGGATATGTATAGTTTGCTTTCACTTATGTGGATATGTATACTTTGTCCTCCACTGTTGTGGATATGTATAGTTTGCTTTCACTTTTGTGGATATGCATAACTGGATTTCACGTTTTGTGGATAGCCACAGTTTGCTTTCACTTATCTGTATATGTATAGTTTGCCCTCCACTGTTGTGGATATGTATAGTTTGCTTTCACTTCTGTGGATATCCATAGTTTGCTTTCATTTTTTGCGGATATTTATAGTTTGCCTTTCACTTTTGAGGATATGTAAAGTTTGCTTTCGCTTTTGTGGATATGCATAGTTTGCTTATATTTTTGCGGTTATCTGTAGTTTACCTTTCACTTTTGTGGATATGTATAGTTTGTTTTCACTTTGTGGATATCCATAGTTTGCTTTCACTTATGTGGATATGTATAGTTTGTCCTCCACTGTTGTGGATATGTATAGTTTGCTTTCACTCATGTGGATACATTGTAATTATAGTTTGCTTTTACTTATGTGGATATGTATAGTTTGCCTTTCACTGTTGTGGATATGTATAGTTTGTCCTCCACATATGTGGATATGTACACATATAGTTTTCACTTTCATGAATATGTTTATTTGTCTTAAGTTTGTACATGTACCAATATTTGTGGTTTGCCTTTTTGAATACACGTATGTGCTATTTGCCTTTTCGCTTTTGTGCATATGTATTGTTTGCCTTCCACTTTTGAGGATATGTTCGGTTTGCATATCTCATTGATGACTATGTGTGATATGTGTTTATCTTTGAAAGGCATTCGAATGTTCACGAACTTCTGAAACTACGAAGCGCATTATTTTGATTACCTTGTAATGATCTGATCAAATCTACACATAGTATCTACTAATTTGCTAAAACAATGTGGGCAACTCTGTGAATATTTGTTGTAAAAATATATTTTATAATAACACTTTGGATTCAGAAGACATAACTGTGCAATACCTTTTACAAGATTCTGAAAATAAACTAAAAAGGAACTATATTTTGACAAATTAAGCATACGACATTCTCTGCAAAGGAATGCCACAGAGTGTTCAATGTTTAATTACAGCATAGCCTTGTAGGACATTAAATATGAATGCACATTATCAGAGTTTGGGGGGAAATAAAACAGATCCTATTTCAGACTTCCCGGGATCTGTACAGTTATCATTTTTCATACATCAGTACACATAACACGTGCGTCAGTTGCTGTCACAATGACCCTGCGGATTTGTATGTTTTAAAATTTAACTATTTCGCTGCCACGCATTGCTGTCTGCAAGAATTGACATCTGCTTTAGTGTTCGCTGTTATCCCCTGCCAAAGGCAGAGGGATATTGTTTTTGGGTTTGTCCGTCCGTCCGTCTTTCCGTAATTCCGTCCGCCCGGTTTCCGTTCGATGTCATATCTCTGTAATGGATTGACAGAATTCAATGTAACTTGACATGAATATTTTTTATCACTGGGGTATCATTCACATGTATTACTTTTCCAGATCGCTTGTGGCATTTAGGAGTTAGTGCCCTTTTATACGCAAAAATGACATTTTCCCGTCCGATGCCATATCTCTAACGGATAGACAGAATTCAATGAAACTATATATGAATAATTGTTATCACTGGAGCGTCGTTCCCATGCATTACTTTTCCAGATAGCTTGTGGCATTTAGGAGTTATTGCCCGTTTATATGCAAAAATCACAAATTTTCCGTCCGATGTCATATCTCTGTAACTGATTGACAGAATTCAATGAAATTGGACATGAATATTTGTTACCACTGGGGCATCATTCCCATGTATTTTTTTCCAGATAGCTTGTGGTTATTGCCCTTTTATACGCAAAAATGACATTTCCCCGTCAGATGCCATATCTCTGTAACGGATTGAAAGAATTCAATGGAACTCGACATGAATATTTGTTATAACTGGGACATTGTTCCCATACTTTACTTTTCCAGATCGCTTGCGACATTAAGGAGTTATTACCCTTTGATGCTCAAAAATCATTTTTTTTAAAATATTTTTTCCATCCATTGCTATATCTCTGTAACGGATTTACAGAATTCAATGAAACTCAACATGAATATTTGTTATCGCGATGGCATCGTTCCCATGCATTACTTTTTCAGATGGCATGCGGATTTGATACACAAAAGTCATATATTTATTGCCCTTATCCCCTGCTGAAAGCAGAGGGATACTGTATTGTTGTGACGTCGATTTACTGTTCGTCTCACCCGGGACCAACGCGTTTGCAAAGCAGATTCGCACGTGAAGCGAAAGCATACAGTATGTTCAGAAATCTAGAATATTTGTTCCAAATAATTGAATATATACTAGTTTTAAATGAAGAAACTTGAATAATGTCAACTAATTTACATCCTGATAAGACGCTTAATTATTCAACTTCAGATGTAGTTTAATCCTTTCATCTGATCAGGGTATGAACGGTTTGTCATGTTACTCTTTTCCTTAAAACCCCGGTAAGTTGACCTGATTGAATGATCACATTTTGAAAATTCAGCGTTGAAAGTGTTAATAAGGTCACTATAGGATGGGTGGGCATTGTTTGCAAAACTATAATATATACCCTCTGCATTGAACGAGTAAATCGAGAGCTTTCAGATTCCAACCACCCATTTTAACCCTTTCCCTGTTCTGTTTATTCCATATGTCAATACCTACTGAATAGTCATGGACAAAATAGTTAAAATGAAATAATTTTATGGAAAATGAAACATTATAGCCATTTAAGAAGGTAAAGAAACAGATCTATCAAATTCCATTAGCAAACAGAGCAGACCCTGATCAGACGGATCCTCTAGGAGCACCTGTATTCAGTCCGAGTGCACTTTTAACCCTTTGCTTCATCGAAACGCATTTTCATGCATTTGCAAACAGAGTAGACCCAGATCAGACGGCTCCTGTAGGAGCCGTCTGATCAGGGTCTGCTCTGTTTGCTATTGGAATTTGATAGGTATGTTTATTTAGTTTCTAAAATGGCTGCAATGTTCCACCTTCCATATTTCATTATAACTATTTTGTCCATGAATATTCAGTAGGTATTAAAGTTTGGAATAGACATAGAACAGGGAAAGGGTTAACTATAGAGAGTACATGGGAGAACACTCAAGTGACATGTCTTTGTAATAAAGATAGCTGTAAGGACTGTTTGTATATCACTTAGATGAACTTTATAATGGCATTACGAATAGGGTGATAGTTTACAATTACATGTGCTGTGAACACAGACTGTAGAATCTTATAATTTCATAACTAAACTTACAGGAGTCGTCTGATCTGGATCTATTCTGTTTGCAAGAGCGTTAAATGCGTCTCTATAAAGTAGAAGGTTAACCTGTGTTGACTATTACACTAGACCAGGAGGAGTAATGAAAGTATTGTAATTCTTCTGTGAACATATTTAATACAGGTCTGTTCTAACGCCCCATGATATTGCACATAAACTTCCGCAAATGCTCATGCATTTTTTATGAGATAGAGCTTATAATGTTATTATTCATCAAAACTACATCCGAGCTGCGTCAAGAGAAATATTTCTTTCTGGTTCAGCAAAGAGTAAGAGACACTGCCGCGGAATAGGATATACACTGTTAGCCACTCCTGAGGTAATTTGCATAAAAATGCATTAGTGTATTTCCGCGATTTACGGCACTCATTTACGGCACCCCACAAGGCAGATTATGTGATAAATATATTTACGGGAATTCAACTCCACGACATTTTTTTGCGATTGCTTAGGCGTTGAAATACACATTGAAAATGGTTCAGAACAGGCTCGTGGACGAGAACATAGTTTAATTTAGAAAAAAACAGTACGTGGGGGAAATGTGCAGCGGATGCCAACGCAAGTACGCCGATGAGAATGTAAGCACGCGGATGACAACGCATGTACGCGGATGACAGCGTAAGTACGCGGATGAGAACGTAAGTTGACGGATGGCAACGTAGGTACGCGAATGACAACGTAGGTACGCGGATGACAACGTAGATACGCGAATGACAGCGTAGGTACGAGTACAACAACACGTAGGTACGCGAATGATAGCGTAAGTACGCGGATGACAGCGTAGGCACGCGGATGGCGACGTATTTCGCTGGTGAGAACATAGGGTTTTTGGATGATAACGTTGATTTCTTGTATTAAAACATATGCTCTTTTATTTGACCGTAGGTTGTTGAGCAATAAAATAAGCTAATAACGAGAATGCAGGTTTGCAGTTGAGAACATGGGTTTGTGATTGTGGAGTATCCCGTCTCATGTTGTAAGCGTACATGTCGGCAATTGTAAATAGTGTGGACCTATATGAGACAGATCAGTTGTCTGATATGGGTCTACACTATTTGCCGCCTTAAGTTAGTGGATATATTTTGATCCACCTTTAGAGTCATCCGCCTAACCAATATTCATAGTACAGTTGAACTTCGATATCTCGAACAGCAAGGGACTATATAAATTAGTTCGAGATAACAGAAGTTCGAGTTATCCGATTTGTAATCTGGACAATTTCTCAAGTTCATAGCTTAATACATTTTAGAGCAATTCTGTATTGTAAGGTTTTGGAAGGACAGAACTTTTAGTTCGAGTTATCCCGAAGTTCGAGTTATCTGAGTACGAGATATCGAAGTTCAACTGTAGATTGATTCATATTTGAATATTCAACATGAGAATAGACTTGTGGATTAGTATGTATGCTTGTGGGCGAGACGGTAAGCTTTCAGGTCTATTTCGGTCTATTTGGCAAACAGCGTGTTATACACTATGGGATTATACAATGACGTTTCCTTGAAAAACAAATGAATCGTAAAATAAATGTATTTAGTCTCGTAGGAATTTCTCTCACATAGGCATTCTGTGACAATACGTGGCAATAAATACAATTGATTACCAAGTGTCTACCAATTTTTTCCTAGCATAGGGTATTCCCCCTTTAGTACTAAACGCTCAAAGCAAGTATTTATAGGCCTCGTTAAGTGCAATATACGGGTCTGTCTGTGGCAGGATTGGGATATAAAATATAATTTTAATCCTGTCAATTCTGAATTATCAGACTGGAATAGCGCATCAGTGTTTAACTATAGAGTTCACTTAACTATAGAGTTAACCCATCTTGTCAGCATCTGTTTTTGTTTGTTTTTTTATTTCTGTTTTACAAGCAGCAGATCAGTATAAACTATGTATGTATTACTTGCCTTAACCCTTTCCCTGTTCTGTATATTGGCTAAATTTCAATACCTACTGAATATTCATTAACAAAATAGTTATAATGAAATATGGAAGGTGGAACATTTTAGAAAGCAAAGAAACAGATATATCAAATTATTTTAGCAAACAGAGCAGACCCTGATCAGACGGCTCATCTAGGGGCCATCTGATCTGGGTCTACACTGTTTGCAAATGCGTAAAAACACTTTATATGAGGGAAAGGGTTAAGAACAAAATAGGTTGGCATCGTATTGTGAGGAGAAACGGAAGAATGGTTGACATTGAGCTTATTACAGACGCCATTTTTTTGCAGCCGACAATTATTTGGTGAGCAGAAATTTCAAATTTGACGTTGTGAGTAATTGTGTATAGCATTTGAACCATGCTCTTTGTCTGGTCTTCTTTCTGGTTAACTCTTTCGCTGTCAAAGTCACCTCTATAAAGTTTGTCAGTTTGGATTCAAACAAGACGCCGAGTAACTCGGCGTTTCCTCGGGATTCAAATTGTGCATTACTTTGCACAAAGTGAAGAAAATTAAAAGATGGAAATTGTAGCAAACGACAATTTTTTCAGACAACAAAATTTGGCAGCGAAAGAGTTAAATGATTCTAGAAATATCTCTGTTCGGTTCAACAAAAACTTAGGCATAGATACAGGAGAAGAGCGTAACGATCCATAATTTTTACTGACAAAAATAAAACTCTGTATGAAAGCGTATAATTTGCGAGAGGATTTTAACCCTTCGCTTGCTGAATTTTAAAATACATTTCTCCTTCTTTACCCATGCCCTGTTGTATATTTACATATATCTTCACTGTGTACAAGTATTTCGCTGTGCAATCACTGCTGTGGAGTGCACTGGTTGCACAATCAACTTGTAAATAGTGCAGACCCAGATGAGACAGCTCCTGCAGGAGCTGTCTCATCTGGGTCTTCACTATTTACAGGTAGGTATATTGACGTGAATAGCAAGCGAAGGGTTAATGACAAACGGTTCAAACCATTGTCCAAGAGCTCCTCTAGAGGTCCTCTCATCTGGAACTACACCGTTTGCACGTGTCGGAACATTCGTTCCAAATCCTATCGCATATTCGAAGGTTAACCCTGACAGTGCGGGACACGAGTCACAAATGTCCTTTGCAAGCAGTGTAGATCCTGATGAGAGGGCTCATAGAGGAACCTTTCATCAGGCTCTGCACTATGTGTCATGTTACACGTTTCTTTAGAAAAGGAAATTACCGCCAGTTTGACCTGTTTTGAAGTTTAGAATAGTCCATTTGCAAATGCAGTGTTGTAAGGGTTAAGAACATTCCGTGAGTAATTTTCAGATAAAAATGTCGGTTTCATGCAATTAGCTGTAAAACATTGATATGACACTAAAAGCTTCCCCACTTGACATTTATTTCGTATGACCCTTTGTACAAAACTACGTTACGGGTAGATGGGAACGAAGGTCAGAATGTTAACATTTTTAAACTCATTTACAGTATTCTCCCTAATAAAGGACCACTCTAATAAACGCCCCTTACCTTTGAGGGGAAGTAACGATCAATTAAACAACTAAAACCCTATTAAATAACAACCACTAAATAATGAAATAGCATTTTCAATATACAAACGGTAGCTTAATAAAGACCTAGCTCACTTTGGTGCTTTCTGCATTGCTTTCATTCTGCATTTAGTAACAATCAGTGTACAAAATGCAAGAAGCTCCTTTTAAAAAGATGTAACCCCTCGGGGGAACGTTTATAAAAGATAAAACGGTATAGTAAAAGACAAATAATCGTGATACACATGTACAGTAAAATCCCTCTAAACAGGAATTCAAGTAGATAAGAATTTAGATACTTTTAGGCAGATGGCTGCTTAATGCAGGGTGAAAGTCATGCAGAAATCTCTTTCACCCTGCATTAAGCTGCAACCTGTCTCCAAGACCGATATTGATACTAAATTGAACGTCCAGTTTGTAGAGGTTTTACTGTATATCAATTATGAAGCGTTTCTTACCTTTACTTTTGAACTCTTTGCGACGAGTTCGTGATACCTGTGAATACAGTTTGGATCCAATCGAATATCCGAGTTACTCGACGTCTCATCAGGACCCAATCTGTTTGACAGTCGGACTGAATGTTTGAAGATAAATGCAAGAACATTATTTTGGAAAGTTGTAACAGACGATTACAGAGTACTTACTAAGCAAGTAAAGAGTTAAATGGAACATTCCTACTAATAACATGTTACATAATCATAAAACTCTGTCACTGACATTTATGAGTGCTCAATCCATTAAATCGAATCACATTTTCTTAGAAACATATATTTAGAAACACCAGAGAAGAACGACAGCAAGGTCAATATTGCAAAGCAGTGCAGCGGAAAGAACAGGTCACATTAGAAAGCCCATCTTTGGTTTATTAATGTAATCCTTTTAATCTTTTACGTCTTTGCAAACAGAATAGACCCAGGCCAGACGACTCCTGTATAGGAGCCGTCTGATCAGAGTCTGCTCTGTTTGCTTATGAAATAATAGAGAACTGAGTCTAAGTTATGTGCCTTTGTCAAAATAGTCCCTTGTGTATAGATGTACAGCCATTATGTAAAACAATAAGCTAATTAATAGTCATGATGTAATTACATGTATTTCTTACATGTATATTCATTAGATCGCATGTTTACTACTGACTACAGTAAAACCTGTCTTAAGCGATCCTTAAAATATATCTAAATATAGGTCTTTAAGACACGTGGTAGCTTAATGCAGGCAGAAAAACTGCAGAAGCCGCAGTACTTTTGCCCTGCATTAGACAACCGCCTGCTTTTTCAGACCACTATGGCCGCTTAAGACAATTTCTACTATATTGAGAATAAAATGCTTAGGTTAACACACACTGAACTATTACAAAACTGTGACATTTGAGACTATAATGTAATATACCATGCTACTGACTTTATCACTAAAGTCACTTTCATATTCTGGTCTACACTTTGATTTGAAATGCATCACAAACACATGCCAATATGCTTTAAGCCTGTTAACCCTTATCCGGCAAAACGTAACTCGGTCACATTTGCAAACAACTTGGATCCAGATGAAACGCCGAGTAACTCGGCATCTCATCAGGATCCAAGCTGTTTGTCACTCAGACAATCATTTTATACACGCATTACGGACAGGAGGTAAATGAAAAATACAGCATATCAGAGTTTGAGAAGTCATGTTTTGTTTTCTGCACGATAAGGGTTAACCCGTTCGCTGCCAAACTCTGTCGTCTGCTAACTTTGTCGCTTGCTACAAATTTTCATTCTTTTGATTTTCTTCATTTTTGTTTCAAAAACATAGTAACAGTAACAAACAGTTTGGATCCTGATGAGACGCCGAGTTACTCGGCGTCTCATCTGGATCCAAACTGTTTGCATAGGTAATCACAGATCCGGCAATGGCAGCGAAATGGTTAATAGAATTCTATGTATCCCTTTAGCATGTAACGGGCGTAATCTTGAATACTTTTGATGACATTCCAGATCCAGAGGAAACGCAGAGTAAATCGGTAGTTCTCCATGATACAAACTATTAGACGTTCTCATTGCATTTCGGTTTGTTTAGAAAATTCATATCAACTCTGTATTCTGAAAAAAATGAAGGAAAACCTTGTGAAAAGAAACAATTACTTAGTACAGTAAAACCTCTCTATAATGGTCACTAAATTGTGTTAATTAGTTTGTATTTAGGGCAGGTGGCTGCTTAAAGCAAGGTGAAAGTAAAACAAAACGCTCCTATGCTTAAAGCAAGGTGAAAGTAAAACAGAACGCTCCTATAGGAGCGTTCTGTTTTACTTTCACCTTGCTTTAAGCAACCACCTGCCAAAAATACCAACTAATTAACACAATTTAGTGGTCGTTATAGAGAGGTTTTACTGTAATTCAGTGGAAAATATCCTATAGGAGCGTTTTGTTTTACTTTCATCTTGCTTTAAGCAGCCACCTGCCTTTAACACAAAATACTTTATGTAATTTAGTGGTCGTTACAGAGAGGTTTTACTGTATTCTAAAGGTATGCACCGTTGCAGTGTAATGTCGCTCAATTCTAACACTTGAATATTGTATGGTGTTGGTCTTTGAATGATTTCAGACAGTATGAACTTAACTTTTACCCCGCTTATCGCGTTTGCAAACAGCTAGGATCCTGATGAGATGCCGAGTTATTCGGCGTATCATCTGGATCCAAGCTGTTTGATACTTGGTCAATAGTTATTTAAACGTTTGTTTTAATCGAATGTGGTAGAAATAGCCACTGGCTATCATTCTGTAATTCACTCTTTCATCCTTCTGGTCCTCTGTCCTGCAGTAATCGTACTGTAGAAACAACATCGCCACACGTCCCCGGGGTCCTGTATACAACTACATCTCCACGCTTTTCTAGGGTCCTGTAGTCATCTAAATTGTCATGCGTCCCTGAGGTCATGTAGACTCCTGTAGGCTACATCTCCATGCTTCACTAGGATTCTGTAGACAGCTACATTTCCATCCATCGATGGGGTCTTGTAGACAATAACACCGTCATGTGTCCCTGTGGTCTTTTAGACATTTGCAATGCCACGCGACTCTGGGGTCCTGTAGACAACTAAATTTCCATGCGTCCCTGTGGTCCTGTAGACAATTACAACGCCAAACGTCCCTGTGGTCTTGTAGACATTTACATTGCCATTCACTAGGGTCATGTATACAATCAAATCGCAAAACGTCCCTGTTTTCCTGTAGAAAAATACATCGCCATGCGTCCCTATGGTCCTGTAGACAATTACAACGCCATGCGTTCTTGTGGTCTTGTAGACATTTAAATCGCCATGCGTCTCTGGAGTATTGTAGACATTTACATCGCCGCGCGTCTCTCTGGGGTCCTGTGGACAGCTATATCCCCATGCTTCACTAGTGTCCTATAGACAGCTGCATCTCCATTTTTGCTGGGGTATTGTACAAATTACATCGCCACGTGTCCCTGGGTTACTGTAGACATTTACATTGCCAATCGTCTCTGGGGTCCTGTAGACAACTACATCTCAATGCTTCAATAATTCACCCTTTCATTACGTTTAACGTTTCAAATCCAAACACAGAAGAATTCAGTGCAATTTATTTGATAGAAATTATGTCAACATTAAAAATGATCTGCCCTTGAGACAAACTTGAGTGTTTTAACTCACATTGAAGCATATCAATTGCAGTACTTAATACCGTGTCACCAATTACCTCAAAGTAATTGTTTTTCATTAAAGACATAATTGTAAAAGAATGAGATATGCCATTATAACCGCCTACATTCTATAATCCATGGAATATAGTTAATTACAGGTTTGATATTTTGTGTTTCCCTTTGTTAACCCTTTCCCTGTTCTATATTTAGTCCAAATTTCAATACCTACTGAATATTCATGTGAAAGCAGTTTTAATGAAATATGGAAGGTGGACTATTGTAGCCATTTTAGAAAGTAAAGACACATATCTATCAATTTCCATTAGCAAACAGAGTAGACCCTGATCAGACGGCTCCTCTAGGAGCCGTCTGATCTGGGTCTACTCTGTTTGCAAATGCGTGAAAACACGTTTATATGAGGGAAAGGGTTAAGTAATGAAAATGACCCGCTGATCATGCAAAATAAAGAGAGCGTTATCCTCCAGAGTTTCTGTTTGACACTCCGGCAATAACTGGAGGAATAGAGAGAAAGTGAAAAGTACAGCAGATCAGGGTTTTCACGCGACAGTACAATGGTTAAACCCCATGCGAATTTTATGCTTCGGTACTCGATCAGTTGTTATAAATGATAAATGTGCCAATACACGTAAACGACCTGGGAGCGTAAAACAACTAAGACACACCAAGGCGATTAAGCGTGTCACCAATGTTGAAACTAAACGATTATTAGAATGAACATTTGGAAACGTTGGAAAACTGGCACTTTGATGATCTATTCAAAATGTCCGTCGAAAAGTGTTAACTCCTCCCATGCTAAGTGCGTCTTGACTGGTACATGTATTTGTGAACAGGCTAGACTGGTACATGTACTTGTAAACAGGTTAGACTAGTACATGTATTTGTGAACAGGCTAGACTGGTACATGTACTTGTAAACAGGTAAGACTAGTACATGTATTTGTGAACAGGCTAGACTGGTACATGTACTTGTAAACAGGTTAGACTGGTACATCTATTTGTGAACAGGCTAGACTGGTACATGTACTTGTAAACAGGTTAGACTGGTACATGTACTTGTAAACAGGTTAGACTGGTACATGTATTTGTGAACAGGTTAGACTGGTACATGTACTTGTAAACAGGTTAGACTAGTACATGTATTTGTGAACAGGTTAGACTGGTACATGTACTTGTAAACAGGTTAGACTGGTACATGTATTTGTAAACAGGTTAGACTGGTACATGTACTTGTAAACAGGTTAGACTGGTACATGTATTTGTAAACAGGTTAGACTGGTACATGTACTTGTAAACAGGTTAGACTGGTACATGTATTTGTAAACAGGTTAGACTGGTACATGTATTTGTGAACAGGCTAGACTGGTACATGTACTTGTAAACAGGTTAGACTGGTACATGTATTTGTGAACAGGCTAGACTGGTACATGTACTTGTAAACAGATTAGACTAGTACATGTATTTGTGAACAGGCTAGACTGGTACATGTACTTGTAAACAGGTTAGACTGGTACATCTATTTGTGAACAGGCTAGACTGGTACATGTATTTGTGAACAGGTTAGACTGGTACATGTACTTGTAAACAGGTTAGACTGGTACATGTATTTGTGAACAGGTTAGACTGGTACATGTACTTGTAAACAGGTTAGACTGGTACATGTATTTGTAAACAGGTTAGACTGGTACATGTACTTGTAAACAGGTTAGACTAGTACATGTATTTGTAAACAGGTTAGACTGGTACATGTATTTGTGAACAGGTTAGACTGGTACATGTATTTGTAAACAGGTTAGACTGGTACATGTACTTGTAAACAGGTTAGACTAGTACATGTATTTGTAAACAGGTTAGACTGGTACATGTACTTGTAAACAGGTTAGACTAGTACATGTATTTGTAAACAGGTTAGACTGGTACATGTACTTGTAAACAGGTTAGACTGGTACATGTATTTGTAAACAGGTTAGACTGGTACATCTATTTGTGAACAGGTTAGACTGGTACATGTACTTGTAAACAGGTTAGACTGGTACATGTATTTGTGAACAGGCTAGACTGGTACATGTATTTGTGAACAGGCTAGACTGGTACATGTACTTGTAAACAGGTTAGATGTAGATGAGCGCTGATAGCATCTGCAAAACCATTGAGTTCTTGTGAGTATTCATCCCAGACTCATAGTGATCTCAGATTCCTAGTGATCTCAGATTTCCAGTGATCTCAGATTCCCAGTGGCATCATCCGATTCGTAGTGATCTCAGATTTCCAGTGATCTCAGATATCCAGTTATTTCAGATTCCCAGTGATTCCAGATACATAATGATCCCCGATACCTGATGATATCAAATACCTAGTGATTTCAGTTTGTATAGAACGCAGTAAATTGAATTCGAGGGCTTGGTGCAAAACTATTGTTTTGTGAAGGAGTTACAATAGTTTTGCACCAAGCCCTCGATATTATTGTTTTGATAAGAAGAATAGTTCACATTAACCCGTAAATCTAAATGCACTTGTGCTAATTGTGTATCTTTTGCATGGAAAAATTGAAATAGTGCAGATATTTATAGCGAGAATAATAGTTAACATATTTAAACCATACAGCCGGTAAGGGGACTTTTCCAAATGTATATTTTGATCTTATTTTCATTTGTAAGAATTGATTATGTAAGTATTTTTATGCGGAAAATATGAAGCAAATAGCGCAGTTAGTAGTATTGGCAAGAGGGCTGCTACAAGGGGCTGCTTCAGGGGCTGCTACAGGGGCTGCTACAGGGGCTGCTACAAGGGACTGCTACAAGGGCTCTCAGGTCTGCGTCAGCAATTTGTTCATATGTGTTCTAATTTTAACGGACACCACGTACACAAATTGCTTAAA
The DNA here is from genome assembly GCA_963576725.1 of Azorinus chamasolen. Taxonomy (NCBI): domain Eukaryota; kingdom Metazoa; phylum Mollusca; class Bivalvia; order Cardiida; family Solecurtidae; genus Azorinus; species Azorinus chamasolen. The sequence goes on along the minus strand of OY755236.1, from coordinate 43,329,147 downwards.
ACAACTTTTATGTAATACTAGCATTTGCTTGGCGTACTAAACATCAATCTTATACGCCATAACTATTCATTAAAACCATTAATGTACATGTATAAGTATCATTTTGTAATGGCATTATGAACACATGGCTCAAACTGTAGATTCAGATCTATATTATAATTCAATAACTGAACAGAACAGATCCTGGTCAGATTGTTCCAGTAGGGGCCGTCTTATCTGGGTCTACTTAGTTTGCAAACGCGTTTAAAAGAAACGTCTATGTTGTAAAGGGTTGAGGAGAATCGCAAATGGCGTACGTGGGAACGATCCTGAAGCTGTGGATGATAATATCAGAGACCGTTTACCTGTTATCATGGTAATTAGTTTGCTGTAGAATCAATGAGTGCTGGTGTGTAAATGTCAAATGGACAACTAGTGCAAGATACCTGTTCAGTTACAGTTGACTCTCCTTAAAGCAACGCCACTTTGTCTCTAAAGGCAGATGACTGCTTTAACCATATTTTCAATAAATACTCCCATAAACGCCGTTGGAAAGAGAAGATGCCATTATCAGACAGGTTCCTGTAGGAGCCGTCTGATCAGGGTCTGCATCGTATGCTTATGAAACGGTATGGGACTGACTCTACAGTTCCTGTCATGACCATTATTACCTGTACCATGTGCAATTATACTAATTCATTTAATTAATATTCATAAGGTAATTATTTCTAACATGGATACTCATGAAGTAAGAGGTTGATGCATTACTTTCTAATGCAGAAACATCCATTGGGAATATTCTGATTACTTCACCGCCTGTATTGAAAGCAGTTAATATGACTTCATTCAGTTGATCGCCTGATCCATTACCTCATATGCTATTTTTAGACATAACCTTTTTAAATAAATCTAATGAAAAGGAGTATTTACTAGAAATAAGGAACATTATATGATGAATAGATCATTTGCTTCTATGGAGCAATAGTTCAAAAACTGACTTACAGAGGCATACAAAGCGTCAATAGGAGGGAATGGGTCAAAAGACGACACTATGAGGGAATGGGTCAAAAGGCGTCACTATGAGGGAATGGATTAAAGGAGGTGTTACTGTACCGGGCTTCTATACTCGTCTAACCATGTGGACGACATGATGAACCATATACTACAGTTGAACTTCGATATCTCGAACAGAAAGGGACTATATAAATTAGTTCGAGATAACAGAAGTTCGAGTTATCCGATTTGTAATCTGGACAATTTCTCAAGTTCATAGCTAAATGCAGGTCTACAGTAATGCTGAAAGCTCCTACAGGAGCTTTCAGCATTACTGTAGAACTGCATTAAGCTGTGAAATGTGTTTCTAGATATGCGTAGTGATACATTTTAGAGCAATTCTGTATTGTAAGGTTTTCGAAGGACAGAACTTTTAGTTCGAGTTATCCCGAAGTTCGAGTTATCCGAGTTCGAGATATTGAAGTACAACTGTATACTGGATCCTAGATATTGACGTGCTAACTCTTACATCACAGTGATATAACGTCTGCTCAAATGTGGTTCATGTGCAATGTTGACTTCTTGTGAAACTATTGAGCGAGTGTCAGACAGCTTGCATCCTGATGAGGGTGTTTGGCAACTGCGAGACAGGTTGAGAATGGCGATCTAATGGTAAGCATAATACTACTTGGGTCTTGAAGAACAACATATTTGAGCTGTATGATGAATATGGTACCTGGGTCCATGCTTATAAAGCTTTTTAGTTGAGTCTGAGTTCGTTCTCAAGCTTTTGATTGGTCAGATTTGAGTTCTCAAGCTTTTGATTGGTCAGATTTGATCTGACCAATCAGATCTGACCAATCAACACTTGAGAACGAACTCAGACTCAACTAAAAGTTTTATAAGCATGGGCCCAGATGCTTGTTATTTATTTTTGTTTGTTATCAACGTCCTTGTTTAACCTGTATATCAATGACTTAAGTATAACGTTACAGCAATCAGGACTTGGTATTAAGCTCGATGAACTTCTTGTAAACCATCTTCTGTATGCTGATGATTTAGTACTGATCTGTGGAAATGAACGTGATCTGCAGGCTTTGTTAGACATTCTATCCCATTGGTGTGGTATAAATAAAATGGCTATTAATATAAAGAAGACAAAAGTCATGCACTATAGGCCACCGTCTGTGTCACGTACTCAGTATAACTTTACATGTGGTGTTTCGGATATAGAATGTGTGTCTGAATATCGGTATCTCGGCTTAGTCCTTAACGAAACACTTGACTACAGTGTAACTGCTAAGTACGTGGCCCAATCAGCGACTCGTTCACTAGGTCTAGTGATTTCGAAAGTCAAAGCTACAGGAGGTATGCCGTATGATGTATACACTAAACTTTATGACACTATGGTGTGGCCAGTAATTGAGTATGGATCGGCCATCTGGGGAACTCAAGACTTTACTTGCATCAACGCCGTACACAACCGGGCATGTAGATTCTTTTTAGGTGTTGGACGATATACGCCAAACGCGGCGGTGAACGGCGACATGGGCTGGGTCCCTCCAGTGGTCCGGCAGTGGAAGGCTGTACTGTCATACTGGTTCCGACTAAACGGCATGGCTGATGAAAGGCTCAATAAGAGTACTTTTAAGTGGACACATGCAGAAATGTATAACACTAAGAATTGGTGTTTGAGGGTTTTTTCAAAAGTGTTTAGTGTTATAGGTCGTTCTCTATATCCTTGTTATGCATATTCCAAAATTGATCGGAAACTGATTGTAGACCCTTGCATAAATCGTATTTTTTATGAATATCAGGAGAAATGGAAATTAACTGTCAATTCAGATACTGGTCGGAAAATAAGTAGCGGCAACAAACTAAGAACCTACAAACAGTTCAAACAGGTATATGAGCCAGAACACTATGTTAAATTTAGTATTTTACCAAAGGTTCACAGAAGTGCATTAGCGAAGTTTCGTAGTGGTGTAGCTCCGCTGAAGGTTGAAACTGGACGTTATCAAGGAATGGCATTACAAGAAAGAACTTGTTTTAACTGCGAAAATGAAGTTGAAGATGAGATGCATGTACTAATGTCATGTCCTTTGTATAATTACGAGAGAGAAACACTTTTTAGGAAAGTAACTGGCATTAGAGACAATTTTCTTTCACTGAATAGTAGGGATAAGTTTGTTTGCATTTTATCAGATGCTGAAATCGTAAGATATGCTGCCAAAACCTGTCATGATATACTCACTAAACGACGCGCAGTTTTATATAGATGACTTTTTATGATGCAGGTTTACGTGTTTTTATATAATGTTTCTTTTTGTTTTGATTTTAAACTGATACGTTTTAAATTGATATTGTATGACAAAGTGACCCACTTTTATTATTTTGTTGTCTCTCATAACTCAACATTGAGTGGTTCTATGCATGTCATTTGTTGCTGTTTTACCGTGTATATATTTGTAAAACATGTATAGAAGTGAGACATAAATAAACTATTGTCTGTCTGTCTGTCTGTCTATTATACAAATGGCATTTACCGTACGATATGCGTGCAGTGGTAAGCGATATAGTCCCCATCATAGGCAATACCACAGGTACACGGGGAAAGAGACCCCAATCATAGGCCCCATCAAAGGCCATACCAGAGGTACAAGGCGATAGAGTCCCCACCATAGGCCATACCACAGGTACACGGGGAAAGAGACACCATCATAGGCCACACCTTAAGTATACGGGGATACCGACCCTATCATAGACCATACTACAGGTACACGGCGATAGCGACCCTATCACAGACCATACTACAAGTACACGGTGATAGCGACCCCATCGTAGACCATACTACAGGTACACGACGGTAGCGATCCCATCATAGACCATACTACACTGTAACAGACACGTGGCGATAGCGACCCCTATCATATGCCATACCACAGGTACACTGCAATGCACCATGTGTAAATGAGGCAGAGGTAGCTGTGTCATTTGAACACATTTATACTAGACATCGTATCATTATTGATATATACATGTACTTAACATTCACCTCGCTCGGTGAATAAGTAATGTCTGCTCAAATTTGGATCTGATGCAAGTGTGGCAACTTACTATTTGATTATGCCTTTGCGAAACTATCTACCAAGTGTCAAACAGCTTGGATTCTGACGAGACGCTGAGTTACTCGGCGTCTCATCTGGATCCAAACTGTTTGCAAATGCGAGTAACGATAAGGGCTAATGTAGGTGTGCAGTAAATTGAGAGTCGACTGTCATGCACAAACAGTCTGAATAGCCAAGATGGATTGAAATCTGTTAACCCTTTCCCTGTTCTATGTTTATTTCAAATTTCAGTACCTACTGATTATTCATGGACAAAATAGTTATAATGAAATATGGGAGATGTAGCATTGTAGTCGTTTAAGAAACTAAAGGCATAGGTCTATCAAATTTCGTTAGCAAACAGAGTAGACCCTGATCAGACGGCTCCTCTAGGAGCCGTCTAATCTGGGTCTACTCTGTTTGCAAATGCGTGAAAACACGTTTGTATGAGGGAAAGGGTTAATGTACCTATTGCAGTTTCTTTAACGCTTAACCTGATGAATATGTAGCAAGAAACAATGACTGTCTGAATAATGATAAGCTGGATTTTTATAATGGCAGTATGAATAAAATAATATATTACCATTGCAGAAACTATGGAATCATGATGTATATCAGTTCACTCCTACAATCTCCGTCTGATCAGGATCTAGTTTGTTTGCAAAAGCGTTAAATGCGTCTGTATAACACACCACAATCAAGTACTTGTTCAAAGTATCAACGAATTCGAATTGTTTCAGTCAGTGGACTTAACCCTTTTAACACCGAATGTTCAAATGGACTATTCCAAACTATTACCGTGAATAGTTTGGGATTTTTAAAGGATAAGTGTAGCATGACAAACAGCTCTCTCATCTGAGTCTACATGGTTTGCGAATGACATAATAACCAACCACATTAGGGACTCCATTCCCACACTAAAGGGTTGATAGAATTTAGTACAGTAAGACTTTGTACAATCTTGCAAGCAGTACACCAGTACATCCGAATCTCCGATAGATTTTTGATTTAAGCAATTGTTTCAAACCACTCTCTTCTTAATTAAGTCTCTTCGAAACTTCTCTTGCATAGATTATATTACCATTATAGTGGTTGTTTACATTGTGTTTTTGATACATTATTGTTATTGTTAGTATAAAGACAGATACTTGCACTTATATGTAAACATCTACTCATGTCTCATTGTTAGTTTAAAGACAAATACTTCTATGTACTTCTATGTAAGCCTCTACCCGTGACTCGTTGTGCATACTCATAATCCGTAACCGTTTGTTTATTGTCATGACACTATATTTGTATTACCTTGAGATAGGGCATTATATAATGTTGTAAAAACGTGTAGCCCAATCTCATGCATGACATTATCTGCAATAAATATGTTTAAACTTAACTTTGTACGAACGGCCACATATATAAATCCGTTAGTCGGTCAGCAAGGGTATCGTCTTGCTTTAACCGGCGTTTTTCCGTTCTGTGAGAGGTTGCATTTCAGACGCTTTACTATATGTTTTCTTCCTTTCCAGTGACACATTCTGTGAGTTCGCATAAACAGAGAACACGCTAAAACTACAGAAAATTCTCGCTATTTCCAGTTTAGGTAAAGAGGAATGGATAAAGTTTAGGCAGGCGACTGCTTAATACAGAGTTGGAGTCATAGAGGAGCTTTCTTCATGACGTTCACCCTGCATTAAGCTGCCATATGTCTTAACCCTTTACTCTATACATACGTCTTTCTACGTCTTTGCAAACAGAGTAGACTTAGATCAGATTGCTCCTATAGAAGGGTCTGCTCTGTTAGCTTACGGAATCTGCTATGGTCAAAATCTCCTATGTTCATGTACCTGTATAAAATAATCTAATTAATATTCATGATTTCATTATGTCTTACATGATCTTATGAATATTCATGGAGTCAAGGGTTAAACCCCGATAAAGCTACTTATATTAGTGCGCCTATTGACCAGCTATTACTGTAGCCGATACGACACACTAGGGAAAGCTGAATCAGCAAGTTCCAATGAAATTCTCAGCCCTGGGGGAATGAAAGTTTTCCATTTTCAGTCTTTTAGATCTGTATCACAAAGTACCTGCTGGAATAATTATACTTTCTCTTTTACATATATAAGACTCACACGGTATAAGCAGTGTATCCGTTCATCAATGCCGATCGTTAGATATATCACCATTGGTCTCGTTTATTTCCTGAGGAAAATTAGTTTTTCTTTTCAAGCGCGTTCACTATTACCACACTCAGCGCCTTTGACTTGGAGTCTCACCAGGGGTCCTTCGTTCATATACGAAAAAGACGAGCACGATGTACATACTTTTTAGGGTTTCGGCTTTTGCCGAAATCCTTATAAAATGGATTGCGACTCAAACTATGGCGGAAAACCCTATTGCACGAGCGCTACCTAGCGGGAATCCCCCTAAGAGAATACGCGCATGTGCAGTGCTTGGCTTACAATCCGGTTCCGGAATCTTACAAAATATGGAAGGTGGATCCATTAGCAACAGAGCAGACCCTGAATCTATGGTAACGAGCTGTCTGATCTGGGTCGAATCTATTTGCAGATGCATGAAAACAAGTTTATATGGGGGAAATTAAGGGTTAAATAGACTTCTTCTGTTCTGTACGTTCTTTACAGTATAAAGGTTACAGCGCACTGGTGGTCAGTAGTGCAGGGCAACTGTTACATCATGCTAAAATCTCTAGAGGTCATACGCTTAACTCTTTGCACGCTAGCGGCGAAACTGCGATTACCTATGCAAACAGTTTGGATCCAGATGAGAGGCCACATAATTCTGCGTCTCATCAGGATCCAAACTGTTTGTCATTTTGATCATATTTTTGCATAAAATGAAAGAAAGTTTATTGAAGAATTGACGCAGACGTCAATTGTTGCAAGCGAAACATCACTCAGCATTGTAAGGATTAAGCAAGCTGTTATCTAAAGTTGCAAAAATGTTTCCAAACTGACTTATTCAGCTGTACAAACTGGTAGAGATGCTAGAACACTAAACCTTTCCTTCATATAATGTTTTTCACGCGTTTGTAAACAGAGTAGACCCAGATCTGATTACTCCTATAGGAGTCGTCCGATCAGGATATGCTCTGTTGGCTAATGGAAGTTAAAAGATCTTTTTCTTTCCTTTCTTAAATTGCTACTCATTTCCACTTTTCATGTTTCATATAATGAAACATGAAAAGTGGAAATAAGTAGCCATTATTTTGTTCATGAATATTCAGTAGGTATTGAAATTGGAATAAACATAGAACAGGAATCAAGTTTCTTACATGGATCCGTGGTTTTGACGGGATTCGAACCAAGGACCTAGAGATTTAAACGCTACAAAGGTGTGAAAAGCAACAACGACTAGTGAACGTACATACTTAATATGCAAATTATACAGACCCATTTTTCATGAAATCTCCAAGTATAAAATGAATAGATTTTACCAATGACCTACTGTCAATCCAAACGCCTTTGTTCAAACAGCATGGTGTCTTTTTACAACAGAAGTCCGACATAAGGTCGTCGGATTCTGAAAGTTCCATACCCTTCCTGTGGTATTTACAAAAGTCCGGTATGTTGTTGTGGGATTCTGAGTTAAATGCCCCTTTTGCCTAGTCACTTATGCCCTTTGCAAACAGAGGAGACCCAGGTAAGAAGGCTTATAAAGAAGTACATGAAATGGACACATAACCGAAAAGAATTATTTGATTATTACAGCCACGGTTGATATTTCGATACACTTTCAACATTTTGTGAACTACTATGAAATATCGAACATCAATGGTACTATTTCTAGGGTAGATCAAAATTCAAATGCAGAAATTCGATTCCATTGCGACATTACAATGTTTCCTGATGAATTTAATCAATGGTCGTGCGACGTTGTTGCTAAGATCTGGTTTGAAAGAAATAGAATTTCAAAAATACATGTACGGTAAAACCCCTCTAAACCAGACTTTAAATTCAGTATAAATATCAGTCTTGGAGACAGATGGCAGCTTAATACAAGATGAAAATAATGCAGAAAGTTCCTCGGCATGACTTTCACCCTGCATTAAGCAGCCAGCTGCCTAAAAAGTTTCTAAATTCTTATCTACTAGAAGTCGGGTTAAGAGGGGTTTTACTGTATTGTAAAAGGTGACAAATCTATACTTTTGAATGTATTTCAGAGATTTACAAGTGATACCCTAATTACCCTGGGTATTTTGACAAACACACTTATGCAAATAGTGCAGACCCAGATCAAACACCTCCTTAAAGGGCCCGTTTGAAGGGTTTTCACTATTTGCTACCATGTCTGTTTAATCTAAAGTTGCAAAGATGTTTCCAAACTGACTTATTCAGCTGTACAAACTGGTAGAGAGGAGAGACTGGGTGCTAGAACACTTAACCCTTTCCTTCATATAAATGCATTCCACGCGTTTGTAAACAGAGTAGACCAAGATATGATTACTCCTATAGAAGTCGTCTGATCAGGGTCTGCTCTGTTGGCTAATGGAATTTGAAAGATCTTTTTCTTTACTTTCTTAAATGGCTAATTATTTCCACTTTTCATGTTTCATTATAACTACTTTGTTAATGAATATTCAGTAGGTATTGAAATTTGGAATAAACATAGAACAGGAATCAAGTTTCTTACATGGATCCGTTCCATTTGCGCTCTGTGTCTATATACATGTACTTTTTTAAACTATTGTTTTTGTTGATGTAATTATTGTTCAAATTCTCAGGGATTTTTTATAGTCAGTTTGAACTGTGTAGTAATTCCTTTTGAAACAAACTAAGTTTTCAAATATTATGCAGGTTATCGTGACCTAATTGCCAGTTGTACATTGTGTGTGTCGGTTTGTGATCAGGATCCTAGATGTTTGACAATTTTAAAATAAAACCATGCAAAGCATAGACTAATTGAATCTAAATAATTATATATGCAATACACAAAATAATGAGCAGGTGACAATTTTAAATTGAACATGGTACTTTCGAATTCATAGTTGTCCTAGCACAAAGTCTGGATCCTGCCTCTAAGTTTCATCGAAATGCATACTATTGACACCAGGACTGTATGTTAATATAGCATAATGCTTTAAAAAGTCCATAACAAGTTTCAAGAGGCATGCTTATGTTTTCTAGTTTGTTTACTTTAAAATGTATTTAGAGAAAAGAATATCAAAAAAAGATAAAGAATAAAAAATATTAGAATCTTTTTTCTATTTGCGTTTGGTTGTGACGGGATTCGAACCAGGGACCTAGAGATTCATAGACGCAGCTCTTTCCCCTCGGCCACCGCTTGGGTCCCAATATATAAGTGTTACATGGTTCTATTTAAACGCTACAAAGGTGTGAAAAGCAACAACGACTAGTGAACGTACATACTTAATATGCAAATTATACAGACCCATTTTTCATGAAATCTCCAAGTATAAAATGAATAGATTTTACCAATGACCTACTGTCAATCCAAACGCCTTTGTTCAAACAGCATGGTGTCTTTTTACAACAGAAGTCCGACATAAGGTCGTCGGATTCTGAAAGTTCCATACCCTTCCTGTGGTATTTACAAAAGTCCGGTATGTTGTTGTGGGATTCTGAGTTAAATGCCCCTTTTGCCTAGTCACTTATGCCCTTTGCAAACAGAGGAGACCCAGGTAAGAAGGCTTATAAAGAAGTACATGAAATGGACACATAACCGAAAAGAATTATTTGATTATTACAGCCACGGTTGATATTTCGATACACTTTCAACATTTTGTGAACTACTATGAAATATCGAACATCAATGGTACTATTTCTAGGGTAGATCAAAATTCAAATGCAGAAATTCGATTCCATTGCGACATTACAATGTTTCCTGATGAATTTAATCAATGGTCGTGCGACGTTGTTGCTAAGATCTGGTTTGAAAGAAATAGAATTTCAAAAATACATGTACGGTAAAACCCCTCTAAACCAGACTTTAAATTCAGTATAAATATCAGTCTTGGAGACAGATGGCAGCTTAATACAAGATGAAAATAATGCAGAAAGTTCCTCGGCATGACTTTCACCCTGCATTAAGCAGCCAGCTGCCTAAAAAGTTTCTAAATTCTTATCTACTAGAAGTCGGGTTAAGAGGGGTTTTACTGTATTGTAAAAGGTGACAAATCTATACTTTTGAATGTATTTCAGAGATTTACAAGTGATACCCTAATTACCCTGGGTATTTTGACAAACACACTTATGCAAATAGTGCAGACCCAGATCAAACACCTCCTTAAAGGGCCCGTTTGAAGGGTTTTCACTATTTGCTACCATGTCTGTTTAATCTAAAGTTGCAAAGATGTTTCCAAACTGACTTATTCAGCTGTACAAACTGGTAGAGAGGAGATACTGGGTGCTAGAACACTTAACCCTTTCCTTCATATAAATGCTTTCCACGCGTTTGTAAACAGAGTAGACCAAGATCTGATTACTCCTATAGAAATCGTCTGATCAGGGTCTGCTCTGTTGGCTAATGGAATTTGAAAGATCTTTTTCTTTACTTTCTTAAATGGCTAATTATTTCCACTTTTCATGTTTCATTATAACTACTTTGTTAATGAATATTCAGTAGGTATTGAAATTTGGAATAAACATAGAACAGGAATCAAGTTTCTTACATGGATCCGTTCCATTTGCGCTCTGTGTCTATATACATGTACTTTTTTAAACTATTGTTTTTGTTGATGTAATTATTGTTCAAATTCTCAGGGATTTTTTATTGTCAGTTTGAACTGTGCAGTAATTCCTTTTGAAACAAACTAAGTTTTCAAATATTATGCAGGTTATCGTGACCTTATTGCCAGTTGTACATTGTGTGTGTCGGTTTGTGATCAGGATCCTAGATGTTTGACAATTTTAAAATAAAACCATGCAAAGCATAGACTAATTGAATCTAAATAATTATATATGCAATACACAAAATAATGAGCAGGTGACAATTTTAAATTGAACATGGTACTTTCGAATTCATAGTTGTCCTAGCACAAAGTCTGGATCCTGCCTCTAAGTTTCATCGAAATGCATACTATTGACACCAGGACTGTATGTTAATATAGCATAATGCTTTAAAAAGTCCATAACAAGTTTCAAGAGGCATGCTTATGTTTTCTAGTTTGTTTACTTTAAAATGTATTTAGAGAAAAGAATATCAAAAAAGATAAAGAATAAAAAATATTAGAATCTTTTTTCTATTTGCGTCTGGTTGTGACGGGATTCGCCAGGGACCTAGAGATTCATAGACGCAGCTCTTTCCCCTCGGCCACCGCTTGGGTCCCAATATATAAGTGTTACATGGTTCTATTTAAACGCTACAAAGGTGTGAAAAGCAACAACGACTAGTGAACGTACATACTTAATATGCAAATTATACAGACCCATTTTTCATGAAATCTCCAAGTATAAAATGAATAGATTTTACCAATGACCTACTGTCAATCCAAACGCCTTTGTTCAAACAGCATGGTGTCTTTTTACAACAGAAGTCCGACATAAGGTCGTCGGATTCTGAAAGTTCCATACCCTTCCTGTGGTATTTACAAAAGTCCGATATGTTGTCGGATTCTGAGTTAAATGCCCCTTTTGCCTAGTCACTTATGCCCTTTGCAAACAGAGGAGACCCAGGTAAGAAGGCTCATAGAGAAGTACATGAAATGGACACATAACCGAAAAGAATTATTTGATTATTACAGCCACGGTTGATATTTCGATACACTTTCAACATTTTGTGAACTACTATGAAATATCGAACATCAATGGTACTATTTCTAGGGTAGATCAAAATTCAAATGCAGAAATTCGATTCCATTGCGACATTACAATGTTTCCTGATGAATTTAATCAATGGTCGTGCGACGTTGTTGCTAAGATCTGGTTTGAAAGAAATAGAATTTCAAAAATACATGTACGGTAAAACCCCTCTAAACCAGACTTTAAATTCAGTATAAATATCAGTCTTGGAGACAGATGGCAGCTTAATACAGGCTGAAAATAATGCAGAAAGTTCCTCGGCATGACTTTCACCCTGCATTAAGCAGCCAGCTGCCTAAAAAGTTTCTAAATTCTTATCTACTAGAAGTCGGGTTAAGAGGGGTTTTACTGTATTGTAAAAGGTGACAAATCTATACTTTTGAATGTATTTCAGAGATTTACAAGTGATACCCTAATTACCCTGGGTATTTTGACAAACACACTTATGCAAATAGTGCAGACCCAGATCAAACACCTCCTTAATGGGCCCGTTTGAAGGGTTTTCACTATTTGCTACCATGTCTGTTTAATCTAAAGTTGCAAAGATGTTTCCAAACTGACTTATTCAGCTGTACAAACTGGTAGAGAGGAGAGACTGGGTGCTAGAACACTTAACCCTTTCCTTCATATAAATGTTTTTCACGCGTTTGTAAACAGAGTAGACCCAGATCTGATTACTCCTATAGAAGTCGTCTGATCAGGGTCTGCTCTTGTGGCTAATGGAATTTGAAAGATCTTTTTCTTTACTTTCTTAAATGGCTAATAATTTCCACTTTTCATGTTTCATTATAACTACTTTGTTCATGAATATTCAGTAGGTATTGAAATTTGGAATAAACATAGAACAAATTCTCAGGGATTTTTTATAGTCAGTTTGAACTGTGCAGTAATTCCTTTTGAAACAAACTAAGTTTTCAAATATTATGCAGGTTATCGTGACCTTATTGCCAGTTGTACATTGTGTGTGTCGGTTTGTGATCAGGATCCTAGATGTTTGACAATTTTAAAATAAAACCATGCAAAGCATAGACTAATTGAATCTAAATAATTATATATGCAATACACAAAATAATGAGCAGGTGACAATTTTAAATTGAACATGGTACTTTCGAATTCATAGTTGTCCTAGCACAAAGTCTGGATCCTGCCTCTACGTTTCATCGAAATGCATACTATTGACACCAGGACTGTACGTTAATATAGCATAATGCTTTAAAAAGTCCATAACAGGTTTCAAGAGGCATGCTTATGTTTTCTAGTTTGTTTGCTTTAAAATGTATTTGGAGAAAAGAATATCAAAAAAGATAAAGAATAAAAAATATATTAGAATCTTTTTTGGTTTTGAGGTGATTCGAACCAAGGACCTAGAGATTCATAGACGCAGCTCTTTCCCCTCGGCCACCGCTTGGGTCCCAATATATAAGTGTTACATGGTTCTATTTAAACGCTACAAATGTGTGAAAAGCAACAACGACTAGTGAACGTACATACTTAATATGCAAATTATACAGACCCATTTTTCAGGAAATCTCAAAGTATAAAATGAATAGATTTTACCAATGACCTACTGTCAATCCAAACGCCTTTGTTCAAACAGCATGGTGTCTTTTTACAACAGAAGTCCGACATAAGGTCGTCGGATTCTGAAAGTTCCATACCCTTCCTGTGGTATTTACAAAAGTCCGATATATTGTTGTCGGATTCTGAGTTAAATGCCCCTTTTGCCTACACACTTATATATATAGGCTACTCTTTCTTTCTTTTTTTCTTTACTTTCTTAAATGGCTACTAATTGCCACTTTTCATATTTCATTGTAACTATTTTGTCCATAAATATTCAGTATGTATTGAAATTTGGAATAAACATAGAACAGGGAAAGGGTTAAGGAAATTAGGGTTTTTATAAATCAGACATTTCTTGCATGTGTTTGGTACTGACCAAGTAATGGTCAGAATCATCCGGGGTCCAGTCTAGACCTACAGTGTTCTCATTCAACGATAATGGTGAAATCATTAATTCTATTATGCTAAGTACGACTTGACTTGACCCTTACTTTCAAATAACGGAGTGATGGCTCTTTACTACATAAACTATCAATTTTGGCTCTATTGGCACAAAGTGGCAAGATGAGCTATTGGAATCGCCCTGTATGTGACATGTTCATAAAACAATTCTTTAAATGTCTTCCAAACTACTGACATGGTTTTCAGAAAAATCCACAGCAAAAAATCAATATGATATATATTATGTCCGAAACCTTCAGTACTGTCAGTACTTTGATTAGGGTTTCGGCTTTTGCGACTCAAACTATGGCGGAAAACCCTATTGCACGAGCTCTACCTAGCGGGAATCCCCCTAAGAGAATACGCGCATGTGCAGTGCATGGCTTACAATCCGGTTCCGGAATCTTACCAAATATTTATAATGAGATATGGAAGTTGGATCCATTAGCAAACAGAGCAGACCCTGATCATATTGGAGCGAGCTGTCTTATCTTGGTCGAATCTGTTTGCAGAGGCATGAAAACAAGTTTATATGAGGGAAATTAAGGGTTAAATAGACTTCTTCTGTTCTTCACATCAAAAGCTACAGTATAAAGGTTAGAGCACTGGTGGTCAGTAGTGCAGGGCAACTGTTACATCATGATAAAATCTCTCGAGGTCATACGCTTAACTCTTTGCACGCTGGCGGCGAAACTGTGATTACCTTTGCAAACAGTTTGGTTCCAGATGAGAGGCCACATATTTCTGCGTCTCATCAGGATCCAAACTGTTTGTCATCTTGATCATATTTTTGCATAAAATGAAAGAAAGTTTATTTAAGAATTGAAGCAGACGGCAATTGTTGCAAACGAAAAATCACTCAGCATTGTAAGGATTATGCAAGCTGTAGAGATCTGAAATATCGTCTGCTTCAGGTTTGTCATCATTTTAATTTCTAAAAGATCAGTTTTAGGCATTTTGACCTAAGGCAAAATTGTCACAAGTTGTAAACAGTTTAGACTTTGGTCAAACAGTTACTTGGTATTAGATCTGAATCTAAACAGGGTGAAGGTTGTGACGGTGAACAAGTGTTCTAAGTTAAAAGCTTTATCTCAAAGGGTTATATAAATAAATGGACTTTAACAAAGCCTTAACCAAAAATTCTAAGTTAAAAAGGGGCATAATTCAGTCAAAATGCTTGACAGAGTTATTTACTCTTGCCTACAGGTGAAGGTTGTGACGGTGAACAAGTGTTCCAAGTTTCAAAGCTTTATGACAAAGTGTTATGTAAATAAGTGACTTGTTCCACATAAATTGAGGTTAACATTTTTGCTTAACGCAAATGCTAAACGCAAATTCTAAGTCCAATTAAGCGACCTTGACCTTGGATAAATGAGCCGGGACTTGGCAGGCTACTGTAGCATGTCTAGATAAACATTTTGGTTAAATTTGGGAAGGATCCACCAAGCGGATGTTACAGACAGACAGACCGGTTCACATTTTTGCTAAACGCAAATTCTAAGTCCAATTGTGCGACCTTGACCGTGGATAAATGAGCCGGGACTTCGCAGGCTACTGTAGCATGTCTAGATAAACATTGTGACTAAATTTGAGAAGGATCCACCAAGCGGAAATTGAGTTAGAGATGTTACAGACGGACAGACAAGCAGACGGACAGACATCGCCATTCCATAATACGTCCCGTTTTTTCAAACGGGCGTATAAAAATCATTAACAGCAAAAAGGCAGAAAGGCAAACAAAATGTGACAAAGCACTTTCTTATCTTTTAATTTATATACATTTCATCGTTCATTGATTTACGTGTCAGGCGTATAGTATCTTATAGTATCGTATAGTATCTTAAAGTAATGTATGTACATGTAATTTATTTCTTATTCATATCATTTATTTCTATGACGCCGGTTACTGAATAGGGTCTGTAGTGTTTACTACAACACTAACTGTTATTTGCATGTATGACTATAATTTATTTTTAATTATATCATTTATTGATATACTTGTTACATGTATGATGCTGCAAATAGCGAAGACCCTGGCCAGTTGTGGTAACTGCTCGGGGTATGTATTGTTTGCAGCACAGACTCACAAACTGGCCCTGAACAGACTCACACTCGCAGTCTCCTCAGGAAAAAGTAAGAAAATACAATGCAATCACACCTAAAGACAAAGTATAGGCATGGATAAACTATTCTATGAACTTCAGGGTCTTTTCTGTTTGCAAAAGCATAGATAGGCTTATTTTTGCTCAAACCAATTGTACCCGATATGGAACCCTGAAATCGTCTTCACTATATAATATAAAGTGAAACAATATTATGTGTCTAACAACCCATACACCAATAGGAGGTTTTACTTCAAAATTTCACCCATGATAATCTGTCAACCTTGATGTGAAGATTTTCTTAAAGAATGTAATTTATGCTCTGATCATTTTACCAGAGTTATGGGACTCACTGTATAACATATAGCCAAAAGTGCTTGTTATAGAGGCACTATTGTTAGCGTGAGGGGTGCATCAGTGACTTGGAAACAATTTTCTAGTTAATTTTATTTTCCCTGTTGTATCCTGCCATGCTAAGTTGAAATATAGTTGTTACTTTATAATTTGTCATATTGTTAATATCACCCCACAGTATATTTGGCAATTATTTGTTGGGTATTTAGAATCACAAGGAAATATATGTTTAAAATTGGTGGAAGTGTATATATGGATAAGTGAATGATGCATGCTAATTACTATTATGGTCCACCAGATAGTAGCAGAAGTATGACCCTTACTTTCAAATAATGGAGTGATGGCTCTATACTACATTAAACATCAATGTTGGCTCTATTGGCACAAAGTGGCAAGTTGAGCTATTCGAATCGTCATGTGTGTGACATGTTCATAAAACAATTCTTTAAATGTCTTCCAAACTACTGACATGATTTTCAGAAAAATCCACAGCAAACAATCAATATAATATATATTATGTCCGAAACCTTCAGTACTGTCAGTACTTTGATTATAACTTCTGTTGTACTAAGTAAGCCTATGTTGCACGGTGGAATGTTCGATAACTTCGAATGTGCAAGCAGTAGCCAGTGCCGTAACCTAGAACTTGCGATATTTGTATTTAACAGTAGAGTAAAATCTCGATACTACAAACACCCAAATACGTACCATTGTTGATATTTAACACGGGTGACAGCTTAATGCAGAGTGAACTACTAGGAGCTTTCTGCATGGCTTTCACCCTGTATTAAGCAGTCACCTGCCTACAAAGACACATTCTTCATTACTAAACCTTCGTAGTATCCTAAGACGAGCTCCGCGATCTAAACTGTTTGACACTCGGACATTTTCTTTTTTAACCCTTCACTCCATAAATACGCCTTTCTACACCTGTGAAAACAGAGTAGATCAAGATCAGACGGCTCCTGATCAGGATCTGCTCTGTTTGCTGATGCTCTAATATAGATATGGTTCTACAGTTTCTGCCATGACCAAACATTCCTGTTCCCATGTGTTATTATAACAAATTTATCTAATTTAAATTCATGACATTATTACATACTTGAATATTCATGCAGGAACAGTTTAAAATAATAGAAGAAGATGACGAATATTGGGGACTATGAGCTTCCAAACAATAGTATTTAACCTTAATAAACTATTGACCGTGTGTCAAACAGCTTGGAATATGGTGAGACGCAGTACTATAAGAATCCAAGAAGAGAAACCATTGACCGTGTGTCAAACAGCTTGGAATATGGTGAGACGCAGTACTATAAGAATCCAAGAAGAGAAACCATTGACCGTGTGTCAAACAGCTTGGAATCTGATGAGACGCAGTACTATAAGAATCCAAGAAGAGAAACCATTGACCGTGTGTCAAACAGCTTGGAATCTGATGAGACGCAGTACTATAAGAATCCAAGAAGAGAAACCATTGATCGAGTGTCAAACAGCTTGGATTTTGACGATGCGTGACTACGAAAATGCAATAAGAGTATTGAGCTTTGAGATACTATAGAACCGGGTCAACAGCTTAGATTCTGATGAGACACAGTATTATAAGAATCCAAACAAAGTATTGAACTGGGAGGAAGTAGTGTCCACATGCCAAACAGCTTGGGTTCTGTTGAAACGCAGGACTATAAGGGTCTTATAAGAATATTTAGCGTTGAGGACCCATCGACCAAGTATCAGACACACATTGACGCCGAATTATTCGGCTTTACATCTGAATCTAAGCTGCCTGTAAATCCAAGTCGGGCTGATGGTAGTAGAACAATGGTTTATTAACACTTTACTACATGAATATGCATGTGAGAAATATGATATCATCAATATTAATTAGATTAATTGTTATAATAGTCCATGGACACGGGATTTTTGGCCGTGCCAGAAACTGTAGTCATATATATACGTGTATATCATATCATAAGCAAACAGAGCAGACCCTGATCAGACGGCTCCTATATATCTGGTCTGGGGCTACTCTGTTTGCAAAGTCGTAAAGGATTTATTAAAGGTTGAACAAGGATTATATAAATGTATAAAAGTAGCTATTTATAATATAACCGTGTCGTTTTTAATTCCGAGAAAATGAGCTACGTTATATTAGAAAATGAATCCACCTGGGAAATCAAAGCTGTTCACCGTGATGGTATTACTTCCAGTGGTAAAAGCAATTTGTGGGTCAAATAAGCATTATATAAACAGCTTTAGCATTTTGAAACTCTTGAGCTCGTTGCCCCTTTTAATATTTAACGAAAGCTTAATGCAAGTCCAAGGAGCTTCCAGGGTTACCTTAGATTTGCATTAAGCTGTGGACTTAAGAAATTGTTCAGGATTTTGTTAATAATCGAATAATTATCGAGCTGAAAAAAATGATGTCGGACAAAACTACTCTGATCTGTTGCATTTTTTTACTTACTTCAGATTAGTGAAAACTTTCTAGAAACGGTTGACTGAGTGTCAAACAGCTTGGAACCTGATGAGCCTCGGATTCTGATCTGGGTCCAAGCTGTTTGCAAATGTGAGTTTTACCAAACTCTTTTAATGTTGTACCCTCGTCCTTACTGCTAAAAGTCTGTCGTGTATTAGCGTTTTACCCTGGGAGTGTTTACCTGATACAGAGGCACGCCTTTGCAAACATAGAAGGCCCAGATCATATGGTTCCCGTCCGTATAAAACTTCACCTGATAAATATTCATGATGTTTGTATTTCTTACGTGAATATTCACCTGGTAAAGGTTTGATATATACGGAGTTGTCCCAACTTTACCCGAACCCATCTCAGCAGCGTTACTTAACCCTTTCCTTCATATTCACACCGTCCAATCGATTATGGTTACCCCATCGATAAAGCTGTGGTTACCTCGCGCAGGAAAAGTCGATTTAAAAGGTGAGTTTGTATTTTGCTCCTAAAGACTCTTAATTTCAGAAGATCGGCACTTCTTTGTATACAGCCGTAAAAAGAAGTGTTTGCTGAACATGTTGGTGTAATGTTTTCCCAATAGCATGCAGAATGGTGTATTAAATCAGTGAATCAACGTGGATCAAGATGCCAAAACACCGTTTTTCTTTCTTTAGGACTGAATATCTCCGATAAATGACAAACTCACGTTAATCCAACGATGTTGAAGGTAAATCGAAGTATTTTTCTGTCCATCCTTTGACTATCATCTTGCTTTGTTCAAAATCAAGGTAGTTACAGGTGTTTTCGTGTACTGAGTTGATGCTCGAATGGATAAGGTTACCCAATATTGAAAATTTGTTGGTTAAGGTTCACCCTAATTTTGGGTGCATTTAGGCTAAGGTTACCGGACAACTAACATATGTAGTATTACAGCATCTAGAGACACAAACGTCGTATTTTTTCCATTGAACTTGAAACATAGGACGCACAACTGTCATGTATATTCTGTTACTTGTGTTTAACCAATTATGTTCACAATCTTCAATTATTATTTCTAACGTGTAAATCGAGTTTGTACAAAGACGTACAACCTGATCGATTTCTCACAGTAAATATTTCTCTGTTTATTGTTTGAAAAAAAAATTCTTTGTATTGAAGCACAAAACATGTAAACACAGGTCGGATGCTATATTTTATCATGTGACACTTGGTTTGTGTCTGTACTGCATATCTTTATTATAGATGTATCTATTTTTTCCTTTTGTATTAAAATATCTTCATTGCGCATAGCATTGCAAACAGTCAGGAGACGTTTAACCTGGGTCTACACGCAAAACTACGCTAACCCCTTATACTGTATTTATACTGTAAGGAGTTTGTCTAGTGTTGAATAGATCCACCATTCCCGTGCTAATAGTTTGCAAAATGAAAGTTAATCGGCAAAAACAACACCACCAAAATCTATTGAGCATTTACTAAATTCCATTTGCGTTCAGGTTACCAACCATAACCATGGAGAGCTGCATGTACCAATGTGATTACTGCTATATGAAACACAATGCATTACCAGATACCATCGATCATCTAGTTGAAGCACACGATTCTGTATGTTTAAAGGAGCAACTGATAAAATTAAATTAAATTACTACAATAATTCTAAGATCTGAACTGTGTAAAACTTAAATTTTTAAGATAATCATATATATTAATCGTCAAACGGAAATTGATATACAATGTAGATCTACACGGACATATCTTTCTTTCTTCATCATATACTAGATATCCAACACTTCATGGAGGCGTAGACCTAAATCACAGGAGCATAGGACTGACTTAATTTGGTCCGAGTCACTCTGAGTACGAAAACGTCGGGGCCGAATCCATTTCCGCGTCTTGTTTTTAATTTTTATACGATGCTCGACATTCTCTGGATATACTCGCATATGTCACACATATGATACATAGCCAAATCAATTTAAAAATGTAGATATAACACTTTGTCTTCGAAGAAACAAACCAATGCGTCAAGTATTAGATCTAGTTCGATTTATACTGTCTGAATAACAAAAATACTTGGAAAAGTGTAACGATTAAGATGTTTTCAAGGACGAAGTGTTTATTAATGATTTCACATAGGAGATTTGCAAAACATTCTTCAATATGTGCATTTCCTAGTAGCCGAAAGGACCCTAGAAAAAAGGCAATTCCGTTTGCGTAAACGGGTCGATTATTTGCGCTTTAAAAGTAATTCACACATACATACTCAAAATGAGTTGTGTATATATACACATTTGATACCGTGTTTGCATTGAGAATAATTTTAGTAAATCAATAACCGTCCTTACAATAGAGTTAAATACGTTTACACATTTTGATAGTTCACCCATTTGTAAAATCGTATAGGTGAACTTACGTTGTTGAATGTTGTCTTTGTACAAACTCGATTTACACGTTAGAAATAATAATTGTTGTGAACATAATTGGCTAAATATAATTTACAGAATGATCGTTGTGGGTCTTATTTTTCAAGTTCAAGGGAAAACATACGACGTGTGTGTCTTCAGATGCTGTAATACTACATATGTTAGTTGTCCGGTAACCTTAGCCTAAATGCGCCCATATTTAGGGTGCACCTTAACCACCAATTTTTCAAAATTGGGTAACCTTAGCCATTCGAGCATCAACTCAGTACACGAAAACACCTGTAACTACCTTGATTTTGAACAAAGCAAGATGATAGTCAAAGGATGGACAGAAAAATACTTCGATTTACCTTCAACATCGTTGGATTAACGTGAGTTTGTCATATATCGGAGATATTTAGTCCTAAAGAAAGAAAACCGTGTTTGGCATCTTGATTCACGTTGATTCACTGATTTAATACACCATTCTGCATGCTATTGGGAACACATTACACCAACATGTTCAGCAAACACTTCTTTTTACGGCTGCATACAAAGAAGTGCCGATCTTCTGAAATTAAGAGTCTTTAGGAGCAAAATACAAACTCACCTTTTAAATCGACTCTCGCTGCGCGAGGTAACCACAGCTTTATCGATGGGGTAACCATAATCGATTGGACGGTGTGATATTTATAAACATGTTTTCACACATTTGCGACAGAGTAGAGCCATATCAGACGGCTCATATAGAAGCCGTCTGGTCAGGGTCTGCTCTCTTTGCTAGTGGATTTTGAAAGATCTATTACTTTACTTTCTAAAATGGCTACAATGTTCTACCTTCCATATTTCATTATAACTGTTTTGTCCATGAATATTTAGTAGGTATTGAAAATTGGAAAACATATAGAACAGGGAAAGGGTTATTAAAGGGTCAATACTGAGATTATCAATACAGTGAAATTTCGAACACACAAACACGTACCATTATTCATCTTCAACACAGGTGACAGCTTGATGTAGGATTGAAGTCATGCAGAAAGCTCCTAGAGGAGCCTTCGGCATGAATCACCCTGCATTAAGCAACCACCTGCCCACAAATTCTTCATGACTAAAATTTCGTAGTATCGATTTTTTTTTACTGTATATCTGTTTGCAATATAGCTTGAATATTGAGGTAGCATTTATTTCTGAATGTCTATCTTTTAGCCAGAACTTTATAAACGACGTGAACTGTGTCATTTGGAACATTATTCAATCACTAAGTCACATGATATTTTATATTATTGACATACACCTTGTAATGATAAACCAGTAGAACCCCTCTAAACCGGAATTCTAGTAGAGAAGAATTTAAATACGTTTAGGCAGGTGACTGCTTAATACAAAGTGAAAGCCATGCATAAAGCTCCTAGAAGAGCTTCCTGCACGACTTTCATCCTGCATTAAGCTGCCACCTATCTCAAAGACCGATATTCATACTAAATACGGTTCAGAAAGGTTTTACTGTATTGACACGAACCTTGTAAATTAGATATACACTAGGGATCGCCCTTGTTCCTGAAAATGTGTCATGTATAAATCTATCCATGACGTTTTATCTGATATACAGGCCTGCACTATTTGCTTATAAACCTTTACCAATCCGATTCTGCAGTTTTTGACAATCAAAACATCCTGTGTTCATATGCCATTATAAACATCCCGCGTTCATATGCCATTATAAACAGCCCGCGTTCATATGCCATTATAAACATCCCACGTTCATATGCCATTATAAACATCCCGCGTTCATATGCCATTATAAACATTCAGCTAATAAATGTCGCCATTAGTTCGTACATGTACCACTACGTGCATATTTATCAGGTGATGGGTTAGCAACCAAATATGCTAGGCATCAACATATCCATATACAATCGGTTGATCCACAGTTTTACGGTATTATGAATTGTATTCTCTTCTGTTTACAGCGTGTATAATTGTCCCGTAGCAGTGAACAACTTGCCTTAGTTCAGCCATTACCAATTATATCTCGGATAATGGTTTGTCACCTGAGCTGTGAACATTTTATATGCCAGTTCAACATTCTCGTGAGGGATAACATATATATATCTTTATTTCCTCCAAATTGAAGATTACAAAACATAGGCATCTATATACAAGAACTAAGACAATATAAACATGATGCAATACCCATGAGAACATGCACATAATGCAGGGAAAGCTGGGTGTCAATTACACTGAAATGAACATAATATAACATCACATGTCAATGAAAAGGCGAGTTATACAGTACCCCCTCTCTTTAACGAGACTAAAATGATCTCATTGCCCGTCCTAAGACAGGTTACAGTTCACTGCAGGAAAGAAACACTACAGAAAGCGTCCAGAGGAGCTCCCTGCAATACCTCTATTCCCGCACTAAGCTGCATCATTGCATTTAAAGAAAAAAACAATCATTCTATACAGATACCCTTGTAGTAACTGACTGTGCGACGAAACGAAAAGAAGAGATCATACAAGAGTATATGTAGATAGAAATAGTTTATAAGAATACATTGCATGTCTCTAGATACTCTGGAACGGAATTCTCTAGCGAAACTAAATCTAGAGAACACTCAAGAGTATTTACAGTTAGCATCAATTATTCATAGGTATGATGATGATGATGATGATGAAGATGATGACAATGATGACGATCATCACTACCACAACCATTATCATTACAACAGTAATATTAATAACTATAGTGAAAGTATATGCATTTAAATACCTCGAAATGATCGGATATTATACGGTTAAGTTCTCGCTAATACGACCGTCTAAAATAGGTCTTATTTAGAAATTTTAAAACAGGTGGTAGCTTAATGCTGATCAAAGGTTGATTACTGCATTACATTTATTCTGTATTATACAAGTATATTCTGTGTTAACTATTTGTGTGGATGCATTTGACAGGCTCTGCTGTAATGTGAAATGCAGTATAAAGTACACTGTCGGCCATATTTGATAAAGGACGCCCACTGACTACAGTCTATATTGAAGTCATGACAAAGGACGTTTTACTGTTCTCTTATCTTGACTATTGGGTCAGTCAAATATTATGAAATGTTCCCGGCACTTGAGCCAAATATAAACAAGCGATGATAATTCAGTGTACTTGGCAGGGATCATTTTAATTACCAATGATTGACAGCTATTTTTGTTTTTCCTGACATTAATCTCAGCAGGAGGTTGGATCTAGGAGTTTACCAGTGATATTATTAGTGGCAGCTGCCTGAATTCACTAATACATTCTAAAGCTTGAGACTCAAGAATATTGAATATTCTCTAAGGTATAGTTGGTTTTCAGCATCCACCAGAAAAGAAACTTAGGGACAATGCAAAAATGGTACAGAAGATTCTTGCGTTTTGACTTTGCGATCGCGTTGGCGATTTCAATACCGTATTCTTATGCGAGCTAGGTTTTGTACTATAACAGAGAAACCTTTATAATGTCATACTTCGTATTCAGTATTATACAGAGACACAGCTACAATGCGTAAAATAAAGAAACAATCGAGAAAAGCTCTCCACCAAACCCTATGCTGTACATGTAACTTCTCTTTAGAAGTGTCTAAAGAGTGGCCACAGCATAGGCCTTGGTTTTTGTATTTGATTAGGAACCTATATCTATTTATCGTAGTATATTATCGTAGTATATTATGCATATATACCCCATTTGAACCAAAGGTGCTCGACGCATGCTTGGACTCACCCATATGGAAACAACCCCCCGCCCCCCCCCCCCCCGCCCAAAAATAAAATAATAAAAAAATAATGTTATCGAAGTATGTTAAACTAGCCTAAAATTATCTATTTGAACCTTAAACTACTCCGAAAAACAAGAAAAAAACGACCCGGAAAACATTTCCTATCGGGTCTATACATGTATATGTATTGAAAGGTATCTAACTACGACAGATCAGCTGCGGAAAATACAACAGTCATGTTTTTCAAAGTCTTACAGAAAAGCCAATTCAACACCGATTTTAATCATTTTGGCCTTGATCCGTTCCAAACTCCATATGCTAAGCGGCACAATTAGTGCTTTCCTTAAGTATTGTCCCGTCTTGTCTCTGCAAGACCGCGAATTTGAAAATACGCTAGAGCGAAACGATGTGACTCCCGCCAGGATGCATAGAAGTATATAGGGGGGTCTGTATTCGTTAAACTTTTCAGCAAAAACGCGAATTATGCTGAAACACATTCAAAAAACATTCAACTTACCGCAGTTAAAACGGTGCTGGCTATTTGTAGTCTGCTATGAGACGCCAGTTTTCTTTCTCCTACTTTCGTTTTGAACGGAGGTGGCCAAATCGCTGTAGCCCGGAAGTAGTAGTCAATTTTCATATCGAATAGTTTATGAGCCGGGTCACAGCAAAATGGTCGCATCCGTTCAAAAGGAAAGTTGGAGAAAGAAAACTGGGGCCTCGTAGCTGACTGGAAATAGTAAGCACCGTTTTAATTGCGGCGAGTTTAATGTTTTTAGATAGTGTTTAACCATAATTCGCGTTTTTGTTGAAAAGATTAACGAATACAGATCCCCCTATATACGTCTATGCAGCCTGGCGGGAGTCACATCGTTTCGCTCTAGCGTTTTTTCAAATTCGCGGTCTTGCAGCGACAAGACTGAGCAATATTTAAGGAAAGCACTAATTGTGCCGCTTAGCATATGGAATTTGGAACGGATCAAGACCAAACTGATTGAAATCGGTGTTGAATTAGCTTTGCTGTAAGACTTTGAAAAACATGACTGTTGTATTTTCCGCCGATGATCTGTCGTAGTTAGGTACCTTTCAATACATATATAGACCGATAGGAATTTTTTTCCGGGTCGTGTTTTTCTCGTTTTTCGGAGTGGTATAAGGTTCAAATAGATAGTTTAGGCCAGTTGAACATACTTCGATCACATTTTTTTTTTGGGGGGGTGGGGGGGGTGTTGGGGGGGGGGGTGGGGGTGGTTCCATGGATGAGTCCAAGCATGCGTCGGGCACCTTTGATTTGAACGTGGTTTTGATATTCTAAATAGTTTATATTTAACCCTTTCCCTCATATTGACGACTTTTGACGACTCTATAAAAGTCACTCTGTGAAACCATTGTGATAAATAGAGCAAATGCTCTATTTATCACATTGGTTTCAAACTACAAAATTCTAAAAAAAAATCCTTTTCTCTAAATAATGCTCCTTTTCGGTAGATTAATTCAAAGAGTTTGTATCTAAACATAGCGTATGAGGTAATGGGTTAAGGAAAATAAATTGTGCGTTCGAATAAGTGGTGTGTCATAAATGTTCCACGAATATGATTTTATCTGCTTCCCAGATTATTAACTTGATTGTTCAATCGTGATACAAGTATTCCCCCAGAAACCCTGTCATAAAGTTTAATACAGAACTATAGATAAAACTGTCATTTCTCCACCAAACCTTATGCTGTGATGACTCGTTTGAATATTCTCTTCGAGACGAGTCTAAAGAGTGATCGTAGTATAGGGTTTGGTGGAGAAACAATGGAGTTCTGCTTGAAAATGTTTACATGTACGCATCTTCTATAGACCTCTGTACACTTTAACCCTTTCCATCATACAAACGTGTTTTCACGCATTTGCAAACAGAGTAGACCCAGATCAGACGGCTCCTAAAGGAGCCGTCTGATCAGGGTCTGCTCTGTTTGCTACTAGAATTTGATAGATCTGGTTCTTTAGTTTCCAAAATGGCTACAATATCCAACCTTCCTTATTTCATTATAACTATTTTGTCCATGAATAGTCAGTAGGTATTGAAATTTGGAATAAACATTGAACAGGGAAAAAATTTAATACATGAAACTATTGTCATATTATGCTATGCTATGCTACCTTAACGTGTATTCTGCTTACCAAATGTTCGTCGTAACTCTACGCAATAGATTCGCCTTTTAACACATTCCCTCATATTGACGACTTTTGACGACTCTGTAAAAGTCCCTTTGTGAAACCATTGTAATAAATAGAGCATTTGCTCCTATATGAGCAAATGCTCTATTTATCACAATGGTTTCAAACTACAAAATTCTAAAATTTTCCTTTTCTCTAGTTAATGCCCCTTTTCAATACACTTATACAAAGAGTTTGTATCTAAAAATAGCCTATGAGGTAATGGGTTAACGCCTTTGCGTCTCATCAAGATGTAACATATTTGCAGAGGTAATCACATATCCACCCATTGCAGTAAACCATTTGTTTTGCTTTCTGGCGACCATGGCGGTGAAAAAAGTCAATTTGAACACATTCTCCTAACGTCTCATTAACAAACACAACATATTCAAAAGCAACCCTGGATTTTTTGTCCATAAACTATGAACTTCATCAACATTCATTCACTGTTTATCCCGCAATCCGTGATCTAAGTTGATATTTGCAAAGAGTAACTCGACGTCTCATCAGGTTCCAAACTGTTTGACACTTATTCAAGCGTTTGTAAAAAAGAGCATGTCATGACACTTGGTCAATAGTTTCTCAAAACCTTCAACGAATCGGAAGTAGTCAAATTGCACCAGATCCAAATGCGAACGGACATTGTTTTCGCAGTGAGGCAATGGTTAACACACTCTAGAGATTTTCGCCACCGAGGGAGTAAGCGATGTTCAACTGGTTGTGTGTCTTATCTTACCCATACCCCACTGTTAAAAAGAAATGTCTGTCCCACTTTTGATCCGGCGCAGCTTTAACTACTTCTGATTCGACCAAACCTAAACTACTGACCGAGTGTCAAACAGCTTGGGTTCTGATGAGACGCCGATCTACTCGGCGTCTAAACTTGACAAAAGCTGTTTATGCATTACAAATGGAAGTGAAGTGGGAAGGCTTAAACCAACTGCAGAAATGGGAACAAGACTGGATGATGTCCTTCAACCCATCTAAATGTGAAGTCATCCACATTACAAAGAGGAAATCCCCAACCCATGCCACCTACTTAATCCACGGACAGGACCTTGCTGTTGCCAAGACAGGTGGATACCTTGGGGTTAGTATCTTTGAATCTTATCATGGAAGGCATATTTCGACGCCACTGCAAAGGAGGCAAAACAGCTGTACTGCGACGGGCTATACGATTTGTGAAGGGAGGCTACATACTGCAAGTAGCACCTCCCAAGTGGTCTCTGATCTATGTTTACAGTCCCTTCAGCAAAGACGTCAGCAAGCCAATGTGACAATGATGTTCCGTATTGTCTACGGATTAACCGAATCCCATCTCAGGAGTATCTCCACCAGTAAGTAGAGGTCATGGACTAAGGTTTATTTCCCTTACACCAGAACAGACATCCTATGTCACGCTTTCTTTCCATCAGCTATCCGCATGTGGAGTCATCAGCCAATGCAACTTGTCACAGCGCCATCGCTTGAGGCTTTCAATGGAAGGTTGGCTCAGACCTAGTGACTTTTAGATGAGATGAATCATTGAACAAAGTTTTAAAATTGTTCAAAATTTATTTTAGCGCCTCACATTTGCCTTTACCTGTAGGCCTACATAAAATGATCGACAATGATTCAGAGAGGGCCATAAACAATATTGGAAGGAGAAGAAGAAGAACCTCTTTGTGCTCTTGTTAGGACATATATACTTTGTTCTGTATGAGAGTGTTGCTTGCAAAATTTGGGTACAAATTATGCACCACTGGTTGCAGATTTGTTTTTATACTGCTCTGAGAGAGATTTCATGTTGAGTCTGGTCTCGCAACTGAAGCGGTTGTCATCAAAGCCTTCAATGAAACTTCTCGATATTTGGACGATAATTTCAACATGGACAATCCTTTCTTTGATGTTATGATTCCTACCATTTACCAAAAAACCTCTAATTGAATAAAGCTAACTCTTCCAACACGTATGAATCTTTTCATGATCTAAGCTTTAAAACCAACTGAAAATGTAATTAGTTCTTCTAAGATTTATGACAAAAGAGACGCTTTTGATTCTAATATTGTAAATTTCACTCATCTTGACAGAAAGGTCCTACGGGGTATACAAATCTCAACTTATTTGTTTTGCTAGAGCATGTTCTTCGGTTGACGATTTTAACAGTCGATGTCAAGTTTTAACTGAAAAACTGCTTAAGCAAGGATTTAGGTATCATAAACTAAGAAGAAACATTTTCTACATTTTATCATCATTTATTAAGGCGCTCCTGTGACAAGGCATTTCACATCCAGAATGTTTTAGTGATGTGATTTCGTATATTTATTGAAAATATCCACTGTCTTGCTGTGTTCGTCATATGTATTAAAATATTAAAAAGAGATATGATCCTATAGTACGAGTTACACAAATCACCTCGAGATAACAGATGTCATCCGATTAATCATTTCTAATCTGAAAATTTCTCAAGTTCACAGCTTAATTTAGGTCTAAAGTAAGGCTGAAAGTTCCTATCAAGATTACTTTCAACCTGCATTAAGCTGTCACATGTGCATCCAAATATGCGTAGTAATACACTTTAGAGCAATTTGGTATTGCAACTTTCTGAAGGACCGAACTTTTACTTCGATTTATCCGAAGATTGAGTTAGCAGTACAAACATAAGGTCCAATCAAATACAGAAGACCGTATAACCTATTTACTCTAAATATTCGGACACCCAATTTCTACCTTCCACAAGATTGAACAGCTAAATACATCATATTGACACCATCTCTATAACTTTTAATAACTGACATGGTAGCAAATAGTGCAGACCTTGATCAAACGGCTCCTTTCTTTAGGCACTATTTGCTTAAGTTCGTATGTTTGAGTATCAGAGTAATAAGGGTACATGTACTTACAGTTCTAAATAGCTAAACAGACAACCACATGATTTGGGATTCGGATATTTCGGTAGTTTCATAAAGACTTCTGTGCTGTGGTCCAAAAGATATTATCCAGAATGTATATAAGTAGAGAAAAGCAGGTATGGCATAACGTAAGCCCGTCGTTTAATTGTTCAATAATTGTGGGACGTTTGTCAACTATAACGTCGAACATTCGAATTGTAATCACCAATCAGCCTTTAACTATTGAGTCAATTTTGTATGAAATGCTTTTGTTAACTTGAGGATTTTGAATGAAAAAAACCCAGTGCAGACCCTGATTAGAGAGCTCCTCTAGGACCCCTCAGATCTGAGTCTACACTGTTGCGAATGCTAGCACACTCGTAACACCCAGGGTTAACAAAGTACAGTTGAACTTCGATAACTCGAATTTCAAGGGACCATACAAATTAGGTCGAGATAACAGAAGTTCGAGTCATCCAATTTCTAATCTGAACAATTTCTCAGGGTCACAGCTTAATTAATACAGGTTTAAAGTAATGCTGAAAGCTCCTGTAGGAGCTTTCAGCATTACTTTAGACCTGTATTAAGCTGTCACATGTGTTTCTAGATATCTGTAGAGATACATTATTAGAACAATTCTGTATAATAATTGTAAGTTTTGGAAGGACTGAACTTTTTGTTGGAGTTATCCCGAAGTTTGAGTTATCCGAGTTCGAGTTATTCGAGTTATCGAAGTTCAACTGTATATATAAATCTACATTTATTGCCTACACAATTGTTGAAACTGAAGAATTGATTATTATTTCAAACATGAACATATTATCAGCGGTAACAATACGCAGACACAGTCTAAACTTTTTTCAAATAGATATACCACACGAGAAACGTCTAGTAGCGATAATCTGATCCAATTAATAATATCAGAGATAGAAACTATCACGATTCTCAAAGACTGATGAGGTAATACCTTGGCACAACTGAACATGATTTTTATGGTGTGTACTGGTGCCTGCGATCAAATAGTCCGAGAACTGGTGATGTAATACTTTGGCACAACTGAACATGATTTTTATGTTCGAAGACCTAAGAGTCTGCTGTCTCTAACCCTTACCGTATCATGTGAATGAAGAACATGCACCCTTGGGAACATTGGGCGGACAGCAGGAATACTGGGCGGTCACCAGGATAACTGGGCGGACTCCAACTTGCATTTGCAAATAGTTCACATGTTGGGGTTCATGTTCCGCTTTACCCTTTATTCCATAGATATGTTACATGTACAGAATAATTCTTGGCTTTGTGAACTTATTAAATGATTTTAATGGCAACTGGACTTTTTGACCATGGCAGAAACTGTAAAATCTTATCTATAGTATGTCATAACCAAACACATTAGACCTACAGAACCCGTCTGATCTGGGTCTACATTTTTTGCAAAGGCGTGAATTGGCGCCTCTATCAAATACATAGTTAATCATTTCCTTCATAACCACCTCTTCGAGACGATTCTAAAAAATGGTCGCAACATAGGGTTTGGTGGAGATGTAAAGAAGTTATCCCTGAAAAGTGTTTTAATTTACGCACCTTATCTAAGAAGAGTGTTTTGCCATGGCAGCGCTGCAGAATCAGATCTATATATTCCATAAGGAAATAGAGCAGACCCTGATCAGACGGCTCCAGGACCTACTATGTTTGTAAAGGTGTTAATAGGCATAGCTAGGGAGTAAACGGCTTTATAATACAATAGAAGCTCTCTGGAGAGGTTACTCGTTTTTGTGGCACTTTTATCTGTGATAAATTTATAGACAAGTGATAACTTCTGGGATACAGTTGAGATTTACACTTATATATTATCAATAATCTTTTTATCGGGAGATCCATATGATAAGTGACATACTCTCATACTCTGATTAAAATACTAAAATTCTCAGTGTATGTATATGATCTTATTGTCTTAATTAACCTAATGTTATACAGTGATATGCATGTATATTCACAAATAAATGAATGATACACATGATACAGATGTAACCATGACAACATTTGCAAACATATTTAAAGTCAAATGAGACAACGAGTATGACAACCTGATTAATGATTATGTTTCTTTTTGTAAAGAAATTGAAACTAACCACTAATTTGAAAACCTAAGCAGACGATAATCGTAGAAGACGAAATTGATTTGGCGGCGAAAATGCTTAGGTCTGATTCTCATTAACCATTGCAAACAGTTTAGATCGTGACTTTAGGGCAATGAAGGAAGAGCTATGCTGATGCATACGGTTTATATTTGGAGATAGCAATACCAAATAGTGCTATAGATTTATCCCATTGTCTCATACCTTGGGGACAGTATCATTGCCAGTACAGTCTGATTGCATTTAGAACAGGGCATGGCTGATTTCTAATAATCTCGATTGTCTTATTTACCACTGTTGCAGGCAAAATTAGTTCAAGGCACAGGGATATATAAATAAAGATGAGTATTCATAAAAGCGTCATTTCTCAGCCAAACCGTATGTTATGACAAACAGCGTACACCCAGATCAGAGGGCTGATCTAGGAGTCCTCCGATCTGGGTCTACCAAGTGTCAGAATAATGTGACTATGTGAGAATAACTATAAACAGAGCTAAGCAGAAAGATTACGCTTTATTTGATATTTTACTCCTTTGCAAACGGAGTTGATCAAGGACAGACAGCATTTCAACACCAGCATAAATCAATGTGCTTAAAGAAATAATCGTCACAACATGGGATTTGGAGGAGAAATGAAGAAATTATTCTTAAAAACGTTTTAATTTACGCGTCTGAAAGCCTCACTCAACTTTCCCAAGGCAATGCCAAACACATTGTCGAACCCATATAACTGGATCCATGGATGATCGGAAGTCAGTGTACAGTAAAACCTCTCTTAACCGGCCGTTAAATTTAGTATGAATATCGGTCTTGGAGACAGGTGGCAGCTTAATGCAGGGTGAAAGTCATGCAGAAAGCTCCTAGAGGAGCTTTCTGCATGACTTTCACCCTGCATTAAGTAGCCACCTGCCTAAAAGTATCTAAATTCTTATCTAGTAGAATTCCGGCTAAGAGAGGTTATACTGTATAAAATTATCAAATGAACAAATGTGTTGGTTATTATAAATCCTAGCATGGAAATATATATAATGTGTTCAATGAAACTCTGGTTGCAGTATTTGACAAAACATTATCTCAATTCAAATGCTAAACATGTATATTTATTTTAATCATAAAAGAAAATGATTTAGTTTTTCAGCATTAATTTTAGTCCCGTACTTAAATGAAACTCTATTTCTAAATGCTAGCTTTGGGACACTAATTTGATTATAAAACTCTTTCATTAAGAGTTATACCAGGAGAGTAAGTCTCAAAATACTCCCAGGCTACATCTATAGAGCTCCAAACTTCTTTCCCCTATAAAAGTCAACGGTCATCCACCACAACAATGGACATGTGTTAACCCTAACAGTGATGAGAATATTTATAAGACCTTTGCAAACAGTGCATACCCAGATCAGAGGGCTCCTCAGGAGCCCTCTGATCAGGGTCTATACTGTTTTTCATAAAATAATTTCCTTCAATGATGACAGTTTTTGTTAATTAATTGCACTTAATCAACTGAGTAATGGTTAATTCTACAACCCTATGCTACCTGGTTAACCCAACGCCATATGTACTCGGTACAAGGGGTAAGCCCTTCTGCTCGGGACACGACTCACTAATGTCCTATGCAAACAGTGTAGACTCAGATGATACTGTTTGTCATGTTACACTTTTCTTTAGAAAATTCCCTAAATAGTCATCATACGCTTGACCTGTTTGAAATTTGTTTAAAATAACAAATCAGATGATCCATTATGTTTGAAAATGTTATCATGGATTTGCTTATGGCGACGAAAGAATTTTTGCCGGTAAATATTGAATATAGGACAGGAAATATGTGTGTTGACATATAATCTGTACAGGAGACGGATACATTGGATTCATTTACGACAGCTGCATGTGTTACTACTGTTTCAAGTGATTCGTGGCATTGCCTTAGCAATAACAATTAATTTTGTCAACTTTAAATCGTCTTTTACTAAGATCTTAGAACCGATTGTCTTTCTCCTTTTATGAATCGTCTGAAAATCCTTTTCGAATATTTGTCTTCAACTGTAGAAAAGTAACTTAAATACGGACAATCTTTCATCACGTTAAATAAATGTTCGAAAACCTGTCGGCGATCAATGTCATTTTCTGTTAATGACTATAATTATATAACTTTCAGTATAGGTAAGAGTTTGTGTCACAATCTATAAAAATAAATCGGTTTAGCGCGTCGTATTCTCGCGATTTATTTATTTTGTGAATGCTGACTAACATAAATAACCAATTATGTTTTGTTTACAAAAATTCTCGTAAAATTGACCGACATACTGGGTAAATAGACACTTACTAGTAGCAAAATATTATTACAATCACTAAGATAAATAAGAGCGTATATCTAATATGCAATTATTCTACAAATCGGAAATGACAATTACAGATAAAGATAATTATGGAATCAAAGCTAAACCAGCCTATGGGATCCAGCAAAAGGTGAAAGCGCATTAATGGCATTAACGGCACTAACGTAACATTTGATACGCCCCGCTATCAGGTATCGTTTTAACCCTTTCCCTGTTCTACGTTTACTCCAATTTAAATACCTACTGAATATTCATGGACAAACTGGTTATAATAAAATGTGGAAGGTGGAGCATTGTAGCCATTTTGGAAAGTAAAGTAACAGTTCTATCAAATTCCATTAGCAAACAGAGCAGAACCTGATCAGACGGCTCCTAGAGGAGTCGTCTGATCTGGGTCTACTCTGTTTTCAGATGCGTGAAAACACATTTATATGAGGGAAAGTGTTAATTCAAACTTAACCGACTTCTGTTAATAGTATTAACTCTTTTCGTCATGAATATTCGCGTAAGAAAACACCACATCATGAATAATACCATTTTCTTTTATAATGGCATGTGAACACAGGCCTCTCGGTCATGGCATAAACTACAAGTAGATCTAAATATGCAACGAGATCATGTAATATTATAATCATCGTGGTGTAATCAGATGTTTGGTTTTAGTGTTATTATAAGGTTACACTGATTACTCGGCATGGTGTTTTTACAGTAAAACCCCACTTATTCGATCACCTAATAGAGGTATAATTCTGGGTGGTAGAGGCAGGTGGTAGCTTAATGCAGGACAAAAGTAATGCAGAAAGATTTCTGCATTACTTTTGACCTGCATTGAGCAACCACCTGCTTATAAAGACACCAACATTTATTCATTAAGTGGTCTCATTAGAGGGGTTCTGCTGCACTATCATCATACAGTCGATTTATTAACTTGATGTACTACATAGTTTGTCATTAACTCTCTCAATGCTGATTTTTCAAAGTGTAATGCCATATCAGTATTAACTCTAGAGTCCGCGCAGTATGTAAGGCTAGAATGTGTTAGATGATTTTGAATGACAAACAATGAAGATCCTGATCAGATGGCTCCTTTAGGAGTCATCTTATCTGGATCTAAACTGTTTGCAACTGACAGCCAACTCGTTTCTCGCATTCAAAGGGTTAAACATTGATCATGACCAGTATCTTAACTCTAAGGCAACGTGTCCTCCAACATTCTTTTCTCTTGCAATGTGGAAAACAAAGCTAAGTGTTCAAAGCAGTGTCTGTTTAACTCTTTACTGAATGAATATCCATGTAAGAAATAATAACATCATGAATGTTAATAAGATTACATGTAATTGTTATAATAGCACATGGATACATGTATATTTGGCCATGACAGAAACTTTCTACTTAAACTAAAAAATAATATAACAAAATAGTTCTGAATAACACTTTAATTTAAACTTTTCGGATTCATGCCCTTTATCAAAGAAACAAATTTTCATACATATTTTTTTAAAGCACACGAGTCCGAAAATTTGAAATTAGAATGTGGTTCAGTACTGTTTTGTTGTGGTATTAAACTATTTGTTTCTTTGATATTCGAAATTAGAGTGTTATTTAGAAATGATTTTGTTATACATAAAATTTTATCATTATAAGCAGACTTGAATGTGTCCAAAGTTCAGCAGTTTTAATGATACTGACTGGATTATGACGTGTCAAAAACAAGGCTTTGGAATGAACATCCATCTAAAAGTGACAATATTTCGTCCTGGCCACTTAATTGTTTTTTACAACTATCTGCATTAATTAGCTTAGTGGTACATGTATAGCGGACGCCACCCATCAAGGAGATAGTAAGTTCGAATAACAGCGAAGGTTCACACATTTTCATGTTGTATGTTAAATAACACATGGGCTAATAAGGGTATCTTAGTGCTATGGTCACAAAGATCGGCCGGTATCCGGGGATAGGGGGTAATCGGGAGTACACCGCTAGTTTTGGCCATTTTTATTAAATCGGAGAACACCGGTCCAACAATTTGTCACACATCATTTACATAAATGGCACCGTCCGGAGGCCGTGCGGAGGCCGTCCGAAGACCGCCTGGTAATCATACGGCGTCTGTTTCCAAAGAGAAATTTCTGGGGACCGGCGAGGCAGTGAATACCGACCGAACATCTAATACTAGTCGGCCGATTATCCTATGATGTCCGGGCGATAACCGGCATATTCACCGGACATCGTACGAATATCGCCCGAGTATCCTACGGACAACGAACGATGCTATAATGTCTCTTGTGTAAAAACGCGCTATAATGTTGTACACGGCAACTGACGGGGTTTTATATAGTCCGCCCGATGTCCGGTTCTAGCCGGCCGGTGACCGGCCGATGTCTGTAACATATCTGGTCCACACCGGTTCAAGCCGATCGGACATCGGTGGGTTACTTTCCAATGCGTAAACAGACATCGGACGGATATCGGCCCATGTCCCGTCCCAAAAGTTTCTCCTCTGAGGCTACATACACCGGCAGATTCCCGGCCGGATATCGGACGATACTTAAACGATGTGTGAAGGATATGTGGCCGATTATGAAAATCTACGGGACACCGGAGAAATTTTAACTTCGAGTTAAAACTCTTCAGGCACCTCCCCGATACTGCCTGAGAGTCCCGGCCACCGGCCGACCATGTCTGGTGTCCTGCCGGGGACCAGGCCAAAATGGCTAAAATCATGCCGGGAGTACATCCTAAGCCTAATCGGAAGGGGTTGTGACCAAAGCATTATCGATGAATATAATATTAAAAAAATAAAATATACTTGTTTAAAATAGTATACAAACTACGAATGTCAAGCTAATGTTCCATTGTGGATATTGTTCAGCAGACTGCAATTATGACTTCACTAATAATGCCAACATGATTGAGATTGATGCATGCACTTTTGTCTAGAAGATTATTCTGATAACTAAAGATTCAATGCCCAATGGATTAAGAGTTCATGAATTATTAATTTCACGCTACTTGTGATAAACAAATCAGACAAGGTGTCTTTAGTAAGTAGTTAGTGGTGCGTCATTTGTGCAGTACGTAGACCTCCATACAATACGGCCAATGTCCATTTGGAAATAGTCTGGGTCTGTGTTCAGTATGTTCACCCAAGGCCGTCTTAGGGCGACTTTATTGTAACGAAATTTTCACTCTTCATATCGTTTTACCATATGGTGACTTTACCACTGATTTGCAGCTATCAAACTGACTGAACACCCCCTTCCCCCCTAGTGAGGCATTTTGGCGTGTCTGTAAAAGTCAATGTTTGAAACCATTGTGATAAATAGAGCCATAGGAGCAAATGCTCTATTTATCACAATGGTTTCAAAACTACACAATTCTAAAATTCTCCTTTTCTATAGTTAATGCTCCTTTTCGGTAGATTTAATCAAAGAGGTTGGGTGTGAAATAGTCCAGGTTGGAATGAGTTAAATAGTTTTCAAACACATCCGCTGCATTTAACTCTTTCGGCGCCAATGTCGCCTGTTGGCACCATTGAAAACAAATGTTTTGCTAATATACCTTTATTATTTAGTTTAGAATTATATTTAATATGAAATTATTATTGCAGACGACACTTTTAAATTTGGCGCCAAAAGAGTTAAGTCTTCTCATACTAAGGTCGCATTGGCTGGTATTTGTAAACAACTTTGATCCAGGTAACACGCTGAGTAACTCGGTGTCTCATCAAGATTCAACCTGTTCGACACTCGGTAAGTAGTTGTTCAAAGGATTGAACGAATCGGAAATCAGTGAAAGGTTCAGCAATTTAGAGACTGATTGACCGGTAAGATATTACGAACGTATGGACACTCTGAGGAGTTGATGTTCTCTGTAGGAGTTACGGTAGAACCCCTCTAAACCGGAATTTTAGTAAAGAAATATTCAGATTTTTTGGGCAGGTGGCTGCTTAATGCAGGATGAAAGGAGCTTTCTGCATGACTTTCACCCTGCATTAACCCTTTCGCTGCCAGTGCCGGATATGTGATTACCTATGCAAACAGTTTGGATCCAGATGAGACGCCGAGTAACTCGGCGTCCCACCAGGATTCAAACTGTTTGTTACTGTTACTATGTTTTTGAAACAAAAATGAAGAAAATCAAAAGAATGAAAATTTGTAGCAGACGACAAAGTTAGCAGACGACAGAGTTTGGCAGCGAAAGGGTTGACTGCCACATGCCTTACACACCGATATTGGTACAAATTTGAACGTCCGATTTAGAGGCGTTTTACTGTGTATGAATACGGAGTCTGGTCAATAGTTTACAACATAATTTTGCATTTTGTTCTCCTTTCTATATTTCATCATGTTGTTATATAAACCGTAAGATGTTATATCTCTGGTTTATCAATCATTGGCATTTGACATTTACATGTAATAGCTTGTTTTATTATCACTGCTAGTTCAGGAATCTATACGTTTCCGAGATGTCACCGATATAGTATTTTGTTTAATTGAACCTATATTGATTGAAAGATGCTCAGAATATACATTTTATGCAACGTGTTACTGGTATTTCAGCGGAATATGCTGTTCTTAAATCAGTTAACGTACGGTAGTTAAATGCATTGATAAGAGTTCATAAGAAGATAAACCGTCCCACTCAAATGCATGGTGTGTTTCGGCGTAGTGAGTTCAGTTTGGTTTAAGTGTAGCAATCAGTAACATATTTAAGCGGACAATAGCTGTATGTGGCCTAGGTTATATGTGTTACAGCGATAGCATAAGCTGTCTTTTAATTTCTAATTGTTATTGATCATATGACCCGATAAAAAATGTCGCTTGTTAGCCAAAAGGGCATTCATTTACTCTTAAAATAGTTTTGTTTAAATTAAGTTAAACATTTAGTTATCCTTAGTGTTTATGACTTAACCCTTCTCTTGCTGAATTTTAAAATACATTTCTTCTTCTTTACCCATATCCTGTTGTATAATTACATATATCTTCACTGTGTACACGTATTTCGCTGTGCAATCACTGCTGTGGAATGCACTGGTTGCACAATCAACTTGTAAATAGTGCAGACCCTGATGAGACAGCTCCTGCAGGAGCTGTCTCATCTGGGTCTTCACTATTTACAGGTAGGTATATTGACGTGAATATCAAGCGAATGGTTAAGTAGTTTCAAACATGGATGTAGGGGGTCGTGTTTGAGTTGTTTGAGCCCTTACCTCGCTGTGGAAATAAAATGGCTGCTCATATATGGATCTGGTGCAATTATGACTACTTTCGATAGGGTAAAACTTTTGAGAAATTACAGTCCAAGTGTCATGGCACAAACAGCTTAGATCCGGATATTACGCCGAGATTCTCGGCAACTTACCTAGATACAAGCTGTTTCCACATGCCACCCATGGTCCAATGTTATAATGTTCAATGTCCAATGTTATACATTGTAAAACTGAGCAAGCTCAGAATCTGACCAATCTGATGCTTGAAATTGATCTCAGACTGAAGCAAAACGTTTTATAACCTCGGGGCCATGCCCGGATACCGTCATAAAGGTTAGTACTATTATAAATGTTTATCTGAAGATTGAATGTATTGTAATGTCTGGTGGAAAGACTTCCTTCCGCATTTCAACAGCAATATTTCTTTAAAGCATACGCTTATTGCCTGGACACACACATCATTTAAAGCAGAAAGCTATATACAGTAAAACCTCTCTATAACGGCCACTAAATTACATTATATTTTGTTAAAAGCAGGTGGCTGCTTGAAGCAAGGTGAAAGTAAAACAGAACGCTCCTATAGGGTGAAAGTAAAACAGAACGCTCCTATAGGAGAATTCCGTTTTACTTTCACCTTGTTTTAAGCAGCCACCTGCCCTAAATACCAACTAATTAACACAACTAAGTGGCCGTTATAGAGAGGTTTTACTGTACTAGTTCAGCACGAATTAATGCAGCAATATCCTTTTGGAGTTTATCTGTAAATCCCCTCTTGTATTAAGTTACTGTCTCATAGACAATAACTTAATGAGTAATTTACTGTATCAACAAGTCGGTAAACAGGAGGCATTAGGAAACAGTATATACAACACACTTTTAAGTATTACTGAAAATTGGTTATTCAAAACACCGACTGCACAGTAGAAGATATATTGTTATAGAGACCGAGTTTAGCCTCGTCATATCCAATATATTGATACTTTACGTTCGTGTTAAACTTGTGCAGCTTTTCGCTTTGCTTAGTTTTCAGCATTGCAAGAGAAAAGAAAGTTTGAGGACACATTGCCTTAGAGTTTGGATAATGGCCATGGTCAATGTTTAACCCTTTGAAACACGAGTTGGTTGTCATTTTCAAACTGTGTAGACCCAGATCTGGGTCCATGCTTATAAAACTTTTAGTTGAGTCTAAGTCTGAGCCGAAGGCTCAAATCTGACCAATCAAAAGCTTGATAACTCAAATCTGACCAATTAAAAGATTGAGAACGAACTCAGACTCAACTAAAAAGCTTTATAAGCATGGACCCAGACGGCTCCTAGAGAGGTAATCTTATAAGGGTCTGTATTGTGTGTCATTCAAACTCATCTAGCACATTCTAGCCTTACATATACTGCGTGGACTCTAGAGCGTTAAACACGGGTATGTCAGTCCTCTTTGATATAGCAGCATTGAAAGGGTTAATGAGTAATGACACACTATGTATCAGTCCGTCAAGTCTCAAATCGACTTTAAAATGACAGTAAATATATATCGCCGAGTAATCAGTATAATCTATAATAACACTAAAATCAAACATCTGATTAATATACACGATTAATATATATTCAGTTGAACTTCGATATCTCGAACGTCAAGGAAACATACAAATCGTGATAACAGGTTCGAGCCATCCACTTTCTAATATGAACAATTTCTCAAGTTCACCGCTTAATGCGGATCTAAAGTAGTGCTGAAAGCTCCTGTAGGAGCTTTCAGTATTACTTTCGACCTGCATTGAGCTGTCCATGTGTTTCTAGAAGTTGCGCAGTGGTACACTTTCGAAGAATTCTGTATTGTAAATTTTGGAAGGTACGAACTTGGAAGTTATCCCGAAGTTTCTTTTTCAAAGTTATCTGAGTTCGATATATCGAAGTTCAACTCTATATATTACCTAATCCCGTTGCAAACATAAACAATCATAGTGGGAGATAACAACTGTAGGCCCTCCTTTAATCTGATCTGCCAGACATCGACTGAGTTGAACAGAACTATGGCAATCTGATTTTACTCATAAAATTATATGTATGGATTTTTATTAAACGGATTTTGATAGTTTCTGCAGTCTCGTGATTCAACATCCTTGGTACAAGCATGTGTAATATTTTACTGGTATTCGCAAGCAGTTGGAATCCAGATCGGATACAGGGAAACACATAGTAACTCTTGCTGAAGTCTCTTCAGATAAAAAACAAACCATTTACACTTACAATAAATTTAGTGCTTTAACATTACATCATAAACAGTTTTTGTTAACCGATTCAGGCACATTGTGTTTCAGAAGGAGGTAACGGCGAACACCTGGACATCAACCAGACAAACTATTTTCAAGAAGGCAACATTTTCTTAAAAGTGCCATCGATATGTATGTCCGTTTGTCTCATAATATCATGAATATGTGGCCTGTATAATTGGCAGTACTGTCTGGTTGCATTTAGACTTTGTTTCTGGTATACCCTGTTTAGCACGCTTTACTGTTTCATTTCCCACAAATCTTGGAAATTAGTACCCTTTCTTATTAAAGTTTGTCCAAGACAACGTTGCAACAAACCATAATTATTATAATATGGATTATGTTTAATGCTGCATTACACAGCGTATTGTTAGCAGTGTCAATTTGTCACGCATTGGATCCCGCGTATGATCACGTGTGATGCTGCATTACACGGTGTGTATTTGTCATGCATTGGATTCCGCGTATGATCACGTGTGATGTTGCATTACACGGTGTGTATTTGTCATTCAATGGATTCCGCGTATGATCACATGTGATGCTGCATTACACGGTGTATATTTGTCATGCATTGGATCCCGCGTATGATCACGTGTGATGCTGTATTACACGGTGTATATTTGCCATGCATTGGATCCCGCGTATGATCACGTGTGATGCTGCAATACACGGTGCATTCCTAGCAGTGCTGATCCGCCATGCATTGGATCCCGCGTCTGCTCATGTGTGATGCTGCATTACGCGGTGATTGTTAGCAGTACCGATCCGCAATGCACTGGCGTCCAAGTCTTAGCATGTGTGATCCTGTATTTTATATTACACGATGTATTCCTAGCAGTGCTAATCCGCCATGCATTGGATTCTACGTCGTCCTATCATATGTATTTGTCAACGATTTCAGGAATTTGCTTTACTTATTGAGCACTGCATATGGATTATGCCTAATGCTGATTTTACCTTTGAATTCTATGTCTTATCATGTGTATGTGTGTGTATTGGGCTCTGTAGTATATTCTAGATATTATATTCTCTCTTACCAGGTTATTTAGCAAGTGAATGTAGGTACAAAACCTCGTCTTCACAATTAGTACTATAGAGCAAATTCCATAAAGCTTTTACATACACGCCCGATGAATGTATTCAGTCCAGGCTTCGATCCTATACACTATCTCTGTTTTTAGAACACGTGGAGCACATGTCTTTAAATTAAACATATCCTCCACAACTGCCCAGTGAAACTTCACCGAAATTATCCTTGTGTGAGCCTTCATCAGTTATATATGTCGGCTCCATGTCACAAGAGATTTAAAACAGACTAAAATGAATATTTTATTTAAATGACATATCCTCCTACACAGCTAAATGGGATCTGACCAAAGTTAACAGAGTTAGTCCTCAGGGAAATATGTAACATGAGCTAATAATATATTTTAACACTTTCCTTAAACAACACCTCCTAAACTACCGAATGGAATATAACGAGATTTCACAGAAATAATCTTCAGTATGTCCTCTATAAACCTTATATAAATGGTTTCAATTCGTCGATATAAGCATGTAACTATGTCACAAGAGCTAAAGTATGTTGAACAAACTTCACATGAATGAATGACAGATGTGTTCTCTGTCAAAGTTATGAATTAATTGGTTTCAGTCCGTCATATTATATAAGTATGCCACAGGAACGAAAAATAGATTCGAATGACAAATGTCTCTACATCTCCTCTTAAATCGATAAATGGAATCTATATCAATGTTATATAAATGCTTCCAGCGCACTGCATAAGTAAAAATAGAGCTAAAATAGATTCTAGAACATCATCTTCCCCTAAACCTCAGTCTGGAATTTTCTTTTGCAAAACCCAAGTCGTATGTTTCGTTCGTAGTGAAATATAGCGGCCTAG
This sequence comes from Azorinus chamasolen, assembly GCA_963576725.1. NCBI lineage: Eukaryota > Metazoa > Mollusca > Bivalvia > Cardiida > Solecurtidae > Azorinus > Azorinus chamasolen. The sequence continues at coordinate 43,285,291 of OY755236.1, read as the reverse complement.
ACAACTTGGTAGATGTACATCGAAAAATTGATATATTTATCAGATGAGAGGCTGAAGGAAAAAGGCGAGACAAAAAGATGACTAGTAGTTTTAATACATGTACTTTTGAATATTGTATATATCTGTATAAATACTTGTTTCAGGATTACTAAATTACCAATGGTATCCCTAAAGTAAAGGTATATTTTGAATGTGATGTGCGGTGTGTGTGTGTGTGTGTGTGTGTGTGTGTGTACAACTGCTCTTCAATTGCTGTAACTGACTTGGTTCTTGGGGATTCTTTTCAGTGTCGCAGTGTGTCACATCTTGCCTTATGTTTTAGTTTTGGTTTAACGGCGCAGCTAATATGTTGTCGGTGTTGAGCATACAAGAAACATTTCTATGTGTATGGTATATGTGTATGATATGTGTGTATGAGCGCTCTTCGTTTGCTGCGAATCGGTACCTGTAGAGTGTCTTTATGTTCTACACCCTTTGGCACTATGTGATCTTTTTAGCGTCGCAATGCCCTCAATAGTGTCGGTGAGGAACAGGTAAGGAACAGTTCTATGGAGGTCATGTGCGAATGCGCATCTCCTTTGTGCTTCTAGTGTTACCGTGCACTGCCGTGTGTCATTTCCAACTGTTCTACCTGATTACATTAACCCTTCGCTTGCTATTCACGTCAATATACCTACATGTAAATAGTGAAGACCCAGATGAGACAGCTCCTGCAGGAGCTGTCTCATCATGGTCTCCACTATTTTCAAGTTGATTGTGCAACCCGTGCACTCCACAGCAGTGATTGCACAGCAACATACTTGTACACAGTGTAGATATATGTAATTATACAACAGGGCATGGGCAAAGGAGGAGAAATGTATTTTAAAATTCAGCAAGAGAATGGTTAATATTGGAAATAATGCGATCTAATCGATCTCTTACATTCTTTATACCGAATAAAAAGAAGATATAACGAACGACAGGGTTGTTTTATGTTGATGCACAAAGTCTTATAATTTGCAAATAAATGATAATTTTGAATATTAAAACGAAACTTCCGAAAACACTCGAGAAAGAAAACCCAATAATAAGTATTACATTATATATTTATCTCAATGCAAATGCCATCTTCGCTCTGAGCAACAATGACCAGATTGTTTCATTTAAATATGTCATGATGAGGCATTTAAGGATTATATGTTCCCAGCGCTTGAACCGACATAAACAAGTTGAAGTAGCTACAAATTATTTTGTTTAATCGACAGGAATCATTTTAATTACCAATGATCGATAGTTGTTTTGGTATTGTTGACGTTCACAGAGATACAGATAACGGTGCGTACCAAAATACTAAAATCGTCATTTCCTTACCAAACACTAAACTGTGACCATTCTTTAGAATCGTCTCGAAGAGACGATTCTAAAGAGTGGTCACAGTATAGGGTTTGGTGGAGAAATTAAAAAGCTATTGTTGAAAATGTTTAAATTTACGCATCTTATCTTGAGCTCTGCCGGTTCAGTTTTGCGATGGGCCAGCTTTTAGAGAACATAAACGACAATAAGACGGACGCCATGCTGTTTACAGACAGTATCATTCGCCGAAATCACATCTATGTTTCAACGCATTTAATAAACTGAAATGAAAAACGGATTGTTCAACCTATACAGCAGATGAGGTACATTAAGTGGTCTACCTGTATCGTCTACCTGTATAAATTGTACTTTTTCGTTTGATTGATATTACAACCAGTTGTCCATATGCAATCACATATTTCTTTTTTGATGACTGTACGACTTGTACCATTGGCATGCTCTCGCAAACAACATTTATAGTATACATAGTATCCCTACAAGGGGCATATGCAAACAGAGTAGACCCAGATCAGAGTGTTCTAGAAGGGTTCTTCTGGTCTGCACTGGTTCCTTTCTTTATACATTGAATTTCACATCGGTAAATGTATTATTAAACATCTGCAAACAATTTGGAAAGGAAAAAGTTCAAAGAGTGCATACCAAGGCCAGATGGATCCTGTTTGCCGTATGCATTATTTTCAAAAAGTCACATCAGCAAAAACATTAAGTACTGCAGATACACTCCTTTTAATTAAAATGATTTTCTTTTGTCGAGTTCATGGAAACATACAGTTCAAAATTGGTAAATGTGGTTGAAAGAGGGATTCAAACAATGTTTAAGACCTTTTGCTGCCAATAGCAAATCTGCAAACCGCCCATATATCCCGATCAGCTGGGTAACTTGCCATCTCATTAATGTCCAGATTGTTTGTTAATAGGATTTTAATAAAATGAAGAAAATACAACCCTTTCAGTGCCAGCATTGTCTTGTGCCAGACACAGTTTCGTCTGCTTCGAATTTTAGAATGGGTGTTTCTTGATTTGTTTTATAAAACTATAGGCATGGTGACATACAGTTTGGATCCTGATGAGACGCCGAATTACTTTGTGTCTCATCTGGATCAAAACTGTTTGCATATAAAATCACAGACACGTCTTCATGGCAGTGAAGGAGATATAGATTGAATTTTAAAGCAAACAAGCGACAAATGATGCAGGCGACAGAATGTGACAGAATGTGACCGCGAAAGACTTGAGTATCAACAAATAGGTCTAGGAACGAATACATTTCTCAACAGGATAATTAACCATGAACCGTTTTAAATCAATTCTGGTTCCATCTAGAGGTGTTTTATGTTATATCTACTGGAACCCATAGATAACAATGTACAGTATGATTTTATCGCTATCATTTGTAAGTAAAGAGTCCTTTTTGCAATTCATTTAGATGTCAATATAAGATTTCATTTTATGTTTAGATGTTGTCATAATAACATGCTGCTGGTGAAGACGCAGCATCCTCTTGAAAATCATAATAGAGATTGGTGCATGCATCATTATCTAGAAGATGATTCCGATAACTAAAGATCAAAGCCCATTGAAATGAGAGTTCATGAGTGATTAATTTCAGACATTTTGTGATAAACAAGTCAAAGAAGACAGCATGTTGGGTTTCATTCAGTATCTGCTTTGTGATAGGCTATGAAAGTAAGACCAAATAGCTTGTAAGTTGCTTTTCAATATTTGCCCAAAGGTGACTTAAATCGACCAAAGCATACTATTGTCTTCCTGACAACCACGAGCAGGTATGGTCAAATGATTAACCCTTAACAACAGGAGTCATCTGATCTGGGTCTGCTCTGTTTGCCAAGGCGTGAAAAAAACATTTCTATTAAGTAAAGGGATAAGACATTGTTTTTTTTTCAAAGTAACCATTCAGTATGTTAGTATAATCTACCAAACCATTTAGTCATTCTCTCAGTTCTTTTCCAAGTACTGAAAAATTTAGTGCAGCGACCTGCAGTGTTAAGTTAGTGAAAGGTAGATTCCTGTACGTGCCATCAGAATCGGAATCTCGTATCAAGTTGGTTCGTTATATTTATATGTTTGATTATTTTTCAAAAACATCGATAATCCTATCGAAACCGATATTTAAAATCCATTTACAAAATTGCAAAATGAGTGAGTGAGTGGATGAGTGGACATAAACGACATTTTGTCGCTGATCATTCAAAAGTGTTGACATTAATTTTGTACGTGTCTAAATACTGATGAACAAATCTTCTCTCAGTGTATTCTGGCGGAACATATTGTGCTTACATCCCCATTTGGTGGTCGTTTTAGAGGCGTTATATCATACATTGAAACGTCTTTGACTTGGCAGAATCTTACTATAGGGCATCTCAAAATACGTTGAATTCAACGAATGTCAAAACACATCTATCAGCTTTTGAATTAGGATCAGATACTTACATCGAGACCAAAATCAACATAAAGCCACTGCCCTAATCTAGACCCAAATCATATTTTGCTGCTGCGATCGTTTATTGTGGAAAGTCTAAGAAGAAGATTGTCCGTCCTGGACAATGCATACGGTTTTACACTGGTGTTGAATCCTTCTCGTAATAAAGTAAGTGTTTTATCAGAATAGAAATTATCTGGCCTCAGTGTGAGTATGCAGCACATTCATGTGATCCTTACTGCTGAAGTGCATTGCCCACGAAATGAAAACAGAAGCTCTGATATGCGACATATCGTAGACAATAATCTAATCATACTCAAAGCATCATAATAGAGATTTTCAGGATTGTTGTCAGATAGATAAATATAAGTATCAGTAACTATCCTTACAGTGATTAAAACGGTTCTTCAATGATGACTTGGTATTTCAGCAGATTAGACAATGGATGTCTCACAACAGTAATGTGTCCAAGGACAGTATGGTGTAAGCCACTCAGAAAATTGCTCTCTGGGTCGTAAATTTAGCAAAACTGATTCAAATAGAACAGGAAGGAACAATTTATTAATATCAGACATATTATACAGATTATACAGAGATATAGATTTTTCATATACAAATGTGTTAAACTGTGTCATCTGAACTGCAGAGTACAGCAGAACCTGTCTTAAGCGACCATTAAAATGAGGTCTAAATATGGGTATTTAAGACATGGGGTAGCTATATGCATGTAATATGGAGAAAACTCTTGTTTTAGCTTTATGCTTTACTTTTTCCATGCTTAATGCAACGACCTGTTGTTTAAGACTCCTATGTTCAATAAATGAATGTCCCAATAAGACTTAACAATCCTACTTGTGTTATTATTACTTATAAACAAAATACATCTTTGATAATTTTAGCGGTTGCATTTTCAGAGTCGAAGATTTAGGGGAGTATTTCCTATACATAAAATCCTCATTTCTCATTTCTGTACACCCTTTCCTTCATATAAACGCATTTTCATGTATTTGGCAAACAGCGTAGACCAAGATCCTATAGAAATCGTCTGATCAGGGTATGCTCTGTTTGCTTTTGACACGATGTAGATCTGATTCTACAATTTTGTCAAATCAAAAACATTTCTTGAAAACTACGTTATAAAAGTTCCTCTAATAAAATTTCATGAAGTGATTATTTTTCACAAGAAAACAGAACTGGAAAAGGGTTAAGATGATTCTAAAATATGGTCACAACAAACGTTTTGGTGGAGAAATGAAGGATGTTATTCTTAAAAAAAAGTTTAATGTACGCATCTAATGAATGCCCCTGCATAATATTCTTATTTGTCATAGTAACTGAAAAACATAGCTAATCTATAAACTCATCATCTGATATAATAATTCATAAATGAATTGTGTTCAGATATTTTATAGAACGGACAATTAATGATAAAATCGTGAATGTCCTGTATACAATGCCGTTTAGAAAATAAACAGTACCATTCAATCCTTCATTCGTTGGAATTCGATTTGCCCCAAAACGACAAACACCCTCCTAATAGAATGGCTCGACAATCTAATCTAGTGATAAGTTTGTTTTATACATTTGCAGCTATGTGATCAAGGCAATGGTGACATCAAAATAGGAACATTTGTTTTTATATATGTAGAAAAAAAATCTTACTAAAACCCCTGCCATTCTTACACTAAACAAAATAGTATATGCTGTTAGATTAAATCAAATTTCATAAATATATCTGAAAATTGTTTCAATACAGGAAATGAACTCCGATTTAACCGTTCATTCATGAATATTTATGTAGAAAATATTGACATAGTGTATATTGATTAGATTAGTTTTTATAATGTCAAGTTAACACAGTAAAGTTATTGTAGAATCAGATCTATGTAATTCCATAAGCAAACAGAACAGATCCTATTCAAACGATTCATGGTGAGTTGGGTCTACTCTGTGGCAAGGGCGTTAAAGGGCAAATCTATGGAGAAAATGGCCGAGGGAACCGATGTTTAATACGAATACAGCAGCACCTGTCTTAAGCGGCCATCAAAAAGAGATCTAATTATGGGCGTGTAAGGCAGGTGGTAACTTTATGCCTAGTAAAAGTAATGCAGAAAGCTATCATAAAGCTCCTATGTTCAATAAATGAATTGTCCCTTAGGACAGGATCTACTGTGTTATAATACGATATTACATGTAGCTTGTCGCAATATTTATAGGATACCGTAACCTGTTACCGGATGAGTATTCTTGTTAGATTTAATGTCACCCATTATGGTGGCATATTTCTGACACCACTTAATCACTTAATTACCGTGTACGTTTCCTGTTGATATCGCACATATATACTCAACTAGTTAATTTTCACGAAAACTTTCCGTTATTTTCAGATAATTATCTTCATAAGTTTTTATCTGAACATGGAAACTGTTCATGTTAACCAAATACATATCTTGGCACAAATTTTGTCACGATACTGCTTTAAACTGGCACCACCTAATGAATTTAACTTAACTTAGACAACTAGTGATTTATCACGAAACCATATAATTATTAACTAACTAGACAAGTTTCATGTTACAACTTATCTAACAATAGAAAAGTATATTTGGATGACTCTAGCAGTGGCCAATTAATGTTCAAGGATATAGAATAGGATATCTGTTTGTAGATAATTTTACAAGAAAGTTTTCGGGAAAAGTTTCGCGTTATCTAAATTATGTGGTGGCAGTATATGGCATTAACAGGTCATTTTGACGCAATAAAATAATTATCAGGTTTCCATGAAATAACTGCAATTTCCACTTATTAGAAAATTATGTAATGCATTAATTTGAAACTTTTCTCGGTGGTGTCAGAAATATGCCACCATACATCGGGACTATTAATTAGATGACATGTTATACTGGGTTATGAACACAGGATTGTTTCTTTCTGGCAAGATACTGTAGAAGCATATCTATATAACTTCATAATCAAACAGAGGAGACCTTGATCAGATGGTTTCTATTGGATCTGTCTAATCTGGGTTTGCTCCGTTCGCAAATGCGTCCACGTGTGTCTCTGTCAGGTATATACGTATGTTGTTCATTATATGCAAACTAAGGACATACTCGTTATGCTGTAGTACTTGATCTGCATTAGATACTTGTATGGAGTCATATTGTTTAATCGATAACTCTGGCATGGGTCTATACTATCTGCTCTCTGTCCCATTCTAGAATTATGGCAGTAAATTGGTTCAGGACGACTACCTTATCGAACTTTTACAAATGCCACTTGTTTTTTCTCAGATAATTAACTGTCACCTAAGCTGTGTACTTTCTTCGCCAAGTCTCCTCTTTTCTGGAATAGTGGGTCAATCCAATATGTCCTAGACACTTAAGCCAGACATAAACAATGCTGAAGTGCCAGTAAATCACTGTAAGTGATAGGAATCATTTTAATTGCTGGTGATTAATGTTTGTTTTTGTTCTCATTGACATAAATCGTTGCTGGAGGAGGTTTCTCGGAAGTTCATCAATGACAGATAGAATTTCATGTGACAATATTCATATCGGGCAATAACCTCAAATTGATGGTTGAAAGCGCAGGCGGTCGTTTTCCGGGGTTTTCCTTGATGAAAGTCATTAACATATTTAAACTACAATTATATTTATTATCCATAAATGCATAGTTATATAGATCTTTAAATTGAAACAGTTATAAACTGTCAGTTTAGTAAAGTAAATCCGTATAAGAGGCTTCCTGCAAAAGGATTCAATACTATTCAACCGTTCATACTCAATGGAACAATATTATAATTTCAATCTTGAAAAAATGCACAATGACCCAGTTTTAAAATAGTCATAAGGTTGTTACTTACGTACAGAGCAATAGATGAAGATAAAGGTGTACATCAAACTAATAAAATCGTAATTTTTTTTACCATACCCTATTCGGTAATCACTCTTTAGAATATTCTCAAAACAGTGGTCATAATATAGGGTTTGGTGGGGGAATAAATGAGCTACATGTATATAATAATAATAATAATAATAATACTAAATACTTTATTTAAAGAGGGAACGCATTTGGTAAAAAAACAATCTTCCATGCGGTCCTCATAACATATATACATCTACAAAAGTCAAACTAGCAACAATCAAACAAACGAACATTATTTAAAGTAACACAGTAACACCTCGATAATTCGAACAACCCGTTGAAATTTTTTGATATATAGTTAAAGGGAGGTGATTGCCCAAAGCAGGACGGAAGCAAAGCAGGAAGCTACTGTAGGAACCCTCCGCTTCACTCCATCCCGCCCAAGGCCAACACCTGTTGTGAACATTGTCAATGGGCTTACTTCAAGTTATCTAAATGTTCGAACTTTCAGGATCTCACTGTATACACAATCAATTTACAGTAGTTAACCTAAATACTCACGCCAAAGTACTAAAGAAAGTAGTAGACTTAGATCAAACTGAAGTTGCAGATGCAGTTTTACCATAGTTTACTATTTGTCCTTTCATAAGTGTAAAGAAGATTCTAAATAGCCGCGGTCAGACTTGAGTCCGATAGTACTGACCTGTTATAATCTGACCAACAGCTATTCGAATTCCGACTGTTTCAAAGTGACAAATTTTACGGGACATGATGGGAAGAAGATCCGCACGATATCCATGAGTATTTAGGATAAATATGGGTATATTAAATACTAAAAGTGTCATTTCGCTACCAAAACCTATGTTGTGACAACGCTTTAGAACCGACAACTCTCTTGAATCGTCTCGAAGATAAAAGTGGTAATAAAGGAAATATTCTTGAAAAAAATGAATTTGAATTGCCACATAGCCTCTCTAATGCGGATCCGTTATGCATGTAGAGCGGTTGCTGCCCTTTTCATATGCCGTTTTAAAGATGTGCACTGTTTAGCAACGGGTAAAAACATATGCAACTAGCATTGCCTTATCACCGTAGCAGCAGATTATACTTGCAATTAAATAGATATTGTCTAAATTGATTTGACTTAGTGAAACGAGAATTTAATATGTACATTCGGTAGAACTCTTGCCAATCCTTAGAACTGCCAGTTTGTATAGGCAGTACACACTGTATACGATATATAATAAGACAAAACAGAGAATACTACATTTAAAGACCTTAAGTTATTAATTATACCTTAACCGCGACCTGAATCGCATTTGCAGAATGTGCGTCTCATCTGAATCCATGCTGTTTGACACTTGGCCAAGTTCTCAAAAGCTTGATCGACTCGGAAGTAGTCACTATTACACCAGAACCTCATATTTTGAACAGACATATTTTTCAGAGCGGAGTAAAGATTAATTAATTATTACATTGCAAGCACAAAGACATTTACTCTACCTCAGCTCAACAGCAGTCGAATAGAAGCCTTATTGTTTAAAACATTTTTTACGTAGCTAAGTTAATTAGAAATAATACATGAATTGTAGTGAAATACAAAATTGTAATGTTACACTGGTGAGAATCAACAGGTGTCTCTATAACGACCACTTATAAGAAGTCTAATTCTGAGATTCAGCGGCAGATGGTAGCTTAATCCATGCGAACTTTCTGCATTAACATTTGTTATACATGTAGCACTCACTTGCTTCGAAAAACAATATTAATTTATTCAACAAGTGGACACTACAGCGAAATTTCTACTATCGTAGTTCTTGGCCATTTACTCCATTATATCGCTTTTAACGCATTACCTCATATGTTATTTGCAAAACAATGTGTTTAGATCAAACTTCTTTGTATAAATTTACCGAAAAGGAGCATTAATTAGAATTAATTTTTTGAAACCATTTTGAATTCTTTTAAACCATTGTGATAAATAGAGCATTTGCTCCTATAGGAGCAACTGCTCTATTTATCACAATGGTTTCAACAGGTGACTTTTGCAGCGGCGTCAAAAGGCGTCAATATGAGGGAACGGGTTAACGCCTTTGCAAATATAGTAGATCCAGGTGAGAAGGCTCCTGTGGAATCCGTCTGATCAGGGGTCTGGTCTGTTTGCTCATGGAATAATATATGGCAAAATGTTCCTGTATTAGCGTACCATTATATCCAAATTAATCTAATTAATATTCTTTGTGCCATTATTTCTTACAAAATATGTGTGGCCATTTGTCCTCAGCTTCTTGCCGATGTTCTTAATAAACAAAAAGGATGTTGTACATGAACATGTCATCATTTGAGATTATTGTATCAGGTGCGGATCCAGGATTTCAGATTAGATGGGGGCGTAGAATTGTTTTGGAAGGGGGGGTGTAGATTTTTATGTTTGATGACATAAATAAATAGTGTGTTTGTAATACATGTTGAAAAAGAGCTTAATTGGGTGATGGAAATAAAACAATCCTACTGAATCGTTGTTTTATTGAATTTTAGTAGAACCTCTCTATAACGGTCACTAAATTACATCAATTATTTTGTGTTAAAGGCACTATGGGAGCGTTCTGTTTTACTTTCACCTTGCTTTAAGCAGCCATCTGCTCTGAATAAATTAACGCAATTTAGTGGTCGTCATAAACAGGTTTTACTGTATATAGATCTAAAATATTACTAAAAAATTGTTTTGGCAATTTTAGGGGGTGGGGGTACGCCGGCTCCGCCCCTCTAAATCCGCACCTGTGTATTGTAGCGATAAAGCTTTCCTGAATTATTTTATCTGGGAATGGATTGAACAGGACTGGTGTCGATTTATCCTTGTAGAACATGTACGAATGCCGTGATTGGTTTGGTATTTATTAGATTTTACGTCTCTTTAACAGTATTTCAGTCATATCATGACGTCCAGCTAATTACAGGTGGGGGAAGACCCCAGAGATTCTTCTGTGCACGGAACAAAGTACACTGTCGCTAATAGTTTTTCGATCTGTTTAGAAGAAGAATGCTGCATGAACTCTCATAGGCACCTGAATAACTTGTTTCAGTCCAATCTCTGTTTTGAAGCTCCTTAAGAAATGCTACATACCGACATGCCATAATCTGTCGAAGGTTTTCTCCCTTAGACTTTCATTATCCCTGTTTAACCCACAATGCAGTTTACCTAGTTGGGGATCTGTCATCAAAACCTGGCATGTCTTATATCTAAGAACTACGTACCTTATGTCTAGAGGTTGACAGGTTTAACCTGAACTACGTACCTTATGTCTAGAGGTGGACAAGTCTATCCTGAACTACTTACCTTATGTCTAGAGGTAGACAAGTATAGCCTGAACTACGTACATTATGTCTAGAGGTGGACAAGTATAGCCTGAACTACGTACCTTATGTCTAGAGGTAGACACGTATAGCCTGAACTACGTACCTTATGTCTAGAGGTGGACAAGTCTATTCTGAATATTACTTGGTCTTGGCATCGCTATTCATGTTGAGTTGTCTGGATGCGGAATGTCACTGTACATTTTAAAATGGGTGCAGTTGGACAGTCGTGAGGTTGGGTACCCAAGAATCTGGTTTGAGTCCCCAGTAACCTGGGCTACTAACCATTCCAATGCGATACTCCTGCTGTACCATATGGTCTACTTTATTTGGTTTGCTGTGTTGTTTTATTTAAGTTATATATCCCTTTTATGCTTTTAATATTATTACGAAGCTAAGCCATAGATATAGACTAATATCAAATATACTTGCAAATACACATATTGCCAGTGAATTTAACTTTGTCCAGTTGGCCAAGCTTCAATTCAGATAATCCCAGTAATTAGACTTAATTAAAAGTAAGCAATTTTCGTTATCTGTTTTAACTTTTTAACCCTTTCGCTGCCAATGCCGGATCTGTCAATACCTATGCAAACAGTTTGGATCCAGATGAGACGCCGAGTAACTCGGCGTCTCATCAGGACCCAAACTGTTTGTTACTGTTACTATTTTATGAAAAAAAAGAAGAAAAGTTGAAAATTGAAAATTGTAGCAGCCGACAAAGTTTGCAGACGACAAAAGTTGGCAGTGAACGGGTTAAAGTTTGACTCATCTCATAACGCTTTTCCTGTGCAATATTTATGTATGAAATGATTATCCTAATTAATAACCACATGTTAACAGCATCATTGACAAGGGCGTGTTTTACCATGGCAGAAACTGTGGAAAAAGATCTATATTATTCCATATTATTCTATAAAAAATTATGTAAACACAGCAAACCCTGATCAGGCAACTCCTAGTCCTGGTCTTCTATATTTGCAAAGACTTGAAAAAGCATTTGTATGAAGGAAAGAGTTAACTGGGAAATATAACTGAGAAGTAGTAGGCGGCAAAAAAATATTACCGGTGATAACAAAGTGTAAGCCTAGTGCAAATCTGATCTGACGGTGTTTCAAACAGGGGTACCGACTGTGCCCAGCGGGAAGCAAATAATCTGATCTCATAAATTGTACTTGTGTATTTCATAGTATTTTCTTACTGATGATGCAATATATTTTGCACTATTAACTTTTTCGCTGCCAAATTTTGTCGTCTCAGACTCAATAAACTTAGTCGTCTGCTGCAATGTTCCTTTTTGTTATGTTTTCTTCATTTTGAATTTTAAAAATAGTCATACTAACAAACAGTTTGGATCCGGATGAGACACCGAGTTACTCTGCGTCTCATCTGGATACAAACTGTTTGCATAGGTAATCACAGATGCGACAATGGTGGCGAAATAGTTAAATGTTTAAAGGTACTAACATTGACTTCAACGGCATTCGCGTCTAGCTTGAGTCCAGGTAATACCTCACGCAATAGAACCCACAGTGTATGACACTCGTCGTTGTTTTAATGCTCGTGCTGTATTCCTAACACTGAAATATGCGGTCAATCCAATACCATATTTGCTGACACTTGAGCTAGACAGAAAGTAATGTTCAAATGCTGGTAAATCCGCGTAATTGACAGGAACCCGTTTAATCACCACCGATTAAATACGGTTTAGTTTTGTTTGCCATAATTCTCTGCATGTGGCGGATTCACCAATGACAGCTGGAACTGTATCTTTCTAGGCAGCTTGTCTAGGACACGGTCTCAAGGAAAATAGTCTGCTATAAAAAATAGTTTTGTGAAACGTTTGACCACCGATGCCTATTATTTCGAATATTCAATATTAACTGTTTTAATCAGTATTGCTTAATCAATATTTTGATGGCGACAGTTCTGAAAACCCGCTTATCCATACCATGAAGGTGGGATTAAATTAAAATTGATACTTAACGTTTTGTTACAAACCATAATGCTTTGTACGAATGGTGGTGGTGTCGATTTCTTTCGATGACCTCAGTGGAACCTGCTCTAATTGTTCTTGTTAATCATTGTTAGCATTGAGGATTGCTGATCAAGAGAGATTGCATCTAGATCAGGGTCCATGCTTATAAAGCTTTTAGTTGAGTCTGAGTTTCGTTCTCAAGCATTTGATTGGTCAGATTTGAGTTCTCAAGCTTTTGATTGGTCAGATTTGAGCCAAAGGCTCAAATCTGACCAATCAAATGCTTGAGAACGTTCTCAGACTCAACTAAAAGTTTTATAAGCATGGACCCACTTTGGCTCAAATCTGACCAATCAAATGCTTGAGAACGAAACTCAGACTCAACTAAAAGCTTTATAAGCATGGACCCAGACCTAGGTGCATTTGGAATAATATCGGGACCTTTAGAAATTAGTTGTCGTTTCCGAATAGCTTTCTAATAATGTTCAAGATTGATCTTTATAAATGCTAGATTGAGTATCCATTTCAAAGACATGTTTTATCATTGTGACATGGATTATTAACCATTCATATTATTTTATTGTTTTCCATCATCGCTGATTACTACTGAAAGCATTTGTGTGAAACAAATGTTGGTAGGAATGTGTTTCTCGTTGAAAAAATATAACCGCACCAGTTTGATCAAGTTGGTACTTTTTAAAGTATAATGTAGTTATGCATAAATATTTTACAAGTACTCCAGAAATTGATGCATGCATAATTGTCCTGATAATTAATGGCCAAAGTCCACTGGAATGAAACGTCATGAATCATTAATTCTTGACAGGGTGAATAGCTATTCAAACAAACGGCGTTTAGTGCATTTCAATAAATGATGTATGGAAGTACATGCGCCTTCTGGAGTGACACCAATGAGGACACCTGAAAGTGCACAAAGGTATAATAAGATTATAAAGTTCATTTTTTGTGGTATTTACCAAATGTTAGGTCGCAACCGGACACCTAAAACACAGAATAGTAGTCAGGCAGGAAATTAAGAATTGACATACGGAAGTGTACAGCAACACCAGAAGCACAAATGGCATGCGCGCTCACAAATACACACATGGCCTTAACAGAAATGTTCTTTGCCTGTTCAACACCTCAACCAATCTCATCGAAAATATAAGACAAGATGAGACGCCACAACTTACGCAAAAATGCGCACTGCGACACTACGTAGAATAGTTTGGAGTTTGGGGCACTGCGACACTGAAAAGGTCACTTAACGCCAAAGGATGTTGAACATAAAAGAACTCTACAAACATCAATTTACGGCAAATGAAGAATGCTCATACACATAACCATACATATAACTGTTCTTTGCATGCCCAACCCCGACGGCATGTTAGTAGCGCCGTTAAACCAAAATTAAAACTCATCAAAAACAATAAGCAAGATCTGACGCCATAACTAACGCAAGGATAAGATACGATTTAATTTCACATAACGCGTTGAAATGTATATTGGTTGGACTGTGTTTTGGCCTCTGCAGCACTTCATTTGATAGTTTTGAGTTGAGGGCACTGCAGCTATTAAGATGTTCTAGTTAGAGTTTTAAAATAAGATCAAATTTCAAAGGTCATGGTCAAAAGTCCATACTTTTAAAATTGTTGGAAATTTCTTACCATAAAGGATTTACATATGAAATATGAGAGCCCTGCTGGTTACGGATTCAAAATGACAGACATCTTAAATTTCTATTGCCTAAGTCCCTAAAAGGGTCTTAATTTTGGAGACAAAAGCCTTACCGAGTTATGGCCCTTAGCCCCTGTGACGGTCGACAAGCGTGTGAAGTTTCATAAGATTTGTTTGAATAGTAAAGCCAACGTTAAAAGTACAACAAGAGTGCCAGTGGGCACAATATACGCCCGTCGAGGTCTTGTTCAACATAAACTTGGGTTAACGTATTTGCTAAACTCAAATTCTAAGTCCAATTTTGCGACCAAGTTTCAAGGCTGTAAATAGGCATACTTTAACAAAAACCTTAACCAAAAATTCTAAATTAAAAAGTGCCATAATTGTGTCTAAATGAATGCTTGACAGAGTTACATTGTATTTACTATTGCCTACAGATGAAGCTTCAGATGGTGAACAAATGTTTCAAGTTTAAAAGCTTTATCTGAAAGGGTTATGTAAATAAGTGGACTTTAACCAAAACCTTAACCAAAAATTCCAAGCTAAAAAGCGTCATAATTATGTCAAAATGTTGGACGGAGTTATGTACTCTTGCCTACAGGTGAAGCTTGTGATGGTGAACAAGTGTTCCAGGGTTAAAAGCTTTATCTCAAAGGGTTATGTAAATAAATCGACTTTAACAAAGCCTTAACCAAAAATTCTAAGTTAAAAAGGGGCATAATTCGGTCAAAATGCTTGACAGAGTTATTTACTCGTGCCTACAGGTGAAGGTTGTGACGGTGAACAAGTGTACCAAGTTTCAAAGCTTTATCACAAAGTGTTATGTAAATAAGTGGACTTGTTCCACATAAATTGAGGTTAACATTTTTGCTTAACGCAAATGCTAAACGCAAATTCTAAGTCCAATTAAGCGACCCTAGCCTTGGATAAACGAGCCGGGACTTGGCAGGCTACTGTAGCATGTCTAGATAAACATTGTGGTTAACTTTGGGAAGGATCCACCAAGCGGAACTTGAGCTAGAGATGTTACAGACAGACAGACTGTTAACATTTTTGCTAAACGCACATTCTAAGTCCAATTGTGTGACCTTGACCTTGGATAATCAAACCGGGACTTGGCATGCTACTGTAGCATGTCTAGATACACATTGTGTTAAAATTTGAGAAGGATCCACCAAGCGAAACTTGAGTTAGAGATGTTACAGACGGACAGACGGACGGACAGCGCCATTACATAATACGTCCCGTTTTTTCAAACGGTCGTATAAAAATGAGTCATGCAAGCACCACATACAGAACAAACAGCCGCCCGAACAGCAAAACAAGGAAACAGCAAATGTACATAACTATAAAAACACCAAGAGACGCACAAAGACAAAACAAACATACAATAGGAGGAAGATGGAAGTTGACGGACAATAACGAGAACAACAATGACGACAACGCGAATGCTGAGTTATGACAAAAGCTCGTATTAATTTCTTCGAAAAACAGGCAAGCTAAACATGTGGTGACAACAGGACAACCGCCTTTGCCCGGCCAGTGGTAATGTTAACACATGGGGTTTACACTGTGATTAGGGGACGCGTCCAAACCCAAACGTATCCTATCGTCACCAATGTTGACGAAATAAGTAAAGAAATGGGATTCGTTAAACGCACGAGCTAGATCTATACCAAATACCCCAGTATATACTTTCAAATAACCAAAAGGTGTAACAAAATATTCGACGCCCTCCTTCCGTCTCTGGATAAAATTTCAAAATATTTATCTTTGTTGTTTGTTGAAGAAATATATTTTCGTAAAAGATAAATTAACTTTGGTATTATACAATAAAATAAAAAACAAATCCCCGTTTCGTCTGAGTCAATGTTGCAATTGTACTTTGACGCAATATTGTTTGAATGTGGCTGCTTCTTTGACAAGTTGTGGAAATTATTTATTGACGAGTTATCTCATTATACTACACACTACGCTTTATCTTGAAAAAACAAAATAATCAAACTGTATAAGAAGTACCTGCAATAGATGTGGTAAAAGTTTTGCACAAATCGATATATGCAAGTTTCAGTCAGCAGTGCTTGCTAACAACCCCACTAGGTCGTACAACGGCCTACAATCGTCACAACTCGGCTCTTTCCGGTGCATTGTTCGTTAGAATATAGAGCATAATAAGAGATTTGGCGCTACTTCTTGCAACCCATCGCATAAAATGTATAACCATAAGTAATATTAGGTTATTAAACATCGACAAACGAAAAAGATCAAAACTTGACTTTCACCAGAAAACTGCCACAAGCATGTCGTACGATTTTCCTATCACCAGTTCCTGTGTCATTGGAGAAGTAAATGTCTATCATCTGCTGTGACAAACTCCAAAAAAGGACAACCGGTTTCTAAGCACTGAATGCGACTGGATTTCTGAAACAGACACAACTACATTAAATATTCATAAAAGTACAATATAACAGACACATTCTAATAATAAACGTTGTTATAAAACAGAGAACATTTCAAAGCAGAGGAAATTGCATCAGCCAGCTCTAGAGGCGGTTGTAATCTGAAGTAGATCTACAATTGATTCGAATAAAAGCAGACAGCCATGAGTGAATGGATATATCTAACTTAACCCACGAAAGGGAACCTTAAATATACAGCCTTGTCCGGTATTGTCATAGTTTATTGAACGCCTGGCATGTTGATTCAACTACAGAAGAATCTCAATAAAACGACAAACAGTCCACAATGTAGGTGACTGTATCAGTTGATCAGGGTGGAATAATCCATCATGGTTTAACGATAGAGTCCATTCAGCATAAAATTCTTAACTGCGGTAGTGGATTCTGCATGACAAACAGCACATATCCTGATCCCTCTAGAGGGTTCCTGGGTCTACACTGATTGCGTATGACAGTACACTTTTATTCAAAGGGCTACGGAAGCTCCAATGAGGGTTTCGTCCTCTATAAACCCTCACCACGCGTTAAAAGATAACGTCTACACAAATGTGGTGCAATGTTTGACTACCTCCGATTCGATCTTTTGAACATCTACTGACCGAGTGTCAAACAGGATCCTGATGATACGTCGAGTTACTCTGCTCTAAATTGTTTGCAAATCTAAATCAGATCGCGCATAGCGGAAATATAGGGCAAAGCTACAAACAGTCACACATCCCTAATAGAGTATGATTGCCTTTGAGATGTTTTTGTAAAGAGTTTAATCTGTATTAGTATTTGATATTCACATGGATTATTTCTATTACATCTCTTGTCGTTTCAAGATTTTATATCCCTCTGATTTGCCAGTATGAAACACTTCGTGTCCTTAGTCCCCCACCGCTGTGGTTGGAATCCCGGTCTGGACATCTGAATGGTTCATGTGAGGAAGCCTGGCAGCTGGCTTGCGGTAGGTCGGGGTTTACCAGGGTGCTCTTTTGTGCTCGAAACAGTGCAATTTGTTCCGTAAAACACCGGTGCAAACTAACAAATTAAACATTCATAGAAACTTTCTTTAACCCTTTCCCTGTTGCATATCCATGTAAAATAGATGACATCATGAATATTTATTAGCTGAAGTTTTATAATGGCATATATACAGAGCGTCTCGATGTGACCAATATACTGTTCAAATGGCATAAAACCCCGATACAAAGAACAAAAAACTCATATCACTGGCTTGTAAAACTGAAAGATACGCAATGTCAACAGTCATAATATTTTTGTTTGATTTATTACCACGCTTTCATCTCATGAAATCATAACAGGTTGTATGGACACATTTCAAGTATAAGAACATTACTAGTTAAGATATTTGTTGTACTATGTATCACTTTGAAATGAAGATACCACCCTGTCAATGATCATTTTTATCCCGTTCACCGTAAAATAGAAATTCTGAATCATGAATTCATAGTACATTGTATTACAAGATAGGTGTCGCATGTTTGTTTCAGCTGCTTCGTAGACGTCATCTAGAGTGGTGCTGAAATATATAGAGTTGTACTCGTGTTTGTTAAGATCAGTACAGAGACTTACGTTTGCATAATAAATAAGGAAAGGACACACGGAAGCCCATGGCAACACCAGAAGCACATATGAATGTGATTAATTGCACAATTAGACTGTTGGTAATACAACGCGGTGATCCCATGATAATAACGTTTGATTAATCGCACTCGTGATAGCTCAGAGAGAGAGAGAGAGAGAGAGAGAGAGAGAGAGAGAGAGAGAGAGAGAGGGCTTTTAGAGTGGGACGTCAATGGCTTGGTCCCGGGCCAGGTCACCAACAGGTCTTATAGTGTATTTTGTCTCTGTGGTTCGTCCTAATATATTTTCCTACTTTACGGTGGTCGGTTGCTTAATTGTCAAAGGTGTAGGTATTCTTCTTTGTTGGCAAAGCAACCCTTAAGCACTCTAATGAGACTAACATGAACCTATGTGCTGTATAGCAACGCTCTGGATTAGTAGAAATCATATTATTGTAATCGCATATCTATCATTGTTATCATCATCTTTATCATCGACTTTATGTGGTTGGTGTAACATTACCGATGCCAAACTAATTTATTACCGGTATATATGTTGGTATTCATTTAAAGTTGAATTTGAATTTAAAGGACTGATGAACCACAATGTTACATGACTGACTTTATAGGTTTACGAATACACCCATCTTGTGTAACCCCCCAATCTGCACAAGACGTAAGTTTGGTGCAAGCGAAACTGCGCAAGTAGTAAGACAATGCAGGGCGTGTACTTTAATATCAAATGGCAATTACTAATACAAATCGACTTTGACAAAATAGTTTCGTTAACTCTTTCGGCGCCAATGTCGCCTGTTGGCACCATTGAAAACAGTGCAGTCCCAGGTCAAATGCCGCCTTTTCAAGGCGGCATCTGACCTGAGACTTCACTGTTTTCTGTATTATTTTAGTCCAAGCATACAGGTTTTTAAAAACAAATGTTTTACTAATATACCTTTATTATTTAGTTTAGAATTATATTTAATATGAAATTATTATTGCAGACGACACTTTTAAATTTGGCGCCAAAAGAGTTAACAATTCAAAGAAGCCTAAGGGCCATTTTAATATTTCAGTATGCCATACATATATCATCATCAACTACTTTCGATGGATATTGTTCATGCTTTGCCAGTTATCCGCCATTACCAAATATTCATATGATGTTGGCCAAAGGGAATGATTTCCATCGCCACTGTACTTAACATGGCCTAGACAATAACGTGACCCCATTCATATACAACTGAGGTTGCGTTGCCATGTAAGTGGGAGTTTACATCTATATTTTTATCATTACACCGATATAATAACCAGTTAGAGTGAGTGAGTTGGGTTTTACGGCACTGCGACACTAAATAGGTCAGATAGCGCCGATGAATGATGAGATGACATGATGATGAGGGATGGTTTCAGGAAGATGGCCTGCTTTCCTTTTAGTTCTTGGCAGAGGGGATAATAAACAAAAAAATCCCCTGTCACAATTCAGCCCCAAAACCACTGCAAGGTAGGTAGGTCTCTGGAGAATAACCAGTTAGAAGTAATCACACTGTTCTGAGTACCATCAAGAGCGTAGCTGAATCCAAATGTAATATACGCGCCGTGGTTATAGGGGTCCTAGGGCATGCCCCCTCACCCCTCTCCCGAGGAAACTGAGAATTGGGTAGTTTTGAAACTACATGTATTGTGATAAATAGAGCATTTCAAAATGCGTCAATATGAAATAATGGGTTAAAGCGTACATGACAGGACAGAACGTTTATCAAAGTCTACCCCTTAGCCTTCGATTTTGATTCCATTTTGGCCATAATAATGTTTTCACCTCTCAGATTGATGTTACGTACGTGCGTAGGTGTGCGTGTCGCTAGCTACGCCACTGACCATAAACTTTCATCTGGACTTATTTAGATTTCACACACGTTAACCAACCACTTCCATTGCAAACATAACCACACTGTTTTTAAATGCGAAGGAGTGTGTGCATTTTCTACTGCTCTGCTAGACCACTGCAACTGCAGCTATTGCTACCACACTGTGTCTTATATATGAACTGATTGACTTCTAGTGTATTCGTCCACTTGAATAAGGATAGTATCTACTAGTACTACTACTGTTTCTATGAATGAAAGAATAATGCGTCAAAATGGCCAATTTTGACGCATTGTGTGAACTTTTGCGTGATGCGCTAAAGATTAAACAACGTACATGTATCATAAAGCAATTACGCACTTTGAAATTATTTTTAAATTGCGCATTTTGTTTTCAAAATGCCTTGTTGCACATATTTAAATAGCAAATAAAGAGTCATCGTAGGACCATGACTATGATGTCAAAAGGTATTGGAACATCCAACACAGAACTGTTCTGTGTGCAAAATCAAAAATTGTTAGGACAAATATAGGAAGAAATGATTACTTCAAATGGCTGTTAAGAGTTAAAGAGAATAAAATGCTTTTATCATTTGATATGAAAGGTCAGTGTCGTTTCTATTTGTTCATTTCCATCCTGTTGAAGGACACATGGGTTGCAATTCCTTACCAGGAATAAAGCTATTTGACGCTTGGCGGATAATTTCTCAAAAGTGTACATCATGACACATGGTCAATAGCTTATCAAAAGCTTGATTGAATCGGAAAGAGTCAAGATTACAGCGGAGTAAGGGTTCAAACTGAAGCAGACGACACTTCAGCAGACGAGAGTTACATGCAGTGTGGAGCAACATATAAGTTCAGGCGCGGATTTAGAGGGACGGAGCCGGTGTACACCCCCACCCCCCTAAACTTGCCAAAACAATTTTTTTAGTAATATTTTATATCTATATACAGTAAAACCTCTCTATAACGACCACTAAATTGCGTTTATTAGTTGGTATTTAGAGCAGGTGGCTGCTTAAAGCAAGGTGAAAGTAAAACAATAAAAAGCCTTTAAGCAGCCACTTGCCTTTAACACAAAATAATTGATGTAAAAAAGTGGTCGTTGTATCTACTAAAAATCAATAAAACAATTATTCAGTATGAGTGTTTTATTTCCCTCACCCAATTAAGCTCTTTTTCAACATGTATTACAAACACACTATTTATTATGAAAATATCCCCCCCCCCCCCTAAAAACAAATCTAACCCCCCCCCCCCAATCTGAAATCCTGGATCCGCACCTGAAGTTTGCTTATGTCTGGTAAAGTTGGCATGCGTTACCTTTGTAACATTTGATTTGACACTTTTCGTCAATCTGTTCCAAACATTGACAGGTTTTACTTACTTAACTACGTTGTTGGGAATATTGAATTTTATTTATCTCGTAACTGACATGCAGAAAACTGTTACAAGTGATAACAAAATGTGGGTCCTAGTCCAAAATCTGATTCGACGATGTTTCAAACAGAGATACCGACTGAGCCCAGCGGGATGGGGATAATCTGATCTTACTCATAATATCATATTTATGGTTTTCATAGTTTTTCCAGACTGATGATGCAATATCTTTGGCACAATTAAAGTATGAGCCTTTAAAGTGTAGTGTTTATTATGACAAAAAACTGGCCTTTGCAATCAGTCTGGAACCAGTTTTCAAAAGAGTCCGCATCTGATCTTTGACACACTTATGGGTTTTATTTTTTAATAGAAAAATAATATTGTAGAGAACAAGTTTAAAGCCGACAACGATATGAAGTTTAAAGCCGACAACGATATGTTAGAGCGCCCAAAGGTACTTTCAAACAGACTGGATCAGGGCCAGACGGTGTGAAATGAAGCATGTGATCAGGATTCAGGGTGTAAACTGATTGATATACAATAAAACCTCTCTTAACCGGAATTCTAGTTGAGAAGAATTTAGATATTTTAGGCAGGTGACTCTAGGATTTTTCTGCATGACTTTCACCCTGCATTAAGCTGTCACCTGTCCCCAAGACCGATATTTATACTAAATTTAACGTCCGGTTAAGAGAGGTTTTGCTGTACTTACCCCGCTGCACAAAAGTTGTGATGGTGGAGTGCGAGTTTATTTGTGTCTCTGTTTATCCATCCCTTGACACTCTTTGTACAAAATATAAAGAACAAATTGGAGTGCACTGAAACATCAAACCGTGTATGCTTGTTCTCTATGAGGACATGTTCACTGTACCTTGGTGATTATGATGGTCATGAATTAAAGGTCAAAAAGGCAGATCTTGAAACAAAAACCTTGAGAACAAGATACTGAACAGACAACGACGCACAGACAGAATCATGTGTGTATCCATCCGTTGACACTATTGTACACAAAACAGAACAAACTGAACTGCATGACGACCTATCCAATGATGAGATGGTGCACATTGATGAGACCAAATGTCATAAATCAAAGGTGAATGTCACAGGAGGCAGATGTTTTAAAAGAAACCTTATGAGCACGATATTATACAAATAACGGTACACAGAATCACGAATTCCTCATGAGGAGACGTTGCAAGATTTTCTATATCATATGACAAAGGTCAATGTCACGGAGCTTGAAGTACTCACTGGCACATGAATTCATCAAAAACATTCTTTTTATTTTCCTATAATGAGTTGTTGCACTCTATTACTTTTAAGGCCACATAAGTTAGTTCTTGAAAATAATGTGTTAACATGGTACTGAAAAAGCCGTGGCATACAGATGAGAATCATCAAGTCAGGCATGTTCAGTGTTCCCATAATAAGCCATTGTATACATGTACACTTATTTTCAATGGCATAGGTCAAGGGTCAGTGTTACATGAGGCAAATTAACTATTTTAGAGTGACCAATATATGAAGGTTTGACCTTAGCCCCTTCGCAATTCCTTCATATAAATGCCCTTTTCACACCTTTGTAAACAGATTTGACCCAGATCAGGCGGCTGATCAAGGTTTGTTCTGTTTGCATTTGGCTATATATTAGTCTGTTTGAACAGTTCTACCATGACCAAACAATTCAGTATTCATACACCATTTAAAATTTCAGCAAATATTTGTGATGTCATGATTTTGAATGCACATGTCTTGTGTGAAAAAAGTGCTATATAAATGTGGTCTATTGATTATAATAATAATAATAATAATAATAATAATAATAATAATAACAATAATAATAATAATAACAATATCCCACAGCAGCTTGTATTCATGATGGAAAGGGTTAATACTAGTATACTTTGACAGCAATAAGAATAACCCTTATCTTGTTGTAATACCACCTGACTTACACTTAGAAATTGCTTGGATCCAAATACAGTAAAACCTCTCTATAACAACCACTAAATTGTATTAATTAGTTAGTATTTAGGACAGGTAACTGCTTAAAGCAAGGTGAAAGTAAAACAGAATGCTCCTATAGGAGCGTTCTGTTTTACTTTCACCTTGCTTTAAGCAGCCACCTGCCTTTAACACTAAATACTTGATGTAATTCAGTGGCCGTTATAGAGAGGTTTTACTGTACACTGAGTGTATTGGTGTCTCATCAGAATCAGCATTGTTTGACAAATGACCAGTTGTTTCTCAAAAGCTTGAACGAATAGGAATCCGGTAAATGTACAGGAAAACCTCTCTATAATGGCCACTAAATTATATAAAATATTTTGTTTGTGTTAAAGGCAGCTTTTAAAAAGCAAGGTGAACATAAAACAGAACACTCCTATAGGAGCATTCTGTTTTACGTTCACCTTGCTTTAAGCAGTCACCTGCCCGAAATACCAACTAATTAACACAATTTAGCAGCCGTTATAGAGAGGTTTTACTGTAACTCCAAATAGAGCAGGCGTCACTTCTACATCAGGACAAGGGTTGATTGGTATTGAATAGTCATTTCAGGACAAAAGGTAATTTAACCCTTTATTCCATGAAAATATTAGAAATAATGACATCATTAATATTAATAAGATGGGTTTTTTATGATGATACATGAACACAGTAAGTTTTGGTTATGACAGAAATTGTAGAATCAATATTTTTATAATTTAATAAGCAAAAGACCCTGTGACACTCATCAGACAGCTCCTACAGGAGCAGTCTGGTCTGGGTCTTCTCTGTTTGCAAAGACATTAAAATGAGTGTTTATGGAGTGAGTGAGTGAGTTGGGTTTTACGTCCGACCAACAGTATTTCAGTTATTTGCAGACTGTACCCGCATGAAACAAG
The DNA here is from genome assembly GCA_963576725.1 of Azorinus chamasolen. Taxonomy (NCBI): domain Eukaryota; kingdom Metazoa; phylum Mollusca; class Bivalvia; order Cardiida; family Solecurtidae; genus Azorinus; species Azorinus chamasolen. Next base: position 43,260,465 of record OY755236.1, on the reverse strand, counting down.
TTATAGTGCTGCCTCACTGGAACGCCCCTGCCGCGGGCACATGGCAAGGGCACCCCACCCAGTCACATTATCCTGACACCGGGCCGACCAGTCCTAGAACTACCCCTTTAATGTCGAGCGTAGAGAGTGTTTATGGAGTAGTAGATAATAAATAAGAGGTGTGCAAAAAAGTGTTACGGTAAAGATATTATTTGAAATATACTGTTTAACCCAAATCCCCTCATATTGATGACTTTTGATGACTCTGTAAAAATAGCTTTGTGAAACCATAGTGATAAATAGAGCATTTGCTCCATAGGAACAAATGCTCTACTTATCACAATGGCTTCAAAACTAGACAATTCTAAAATATTCCTTTTCTCTAGTTAACGCTCCTTTTCAGTAGATTTATTCAAAGAGGTTGGGTTTAAAAATAGCCCATGATGTAATGGGTTAAACCAGGTTCTACATAGTTTAACATCGACCGGTGTCCACGTCTACCTGTATCTATTTGCCAACTTTAAACAACTGAGAGTGGTCCCTGATTTAATTCTATGTCTTTAACATAGCTGCATTGGTCCACTGGTCAACACTGCATACTACTGTAGGCATATTTTGTCATGTCACTTCTCAGATGGATTCTCATAGTATATTTACCATCTTATCAGAGTCTGTGCTATTTGCTTATGGAATTATATAGATCTGATTTTACGAGTTTTGCAAAAGCCAACCAAATATTATTTTCAATATGATTATAAAATCAGCTTATAGATCTATATATTCATGTGGTCACTATTTTTTACATGAATATTCATGAATAAAAGTTAAATCAATTGTGTACAGTAAAACCTCTCTATAACAGCCACTAAATTACATCAAATATTTTGTTTTAAAGGCAGGTGGTTGCTTAAAGCAAGGTGAAAGTAAAACAGAACGCTCCTAAATACCAACTAATTAACACAATTTAGTGGTCGTTATAGAGGGGTTTTACTGTATATCCAAAGATAGTCAATATAACTGCATTTTGACTTCCGAGTCAAATACAAATTTAATTTTAAAATGTTATATTTATGAACGAGTGCTCAATAGAAATCTCAGATTTTCAGCTTATTGTTTCCATAATTTCCCAAGGGATTCTAAACAATATGAACAGTTTTTCCCAAACATATTTGCATGAACAGTCTGATTCTATGAATTTTCGATCGATTAGCGATCAATTTCTGCAGACCCAACACAGAATGGTCATTATTTACCACACTCGGAGTATAACATGGCAGGCATTGTGAAACAGTCTGTTACATCTATTCTTACAAATGTAAGCAACAGGTCAATACCAATTTATTCTGCAAATACCAGCTTGTGTAGACATTGTGATTTGTTAACCTTTTAAATGCTGTATATTGAAAGAGGATGTGCCTCACAATGTTCACCCTTTACTCCATAAATACGCCTTTCTACGCCTTTGCAAACAGAGTAGACCCAGATCAGACAGCTCCTATAGGAGCCGTCTGATCAGGGTCTGCTCTGTTTGCTTATGAGATAATATAGATCTGATTCTACAGTTTCTGTCATAGCCAAATTTGATGTGTCCTTGTGCTATCATAATAAATAATCTAATTAATATTAATGATGTCATTATTTCTTTCATAAATATTCATGGAGTAAAGAGTTAAATTATGCAGTCGATTCAGCATGAAAGGGTCCAATTTACGAGAAGGTTTTGAATGCCAAACAAGTACAGACAGTGATAATCAGAGGACTCCCTTTCATCCTAATTTTGTAAATGGAATTTAACTTGTCTCCAATATTCAAAAGGTTAGAATAGATGTGGACAAGTAGGACAGCTAGCTAGAACAGACACATAAACACTATAAAATATAATAAGTATGGTGCCATGATACATGTAATACAGTCTACTGTAACAGGAAAGCTATGATGGCCTTTTGTCGCTCACCCAAGTCACCATGATGATGAGGGTCCAGTTTTAGACTACATTGTTACAATGGTTTAGCCCTTCACTCCATGAATATTAATTACCTGAAGTTGTCTCATAACATGAACGCATGAATATTTTTGCATTGCAGAAACTAAGAATCAGATCTATATTATATCATAAGCAAACAGAGCAGATCTACTGGAGCCATCAGATATTGGTCAATTCTGTTTGCAAAAGCACTGAAAGGAATATCTATGGAGTAAAGGGTTAATACCAGTTTGACTTTACTTACAGATAGACTTGGTAAGAGATCTTACAGCCATACACATTATGCTTGATAGATTGTCAAGATCTTACAGAAAACGAAACATTTCTAAATATGATAAGGATTCTTCAAGAAACAACGGTGCTAGAGTGTGAAAATGGTAAAATATGCCATTTTAGGCAAATCAATGGCACACAACTTTAGACCTACTGCTCCAAAATTGCTCAGAATCCACCTTGGCCAAGATGTTACGGTCATAATTCTGACTGGTCAGCCGCTTGCAAAGGCGTGAAAAAAGTGTTCATATGAAAGAAAGTATTATGACTGCTTAGGTGCAAGAAAGTTAAACTATACGTGAACAGATTGACAATGTACATTCATCAATTCTTAACCCTTTTTCTTCCTATAAATGCATTTTCATGCATTTGCAAACAGAGTAGGCCCAGATCAGATGTCTCCAGTTATCCAACAGAAGCTGTCTGATTATTATAGTCTGCTCTATTTGCTTTTGACATGGTTTAGATCTGATTCTATAGTTTTTGTTAAAGCAGATTCTGTAGGAGCCATCTGATCAAGGCCTTCTCTGTTAGCTTATGAACTTATGTAAATCTGATTCTACAGTCCTGTATTCATATACACTTATAAAAATTCAGCTTATAAATATTCATGTCATTATTTTTTACACTAATTTTCAAACTGTTTCTTCAGATGCAGTTTGATCTGGGTTTATACTGTTTGTCAAAGCTTGTTTTGCCGAATACTAAAGGTAATAACCATTATGGAAAATCATATTTCTTATCAATTCCCTCATGCTTTTGATATACAGAGGATGGCTTTTGAATTGAATTGCAAAGCCCTTATTCCTGCAGATTGAATCTAGTTTTCTGCAATTATGTTTATCCTGCAACAAGCTACCACCGATCTTCAAACTTTCATTACTGCTGTAGAGAGGTTTTACTGTGTCAATATGAAGACAGCTTGTTGCATTCAAGAAATAAATATTATTGACCATGCACAATTTCTCAGTAGCTGTGGGAGGAGCATTTAAACCTTTCAATACTGAAAATTCAGATTGGAACGGTACAGTATCATTTAAGGATTAGAGTCCCTTCAGTATGACAGAGATGAATTTACTAGAGGGTTCTACAGGACAAACATTGCAGACCCTGATCAGAGGGCTCCTCTAGGAGCCCTCTGATCTGGGTCTACACTGTTTGCAAATGTCAGTGCACTCATTTCATGCAATCAAAGGGTTAATCTTCATTTTTAGTGTATACACACGTATGTTACACACATTATATTGGTCTTTGTAGAGAACTAGTACTCAGACATCTGTCACCACTTTTGAAGTCTACAGTGTTTTCTCTGGGTTGCCATTATGCACTATCCTATATGGAAGACCAGTGCGCCGTGCTAAATGCGAAATGCTAAATTCGATTTGTGAAATACGAAATGCTAATTGACAAATGCCAATTGCCATTTGGGGACTTCTAAATACTAATTGTTAATCACATTGTTCTGAATGGTTGAACTGGATAAGTAAATCTGGAAGGCGAAATCTGTTTTCCAATATACATACAGTACTATATATTTTTCTTCTTTGTGCTTCGAAATAATATAAACTGATATTATAATCTCTGTGAACCTCTCGCCATGCAAAATGCTAAATGCGAAATGCTACAGTGGGATCAATACTGCTTGAGATTCTAACTATACTTTTGAAAAAAAAAGAAAAGAACATGACGATTTGCAGCAGACAACATTTATTGCAGATGACAATTTCTTAACCCTTTACCTCGTGAATATTTTTCCTTACAGACTCCACCTATTATGAACGTTTATTAACCCTTTCCCTAACTTATACGTGTTTTCACGCATTTGCAAACAGAGTAGACCCAGATCAGACGGCTCCTAGAGGAGCCGTCTGATCAGGGTCTGCTCTGTCTGCTGATGGAATTTGAAATATCTGTTTATTTACTTTCTAAAATGGCTAAAAAGTTCCACCTTCCATATTTCATTATAACTACTTTATTCTTGAATATTCAATAGGTATTGAAATTTGAAATAAATATAGAACATGGAAAGGGTTAACTAATTATTTTATAATGTTATACCGGTATATTAAATAAGTGGAAACATACTTATGCCAGATAGTATAGAACCAGACCGGAGATATTCTATAGGCAATCGTTACTAACGGAAAATTATATGCCAACGTGCCTTGAACCCTTTCCCTCATATAAACGTGTTTTCATGCATTTGCAAACAGAGTAGACCCAGATCAGACGGCTCCTATAGGAGCCGTCTGATCAGGGTCTGCTCTGTTTGCTAATGAAATTTGATAGATCTGCTTCTATACTTTCTAAAATGGCTACAATGTTCAACCTTCCGTATTTCATTATATCTATTTTGTCCAAGAATATTCAGTAGTTATTGAAATTTGTAACAAACATAGAACAGGGAAAGGGTCAACACAAAATACTTGATGTAATTTAGTGGCCGTTTTAGAGAGATTTTACTGCAGATCCAAACTAGCTGAATTTTTTTATTCCTCTTTATTTAAAAAGAAGTAGAAGAAAAATTATATTTTGATAATTGAAGCAGACAACCTTTTTTGTTGAAGAAAATTACTTATTGTTGAGCGTTCTGTCTAACATATGATCTCACTTAATCCGACTAACAGGCCCATTAAATTACTAGTGTAATCTGTATAACTGATCCTGGAAGATAATCTGCCGATGTGTATATTGATGCCAAATTGTATTTTTTACATCCTATAAGATGTGTTCCCACCTTTGAAGCCTGATAGTACTTTAACAGACAAATAAATATACAGTGCTATACTTTTTCTCCTCCTTTGTTTGCAAGGAGTAGTTACAATTGTCGTCTTCAAAAACTGTCATGTTGTCGTCTGCATAACCCATTCCTCTATAGGCTATTTTTAGACCAACAACTTTGAATCAATCTACCAAAAAGGAGCATTAACTAGAGAAAAGGAAAATTTTAGAATTTTGTAGTTTGAAACCATTGTGATAAATAGAGCGTTTGCTCCTATAGGAGCAAATGCTCTATTTATCACAATGGTTTCAATAGGTGATTTTTACAGAGGCGTAGAAAGGCGTATTTATGGAGGAAAGTATCTTGGACAATGTTTAATCCTTATAATGATATAACACTTTTCCGCCTTGGCAAACAGAATGGACCCAGATCAGATGGCCCCTGTAGGAGCTGTCCGATCAGAGGCTGCTATTGTTGCTTATGGAATTATATAGATGAGATTCTACCGGTTCTGCCAGGGCAATACATATATGCATTCATGTACCATTATAAATATTCAGCTAATAGATATCAATGATATTATTTTCTTACATGAATATTCATCAGGTAAGGGCTTAAAAAATAGCAGATTTTGCATACATGTATAAGGATAAGGGCAAACAATGTAAGTAACTACAGTCAAACTCACATTGAATTTCAGTATAAATATCGGTCTTGGAGAAAGGTGGCAGCTTAATGCTGGGTGAAAGTCATGCAGAAAGCTCCTACAACAGCTTTATGCATGTCTTTTACCCTGTATTAAGCAGCCCACCTGCATAAAAGTATGAAATTCTTCTCTACTATAATTCCGGTTTAGAGTGGTTTTGCTATATTATTAATCATCTGAAAAATTTTGCCACAAATTCACAAAGCAGCAATTTCTACCATTCTCTGCAAAACGATTGTTTGTGGCAAAATAGATAGGATCCTGATGAGATGTAAAGATACCCAGTATTGCAGATGCATCCTAAACAAACTGCAGAAAGTATCATACAGTCTGTAATAGCCTTGCAAGAGTTGATTCTTTGATCCATGAATGTTCATGTTGAAAATAATGACATCACATTGATTATAAATTAGATTAATTTTCATAATGGCTAATGAACACAAAAGAGTTTTGCCATGGCAGAAACTGTAGAATCGTATCTATATTATATCATAAGCAAGCAGAGCAGATCCAGATCAGACAGCTCCTATAGGAGCCGTCTGATATGGATCTTTTCTGTTTGCAAAGGCATAGAAAGGTGAATGTTTGGAGTATAGGGTTAATCCTTTGATTCATGAATGTTCATATTAGAAATAAAGACATCATGGATGTGAAATAAATCCATTTTGATAATTATCCAGGCATGTGAGAACACAGAACATTTTGGTGATTACAGATTTTTTAGAATCAGATGTATATTAAAATTTTATCCATAACCCAAAGTGCAGACCTTGATTAGATGTTCCAACAGGAGTACTTTACTACTTACAGAGTAAAGGGCTAATCCTTCAAAAGCTATCACAAACAAGTTTCGTTCCAGATCAGATTGGTTCGTGACAGAAATTGTCTGACCAGTGACATTATTGTTGTATAATAGGGCTATGGGATCCTACAAAAAATCATTTCTCTGTCAAAATAGGATTAGTACAAGTTTGTTTTTGAATTTCAAATGTTTTAAGTCAATGGTTGTAATAAACATAAGTACATGTACTTCATATAACAACAAACCACACTTCAACCTGAAGTTCAAGAAACAAGACACCAAAGCTTAAACATGCGCAGTTTTCACCTAGCAGTTAACCCTTAACCTGATGAATATGAGTTAAGAAATACATGTCATGACGTCATTCATTTTTATCAAATGAGTTTCTGTATACATGTACAGTAAAACCTCTCTATAATGGCCACTAACTTACATTAAGTATTTTGTGTTAAATGCAGGTGGCTGCTTAAAGCAAGGTGAAAGTAAAACACAACGCTCCTATAGGAGCATTCTGTTTTACTTTCACCTTGCTTTAAGCAGTCACCTGCCATAAATACCAACTAATTAACACAATCTAGTGTCCGTTATAGAGAGGTTTTACTGTAATGGCATATGAATACAGGATATGCTGGCCATGGCAGGAACTGTAGAATCATATCTACATTATTTATTATTCCATAAGCAAACAGAGCAGATCCTGATCTGACAGCTCCTACTGAAGCCATCAAATCTGGGTCTACTATGTTTGCAAAGTCATGGAAAAGAGTATTTATAGAGTTAAGACATAATCCATTACAAAGCTATCAAAATGAGTTGGCATAAATTATCTTACAGGAACCATCTGATCTAGGTCTCCTTAGTTTGCACTTGGGTTAAAATGTGTATTTAAGCTTAGAGTTTTCACTTCAAATAACTAAAAACATAAATCAAATAATTTACCATCTACTAAATCTGTTTGTGACCTTGATGACAGCATCACTGGAAATAACAGAAAGGAAAAAACTATAAAATCTAATTAAAGAACTAATTCAGATCTTGAAACATGACAGTATTCTGAACATTTCAAAGATTAAAGTACATTGGTTTTAATTGGCAAACTTTATTTCTGAGGAGTTCTCATTACTTTTGCATAAACAGGAACCACACACCCTAAGATAAACCCACGCACTTGTTACTTGTTACGGCACCTGTATCATGCTACAATTGAACTACGTGACCTTTGTGATTCTGGAAAAAATGTATATCTTAAGCAGCTCAAAAAATTCAACACTGATGACAAAGTACATGTGTATGATGTGTGTTTTGAGCAGAAATCATTTTTCTTCTGTTCCTAATAAGTAAGTAAGAAATTGTGGTTTATGTAAACATCAACAAAATGACAAACAACATGACTTTTATGACCCTTGGAGGATGGTTTGATTACAATCAATTATGGGAAACTTGATTCCTTCCATTCATGATATAGTGTTCAAGGAGGATTCCATTTGCTCCCAGAAAGTTTGTAAACAAAGAACTTATTAAATGTTTTGAAACACTAAACATCTGCTTCTTTTGAAATATAATCATATCAAAATCAGAAAATTATCTAAATTTTTGTGCACAGAAAATTCATAACAACCTCTATTATTAACACTTTCCCTGTTGAATATTCACATGAGAATAACTTTTTAAAAAGAAATTCCAGTACATTTTCTTTTGAGAAGTGAAGCAAAAGTAAAATTTGATGAGAGGAAGTGTTATGCACAAGGGTTTTCAAACGGTTGAAAAGAGGTTAAATGAAGACAATAATTTTACAACTGAAGCATACAACAATTACTGAGGAAACAAATCAAATACAATGTTTGCACTCAACAAGTGCTTAACCCTTTCCCTGTTCTATGTTTATTCCAAAGTTCCGTACCTATTGAATATTCATGGGCAAAATAGTTATAATGAAATATTGAAGGTGGAGTATTGTAGCCATTTTAGAAAGTAAAGAAACAGATTTATCAAATTTCATCAGCAAACAGAGCAGACCCTGATCAGACGGCTCCTCTAGGAGCCGTCTGATCTGGGTCTACTCTGTTTGAAAATGCGTGAAAACACGTTTATATGAGGGAAAGGGTTAACTAAATTCTGTCATGGCAAGAATTAAAAAACCCCAGAAATGATGAATAATATTCACTGCCACATGTAACCATCTAAGACATTTGACATCTACTTCAATTATCATTACTGAATTTTCTTCATTGTTATCTAAATAGTAGAATCACAGTATATGTATTAACCTTTACAACACTGAAATTTCAAATGGACCATTCCAAATTTCAAACAGGTCAAGCTTGCGGTGAATGTTTAAGGATGTTTCTAAAGAAAAGTGTAACATGACAAACAGTGTAGACTCTGATGTGAGGCCTCTCATCTGGGTCTACACTGTTTGCAAAGGGCATTAGTGTGTTCACTTACATTGTCATGTATTCACCTATGGCAGCAAAGAAAATGAATCATTTAACCCATGCCTTTGACCCTTTCCTCTCTTGAATATTCATAATTATAAGAAACTAGAAAACTGACTCAGTCAGAGAGGGCCCTGTAATCAAGGGCAGATAATTCTAGACATAGTGATCAGATTTAAAGACACATAATGATTTGTTGTCAGCTGCAATTTCTTAACCATGTCAACGCTGGCATCAAATGGACAAATCCAAAGGTCAAACAAATCAAGCTTATAATGAATATTCAGGGATTTTCTAAAAGAAAAGTGTAACATGACAAACAGTGTAGACCCTGATGAGAGGGCTCCTAGAGGAGCATTCTCACCTGGGAGCAACACTTTTTTGCAAAGGACATCAGTGACTTGTTTCCCACACTGAAAGGTTCTCCACTGTTATCCAAAAACCTTGATCAGAGTGTCAAACAGTTTGGATCCTACTGACATGCAAAGATATTCTGCATATCATCTGGATCCAAGCTGTTTGCAGAATGAACTCTTTGCACGCTAAGTAATTTGTCGCCGCTAGCGTGCAAAGAGTTAATCACAAATTCACTGCTAGCATGCAAAAAGTTAAAATCCAATGAATTGAGGTCACAGAGTATTCGCTCTAATTACATACTTCATCAATCTTATTGATTAGTCTGTAATCTGATGAAAACATCAGTGTTTAACTTTTAGTAAAGCTAACTGAATCTCAGTAACCTTTGCAAATAGCATGAATCCAAATTAGAGTCAAAGTAGCTGTCTCATGAGGAGGTTTGGTCCTTTGGTTGTAATATTTCATAAGAAGAAAATTTAATGTAAATAAACTTTACTTTGAGAATGGAAGCAGACGACAATTTTATTTTGCAGATGAATATTACTGAGGCTATGGCAGAATTAAATGTCCTTGAGATTGTACATCATGACGTGTACTCCAGAATATCTTTACTTAACTCTTTCTATGCCTTAGCAAACAGAGTAGGCCTAATGCAGATTGAAAGCAATACAGAAAGCCCCCCCCCCCCCCCCACACACACACACACATACACACACACACACCAAGGAGAAAGGAGAAAGGGCGATTTTAGTACTTGAGCACAGCAGCTTAATCTGTAGCTCTGTCATGAGGATCCTGTCTGATATTCAATCAATAATTTCTCCAAAGTTTGTACAAATCAGAAGTCAGTGAAATTTAAGCAGACGTAATTTTCTATATGATATGTGTTAACCTATTCTTGCATACTGACGCATTTTGACGCCTCTGTAAAAGTATTTTTTTGAAACCATTGTAATATCACCAATTCATAATTTTTTCTTTTCTCTAGTAAATGCTCCTTTTTGATATTTTTAATCAAAGAGGTTGGATCTAAAAATAGCTATGGTTTAAATGGTTTGTTAGGCTTCATTCAGTTCCAGGAAATTGAATATCAAAGGATAGATACATTAGAGCTGTAAACTGTGAAACAAATCAGCTGTAATGAACAAGACATGGATATCAGCCACTCCATCCACTTTCAACATTCATGACCCTCCAATGACCTTTTCACATATACAGTATAACCCCCCCCCCCCCCCCCCCTTAATGCTACCACCTAAAAGAGGTATAATTTTTTAGTGCAAGATGCAGGTGGTAGCTTAATGCAGGACAAAAGTAATGCAAAAAGCTCCTAGAGGAGCTTTCTGCATTACTTTTGTCCTGCATTAAGCAGCCACCTGCTTATAAAGACACCCATGTGTATTCATTAAGTGGTCGCATTAGAGGGGTTCCACTGAAGTAAGCATCCAGATGAGACATCAAGTAACCTCTTACCAGGTGGCTCATCAGGATCAACCCTATTTCCACATGAAGGTGATCACTGAATGAACCCTTTTCCTGTTCTATGTTTATTCCAGCTTTTAACCCTTCGCTTGCTGTTCACATCAATATACCTACCTGTAAATAGTGAAGCTCCAGATGAGCCAGCTCCTATAGGAGCTGTCTCATCAGGGTCTGCACTATTAACAAGTTGATTGTGCAACCAGTGCACTCCACAGCAGTGATCGTACAGCGAAATATGTGTACACAGTGAAGAAATATGTAATTATACAACAAGGCATGGGTAAAGAAGGAGAAATGTATTTTAAAATTCAGCAAGAGAAGGGTTAATACCTACTGAACATACATGGACAAAATAGTTACAACAAAATATAGAAGGAGGAACATTACAGCCATTTTAGAAACAGTAAGGAAACAGATCTATCAAATTCCACTAGCAAACAGAGCATACCCTGACCAGACGGCTCCTATAGGAGCCGTCTGATCTGGATCTTCTCTGTATGCAAAAAGCGTGAAAATGCATTTATATGAGGGAAAGGGTTAAAAAGAAATCGTGGAGAAATCTTTCTTTGGAAAGTTTATATGCAGATAGTTAACTTCTACAGAGTATGAATAATTGTCGAGAGTTAACCCATTTCCTTGTGTATGGCTCCTGTAGGAGCTGTCTTAGATCAGGATCTTCATTTTGCAAATGTGTGAAAAAGCATTAATATGAAGGAAAGGGTTTCATTACATGTTTTGTTTGATTAAGAGTAAGATTTCTTGTGTTTAATTTTTCATTCAAGATATGCTTTTGACTCAAACATCATTAACCCTTAATTAACTTCCTGATCAACTCAAATTGGCTCCTCCCTTTATGAACATTAATTTTATTACACAATTACACAAAAATTTGTATAAAAAAATTATCGCTGAGGATCTGGGTCTACAACGTTTGTAAAGGTCTTACATACTGTTTGTAAAGGTCTACAATGTCTTTTCTTTTTGGTACTTTAAGTGTTAAGCCCTAGGCTGCTGGCAGACATATTCAGTTCTAAAGTGGGATCAGGCTTATCGCAAGACTTTGTCTGGCGGTAAAATTTGTACCAAATGCTACTAGATTATGATAATCAGCTAACCGGAAGACAGAAGATGCTGATTAAGCCATTGTTTAACCTGATGAATATTCATGAAAAAATAATAATAACAGACTGTTTGTTAGCTAAATGTTTTACAATTCAACACAAGCATTTGTGCACATTCAGCATGGCAGATACTGCAAAATAAAAACTTTGTAATTCCATAAGCAAACAGAGCAGACCATGATCAAGAAGCTTCTCCGGGAGCCACCTGTTCTGGGTCAACGCTGTTTGAAAAAGGCAACAAAACTCAAAAGGCGTCTCTATCGGGTAAATGCCTAAACTTTGACACCTGCTGAAAAAGTTCATGATAAAAATGATAAGCAAAGTTGTTTTGTTTTTTTGTTTCTTTTAAAGCATGTTAAACTGTTTCACTAGTCCTGATGCTTCATTATTCAGTGTCTTATCTGGGATCAAGTGTAACTACTTTGCATGCTGTTACAATTCTGAGTTATTTTTTCGTCAAATAATCTGGATCCTGATGATACACCAACTTACTCAATGTTTCATCTGGTTCCATGCTTATAAAACATTTAGTTGAGTCTGAGGTCGTTCTCAAGTTTTTGATTGGTCAGATTTGAGCCTTTGGCTCAAATGTGACCAATCAAAAGCTTGAGAACTCAAATCTGACCAATCAAAAGCTTGAGAACGAAACTCAGACTCAACTAAAAGCTCTATAAGCATGGACCCTGGATCCAAACATATTGTATACGTTATCACAGATTCGTGACTAGCTATAGCATGCAACGAGTGAAAACACCATCACGAATTTGCGCATAACTCTTGGCCCGCTAGAGGTAAAGCTGTTATATTACCTATGCAAACGGTTTGGATTCAGATGAGATTCCGCATAATGTGGCGTCTTATCAGGATCCACACTGTTTGACATTTGACCTTGTTTTGGCAAAGAAATGAGAGAAATTTTATTCTAAGAATTGAAGCAGACGACAATTGTTGCAGATGAAAAATTGCTTAGTGTGATAATATACAGAGAGAGTAAACAGAGAGTATTATTGTTGTAAGCTTTAATAATAATCTGTTTCATTTCTAAAACACAACATGTTTGTATTCTCTTCAAACATACAATCTGAGCTTTAAAACAAATTAGATCCAATGAATAAGAAACCAAAATAACCCTTTCCTCCATTGATACGCCTTTTAATTCATTTGCAAACAATGCAGACCCATATCCTGTAGAAGCCATCTGACACGGTTTTCTTCTGTTTGGTTATGGAATAATATAGATCTGGTTCCCCAGTTTTTGCCACAGCCAAACTTTTCTGTGTTCATATGCCATTATAAAAATGCTTTAATATTCATGAGGTCATTATTTCCTACATACATATTCATGATGTCATATTTACTGGAGGAATCTGTGATGACCTGCAAACAGTCTTGATCCAGATGAACCACTGAATAGCTCATTATCTCATCAGCATCCAAACTGTTAACCCTTTCACTCTTTAACCCTTAAAGTGCGGGACACTAGTCACTAGTGTCCTTTGCAAACAGTGTAGACCCAGATGAGAGGGCTCCTAGAGGAGCCCTCTCATCAGGGTCTGCACTGTTTGTTATGTCACACTTTTCTTCAGAAAAGCCCCTAAATATTTAACATTGGCTTGACCCGTTTGAATTTTGGAATAGTCTATTTGAAATTCTGCGTTGTAACTGGTAAGGGTTAAATATGCCTTTCTACACCTTTGCAGACAGGTTAGACCCAGATCAGATGTCTCCTGTAGCAGCCGTCTGATCAGGGTCTGCTGTTTGCCTTTAAATCAATATAGATGTGAATCATGTGATTCTACATTTCCTACCATGACCATATGCATGCATTCTTGTGTACATGTGTCATTATAAAAGTTAAATCTAATTAATATTCACGGTATCATTATTTCTTACATGAATATTCATGGAGTAAAGGGTTGACACGCTGACTCTAATTCTGAGGAGACAACTTGAAGATTTGCTTCAGATTGATCGTAACTATTGCAGACGACAATTACTATGCATGCAAAGAGTTGCAATGGTATTGAAAGTATGCACTTGTTTAACCCTTTCCCTGTTCTATGGTTTTTTTTCTCCAAATTTCAATACTTACTGAATATTCATGGACAAAATAGTTTAATGAAATATGGAAGGTAGAACATTGTAGCTATTTTAGAAAGCAAAGAAACAAATCTATCAAATTCTGTTAGCAAACAGAGCAGACCCTGATCTGACGGCTCCTCTAGGAGCCGTCTGATCTGGGTCTAACTCTGTTTGCTAATGCGTGAAAACACGTTTATATGAGGGAAAGGGTTAACCCTTTACTCAATCAATATTTGTGCACAAAATAATGATATAATGAATATTAATAAGTTTAAATTTTTGTAATGGCCAACTATAGAATTGTATCTATATTATTTCATAAGCAAACAGGGCAGACCATAATCAGACGGCTCCTATAAGAACCATAGGATTTGAGTGTATTCTGTTTGCAAAGGCATAGAAAGGTGTATTTATGGAATAAAGGGTTAACCTTTTAGTCAATGTATATTCATGTTAGAAATAATGACCTTATGAATATTAGTTAACTTGATTTTTATAGTGGCATATGAATTGATGTAAAGGAATTTTTGGCCCTGAAAAAACCTGTGGAATCAAATCTATATCACACTATATGCAAACAGAGCATACCGTACTCAGACATACAAATGGTAGCCATCTGATCTGGGGTCTTCTCTGTATGCAAAGGTATTAAAAGACTATCTATGGAGTAAGGGGTTTACCTTATCAACTCTCATCAATTTTTTTCATTATGTGTTTCTGAAGATATGGAAGAATTTTTTTCTTTTCAAAACATACAGTTGAACTTTGATACCTTGAGACCAAACAAATTACTTCGAGATAAAAGAGATTTGAGTCATCTGATTTCTAATGGATATGTGCATTGATACATTCTAAATCATATCTGTATTGTAAATTTTGGAACTTTTACTTCGAGTTATTCTGAAGTTCGAGTTATTCTGAAGTTCGAGTTATCTGAGTTTGAGACATCGAGGTTCCACTGTTTAAAAAAAATATACTTAGAGAGCTAAAATTGATCTGAAATTGATCTGGGTCCATGCTTATAAAGCTTTTTAGTTGAGTCTGGTCAGATTTGAGTTCTCAAGCTTTTGATTGGTCAGATTTGAGCCTTTGGCTCAAATCTGACCAATCAAAAACTTGAGAACGAACACAGACTCAACTAAAAGTTTTATAAGCATGGACCCTGGGCTTGGTTTGTTATTGCAAAAAAATAAATCAAAATTTGAGCAATGTTTGTAGTCCTGTATTCCCACTGATCAATGAACATGTTATAAATAGACAGCTGTTTCCATACAAAACAACACTTATACAAAATCATGGCAACACATTCACACTTGTACATAAAAATATTCTCCAGTTTGCATGCCTGTCGACCAACGACACAAAACTAATAAAGTCACCATTGTGTTTCTATAACAAACCTTTGTCCAACACAGTTTTAACATAATCAAGAGAGGAAAATGAAAATTATTTCAAGACTAATGTATTTACTATTTACATGATTTAACTCTTTATTCCATGAATATTCATGTAAAGAATAATTACATCATGAATATTAAGCAGATGAATTCTTATAATGGTACACAAACAGGGGAAACTTTGACCATGACAGAAAGTGTAGAATCAGACCTGTATAATATACCAGAAACAAACAGAACAGACCCATTTCAGTCAGCTACTACAGGAGCCATCTGATCTGGGTCTGCTATGTTTACGAAGCCCTTTAAAGGTGTATTTATGGAATAAATGGTTAAGATTTTTCACAATCATCTATACAAGCAGTCTTGATGCTTTAACATCGAGTAACTCTGCGTCTCATCAGAATCCATCCTGTTTGACATTCCAACTGTTTTTGAAGAAATCTGAAAGTGAACTACAGCAGACATCCACTGTTATTGAAGGTGGTAAGTTATCGCTCTAAGTGTTTCAAAAGTTTTCTCAACAGCTACGTTCATGTTAACAGTTGCAAGAGCTGTTGATGATGATTTATATTTCATATGAATTTGGTACTTCTTATACACAGTGAATTCCTAAGATGTTACAAAATTTAAACATGTTATGTGTTGTACCCTTATAACCTTAATATTCGGAAACATAGGCAAATAGTGTAGATCCAGATCAAACTGCTCATCATGGAGTAGTTTGATCTGTGTCTACATGATTTACTGCTATGTTAGTATCAGTTAACCCTTTCCTTGTTCTGTATTTAGGCCAAATTTCAATACCTACTGAATATTCATTAACAAAATACATGTAGTTATAAAGAAATATGGAAGGTAGAACATTGTAGACATTTTAGAAAGCAAAGAAATAGATCTATCAAATTCTATTAGCAAACAGAGTAGACCCTGATCAGACAGCTCCTCTAGGAGCCGTCTGATCTGGGTCTACTCTGTTTGCAAATGCGTGAAGACACGTTTATATGAGGGAAAGGGTTAAATTTATAAAAATGCCAAAATGACTTACTCAGCTTAACACACCAAAGGTGTTATTTGTAATTTATTCCAAATTTCAATGAATATTCATGGACAAAATATTTAAAATGAAATATGGAAGATGGAACATTTTAGCCATTTATGAAAGTAAAGAAACAGCTCTTTCAAATTCCATTAGTAAACAGAGCAGACCCTGATCAGATGGCTCCTATAGGAGCCATCTGATCTGGGTCTACTCTGTTTCCAAATGCATGAAAACACATTCATTTGATGGAAAGGGTTAAGGTTTAAATTAGACTGACATAGTAGCAAACAGTGTAGACCTTGATAAAACAACTCCTCCAGGAGCTACTTGATCTGGGTCTGCACTATTTGTCTTTGTTTACCTGTCTGAATACTTACGATAAGTATGTTGCTAATCAAGGAAAAGACAGAATGAATCAATAATAAAATAAATAAATATTTAATAAAATTCAAAATATTGCAGATTTTAACCTAATATGTAAACTGATGACAATGCTAAACAGGGACTCACATTATATAATTTTAATTAACCCCTTACTCCATGAATATTCATGCAAGGAATAATGACATCATGAATAGTAATTACATTAATTTTTTTACAATGGCACAGGAAAGTTTAGCTATGACAGAAACTGTAGAATCAGGTCTATAGCATTCAGTAAGTGAACAGTGTACACCCAGGTCAGACAGCTCCAGCAAGGTCAGATCTGAGTCTACTCTGTTTGTAAAAGCATGCAAAAGTGTTCCTATGAGGTAAAGGGTTAAATCAACTGATTCATTAATTTAAGTATTGTATGACCACATATATAACATCCTCTATGCAGAGCTCTAGATAAGATGCATAAATTAAAACATTTTCAAGAATAACTCCTTTATTTCTCCATCAAACCCTTGAAGAGACGATTCTAAAGAGTGTTCACAGTATAGGGTTTGGTGAAGAAATGACGATTTTAGTATTTGAGTATGCACCGTTATCTGTAGCTCTGCTCTATGTATGGTACTAGAGATCATCAATGTGAAAAAATATACTATAATTACCCTAAATAACTGGCCAGACAAACTGGCGCAAATAGTGTAGACCAAGATCAAACCGCTACGGGTCTATGCAGTTTGCAACTCAGCAAGTAACTCTCAATCTCATCGGGTCCAAGCTGTGTAACACCCTGATATTGTTTTTTCGGAAAGAAATGAGGAAAAAATGTACTTTTAGAATTCAAGCAGGCAACAATATTTGCAGATGACAATCGATCAGAGTATAGAGTGTAAAACTAATCAAAATGATGCTGAAATTATCTATTAACCTGTTGAAATATTCATTAACTTAAAATTACCTTTTATAACTTAATTTTTCTTAAAAAAAAGAATTGTTGGCTTAGACCAAAGCTGTAGGATCAGATCTACAAGCAAACAGATGATCCTGATCAGATGACAACTAAAGGAGCCATCTCATCTGGTTCTGTTTTGTTTGCAAAGGCATGAAAAGGTATATCTATAAAGGAAAGGGTTAAGCTTGAAGGAAGATAATGGTGTCCTGATAGTAAATACAGTATCGCAGAAATGAAAAATCAATTTCACAAACAACAGGTTTCATTGGTTTTGTTCGACAAGTGAACAAATATTTTCAAATACCCCAACATTTTCAGCAAATTGTATTGGACAACAATAACCTTTAGCCTGTGGAACAAAATTTTCGTTGCAAGGAAATATCCTCTAAATCATTTACTAGGGTCAATGTTTTTCCCTTTTCATTTGAAAAACATAAACAGACAGGAATACTGGTAAGACATGTTAATATATACGAGGCATAAATATCTTTAAGAATAGCTCCTTTATTCATCCACCAAACCCTATAGTATGACCACTCTTTAGAATCATCTCGATGAGACGATTCTAAAGAGTGGTCACAGCATGAGGTTTGGTGGAGAAATGATGATTTTAAGTGAGATATTTGCCATCTGATCTGGATCAAAACTGTAGGCAAATGACATGGCCAATTCATCTGTAGTATGCTAAAGGTTTAATGTAAACAAACAAATGATCGCTTTGCATACTAGCAGGAAATCTGTGATTATCTATGCAAACAGATTGGATCCTGATGAGACAATTAACTCATTAAACTCATTAAAATCCAGCTCTGACAATTAACTTATTAAACTCTTTGTTCGAGTCTCTAAGATCATTATAAGGTATTTGAAGCAAGCTCAGAATCTGACCAATCAGATACTTGAGAATGATCTCAGACTCAGACTTTTTATCACCTTGGACCCTGGATGCAAACCATTTGAGACTTCGGCTGTATCTTTAGTAAAATCTGGGGGGAAAACTGCAGCAGATGACAATTATATATTTAGCATGCAAAGAATAAAACCCAATGGAACCTTTTCAGAAAATCAGCTCCCAGTGAACTGGAAACCATAGCACCTGGTTTCAATGCGAGGGCTTGGTGCAATACTACTGGAACTATAACCAGGGCTGTAGACAAGAGGCATACTAATCCATCTAAATCTCTTAGTGTTTAGCCAAATCCTATCTTGTTCTTTACCATTCACTCACTCTGTGTATATATTATACCTTTTCAAACCGTTGCAAACAGAGAGGTTTCCAGATCAGATGTTTCCTGTAGGAGTTGTCTGATCAGGGTCTTCTCTGTGTGCTTATACAATAATATTAATCTAGTTTTACAGTTTCTGCCATGGCCAAAATTCCTGTGTTCATTTGCCATTATAGAAAAGCAAATTAATATTCATGATATCATTATTGCTTACATGAATATTCATGGAGTAAAGGATTCAACTCATTCCCTCCTACTGACACATTTTGACCCCTCTGTAGAAGTCATGTTTTGAAACCATTGTGATAAATAGAGCATTTGCTCCGTAGGAGCAAAATACAATGTACTCTATTTATCACAATGGTTTCAAAACTACAAAATTCTAAAATTTCCCTTTTCTCATAGTAAATGCTCCTTTTGGGTAGAGTTATTCAAAGAGTTTGGGTCTAAAAATAGTCCAGGAGAAAATATGTTAATATTATATTATCCACATTTTCTTAACCCATTCTAGATCCAAGCTCTTTGAATAAATCTACCGAAAATGAGTATTTACTAGAGAAAAGGAAAATATTCAAATTGCATAGTATAGAAACCATTGTGGCGCAAAATTATGTATCTATCACAATGGTTTCAAAAAGTGACTTTTACGGAGGCGTCAAAAGGCGTCAATATGATGGAATGAGTTAATGCATCACTTATCTACAGCTCTGTATACAATACAAGAGACAATTCCTGACAACCTTTGCAAACAGTTTGGATCAATAAGAATTACCAAGTCCCTTGCCATCTCATCAGAATTGAGACTATTTCACACTGAGAGAGGGTTTGAAAAGAAACTGAGACAAACTTACATTGAAAACTTATTCACCCTATTTACCCTAAGTAATTGGACACACATACTTAGCCCACAGTGCAGACCCAGATTAAACAGTTCCTGAGAGAGCATTTCGATCAGAGTCTACATAATTTACTACTATGTCAGTCTCATTTAATCCTTTCAACCGGGGACATGCATTTACTGTCATTTGCAAACAGTGTAGACCGAGATCAGAGGGCTCCTCTTTGATCAATGTCTGCACTGTTTGTCATTGGAAATCCTCTTGTAAGTTTAAGCCTTTCATACTGAGTAAATTCTTTATGACGGAAATATCTGGATTGAAAGGGTTTAAATATTCAAAGTGGTGTCATATTTACCCATTCCCTCATACTGATGCCTTTTGAAGCCTCTTTAAAAGTCATTTTCTGAAACCATTGTGATAAATAGAGCATTTGCTCCATAGGAGCAAATGCTCTATTTATCACAATGGTTTAAAAACTAAACAATTTTAAACTTTTCTTTTTCTCAAGTAAATGCTCCTTTTCGGTAGATTTATTCAAAGAGATAGGATCTAAAAATAGCCTATGGGGGAATGGGTTAACTTATTTAGCTTTATAAATAGGTGGAGAAGGCAGATTGAATGTCCAAATACTTAGGCTACTTACTAAGGGTAGACAGAAAAGTTTCTCATGATGTGTACAGGAAGAGCACCATAGTATTGTGCCAAGACCCCAAATGAAGACTTACCTAATACAACAACCATTATATTAACACTACAAAAGAGTTTCTGAGTCCTCATATTTAGGCAAGGATGAACTTTCCATGGAATCCAAGTCATCCTCGTAATCAAACTCAGTCTGGGCAATATTGTTTCGTTTATACATGTATGAGCTAGTAAAGTTCTTTAGCGCACTTATTCTACCATCATCCTCGTTGTCCGAGTCTCTTTCAATGTCTTGCATATGTGCACTGATTTCTGCAAGCTCTTTAGCACTACAGCCGGGAGTGTCAACTGGAATGGTATTGTTAAAACGTGAGTAATCTATCTGATACTGACCATTCTCCTTCTGAAAAGTCACAAGACGCTCAAATCTGTGACCCCACAGTATCTCCCCTGGAAGGTATGAGCTGCGTGCTTGAGTCGTCATTCCCGTTGACTCCACTATACCTTCTAGTATAACAATAAATTCAAACTGTTCTTTGTGGAGATCCTCTGGTGACATTTCCCAGAAGGGGGAATTCTCATCAATTTTATGTACTATTATCACAGGCCACACCAAAAATAACCTATCCTTCCCTTCATCAAAACCAAGGTTGACGTCAAACTGGTGTAAAGGCAAAACTTCCCCCTCCTTCGTGATCTTTTTCTTTATCACAACACCTCGTATATGCGCCTCAACGATATGTGACTTTCTCATATCTCCAACTCTGAATAATAAGCACAATTCTCCATCTTGTTTGCATATACAAGCATTTTTGGTGAACATGAGAGTTTCAGCTCGCTTTTTTGGCCTTGATAACTTTGCAAACACTATACCTGTCATCATTGCTTGGCAGATCACACCAAAACATGACTGCAACATCATTAAAACTATTGCCTCCGTGCATTCCTCAGTTGTATGGCGTGAACCATACCCAATCGTATGTTGTGTTTCTATTGAAAATAAAATGGCTGATGTGAACGATTTTATTTCAATGACACATGGTTTCCAGTCTTTATCAACTATATTATTCTCATCTAAATCCCCATGTGAGAAACAGATCAACCACCAAATAAGAGCAAAAATTAACCAACTAAATATAAAAGCTAGTGTAAACACCAATAGGTTATATCTCCACTGAATGTCAACCAAGGTCGTGAAAATGTCTGCCAAATATCTTCGTCTTCGTTTTCGAATATTTGCCTGTGTAATGTTCACTTCTCCATTTTTGTACACAAGTCGTCTCCTCATTCGTTTTGAATAATGGCGCTCACTCCGTTTTGAGACAGCCACTGGTTTATTTATAACAGGGTTGCTCTTGGCAACAAATTCTGCAAAAGATTCTTGCGATCTTCGCTCAGGTTCAATAAATTTCTGATGCCCACTTTCAAGAAGGTCTGGCTCCCCACTGGCTATGCCATTTGGGGGACCTGTAGTAGGAAATCCAAATCCCGTCTCCATGACAACCATCTGAATCAAGCGATAAATCAGTGCCAAGGCCTGAGCTACGCCTGCCTCTTTACAATCGGGGTTCTGAAGAGACTCCACGATTATGATTGACAAAGTCTTGTCCTACACTCATTAAATGGGATGGGAAACTTCTGATAACCGGATGCAAAACTGAAATGAGAAAATGCAAATAGATGTTTACAGGAAAAGGCAAATGAATATACAAGTATTGTTAAATGAACTTACCACATGTATCACATAACCCCTTACTTGATGAATAATCAATCCATTATGAATTAAGTTTAAACTGACAATGGAAAATAAGGAGGTTAATTGGTATGGCAAAAACTAGAGAATCATATCTGTAACATATAAACTAAACATGCAGACACTTATCAGACAGCTCCTATTTGCAATTATCAAGTAAAGTGTTAACCCTTTCCTCCTTACAACGCCTTTTCATGGCTTTGCCAACAGAGTAGACCTAGATCAGATGGTTCCTGTAGGAGCCATCTGATCTGAGCAGCTCTGTTTGATTAAGATATAATAAGATAATTATATACATTGGAATTTTTACCACGGCAAAAAGTCTGTAGAATTATATCTACATGTATTTTATTTCATAAGCAAACAGAGCAGACCCTGATCAGAATCCATGCTTATAAAACTATTTAGTTGAGTCTGAGTTCGTTCTCAAGTTTTTGATTGGTCAGATTTGAGCCTTTGGCTCAAATCTGACCAATCAAAAGCTTGAGAACAAACTCAGACTCAACTAAAAAGCTTTATACGCATGGACCCAGATGGCTTCCACAGTGTCTATTCTGTTTGCAATGGCATAGAAAGGTGTATGGAGTAGTAAAGGTTTATACAATTCCTATAAAAGTACCTGTTAAGAAGAGATAATCCATTTAAGTAAGAGGCCTAATTATTTTAATTTAATCTAATGAGTGAATAATAAAAACTACTGAACATTTGAAAGTCTTTAACCCTTTCAATGCTGAATTTTCAGAGTGGAATAGTCCATAATTGTTTATAGGTAGAGTCCATACAGTATGAAAGGGTAAAACATGCAAGAGGATTTTTTAATGACAAACAGTGCAGACCCTGGTCAAAGGGCTTGGATCTGGGTCTGCACTGTTTGCAACTACCAGTACACTTGTTTTCAGCTTTCAAAGAGTTAAGAAAAAGTACTAAATTAAATCTAGTAACAATCAGCTCACACTAAAGTTTTTGTACAAGACAGTTTTCCATAAATTACTGTAGCAGAATCAGTAACCTCAGTGTTCAGCTCAGTAATTGAAATCTGCAAAACTCTGTTTTATTACTGAAAGCATGATAACAGTGTAAAACAGTTTAGATCTTTATGGAATACCGAGTTACTTAACCCTTTACTCCATGAATATTCATGTAAGAAATAATGATAATTATCCTGAATATTGATTAGACTAAGTGTTATTATAGGACACAGGATCTTTTGGCAATGGAAGAAGGTGTAGAATCATATCTATATTGTATCATAAGCAAACATGTGGAAATCAATGGATGTGTTCGTTGAAGCTCAGAATAACTCCACTTTGGAACAATGCTTTGAAATTTAACCCTCAACTACATAAATACGCTTCTCTACACCTTTGCAAACAAAATAGACCCAGATTAGATGGCTCCTATAGGGTTATCTGATCAGGGTCTGCTCTGTATGCTTATGAAGTAATATAGATATGATTCTACAGCTTCTGCCACGGCCAAAACCTACCATGTCCATGTGCTATTATAACAATTCATCTCTAATTAATATTCATGGTGTCATTATTTCTTAAATGAATATTCATGGAAGATTAAATAGGTGTTCACAACAAAAGTTGACGTGGAATAGAATGTCAACGATGTATTTGTAACCTTACATGTTAACCCTTTCCCTGTTCTATTGTTTATTTCAAAGTTCAACACCTGCTCAATATTCATAGACAAAACAGTTATAATGAAATATGGAAGATGGAATGTAGTAGCCATTTTAGAAAGTAAAGAAATAGATCTATATATCAAATTCTATTTGCAAACAGCAGACCCTGATCAGACAGCTCCTATAAGAGCCGTCTGATACTGGTCTAGCTACTCTGCTTGCAAATGCAAAACTGCACTGATATGAAGGAAAGGGTTATGACAGATTAATATGAATGGTGGATGAATTTCTGCTGGTATCCTCAACAGTGAAGTTTTCTCATTTTTTTAATACATAATATATGCAACTCTTTCCTTACCATGCTCGTAGCACAAAGTTGGTTTCAAGTCACTTAGATTCAGATCCTGAAGTCATTTTGATTTTGCAAAATTTGTGAAAATATCAGCAGAATGCATCTTTAACCCTTTACCTATTACAGGACCAATCTGATTGTGGGTCTACTCTGTTTGCAAAGTACTGGTGTGGAAAAGCCACTCCATCAAGTATATATTTGGTTAATTGTATAAAGAAGGTTTTAAAATTTTGATTTTGATTGACAAAGAGTGAAGACCTTGATCAGAGGGTTCCTAGATCTGGGTCTATACTGTTTATAATTATAAATGCCACTACTTTCATTTCCCTCATTCATAAGGCTAAAGGTGTTGTACACAGTAAAAATGCTTGAAACCTGAAACAATGTGTCTATTTGATTATCTCTGTAATGTAATCACTAGAAACATGGAATAACGGTTTTTAGTTTAATCCGTTTTAACCCTTCTCATGCTATTGGCGTACACATCTACGTTTGCAAATAGGGTAGACCCATACGAGACAGCTCCTTGAAGAGCTTTGGCAGCTTCATGCACAACACTCTTAACCCTTTACTTCATAAATATTTATGTATGAAATATGATGACATCATTAATATTAATTAGATTATTGTTCATACCGGTGCATGAACACAGGAACGTTTGACCATGGCAGAAACTCAATAATCTGATCTATATAATTACATAAGCAAACAGTGCAGACCCTGATCAGACGGCTTTGATAGGAGCCGTCTGATCTGGGTCTACTCTGTTTGCACAGGCATAGAAAAGCGTATTTATGGAGTAAAGGGTTAAAAGCTTAATGCATTTCTTTAGTTTGAGACAAATAGGGATGTACCTGATCAGACGCCGCCTTGAAAAGGCGGCGTCTGATCTGGGACTGCACTATTTGTCTCTGCATTAAACCTGCTTTTAACCCTTTGAATGATGATCAAATTTTCAAAGTGGAATCAACCACGAGTAATATTCAGCCCATTCATCATGAAAAGGGTAAATTTGCATCATGATTTTGACTAACAAACTGAGCAGTCCCTGGTCAGAGTGCTCACAGTTCCTCTAGAGGCCCAGTGTGACACTGGGTGTACACTGTTTGCAAATGCCACTGCACTAATCAACATTCCTGTGCACACTCAAATGGTTAATGACAACAATGGTAACAGAATCTGGAATATCTACCTTTACTTCGTATATAATCAACTTTTGATGCCTTTGCAAAAAGTGTGTATAGGCCAAGCTCAGACAGGAGCCATCTTCAGGGTCTGCTCTGTTTGCTTATGAAATAATATTAACCCTTCGCTTGCTATTCACGTCAATATACCTACCTGTAAGAAGTGAAGACCCAGATGAGACAGCTCCTGCAGGAGCTGTCTCATCAGGGTCTGCACTATTTACAAGTTGATTGTGCAACCAGTGCACTCCACAGCAGTGATTGCACAGCGAAATACTTGTACACAGTGAAGATATATGTAATTATACAACAGGGCATGGGTAAAGAAGAAGAATTGTGTTTTAAAATTCAGCAAGAGAAGGGTTAATATTATTCTACAGTTTCAGCGATTGTTAAAACCTGCGTGTATATGCCGTTATAACAATACATCTGATAATTAACAGGATGTCATTGTTTCCTACATGAATATTGATGGCATAAAGCATTAAGTGCCAAACATTTCATATAATAATAGGCTACATACCTGAGTTGACTTCTGACTGGCTTACATTTCCCAAAAACCATGGCATGGAACAAAGCTCTTGCCTGAAAACAAAGACAAAACAGTTGTTAAACACGTCCATCTTTTCCCTGACTGTCAGTATACCAACCTACATGTGCTTCAAACAACTATGGGAACAGAGAGCAAGGAAACCTGACACCCTTCTAGAAACACATGTTCCATATGAAACGCTAACAAAAATGTGTACTTGTAAATACAAACATACCGGTCAAAGGTACCAGCTTTCACTGCTTTCATTGGGGCTTGCGTATCATGAATAACTATAGCAACATTCTGTCACACCAAAATTTATTGGAGAACTATTACTTATTGCTACATGTAGACGCTAAAAATAACACTGCTGATAAACTGTATCAAAAAACTGTTGGCATGTCTCTAGTACAGCAGAACCCTGTCCTCCATGAATATTAATGTAAGACATAATGACATCATGAATATTATTTAATAGAATTTTCATAACGGAACATTATACATGTACGCAGGAATATTTTTAGCTATGGCAAAAACTGTAGAATCTATAGGAGCCGTTTGATCTGGGTCTACTCTGCTTGCAAAGAAATAGAAAGGCGTATTCATGGAGACAAGTGTCTAGTAACCACTACAAAAAGTCTGATTATGGTAGCTTAATGCAGGATGAAAATAATGTAGAAAGCTCTAATGAAAGTTGTCTGCATTGTTTTTCATATTAATTTTATAAATGCCTTTCCACCCTTTTGCAAACAGAGTAGACCCAGATCAGATGGTTCAAATAGGATTCTACAATACAAAAGATCATGACTGTGTACATACTGTCATTCCAAAAATTCAGCTAATAAATATTCATGATGTCATTTTTGCTAACACGAATATTCAACAGGTAAATGGTTAACAAAAAGCAAAAGTTGCATCAATAAACTAAAGGCGTATAAATTGTTGGTAAGTCATTGCTACCGGGTAAAGAATGAAAGACCTGGCATTTATCCAATCATAATTATAACTGACATTTGACAATTCCTTGAAAAATTGCTGAGTTGAACATTTTATACAACCTGTTGTTTTATTACATGCCAGAAAGTTCTGCCAGTAGGGGAGTTCAGGTACGATTATTTACCAGTTAATTTACTCTCGACAAGTCCTTGAGACTGGTGATTGATGCACTAAATTTAGCTCATCCAACCCTTTGTGTGCTGCAGTTTAAATTACTGTGTAACAAACAATACTCTCAGAACTTTCTTATACTGACTAAATGTCCTTATTAACCCTTTCCCTGTTCTATGTTTATTATAAATTTCAATACCTACTGAATATTCGTGGACAAAATGTTTATACTGAATATTCGTGGACAAAATGTTTATAATGAAATATGGTAGGTGGAACATTGTAGCCATTTTAGAAAGTATAGATACGGATCTATCAAATTCCATTAGCAAACAGAGTAGACCCTGATCAGACGGCTCCTCTAGGAGCCGTCTGATCTGGGTCTACTCTGTTTGCAAATGCGTGAAAACAGATCTATATGCGGGAAAGGGTTAACCATGCCAACTAAAGCTATAGTCTAGACGAAATTGGACAGACGCTCCGGGATGAAAACACAGATACAGTACAGTAACTTCTGTCAAATTGACCACATTTAATTAGTTTTTGGATTATCAAAATTTGCTACAAAAGTTTTTGATTTTTAAAATTTGCTAAACAGAGTAGATATTGCTTTAGTATTTGGACACACAAACATAGGCAAATAGTGCAGGCCCAGATCAAATGAAGAAGCCATTTGATCAGGGTCTACACAATTTCACTGGTGGAGAGGGGAGTTAACTTAACCCTTTACTCAATGATTATGAAATGATTATGTCATGACATTATTATTAACTACATTATCTTTTATAATAACACAAGGACACAGGATTTTTCGTCTAAAGCAGAAACTGTAGAATCATGTCTATTTTATTTTATCAACAAACAGAGCAGACCCTGATCAGACCGCTCCTACAAGAGCCATCTGATCTGGGTCTACTCTGTTTGCAAAGGCGTAGAAAGGCTTAATTATGGAGTAAATGGGTAAGGTAATAAGGGTATAATTCCAATGGTAAGAATACCAGGTAGGTCTCGTATCCATATACAGTAAAACCACTCTATAACGGCCACTAAATTACATCAAATATTTTGTGTTAAAGGCAGGTGGCTGCTTAAAGCCAGGTGAAAGTAAAACAGAACGCTCCTATAGGAGCGTTCTGTTTTACTTTCACCTTGCTTTAAGCTGCCACCTGCCCTAAATACCAACTAATGAACACAATTTAGTGGCCGTTATAGAGAGGTTTTACTGTACAGATATCTACAGACTGAATCTTGGGTCACTGCTGCAGCCCATTTCTATCCTGGAGCATTACCCATCGTCTAACTTTGACAGATGGAGGCCGATTGATTGATTGAATCTTAAAATGGGTCAAGATGAGACACTAATTAAGCAAGTTGGCATCTTGTTAGGATGCAAACTGTGTAACACTCTGACTGCATTTTCTACGAGCAATAATAACCCTTTCAATGCTTAATTTTCATATGGACTATTCCAAAAATTCAAAAAGTCAAGCTTAACATGACTATACAGGAATATTTGTTAACCCATTACCTCATAGGCTATTTTTAGATCCTACCTCTTTGAATAAATCTACAGAAAAGGAGCATAAACTAGAGAAAAGGAAAATGTTAGAATTTTGTAGTTTGAAACCATTGTGATAAATAGAGCATTTGCTCCTATAGGAGCAAATGCTCTATTTATCACAATGGTTTCAAGAAGTGATTATTACAGAGTCGTCAAAAGTTGTCAATATGAGGGAATGGGTTAAGAAAAATGTAACATTACGAGCAGCGCAGACTCTGATGAGAGAGCTTCTCTAGGTACCCTCTCATCAGGGTCTACATAATTGACTCATTCCCCACACTGCAAAAGGGTTGAAGAAAAATTAACATTCAGAATGTCAGCAAAAAATGACAGTTATTTAATGTGTATAGCCTTTCATTCATTTACAGGACAACTGAACTTAACCCTTTCCCTTTAGTCCAAATTTCAATACCTACTGAATATTCATTGACAAAATAGTTATAAAGAAATATGGAAGGTGGACATTGTAGCCATTTTAGAAAGTAAAGAAACAGATCTTTCAAATTCCTCTAGCAAACAGAGCAGACCCTGATCAGACGGCTCCTCTAGGAGCTGTCCGATCTGGGTCTACTCTGTTTGCAAATGCGTGAAAACACGTTTATATGAGGGAAAGTCTTAATATATTTTACATTTACAAGCATTTATGCAAGTTGATTCTAAAATAGATCGCTTTATCATCTCATGGTTTGTCAGCTTCTGTTACTGCCAAATACAACAGTGTTTTCTGATTTTATCACTTAGATTGCCTAAAATATATCTGGCTCTTAAAGCTTTGCTTGTTTCATTTCTGAAAATGGGTTTGTTACAATTCTGTAACAAATTGTGAATTATCCCGCATTAACCGAACAACAGTGTTGACTGTGGTATATAATTATATGTATTTGATGAGGATAAGAACTGACTGCTACAGTAAGTAAAACATTCAGAGCTTGTTGAAAAGCAATTTGGAAGGCTGAGCGGTCTTTTGGGTCATTTGCCAACAACATTTATGCCAAATATAGAAACCAACAATAGCCTATTCAAGAGGGTTAGTGCTTCTTCAGGAATCCATGCCAGCGGTATCCTTTCATCAGTTAACTTAAGCATCGCTGCATGGAACTTATTGTGATCGACATTTGCAAGCAAATTTGATCCAGATGAGAAGCAAAGTAAAGGAACATCTAATTGGGATCCATACTGGTTTGAAACCAAGATGATTTAACCCTTACAATGCTGAATTTTCACATGGACTATTCCAAAATTCAAAGAGGTTTAAAGCTTATGGTGAATATTTAGGGATTTTTCCAAAGAAAATTGTAACAATTGACAAACAGTGCAGATCCTGATGCGAGGGTCATCTGGGTCTACACTGTTTGCAAAGGGTATTAGTCAGACTCATGTCTCGCACAGTAAGGGTTAATTGCACAGATGACACATATTACACAATTTTTAGAAATTAAGTGCACAATTTGAATGCTCCAATAGTTAGAAGTTCACTTCTTGTACAAATATTCATAAAGTAACTGGTTTAATGACAACAGATGTCAGCCATCTTTGTGGAAGATCATGATCTGGACTACTGGAAGCTTTCAAATTGACTTTCAAAGCTTTATCAGATACAGATTTAGAGGAGCTGAAATGGTTTCTGGCCAGCCATTAGAAGGATATTTGATCAGGTAATGGAAAAATGGTCAAGTGATAGAATGGTGCTGCTACAAGTTACAGTGGGCGTGACAGATGCATGCAGTTCTCTGAAACCTAGCAACAGGCAAATCTCTATGTTTGCTAAGTCTTGTTAACCAATTGCGTGCTGGAAATGGGCTTTAACTTGCTTTTACATATAGTGTATACCCAGATGCTTTTACATATAGTGTATTCCCAGGGGTGGCCTCTGATCAGGGTCTGCACTATTTGTCATTCAAAATTCAGTTGCAAATGGATGCCTTTCATACGTAATGGACTCTACAAAATAAATTACTGATGTGCCATTCCACTTCGAAGATTTAGCACCAACAAGGTTTCATCCCTTGCTGAAATTAACTCATATCCCTCTATGTGTAACATTCATTGTGACCTTTCAAAACAGTTAATCATTTCCCTGTTGAATATTCATGTAAGAAATAATGATGAATATTTACTAGCTGAATTTATATAATGATATATTGTTAGAAACTGTTGAGTGAGATCTTATTATAATTTGAGCAGCTCTGTTATAATGCTCAACCCTTCCCTCCATAAATACACCTTTCTATGCCTCTGTAAAACTCACTTTATGAAACCATTGTGATAAATAGAGCATTTATCTAAAAACAAATCCTTTTCTCTAGTTAATGCTCCTTTTCGGTAGATTCATTCAAAGTGGTTGGATCTAAGGATAGCCGATGAGAGAAAGGGTTAAAAGATATACTATGGATCTGGTTCTACATTTTCTGTCATGACAAATAATTAAAATTCTCAAAACAGATTTCTTTCTATACATATACAATAGCATACTGTTAATATAATCCTTTCCCTCTTTAATATTCATGTAAGGAAAATGACAGCATGAATATTTATTAGCTGACTTTTTATAATGACAAATGTACATCCGATATTTTGGCTCCAAGACAGAAACTGTAGAATCCTATCTTATATTATACAATAAATAAACAGAGACGACTCTGATCAGACAAGCTCCTATAGGAGTCATCTGATCTGGGTCTACATGTTGAAAATGCATGAAAAGGCGTTTAGATGAAAGAAAGGGTTAAACAACAGCACAGTGTCATTTGGATAAAAACTGATAAACATGTAGCTGAATGCTTATCAAAAACTTATCTGAGGTTGGATAAAGGTGTTCTGTAGATCATAATAATTAATTTACTGGTTTGATCCTTTACTCCATGAATATTCATGTAAGATTTGTAATGGCATCATGAACATTAATAACATTAATAGATATAATAGCACATTGGTAATGCAGGCATTTTGGCCATGGTAGAAACAGTAGAATCATAACTATATAATATTACAGTAGAACCCCTCTAATGCGACCACTTAATGAATAAACATGGGTGTCTTTATAAGCAGGTGGTTGCTTAATGCAGGGCAAAAGTAATACAGAAAGCTCCTCTAGGAGCTTTCTGTATTACTTTTGTCCTGAATTAAGCTTACCATCTGCATCTAGCACCCAGAATTATACCTCTTTTAGGTGGTCGCATTAGCAGGGTTTTACTGTATAAGCAAACAGAGTAGACACCGATCAGATGGCTCCTACAGGAGCCATCTAATCTGGGTTTACTCTGTTTGCAAATGTGTAGAAAGGTGTTACCATATAATTCATGCAGTACATTTAAGGTTTAAATCATCATTCTGTTTGTTTCTAACACCACAATTTGATACAATTTCCAGATTACATTCTAATTTTGTAAATCCTTGGGGCCTTTTAGTTTCAAAGAACAGATTAGTTGTTGCCTTATCCTGCAGTAAACTGATGATGATTTCAATTTAAATGAAGAAATCTTATCTCCTGTATCAAAAGCCTGCAGTTATATAAATCTGCGTCATATGATGTCATAAATAGAAAACTTCATTAAGATCCAATATTAATGATACAGGTTTTATAAGGTGGACAATGTCCTCTGTACTAATTACATGTACTGTATTCTCCCTAATGAATGCCCCCACTCTACAAATGTCCCTTTATTTTGTGTGTGTGTTTGTGTGTGTTGGGGTGTGTGGTGTGTGGGTGGCAGTGGGGGTTATAAATATATAGTGTGTGGTTTTTTTTTAAAAAATGCAGGTAATTGCTTAATGCAAACTGAAACAGTTGCTTTCATTCTGCATTAAGCAACCACGTGTGCAACCACCTGTGTACAAAATGTAGGAGTCTGGCTCCTCCATTAACCCTTTCCCTGTTCTGTATTTAGGTCAAATTTCAATACCTATTGAATATTCATTAACAAAATAGTTATAAAGAAATATGGACGGTGGAACATTGTAGACATTTTAGAAAGTAAAGAAACCGATCATTCAAATTTTATTAGCAAACAGAGCAGACCCTGATCAGACGGCTCCACTAGGATTATGGGATTATTAGAGATAATACGGTTTTTACTATTTTATTGCTGTCTAAAGCCAATGTTACCAGAGTTCCATTGTTTTAGACCTCTACAGTTTCATTGACCAGGCTAGCGAAAATTCCCTAGTGTACATGCAAAGAGTTACAGGCCATGAAGTCATCAATTCTTTGAAAACTGTGATATTTTAAGATGTTAGCCATTTCCCTGTTGAATATTCATGTAAGAAATAATTACATCATGAATATTAACGAGCTGAATAAAAATATTTTACAGCATAAGGGTATCAACCGACGAATTTTTGACTGTAGTAGAAAGTGTAGAATCAATTCTATATAATTTCATAAATAAAGCAGACCTTGTATGATCTGTCTGATTAGGGTCTACTCTGTTTGCAAACATGTGAAAAGGGGTTTATATGAAGAAAAGAGTTAAAGCAAGCAAGCTACTCTCATTTTTTAAAGTGTCTAATCAACGAAAGTTTTTATGGATTAGAGTCAGTTTGAATTGCAAGGTTTCGAAGAATACGTCACTGTGGCAGGTGGCATTCTTTGCAAATTTAACAGAACTCCAAAATGTATGACACGGTCTGACAGTATTTTTGTTTTGAGAATAAGAGCAGCTGCTATTATTTGTAATGTACAATTATTTAGGCTGCTGAAAGATATTACGCAACACTGAATTGTCATTTGCCTCATCTTGGGTACTTGTTACTTCTTGTTATGATTTGGCTCATTAATATTCATGATGTCATCATTTCTTACATGAAGATTAAACAGGGGAAGGTCTAAGGTCTAATAAGATACATGTATGAGTATGCCAATATGGATACAAGTAAAATTTATCTTATTCCATTCAACAAGATGGAACTTAAGTTTGTGATGACCTTTGCAAACAGTGCTGATCCAGATGAAATTCAAAGTCACTGATATGTCAGCTGATATGATAGGTCCTGGTGATGATGTCACTGCACATTGTGAACACATTTAACCCATAACCTGTTCTACTGTTTATTCCAAATTTCGATACCTACTGAATATTCATGAACAAAATAGGTATAATGAAATATAGAATTAGGAACGCTGTAGCCATTTTAGAAAGTAAAGAAACATATCTATCAAATTCCATTAGCAAATAGAGTAGAGCCTGATCAGACAGCTCCTATAGGAGCTGTCTGATCTTGGTCTACTCTGTTTGCAAATGCATGGAAACATGTTTACATGAAGGAAAGAGCTAATGATAGTTAAACAAGCTGGTGGAGATGATAGAATAGGTGACCTAATAGATTAGGTATATACAGTATCTAAGGACAAAATTAATTGGATGTCAACTTTTCCTAGAAATCTAATTTTAACAGCATCACATGCATATAACACTCGGCACACTGCCATGCTATGCATTTCTAAATGCTCCCTTTGCCACAACAACATGCTGAATAATTAAAACTGGCTGCTCCCTTTCTGAATATTAATTAAACCATTGTATTGAAAGTTATCACTGAAAAAAATGATTTTTATGACAACAGTGCAGATCCTGATCAAAGGGTTCCCTAAGACTGCATTTTAAAAGAGAACTGATTGGAGGGCGGGGGATTAGCATTTAAAAGTGTAGTAGATGACAATACTTGCAGACGACACTTTCTTATCATGTAAAGAGTTATAGCTTCCTGGAAATAGCTTTTCCAGTATCCTGTTGTTATTACATCTAACCCTTGCAATGCTAAATTTACAAAGTGGAATGCATATGGCCGATCAATGTTTAAAGGTACTGTTCATTCAGTTGGGGAAGGATAGAATTTACTTTTTCGGAAAGACAAAGAATGAGGACATCTGAGAGGGCTCCTCAGATATATTGGTCTTAACAGTAATTGCATTAAATGCCAGAGTTAACTTGTGTTTTCTATGTTCAGAGGGTTAACTAATTATTAAGCAGCAGCCATACAATTTAGTTGGGCAGAAAAAAATATTTGCCTGCTTCAATTATCCACTTTTTTTCTTTTCAAATAATTCCTTTTCTTTTCTAAAAAATATATTACAGCATTCTAATAGAAGAAAATGCTGAGTTAGCTACTTAATTAGAACGTTCAGTCTTTTCATGCCTCTGCAAACAGAGTAGACCCAGATCTGGGTTCATGCTTATAAAGCTTTTTACTTGAGTCTGAGTTCGTTCTCAAGCTTTTGATTATGACCAATCAAAACCTTGAGAAAGAACTCAGACTCAACTATAAAGTTTTATAAGCATGGATACAGATGGCATTCTGTAGGAGGCGTCTGAACGGGTCTGCTCTGTTTGTCTATGAAATAAAATGATTCTACAGTTTGTGCCATGGTAAAATGTTCCCATGTTTGTAAGGCCATTATATTAACATTTAGTTCTTACCAAAATGTTCTTGAGGGAATTTTGGGTTAAAAGGGTTTGTGCCCTAATTATTATTATTATTATTATTATACCACATTTATATAGCGCTCTTTTCATACAGGATATGTGCGTTCAAAAGCGCTTCACAAAGATACATTTACTGTACAATAATGCGTAAATTACAGAAAAATTTAAAATAAAATACATTTAATACTTATATATAGATAAGAATAATAATAAAATAGAATTTATTTAGGACATTGGTAAATAAGCTAATCTTTTCCGTAAGTTTATCTGTCTGTATGTTCTATTATAGTGTGTCAACGCACTCAGATTGTAAAAAAAACATAACTTGAATGCAACATTCTATGCGCAGTGCCAGTACGTCCCTTAATTTTGACCCAGACTCAACAGACTTGGGTACATTCGTTTAACATACAACACTGCACATAAATTATTGCCGGAAAATTGGGTAACAGAACAGATCAATTTGAAGTTCATGCATATAAACTAAGCAATACAAATACACAACTGTTATATACGCGCACTATGCAACCCCTCCAGTCGTCAAACACTATTCGACCCGCTACGGCAACGAGGGAGTACACAGCGTATCATATTTTAATAGAGTTGTAATTGGGTATATCCAAAGTTTAATTACAGAATAAAATGTCTTATTATGGGAACCCAAAAAGCCCAGCCAAAGTAGAGCTAAAGAAGGTATCACGTATACTGTTCCTGCAACATATCCCACCGGCTGCAATGGCAAAGGAATCACATCGGACAAATTGAGACTGACTGAGACACGCGATGCTGCATTAGACCGTACAGGCTTAATTTGCCCGCTGCCCATATATTACACGACCCAGTTCACTGGAAAGCAAAAATACGGAAACTGGGTCAGCTTAACAGGAATCCCTGGCACTGGTTAAGGACAGGGTAGCAAGTCATGCCAGCAAGACTCCCAATGTACCAGCGCGGAATTATACCGTAGAGGGTAGCCCTGTTCCACTACGGTGCTCCCTCCGGCATTGGAACTGGAGTTACCAGAGGTACCAAGCATATAGGGATGCCCCGTTTGAGAACAGCACTCCCTCGGCCACCGCAACAACTGGACAGCGGAATCCCGCTGACACAACACCCGCACGTTCAACAGCAAGGGGATTCCCTAGAAGTCCATAAAATATGGATGAGGTTTTTGTTATTCATTTATCTATTTTCCACATTTGTGGAGCATTATATTTGAAAAAGGGGTTTAAAAGTCCACAGTCATAAGGAAGTGGCAGGATCAACACTCTGTGGCCAATGCAGCAATTATGATAACCGACGATTAGCAGGTACGTTTTCTAAACTGCCCTAATAATGTATGTTGAAGAAATGCGTTTTCAGAGATTTTTTGAAACATGCCAGTGAGCTTGCATCTCTAATGCCTGATGGAAGAGCATTCCAGAGTTTGGGAGCTGCATGCATGAAACTTCTCTCACCGTACTTTACCTTACGACTTTTTGGTACAACCAACGACAAAGAACTACTTGCTGATCTTAATTCTCTGCGGGGCCTGTACACGTCAAGCATGTCGACAATGTACTTGGCGGATTCATTGTGCATGGCCTTATACGTAAGTGTCAGAATTTTGAATTCAATCCGATGCTGAACCGGAAGCCAGTGAAGTTCTTTCAAATAACCTTAACCCATTCTCACTTAGGCTATTTTTAGACCTAACCTCTTTGATTAAATCTACCAAAAAGGAGCATTAACTAGAGAAAGGGAAATTTTCAGAATTGTGTAGTTTTGAAACCATTGTGATAAATAGAGCATTTGCTCCTATTTATTACAATGGTTTCATAAAGTGACTTTTACAGAAGCGTCGAAAGGCGTCAATATGCCGGAATGGGTTAAATATTTGGGCACCCAATCTCCCTTCTCCATCTGTTCATATCGATAGAACTGTTTAACCCTTTACTCCATGAATATTCATGTAAGAAATTATGACATCATGAATATTACTTAGAATATTTTTGATAAATGCACAATTTTGTACAGGGGAATGTTTGGCAAAAGTAGAAACTGTACAATCCTATCTATATTATTTCATAAGCAAACAGAGCAGACTCTGATCAGACGGAGCAGGAGCTATCTTATCTGGGTCTACTCTGTTTGCAAAGGCATAGAAAATTATATGTATTGAGTAAATGATTGATTTGACAACAATTTGGTAATTTTAGATTAGACTGAGAAAGTCACAAAAATAGTGTAGACACAAACAGTGTAAGCATGTTTATATTAGGGAAAGAGTTCAGAGCCATCTGATGCACAGGCATGGAAAGGTGTTTATATGTTGGAAAGGGTTAAAGGTAGTGTAATAGATACTGACCAAGTTACTCTTAACCATGCTTGTTTAGTCACCTGTGGTATGACTCATTGATATTAGGTTTAATCCATTTATTCCATGAATATTCATGTAAGAAATGAATAACATCTTGGGCTTGCATATTAATCACAGTAACAGAGTGTTATATCAGCATATGGCAACATTATATCGGGAGCAAACAGAGCAGATCCTGATAAGATGGTGCATATAGGAGCCATCTGATCTGGGTCTACTCTGTTTGCAAAGGTGCAGAGAGGCTTATTTATGGAGTTATGGGTTAACATCTTTTCAAAAGAAAAGAAAAAGGAATTTAAAAATTGATCAAGCTACCTATCTCTAACATATGGGTAATGCCATCACATAATGATGGCCTAACAACTCTTATTTCACTAATTGTCTGAAATGAATTTGCATTGATTTTCCCTCAATTATCTGAAAGAATTTTGTGAGTATATGAGTGAAGTTAAATACTGGTAGATGCTTTAGGGCAATATATGCTCACATCCCAGGAGAAGGTGATATTAATAATCACCTCCCAACTATCTAATCTCCTTAATAATGAGAAAATGAGCCTGAACTATCATGACAGCAGGGTGATATTATTCAATCAGATTTAACATGCTCAGACAAGAGATATATTAATTAACCCAGGTTTCTCCATTTTGTCAGATCCAATATTTCCTAATTATTGATAGACAGTGTGATATTAGCCTTTACCCAGGGAGACATATAAGTTGCCTGAGACACACACTTGCTTTAACCCTTTATCTGTTCAATGTTCATGCAAGAAATAATGACATCATGAACATTTTATTAGATTTTTGTATTCTTTGCGAAGCAATAGAATACAAAGGTGGCGTTCCACAGCCAAACCATGGTACCCTCGCCGGCCTGACAAAATAGTGCAATTTACTGACCTGCATTCGATGTATACACAGGGTGTTTAATAACATGGCATCCGGAACCAATCGTGGTATACTATATCTGACATGAAAAAGCTTCGTTACATAAGCTTAAGCATAGTATGTGCAAAAATCAACAAAACCGACAAAATACAGCAATGTGTAAGAAGGGCGCATGGATATACAAATATCAGTCACATGAAGAAATCACGTGATCATAACATGAATGAAAATACTCATTGAATAAAGAAGCGCGAGTCGGATGACCTTATGCAAGCGATTAGGTAATCACGCCCATAACTGTGAGTGGTCAGTGTGATAATAAACATAGTGGGAAACGGCTGAAGTGTCAGCTGCAACTCTATCATCAACTGGATGGAGTGTTAATGCCTTCCCTTATAGATACACAATTCAATGCCAAAGCGAACTTATTCGATATCAGATTGATACCACGCAAAGAATACTGCAGCGTCTACAACGCTTTGATTTACACTGGCATTATGAACACAGGACATTTTGGCTCAAACAAAAACTGTAGAATCTTATCTATAAGTATACCACAAGTAAACAGAGCAGACCCTGATCAGAAGGCTCATTATCGAGTCATATTGGGGCTGTTTGATCTGGGTATAATCTGTTTGAAAATGAGTGAAAAGGCATTTATTTAAGGGAAAGAGT
Source organism: Azorinus chamasolen (assembly GCA_963576725.1). Lineage (NCBI taxonomy): Eukaryota > Metazoa > Mollusca > Bivalvia > Cardiida > Solecurtidae > Azorinus > Azorinus chamasolen. Next base: position 43,221,584 of record OY755236.1, on the reverse strand, counting down.
TATATCATATTAGACTGCATGTATCATTGGAGCACCTTTATCACTGGAAGAGATCTTTTTGCAAATTAAACATAGTTATAGGCTTGCTATAGCTATCTAGGTGTTAACCATTCGCTTGCTGTTCACAACAATATACCTACCTGTAAATAGTGTAGACCCAGATGAGATAGCTCCTGCAGGAGCTGTCTCATCAGGGTCTGCACTATTTACAAGTTGATTGTGCAATCAGTGCACTGTGAAGATATATGTAATTATACAACAGGGCATGGGTAAAGAAGGAGAAATGTGTTTTAAAATTCAGCAAGGGAAGGGTTAAACTTTTGAAAATGTGAAAAAATATGTTCATAATACAACCCAAATGCAAGGCCCTATATTCAGTAACTAAAATCTACTAAGAGATCTCTTCCCTTAAGCATGTCTCGTCAAGCCAGAATTTGTAGAATCATTATTCTGTATTGTGTCATAAGCAAACAGAGAAGACCCTGATCAGGCAGCTCCTACAGAGGCTGTCTGATCTGGGTCTACTCTGTTTGCAAAGGCATAGAAAGGCATATTTATGGAGTAAATGGTAATACAGCTAACAGTCACTTGAAACGCATTTGCATACAGCTTGGATGACTCGGCGTCTCCATCATCAGGATCCATGCTGTTTGACATTTGGTCAATAAGTTTCTCAAATGCTTGTTTCTTAAAAGCTTGATCAAATCGTAAGTACGTACCCTTAGTCAAGTTTGAACAGATCCAAATTTGAGCAGACAGGTAACACTTTGCATTTACTATGTTAGTTCTTGTTTCCAAAACTTTTTTCATATGATAATCAGAGATCCAGATAAGATGCGTAAATTTAAACATTTTCAAGAATAGGTCCCTAATTTCTCCATCAAGAACAGGTCCCTAATTTCTCCATAATGTCTCTTTGAGATGATTCGAAAGAGTGGTCACAGTATAGAGGTTATTGGGGAAATGACGATATTAGTATCTGGGTAACTCCTCATTTAGATCCCTTAGTAAATCTCAAATCTGCTTGCTTGAAGATCTTTCCAATTTTAACACATTACCTCATAGGCTATTTTTAGATACAACCTCTTTGAATAAATCTTCCGAAAAGGAGCATTAACTAGAGAAAAAGAAATATTTAGAATTTTGTAGTTTGAAACCATTGTGATAAATAGAGCATTTGCTCCTATAGGAGAAAATGCTCTATTTATCACACTGGTTTCACAAAGTGACTTTTACAGAGGCGTCAAAAGGCATCAATATGAGGGAATAGGTTAAGAACCAACTCTTCGCAGGCCAGTTAGTGATTATTATCTGCAAAATTTGATGATTCGGCTACAAATTCTTCATGTGGATTTTCTCCGCTTGATTTTTAAAAACCATCATCAAAGTGTTCGATAATTTGGATCCTGATGAGACATTACTCAGTATTTCATGTATATCAAAACTGTTTGCATAGGCAATCACGAGTTCAATATTAGCACGCAAAGAATTAATTAGTAGCACTTCCTACGTATATATAAGTTCTTAAAATGATATATATCTCATTATAAGACATTAAGGCTGATTATAACTGCTTAATATAGGACAACATCCCACTTGCATTTGCAATACTGCAATTGCCTCAGTATCTCTGAGTCTGCAGTTCAATATACCTGGGGTACAAAAAGTTTCATAAACTGAACCTAAATCCCCATAACAAATAATATCCCAATCATATCCTATGATGCTTTAGAAATTAAGCAGTAGGTCCCTTGTATAGCACTCAGCATAGGCCCTTGTATAGCACTCAGCATAAGCACCTGTATAGCACTCAGCATAGGTCCCCTGTATAGGACTAAGTATAGAACCCTTGTATAGCACTCAGCTTAGATCCCTCGTATAGCACTCAGTATAGAACTCTTGAGCAGCACTCAGCATAGTAGGTCCTTGTGTAGCATTCAATATAGGTCCTTGTACAACACTCAGCATAGTAGGTCCTTGTGTAGCATTCAACATAGGTCATTGTACAGCACTCAGCATATGCCCTTGTATAGCACTCAGTATTCTGGTCTCCTGTATAGTTCACAGTAAAAAAGACTTTGTATAGCACTCAGCATAGGTCCCTTGAATAGAACATTTGTATAGGACTCAGCATATGCCCTTGTACAGCATTCTTGTATAGCACTCAGCATAATGCCCTTGTATAGCATTTGCATAAGTCCCCTTTATCATGAGAACTCTTGTACAGCACTCAGCATAGGTCCCCATTATAGGTACATGTATCAGTATAGAACCTTTGTACTGTGCTACACTCAGTGTATGTCCCTTGTATAGGACTCAGTACAGAACACATGTATAGGACTCAGTATAGTTCCATTATATAGGACTCAGCATTGAACCCTTATATAAAGCACTCAATAGACTGGTCCTTGAATAGTACTCAGCATACTCCTTGTAATATAGCACTCAGCATATGCCCTTGTATAGCACTCAGTATACTGGTTTTTGTATTCTAAGCACTCTCGATAGAACCCTTGAAAATATAGCACACAGTATAGAACCCCTGCTAGCACACAGCATGGAACACCTGCTAGCACATAGTATATACCCTGCTAGCACCCAGCATAGATTCCCTGCTAGCACACAGTGTAGATCCCCTGCTTATGCACACAGTGTAGATCCCCTGCTAGCACAATCATAGATCCCCTGCTAGCACAGCATAGATCCCCTGCTAACACACAGCATAGATCCCCTGCTAGCACAGCATAGATCCCCTGCTAGCACAGCATAGATCCCCTGCTAGCACAGCATAGATCCCCTGCTAACACACAGTATAGATCCCCTGCTAGCACAGCATAGATCCCCTGCTAACACACAGTATAGATCCCCTGCTAGCACACAGCATAAACCCACTGCTAGCACACAGCATAAATCCCCTGCTTAAGCACAAAGTGTAGATCCCCTGCTAGCACAATCATAGAACCCCTGCTAGCACAGCATAGATCCCCTGCTAGCACAGCATAGATCCCCTGCTAACACACAGTATAGATCCCCTGCTAGCACACAGCATAAACCCACTGCTAGCAAACAGCATAAATCCCCTGCTTAAGCACAAAGTGTAGATCCTCTGGTGCATTTAGCATACTCCGATTACCCCTGTTTTAGCACACAGCATAGATCCCCTGTAAGCATACAGTGTAGATCAGCTGCTAGCACCTGGAATAGACAGCACTTGTCATAGGTTCTTTACTTAGCACTTTCTTATGTTAGGTATTTTAAATTCTAGATTTCCCTTTCATTAAGTATTTGGGTTGAATTTCATACAAATAGGGAAAAGATTCTCTGCAAGGATTGCTGTTTCAAAGCATCTCTGCAAACAGTTTCGGTATGGATCTAGATAATATCACTATTTTAACTGGCCCAAACTGCAAGACTATGATTATCATTGTTGTTTGTTTCTAAGGTCTTTTGTCATAGTGGAGGAGTTGTCTTTTTGTCATTGTTTTCTACAGAGAAGGGGCAATATAGTTTGATAATTGATTGCACTGTTTGTCTGTCCCAGTACTTAAGAGTGTCGCCAATCAGTGTATTGCCGTTACCATGAGAAGCTGTTTTAATATTTTCCTTCATATAAACGACTTTTCATGCATTTGCAAACAGAGTGAACCCAAATCAGATGGCTCCTATAGGAGCCTGCTCTGTTGGCTTTTGACATGATAAAGATCGGATTCTACAGTTTTTGTCAAGGCAAAAATTTCCCTTGAAAAGTTAAAACCATAAAATTTCAGCTTACAAATAGTAAGATGAGAGGCCTGATATTGACTTGACATCTCATATTTGGATCCAATCTGTTTGACACTCTGACTATATTTTTGAAATGAAAGAGAACAACATTTGTTGCAGATGGATCCAGAGATTTAAATCTTTTGCTTCCAAATGCATTGTCATCAATAGTATTCGTTGTCTGCTTCAGTTTTAACTTTCGTAAATGTTTCTTTTCTTATAATGTAACCTTTACAGTGTGGAACACAAGTCACTAATGTCCTTTGCAAACAGTGCAGACTGAGATGAGAGGAATGTTACAGGAGCCCTCACATCAGGGACTACAATGCTTTTCTTTAGAAAAATCTCCAATTTGCTGTACGCTTGACCTGTTTGGATTTTGGAATAGTCCATTTGAAAATTCAGGGTTGTAAGGGGTAAAAACATAATAACAGCATCAAAGAATTGTTTTCCTGATGAGACACAATGCTGATTTACTCTGTGTTTCATCTGGATCCAAGCTGTTTGCTAAATGATCTGACATGGATTCACAGTTGGCAGCAGAAGAGTTGATATCTTTTTAACTTTATAGCCAAATTTCATTTCCTGTATAATTAAGGCATGTTCATTATTAAGAACCCAATATCATTATAATTGCCATCTACCAACCCTTATCCTGCTTGCAACGAAAATAAAACTATCTTCTGTGACAATCAGCTTTTTCACCTTTAATCTTTATTCAGTATACAGTAAATTACCCTCTCTAAACCGGAATTCTAGTAAAGGAGAATTTAGATACTTTTAGGCAAGTGGCTGCTTAATGCAGGGTGAAAGTCATGCAGAAAGCTCCTAGAGGAGCATTCTGCATGATTTTCAACCTGCATTCAGCTGCCATATGTCTCCGAGACTTATGTTTATACTAAATTGAATGTCCAGTTTAGAGGGGTTTTATTGTATATCATTAATTTTCTGAAATACCACTTGTTGAATGTCAAATACCTGGACCCATTGCAGATTTTAAGTATCTGTTCTTGATCAAAGCTGTTTACATAATTGACAGGTTGTAAAGCTGAATAATTAAATCATTAATCATATTGACAATAGTAGCAAATAGTGTAGATCCTGATAACATTGGCTCCTTCAGGAGCTGTTTGATCTGTCAGTCTGCACATTTTGCATATGTTTGTCTGTCCGAATACTTACAGTATTTAGGGTAGACTCCCGTTAATTCTCGGAATTCCCACTCAGGACTTCTCCTATTAGGGTTTGTTCAGTATTTGTTATTTCAATTTTTCTAACTGTAAGCTAAAAGCTAACAAATGTCCAACCCCTTTTGTTTACCAGGTATGAACAAACAAAAACAGGCAATAAGTTCTATAGCTAACAAAAACTGAAGATGGAAGGATAGACAAACTGACAACCTGATTTCAGTGTATCTGTTTTGTGGGTTAATAATTACCGTAGATACCGGTAAGATGTGTGTATACACTATTATCTTTCAATCTCTTATTTCTTAAAGAACCAATCATATTAAGCAGCTACTTATTAGAATTGCCTTGGAGAGGAGACTCAAGTGAGTAGCAGATACTGGTACGATGTGTACTTAACCCTTTCTTCCATAAATACGCCTTTCTACGCCTCTGTCAAAATAACCACTTCTTGAAACCATTGTGATAAATAGAGCATTTGCTCCTATAGAAGCAAATGCTCTATTCATCACAATGGTTTCAAACTACAAAATTCTAAAATTTTAGTTTTCTCTAGTAAATACTCCTTTTCGGTAGATTTATTCAAAGAGGTTGGGTCTAAAAATAGCCTGTGTAGGAAATGGTTAAATTATCTTTCAATCTCTTATTTGTCCAAGGAACCATATCATGCAGCTACTTATTAGAATTGCAGTTGGAGAGGAGGCTGACTAATGAGTAGCAGCAAGATATGGTTACGCCGAGATATGTAAAAAAAATGTTTTACTTGGATTTTCTATTAAAATACTCCTTTTATCTACAGTATAATTATATTATGAATGATCTCAGCTTGGAACAGTTTCTTAGGATTCCATTAAAATAAAAAGTCAATCTATTGATCCTATATGCTAAGACGTCAGTCATCATCAGCTATTGGCTTGAGTCTGAAGCATCAAGGTTATTTCAGCATTCTTATTCCATCAGAGTATTTTGTAAATGAAATACGTACGAGTCTGCCTGTCTCCCTTGTATTTATTTGCTCAATTATAATGTCTGAAGCATTTGCTTTTTGCTCACTATGATACACCAAATATGTTCCAACACCCAATCATCTCTCCCCATCAGTTTATAAAGCTGAATAATTCAGTTTGGCACCATATACTAATTAGCTACTAACCTTAAATTAGACTGGCACAGTGGCAAATTGTGAAGACCCTGAACAAACTGCTTCAGTTTTGATATTCTCTCATTGCACAAAACATGATCAAATTGTTGACTGTCAGTGTGGATCCAGATGAAATACAATTGAATCAAACTGTTTCCATATAGGTTAATTATACTGAAGTCACTCCTCAGTGGATCCAAATTAACCCTTTCCTCCATAAATACGCCTTTCTACGCCTCTATTTATCACCAATGGTTTCAAACTACAAAATTCTAAAATTTTACTTTTCACTAGTAAATGCTCCTTTTGGGTAGATTCATTCAAAGAGGCTGGGTCTAAAAATAGCCTATGAGGAAAGGGTTAACCCTGTCCAGGTATACAAAGAGATATGGGCAAACACTCAGTAGACCATGACCACCATACACTTATGACTGAAGGGTTCCGTAAGCAAACAGGGCAGATCCTGATCAGATGGCTCCCACAGGAGCGGTCTGATCCGAGTCTAACTCTGATTGCAAAGGCATAGAAAGGGAAATAATGATAGGAAAAACTGCAGGAAATATTATGACATCATGAATATTAATAACCCTTTCTCTCATAAAGATGACTTTTTGCAATTTAGAAACGGACAGCTCATGTTAGGGTTTGCTCTTTATGATGCATAATTATGGGATAATATAGATCTGAGTCCTCAGTACGAAGTGTCTACCACCACCAAAAATGATCTTGTTAAAATGCCATTATTAACCCTTTCCTTCATAAATACGCCCTTCTACGCCTCTGTAATAATCACTTCTTGAAACCATTGTGATAAATATAGCATTTGCTCCTATAAGCAAATGCTCTATTTATCACAATGGCTTCAAACAACAAAATTCTAAGATTTTACTTTTCTCTAGTAAATGCTCCTTTTGGGTAGATTCATTCAAAGAGGTTGGGTTTAAAATAGCCTATGGAAGAATGCATGGGTTAACCCTTTCCCTGTTCTATGTTTATTCCAAAGTTCAATACCTACTGAAAACAAGAGATGTTTGTAAAACATGTATACCCCCCAGACCCTCTGACCTTTGATCTAGTGACCTCAACTAGTCATGACTAATCACCACAGCAACTTTCAAAATCCTAAGCCAAACCACTGATCATTTATTGATCTGAAAACATTTCACAAGTTAAGGTCATGGTGACCTTGGCCTTTGACCTAGTGACCTCAACAACTATAGGGGTCATCTAGTGGTCACGACCAACTACCACAGCAAGTTTGAAGATCCCGAACCAAACCATTGAGCCATTATTAATTGGAAACCATTTCATCAGTTACGGTCATGATGACCTTGACCTTTGACCTAGTGACCTCAAAATTAATAGGGGTCATCTAGTTGTCATGGCCAACTACCACAGCAAGTTTGAAGATCCTAAGCCAAACCTTGAGCAGTTATTGATTGGAAACCATTTCACCAGTTAAGGTCATGGTGACCTTGACCTTTGACCTAGTGACCTAAAAAACAATAGGGGTTATCTATCGGTCATGACCAACCACCACAGCAAGTTTGAAGATCCTAAGCCAAACCCTTGAGCAGTTATTGATCTGAAACTATTTCACCAGTTAAGGTCATGGTGACCTTGACCTTTGACCTAGTGACCTAAAAAACAACAGGACTTATCTAGTTGTCATGACCAACCACCTAAGCAAACTTGAAGATCCTAAGCCAAACCCTTGAGCAGTTATTGATCGGAAACCATTAAACCAGTTAAGAGCATGGTGACCTTGACCTTTGACCTAGTGACCTAAAAAACAACAGGGGTCATCTAGTGGTCATTACCAACCACCACAGCAAATTTGAAGATCCTAAGCCAAACCCTTGAGCAGTTATTGATCGCAAACCATTTCACCAGTTAAGGTCATGGTGACCTTGACCTTTGACCTAGTGACCTAAAAAACAACAGGACTCACCTAGTTATCATGACCAACCACCTAAGCAAATTTGAAGATCCAAATTCAAACCCTTGAGCAGTTATTGATCAGAAACCATTTTACCAGTTAAGGTCATGGTGACCTTGACCTTTGACCTAGTGACCTAAAAAACAATAGGGGTCATCCAGTGGTCATGACCAACTACCACTGCAAGTTTGAAGATTCTAAGCTAAACCCTTGAGCAGTTATTGATCGGAAACCATTTAACCAGTTAAGGTCATGGTGACCTTGACTTTTGACTTTGTGACCTCAAAATCAATAGGGGTCATCTAGTGGTCATGACCAACCACCACAGCAAGTTTGAAGATCCCAAGTCAAACCCTTGAGCAGTTATTGATCGGAAACTATTTCACCATTTTAGGTCATGGTGACCTTGACCTTTGACCTAGTGACCTCAAAAACAATAGGGGTCATCTACTTGTCATGACCAACCACCACAGCAAGTTTGAAGATTCTAGGCCAAGTCGTTTATTAGTTATCGTTCGGAAACCATCGATCTACCGACCGACCGACCGACCGACCGACAGACCGACCGACCGACCGACATGTGCAAAGCAATATACCCCCATTTTTCCAAAAGGGGGGTATAATAAATGGTCAAAATAGAAATTATAAAATATGGAAGATGGAGCACAGTAGCCATTTTGGAAAGTAAAGAAACAGTTCTGTCAGATTTATGATTAACAAATAGAGCAGACCCTGATCAGATGGCTCCTATAGGAGTTGTCTGATCTGGGTCTTAGTTAACTCAGTGTTTCAGCAAATGAGTAAAAGTACATTTATTTGAAGGAACGGGTTTACAATTTAAAATTAATCTACTTTACATTCATGATGTCACTATTTCTTATATGAACAATTTCATGGAGTAAAGGGTCAAGCTACTGCATGTATTGAAGACCTCGTAAGTTTTAGACTTGTTTTTTTTCTTCCTGCTTGTTTCAGAAATATTTTCCAATACTGAACAGCAATTACTGTAATCATTAACTGCCATAGGCTTAAAGAAATAAATAATTGAACAGCACAGTTAGTCTTTTACTGATGACATCAGGAATAATAAATTAGATGGATATTTGAAATGGCATTATATGATCAAGGGAGTGCTTCACCTTGACAGAAACTGTAGAATCATATCTACCGGTATATTATTTCATAAGCAAACAGAGCAGACCTTGATCAGGGCTGATCATCTGATCTGGGTCTACTCTGTTTGCAAAGGCATAGAAAGATATCTCTATCTGAGAAAGGGTTAAAAATACTCTAATTGATGCTTAACCCTTTACCCCATAGGCTATTTTTAGATACAATCTCTTTGAATAAATCTTCCGAAAAGGAGCATTAACTACAGAAAAGGAAAGTTTTAGAATTTTGTAGTTTGAAACCATTGTGATAAATAGAGCATTTGCTCCTATAGGAGCAAATGCTCTATTTATCACAATGGTTTCACAAAGTGACTTTTACAGAGTCGTCAAAAGTCGTCAATATGAGGGAATGGGTTAACCCATTACCTCACAGAGACCCCTTTTGATGCCTTTGCAACAGATACATTTATAGAGTTCTGATTCTAACTGTAGTTTCTGCCATCACCAAAACATCGAGCTAATTTGTTAAATCTAATTAATATACATGATGGGTGGAGTTTTATTTATGAAATAGAGTTCACATGCAGTTCATTTTCAGAACATGGAAATTGAGGTTCTGGCAAGCATGTTTGTCCAGCAAACATAATAATCACAAAGAGAAGGTAAATAGCAGTCCAATATTTTCTTAACTAATGCTGTAGAAAATCAGTTCTAAAGAAATGCTGGAAATTAACAACAATACCTCCCTTTAAAATCTATATCTGTCTCAATTCTGCATGGCTTTTAGGAAAATACAGTAAAATCTGTCTTAACCCTAAATTCCTCCATTCCTTTCTACGACTCTGTAAAAGTCACTTTATGAGACCATTGTGATAAATAGAGCATTTGCTCCTGTAGGAGCAAATTCTCTATTTATCACAATGGTTTCAACTACAAAATTCTAAAATTTTACTTTTCTCTAGTAAATGCTCCTTTTGGGTATATACATGTATATTCATTCAAAGAGGTTGGGTCTAAAAATAGCCTATGGAGGAAAGGGTTAAGAGATCACAAATTCTACTTCTGCGTTTTTAACCCTTTACTCCAATTGTATCTAATATACAGACATCTTTGAACACCTTTGCAAAGTCAGTAGACCCAGATCAGACAGCAGCCCCCCCCCCCCCCCCCCCCCCTAGGAGCCATCTGATCAGGGTTAATAACTGCTCTGTTTGCTTCTAGAGTAATATAGTTTCTGCAAATAAAGGCCAAAAATTGTCATTCACTCATTTGCCATTATCAAAATGTATCTTATTAATTTTTATGAGGTCCTTATTTCTTACTTGAATATTCATGGAGTAAATGGCTAAGGAGTTATCTGATGAAGGTCTGCTATGTTTGAATAACATATCTGATTCTACAGTTTCTGCCATGACAAAAAAATCCTGTGTTCATACAACATTATGCAAATTAATCTAATTAATATTCATGATGTCATTAATTTGTTACACGAATATTCAATGAGTTATGGTTAACTCTTATACCTGATAATGCTGCCTATTTATGTCTTTGTAAACAGTACTAGAGTATCACTTTACCCCATGAGTATTCAAGTAAGAAATTATGATGTCATATGGGTATTAATTAGATTAATTTTTATAACTGAAAACGGATATATGAAGTTTTAGCCATGACAGAAACTGTACAAGAATATGTAGAATAATAATTATCAATAATTGTATATCATAAGTAAACAGAGCAGACTCTGATCAGACAGTTCCTCATAATCATTCTGGGCCTTAATTCTATTTGCAAGGTTTTATTTATGGAATAAAGGTTTAAAAGACCCAGACCATGCAGACATCACCTGGAACCAAGATACTTAGTATCTCATCATCTGCATCCAAACTGTTTGTATACATTATCATAAGCATGCCATCTAGATAAGAGTGCAAAAAATTGAAAAGAGGGATGAGCATTTAGACCTAAGAAGGGAATGGTCCTGTAACAAAGTTTAACCCATTCCCTCAAAGGCTATATTTAGATCCAACCCCTTTGAATAAATCTACCGAAAAAGACCATTATAACTAGAGAAAAGGATTTTTTTTTAGAATATTGTAGTTTGAAACCATTGTGATAAATAGAGCATTTGCTCCTATAGGAGCAAATGCTCTATTTATCACAATGGTTTCACAAAGTGACTTTTACAGAGTCGTCAAAAGTTGTCAATATGAGGGAATGGGTTAACTCTTTCACTGCCAATGTCGCATATCTGTGATTACATGTACACATGCAAACAATTTAGATTCAGATGAGACCAATCCACCAATTTGCTGATTCCAAACTGTTTGTTACTGTGACTATGTTTTTGAAACAATTAAAAACGAAGAACATTAAAAATGAAAATAGCAGACGACAAAGCAAACAACGGAAATTGGCAGCGAAAGAGTTAAGTCAGTGTAAAACTTGATTAACCCTTCGCTTGCTATTCACGTCAATATACCTACCTGTAAATAGTGAAGACCCAGATGAGACAGCTCCTGCAGTAGCTGTCTCATCAGGGTCTGCACTATTTACAAGTTGATTGTGCAACCAGTGTACTCCACAGCAGTGATTGCACAGCGAAATACTTGTACACAATGAAGATTAATGTAATTATACAACAAGACATGGGTAAAGAAGGAGAAATGTATGTTAAAATTCAGCAAGAGAAGGGTTAAGCTGCCATCTCATCAGGATCCAGACTGTTTGTGGCTCTTATTGAATTTGTGTAGAGAAATGGAAGAAAAATATGATAAATTTGACAACTGGAGCAGAGACAATCCGTAGCAGAAGACAATTCTTTATCTTGCATAGGGAAAAGTTAAGATACACTGATCCACTTCTCTAGCTCATTTCAGTGAAAACATGCAACCTCAACTGTTATTACTATTTTGCACGCTAGCAATGAATTTCAAGTAACCTATGCAAGCAGTTTGGATCCAGATGAGACATTAAGTCACTCAGTGACTCAGTAGAATACAAATTGTTTGAGGCGCTGATTACATCTATTTGATATAATAAAAAATAAAACCTCTCCATAATTGATTGGTAACAGACAACAGTGTTTGCTGACTGCAATTATCTGGTATGCAAAGTGTTCAGATGAATATCATTCTATCATTTAATTAATGGGATAAATATTGAATTTATGTTTGGTCTTATATTATTGCATTATTAAACTGACAAATAATAAGCCAACTTACTGCGTCATCAAATTTTCATTAAAATGGCTGAACCCTTTGAATGGTGACCTGAGTTAATGTTGGCAAACCTTGCAGACTGGAATTAAGTACAGTAAACCCTCTCTACAACGGCCACTAAATTACATCAAGTATGTTGTGTTAAAAGCAGGTGGTTGATTAAAGCAAGGTGAAAGTAAAACAGAACGCTCCTATAAGAGTGTTCTGTTTTACTTTCACATTGCTTTAAGCAGCCACCTGTTCTACATACCAACTAAGTAACACAATTTAGTGGCCATTATAGAGAGGTTTTACTGTACATCCTTTAGCACATAATTATAGCAATGGAAGTACAAGAGAAAGAGAGAGAGAGAGAGAGAGAGAGAGAAGGTGTCACATTGACAAACAAAACACACACATACAGCAACAATTGATATCCTTTGAATGCTGAATATTGAAGAAAGTGTTAACATAATTATAGAGTTGAAATGAATTTGCTAGAGATTTAAACCCTCAACACCATGAATATTCATGTAACAAATAATTAGATAAGCAGCTATAATAGCACAGAAGGTTTTGGCCATGGCAGAAATTGTAGAATCTATATTATATGATAAGCAAACAGGGCAGACCCAGGGTCTATAATCTCTTTGCAAATGGAATAGAAAGGCATAAAAAAAAAAGAAAGACTTAAAATAACAAACAGCACAGACCCAGTTAAGAGGGCTCCTCTGTGAGCCTTGGTCTACACAGTTTGCACATTTTAGTACAGTAAGACATTTCCAACATTCAAGGGGTCATGGTAACAGTCTTTTTCTACCTTATCTTTTTTTATCACAGTGTCCTGTTGAGATGATGAGTCTCATCTGTGCTTAACCCATTCCCTCATAAGCTATTTTTAGATCCAACTACTTTGAATAAATCTACCGAAAAGGATCATTTATAAGAGAAAAGGAAATAATTTTGTAGTTTGAGACCATTGTGGTAAATAGAGCATTTGCTCCTTAGGAGCAAAATGCTCTATTTATCACAATGGTTTCACAGTGTCTTTTACAGAGGCGTAGACAGGCATACTTATGGAGGAAAGGGTTAATCCTTTACTCCATGGATTATTTTTATAATGGCATAAGAACAAAACCCATGTTCTCTCTGATTACAAGAAACTATAGAATTAGATCTACGTGTATATTATACCATAAGCAAAAAGAGCAGATTCTGACCAGACAGCTCCTAAAGGAGCCGTCTGATCTGGGTCTACTCTGTGTGCAAAGGTGTAGTAAGGCGTATCTGTGGAGTACAGGGTTAAACAGTTTCCAAGGTCATTATAATGAATTGGATAGTCTAGTGGCAACACACCAAGTCAGCACAATGACAATTAACCCTTTCCCTGTTCTATGTTTATTCCAAATTATATTTTCAATACCTACTGAATATTCATGGAAAAAAATATGGAAGGTGGAACTTTGTAGCCATTTTAGAAAGTGGTGATCGAATAGATCAATCAAATTCCATCAGTAAACAGAGCTTCTTTAGGAGCCGTCTGATCTGGGTCTTAACTCTGTTTGCAAATGTGTGAAAAGGCATTTATATGAAAGAAAGGGTTAGCCATCTAACCCTTTGAATGCTGAATATTCAAAGTGGAAAGGTTAATGTTAGAGTTATTAAAAGTGGAAAGGCTCGTTAGAGTTTAACTATAGATCTAGTGTCCATTCAGTATGACTAAAGATTTTGAAAATTACATCAAGTATTTTGTGTTAAAGGCAGGTGGGTGCAAATATAGCAAGGTGAAAGTAAAACAGAATCCTTCTATAGGAGCATTCTGTTTTACTTCCACCTTGCTTTAAGCAACCACCTGTCCTAAATACCAACTAATTAACACAATTTAGTGGCCGTTATAGAGAGGTTTTACGTTATATATATAACAGTGCAGACTCTATCTGAGGGCTCCTGTAGGAACCCTCTGATCTGGATTTACAGTGTTTGCTCTGAGTTTACCTCATTCAAATTTGGTTAAGACTCCTCTTCTTCTAAGTGCTGAGACTAAAACATGTATTATAAACCAAGTTTCATTTGAATGTGTTTTCTCTCTTCAAAACTTTGTTTGCCAATATGACAAAAACATTGTAAAGCAAACAGTGTAGACCCAGGTCAGAGGGCTCTTTCAAGAGCTCTCTGGTCTTGTTTCACACTGTTTGCATGCCTATGTCCATTCTAAAGGATACTAACCTTTCCTTCATGTAAATGCATTTTCACGCATTTGCAAACAGGAGTAGACCAGATCAGAGTCGGCTCCTATATGAGCCGTCTGATCAGGGTCTTCTCAGTATTTGGTAAGTGAATTTAATAGATCTTTTTCTTCACTTTCTAATGGCTACAATGTTCCACCTTCCATTATAACTACTTTGTCCATGAATATTCAGTATACCTGGCATTGAAATTTGTAATAAATATAGAAAGGGTTAAATGGGTTAAAAGTCCTGACAATCTAAATTGTTTATAAATTACTGACCAGAAGACTCCCACAAAGCTTTTTACCTTTTTACAATAGAAGCTTACTTCCAGGTAACACAATATGTAGATCCATGTATTGTACTTATAAATCCCAGTCACTCTCTGTGAGTTCCAATTCAAAGTGAAGTAAGTACCCTAGAATACATTGATTTAAACTCTCAAGAGTGAGGTTCACAAGTACTCCACTTAATTTTAATGACACTTGTTTTTCTGCATGATAGGTAAAATGCTCCGCTCCGCTCAGTGGCTGTGTGTGAATCAGCTCTGAGTCAAAGGAAGACTTGCATGTTTGCCTGACTGCCTGATGCAGACTCTGATCAATATCCTTCTCACTGATGATGCAACAAATGGTGAAGTAGTATCCAGATTAAATGCTTCATAACCCAGGATTTTTCAAAAATTAAAATTATTTGTCACTCTCATGAAACGATTGTGAAATACAAGAGAATGCTGGTAATTTTATCCCTTTACATTTAAATATGGGATACGTATGCACTGGCATTTGCAGTGTAGACGGTCAGATCAGGGGGCTCCTAGAGGAACCTTCTGACGATCAGGATCTGCACTGTTCATCATTCAAATTCCGCTAGCAAGCTTAAACCTTTCATACTGATAGGTTATTCCATTCTGCAAATTCAGTGCTGAAAGGGCTAACAATCCAGAAAGTCTTCTGCACTCTGAGGATAAATTATTGTCATCTGCAAATATTGTCACCTGTTTCAATTCTATATGTACATATTTCTTCCATTTCTTTTCAAAAACAGTGTCAGAATGGCAAACAGTTAGGATCCTGATGCGACACAGAGTTACTCTGCATCTCATCTGGATCCAAACTGCTTGCAAAGGTTATCACAGCGTCGCCAGTTGTCTGCTAATGGTTAAGGAGGTAGTGAGTAACTGCCATTCCTCCTGACAGTAAGTGTCAGACTCTCAGCATTCTATGTAATTGTCGACTGAAAAAATTGTTGTCTGCTTCCATTCTTAAAGTCGATTTTTCTTCAGTTTTGTTTCAAAAACTACCATCAGTGTGTCATACTAATTGGACAAAGATGAGAAGCAAAGAAGTTTAGTGTCTGATCAGAAATCAAACTGTTTGCAAAGGTTATTGTCAAATCATACTAAGAACGCAAAGAGCAAAATATACATGGTCTTAGGATGCCTACCCCAGATCATAATGCCCCACTAGCTCATTAGGGTGTAGATAAGAAGAGGTGATTATGGCTTCTGCATTAGGTGTATATAAGACTAATACTGCTAATGAAATTGGGCTATCTGCATCAGACTTTAGTCAGCCAACTATTTCATGTACAGTAAAACCCCTCTAATGCGACCACTTAATGAATCGACATGGGTGTCTTTAAAAGCAGGTGGTTGCTTAATGCAGGACAAAAGTAATACAGAAAGCTCCTAGAGGAGCTTCTGTATTATTTTTGTCCTGCATTAAGCTACCACCTGCATCTAGCACCCAGAATTATACCTCTTTTAGGTGGTCGCTTTAGCGGGGTTTTACCTTATCTTAACTGTTCTCATGCTATTAGGATATATATCTGCATTTGTAAATAATATAGACCCATATGACTATGATATGAGACAGCTCATAGAGGAGCCGTCTCATATATATATATACTTTATTCAAATCCATAAGGCCATCGGCCCATGAGGAAGTGTATACATAGTATACACAATAAACATATATTCAAAACTATAACTGACAAAACTATAACTGACAAAACTACAACTGACATAACAATACATAAAAACATCAGTAATGTAATTATTTTCCGGAGAAGGTTGCTAAAACCTAGGGTACATTAATAGGGCTTCTAAAAGTTTGAGATAAGACAAGTGCATCTTTACAATGTGCTTGCCATCATATTGTGACTAGAGTTACACTACAAGAAAAGCATTGATGTAAACATCAAAGCGGGCCAGAACAGCCATGCTGGTTTTGTTAAAATCTAATGTGAAACAAAAATGCTTAGAATATGAGTGATCATGATACTTATATACTGCACTAACCCTTTCAATGAAGATATATAAACGCAGACAAATGAATTATTTTTACATGAAAATATACACTGATTGGCATTATATTAATAAAATCATGCAATCATTCAAAGGTCTAGTTCAGCATATTGCTCTTGGAATTACTACAGACATAAGTATGATTTCAGACACCCTATCAAACAATGAAATAATAATACTTAAAACAACTAAATAATGAGTTTGGCCAAAGCTTTTCAATACTGAGAATTTAAGAAATGAATCAACTACCGAAATAGTTTAAATTGTAGTTTGTTAGATAATTAACACGTTTTGCGTTGATTATTGACGGATCAGTCATTATTAAATCTTAGAAAAGAAAAGTATCATTTTCATTGTAAAATCTTATTCATATATTAATAAACTCTGATAAGATAAGCTTAATGTAGCACACCTATTTGCAGCAAATCTGGAGTTTAACTGTATAGAGGATCTTAAATGAGTGCCCATCACAAACAGCTTCCACGAAACGAGCCTACTATAATAATATGACACGAGCTTTAGCGAGTGTCACATTCATAACGGCAAACGAGCTCCACGAAAACAACATGCAATGAACACTAATGTAAGATTCTTTATCACAAAAGCCTTAAAAGTGCAATAGAAAATGCAACCGGCTATAGCTGACGGCTGTTTCGGCCATTCCTTACAAACCGCAGGCTAACGATATATCATGCCATATATACAGTTGTTCATGTATCAAAGGCGTTATTATGACAATATTAATCATATAACGGAAGAACAGTTGTTTGAACAGTCAGTCTAAACGTAATGTGCAATATTGGCCTCTTTAATCATAACTTATGTACATGTATACGAATATTCGTATTAAATTGCAGAAATATTATTTGAGCTAAGTGCATGTTTGAAATAGTGAATTCAGCAAAGAACCTCTCTTACTACTTCACATGCATTTAACAAACTTTCTCAGTGGCTCTGAATATACATATTCATACATATCAACAGATAATGTGGAATGTTATTTGCATATCCATGAACCAATAAAATATCTTATCTGGCGTCCAAAACCTATGGTTTCCAACCGAAATCCGAGTCTCTGATATCGCACATCAAACGAAATTTGAAATTTAGAATATCTCAATATATATAAAAAAGAAATATGTGTGCTTATGATTCTTTGGATTTCAATTGGCGCAGTATTTCCATACCAGTAGTGTTAAATAATGATTGCATATGCAGCTGATTTGATAGCAAACGCCTTTTCAATAAACATAGCTAACATTTCCACTTCTTGATTATTTGTAGAGTTTATCAACAGCACAAACTTTTGCATATTTGGCCTATGCCAAAAGAATTTCTTGAGATACAGTTTTCTTAACTCTTTGTACAGTTCGCATTCCATAACAAAATGATATTCATCTTCAATAGTTTTACAATTATTACATATCCGCTCATTTCTAGGTATTGTGTTGGGTCTATGCCACCGACCCATCTCAATTTCGAGCCTGTGTGAGGATACTCTAAGTTTAGTAAGAGCAATTCTAAACTTAGTAATATTACATATAGACAGATACGGTTGGAATTCAAACTTACGGCAACTATTATAAAAACATGCTCTACTTGAATCATTCAAACTATTTTCCCAGTCTTGAATAAAAATATCATGAATTCTTTCCTTAACTATTGCTAAAAATACATTTTGATTAGCTACACCCTGGGCTAACCAGACATTATTAAAACCCATCCGGCATAGCAGATCACGAATAAGAGATACCCAATTCTTTTTATTAGGGTACTCATAAATATCACTTAATAACATATTGTACACTATTCTAATATATTTGGCATCACTCGCATTGAGTATTTTGAACCAGTATCTAATAATGTTAAAGTATCTACCACATATAAGTTTTTTCCTGCCAAGTTCGCCATAAATAAAATCATTCTGTGTCGATTTCTTAACTCCTAAAAGTTTCTTACCAAACTGGGTATGGATTCTTTCAATACAGTTACCCCTATGAAAGCCCCAAACCTCAGACCCATAATTCAAGATTGGTAATACAAGTTTGTCAAAAAGTTCAATTCTGTGCTTGACCGAAATAGAAGTAAACTTGTGTAAATATTTATTCATTTTAAAAAGTGCTTTAAGAGCCTGACCTGCAAGCGTGGTTTGCGCTTCCGAAAATGATCCACCGGGTGTAAAAGAAATCCCTAAGTAAGAAAATTTATTTACTATGTCAATAATTTTTCCATCATACTTAAAATTTAAATTACCCGGAATTTGCCCCCCTTTCCTAAAAACCATAATTTTAGTTTTGGATGTGTTAAGCACAAGTTTCCATCTATTACAATAGTCAAGCATAGCGTCAAGACTTTTCTGTAATTCCTCACTAGAATTAGCAAATATGACTATATCATCAGCATATAGTATTAGAAATAGTTTAAACATATCAACGTCTATACCTTCTACTCCATTTCTTGTAAAAGTATCCTCAATATCATTCAAGTACATAGCAAACAAAAAAGGAGAAAGACACTCTCCCTGCCTAACACCAAGGGTACACTGATATTCATCACTTAGCAAATTACGACACTTCACTCTTGACTTTACACTTTCATACATAGAGCGTATAATATTGAATATCTTTCCTCTTAAACCAATGTTAACTAATTTATACCAGAGATTTTCACGCACTACATAGTCAAAAGCTTTAGTAAAATCAATAAATGCGCAGTAGAGCTTCTCATTACGATTAATAAAGTGCGTGATTAATCCATGTAATACAAAAATATTATCAACAGTACCCATTTTAGCTCTAAAACCACACTGAGCTTCAATATATATACCGTAATTTTCTGCCCAATCACTCATATGGGTCTGCACTATTTGCCATTATAATTCAGTGGCTACAATTGACCCAACTTTAGAATGACCCAGCTAATCAATATTCATAGTGGATCAATTCATATTTGAATATTCAGAATGAGAAGGCTTAAATCATTATACATGTATGAAAATCTGCTACATTCCTCAAAGTTATTTTTTCTTCCATTCTCTAACCCTTTCTCTGTTCTAGGTTTACTCCAAATTTCAATACCTACTGAATATGCATGGCCAAAATAGTTATAATGAAATAGGGACTGCGGAACATTTTAGCCATTTTAAGAGACAGAGACAGATCTATCCAATTCCATTGGCAAACAGAGCAGACCCTGATCAGACGGCTCCTATAGGAGCCGTCTGATCTGGGTCTACTCTCTTTGCAAATGTGTGAAAATGCGTTTGTACAAGGGAAAGGGTTAATCAAAAATACAACACAGTGACCAACAGTTTGGATCCTGCTAAGGTGTTGAGTTATTCAGCATCTCATCAGGATATAACCTGTTGGCATAGGTCCACAAGGCATGCAAAGAGTTAACAGCTGCCCTGATGTATGTATACATGTATCTGCACAAGAGAACAGGTTGCATCATATGTTAATGGCAGGTGTGATGGAGAATTCAACAGTCAGACATTACGCAAACAGTGTATACCCAGATTAAATACTGATATGTCTGGGCTACAGACTGGGCTCCAGATGGGGTCTGCAAGGTTTGGTACTCATTGGCAACAGTATTAATTTTTGTCCACCATCTCGATCTGCTTTAAACACTCAATACAGAGCCTCATCAGATTTCCAATGTGGTAGCTGATATCTGGGTCTCAATGCCTCCAATGACTGACTGATAAACCCTTTCCTCCATAGGCTGTTTCTAGATCCAACCACTTTGAATAAATCTACCGAAAAGGAGCGCATTAACTTGAGAAAAGGATTTTTTTTAGAATTTTGTAGTTTAATACCATTGTGATAAATAGAGCATTTGCTCCTATTTATCACAATGGTTCCAAGAAGTGACTTATTATGTACAGAGGCGTGGACAGGCGTTACTATAATTTATGGAGGAAAGGGTTAAAGTGATTATATACTGGTACCCTCAAAATGCCCAACTAGGGCAGGAAAAATCTGACGGAGATTTCTTCAGATTGTGTTCTTGAATATACTGCATCCCATTGCAGTAGGTCTATAATTTTAACCTAATGTTGTAACTTGAAATGTGACAATGACCTTGACCTAATGACCTCAAAATCAGTAAGGACCATTTACTCATCATGACCAACCTCCTTACCAACCATGAGGACTCTAGAGTCACAATATATGTCTTACCAATCTTCAATTACAGGTCAGAAATGATGTTTCTTCTTTCAATGACTAGACCTTAAGCAAGCTTTGTCTGCATGCAAGCTATCTGTATACCAGATCTGTTCACAATGTCTTCCTTAGGTAAACATATTCAGATACTGATTTCTTATGAGTATACATGTATTCAATAACTGTGAGTGACCCAATGACCCCCAATGCTCCCCGCTCCAAATTAAATTGCACTCCAAACCTTTGTCTGCATGCAAGCTACATGTACAAATACATCTTGAAAATAAGTTTGGAAACATTATATCTTTCATCTCTAAAGTTATAGTCCCTAAACTGTTATCCATATTTGTAACAGTGACCTTGACCTCCTACAAAGATCCCCCCCCCCCTTAATGCAATCCCAGTCCCTGTCTCTACTTAAGAAATAATGACACTGTGAATATTAATTAGTTTATTTTTTTATAATGATTGCAGGAAATTTTGGCCATGGCAGTCTGATCTGGGTCTACTCTGTTTGTAAAAGCATAGAAAGGTGTATTTATGAAATTAAGGAATAAGTTATCTGTACACCATATTTGGTAACATTATGTTGTGTTTTTTTTTAAATAAAGTATGTACTTTAGTTCCATATGCCTTCCCACCATCCAGTCAGTACCAAATGGCATAGCAAATTCTACTAACCATGGCACATGCTTATAAAAACTTTTAGTTGAGTCTGAGTTCGTTCTCAAGTTTTTGATTGGTCAGATTTGAGCCTTTGGCTCAAATCTATCAAAAGCTTGAGAACTCAAATCTGACCAAGCAAAAGCTTGAGAACGAACTCAGACTCAACTAAAAAGCTTTATAAGCATGGACCCTGATTTCGTTTATCTCACAATGCACCTATGGCATGTAATTTAATAAATTTCTTGGTTTCAACATATCATTCAAGAATTCTGTAAACCATGAAGTTCTTCCTTGTCATGTGACTGTCAATAAATAAACTGTCTGTAGCTAAAATGAAAACATCTGTTAGAATCAAAGCATGAGCAAAATACCTCAATATCAAACACAAGACTACAAGAGTCACCTGGCCTGAACAAGAGACTGAACCCTAAAATTAAACACTGTATATATCCCTGTCTTAACCATTTCCCTGTTCTGTATTTATTCCAAATTTCAATACCTAATGAATATTCATGGTCAAAATAGTTATAATTAAATATGGAAAGCATGTGTAAATAGAGTAGACGGTCTGAGATCCTGATCAGACTACTCCTACAGTCTGATCTTGGTCTACTATTTGCAAATGCATGAAAAAGCCTTAATATGAGGGGAAGAGATAAATATTTATGATGTCTTTGTTTCTTACATGAATATTCATTAACCCTTTCCCTCGTATAAACGTGTTTTCACACATTAACAAACAGAGTAGACCCAGATCAGACAGCTCCTAGAGGAGCCGTCTGATCAGGGTCTGCCCTGTTTGCTAATAGAATTTGATAGATCTGTGAATTTGTTTTCTAAATGTTTACAAAATGTTCCACCTTCCACATTTCTTTATAACTATTTTGTTAATGAATATTTAGTAGATATTGAAATATGGAATAAACATCGAACAGGGAAATGGTTAAGGTAATAAAGGTATTACCTCAGATGATCCACCTGTAGTAGGATTCCAGTTGCATGCCTAATCATCATACAATCAAGATTACTGATCTGATCAATGCATGGCAAGTCAACAGAAAGGTTATAACTGATCACAACAAATCACTTGTTACACCAGAAAACAGAACCCTCCAACAGGTGGTTGTGATATTATATAGTGACCTACATGTATATGATGCCTAAAAATGGATTTTCAATTGTGGCAAAAAGGTGTGAACTTTGGAACAGAACAGTTAACACTTTGAATACAAGTGTATGTGCATTTGCAAAAGTGTAGACCCAATCGAATCGGAGGGCTAGAGAAATCCTCGGAGAAGGACATGCAAGTTGTTTGTAAAATTAAAATAATCCTCTATCAGTTTTAATTAATTCTTTCATGAATGGATACTGTAACACTTAAACACAGATCATACATATGGGAATATTCCATGTTGAATATTCAGCATTCAAAGGGTTGCTAAAAATGTCCCATCTGTAATCCTTTACAGAAGACCCCCTCTAAACCGGACATTCAATTTAAATTGGTTTGGTTTTTATCGGGTTTTACCTTGTTTTAACAGTATCATAATTTCAGTCATATATCACAACGCCCAGATAATTACAAGTGGAGAAGACCCCAGAGGTTCTTCTGTGCATGGAACAAATTGCATTGTTTCGTGCACAGAAGAAGATCCAGCTGCAGGTAGAACCACCAAACTACCGCAACCCAGTTGGCAGGTGGCTGTTTAATGCAGGTTGAAGTCATGCAGAAAGTTCCTCTAGGAGCTTTCTGCATGACTATCATCCTTCATTAAACAGCCACCTGCCTAAAGTATCTAAATTCTTTTTTACTAGAACTCTGGTTTAGAGGGGTTTTACTGTACTCAATACATACAATTTTTTACAAATAGAGGAGACCCAGATCTGAGACAGCTCATTATGTCATATAGGAGCTGTCCGATCAGGATCTGCTCTATTTGCTTATGGAATGATATATAGTAAAACCTGTCTAAACTGGGCGTCAAATTTAGTATAGATATCGGTCTTGGAGACAGGTGGCAGCTTAATGCAGAGTGAAAGTCATGCAGAAAGCTCCTACGGGAGCTTTCTGCATGACATTCATCCTGCATTAAGCAGCCACCTGCCTAAAAGTATCTTAATTCTTCTGTGCTATAATTCCGGTTTAGAGAGGTTTTACTGTAGATCTGATTCTACATATTTTGTTAAAAACAAAAATGTCTTTGTTGGTCTAAACATATTTTATTTCTGCAATCAACAACATGCATAATTATTATATGTACATAGGATTGAATGAAAGCCTGTTCATACGCCACCATCAAATCAGTTGATTTATATTTAGTACCGTAATTATTTCTTGGATGAATATTCATAAAGTAAAGGGTTGATGGTAGAATTTTTATTTTCAACTCACTCACTCTTCAACTTCAAACCCTTCCCTCCATGAATATTCATGTGAGAAAAAATGATATCATGAATATTAATTAGATTAATTTGTTATAATAGCACATGAACTCAGAAATGTTTGACCATTGCAGAAACTGTAGTATCATATGTGTATTATATCATAAGCAAACAGAGCAGACTCTGATCAGACGGCTCCTACAGAAGCCATCCGATCTGGGTCTACTCTGTTTGCAAAGGTGTAGACAGGCGTATTTATGGAGTATTGGGTTAAAGTCAACTGTGAGTTTTCCTCTCTCTTAAATTTATTGCTGAGTTAAATTGTCTCTTAAAAATGAAGTGTTGATGCCTTGCTGCCAATGCAAGTTGCTTGTATGCCCACATTTCTAACACATGATATTAAAGTCAGTGACTCTATTGATTATGCAATAAGTATTACAAGTAATTAAGCGAGTGTGTCCTTGTCTTAAACCCCATAGGCAGCTGATAGTAAAATTAAATGATCATTGATCATCGCTATAACATTCCTCATAAATCTTATGAACAGACATGCATGTTCAGTCCAATAACCTTTCTCCTCACTGGAATTTGCAAACAGCTAGGCTTAAGGATCCATGCTTATAAAACTTTTTAGTTGAGTCTGAGTTCGTTCTCAACGAAGCTTTTGATTGAACAGATTTGAGTTCTCAAGCTTTTGATTGGTCAGATTTGAGCCAAAGGCTCAAATCTGACAAATCAAAAACTTGAGAACGAACTCAGACTCAACTGAAAGTTTTATAAGCATGGACCCTGATTAGATATCAGGTAACTTTGTTGGCTTCTATTTAGGATCCAAGCTGTTTGTTACTCAGTCAATAATTTTCAAAAAGCTTTACTCCATGAATATGCGTTCCTTCGCCTTGGCAAACAGAGAAGAACCTGATCAGATGGCTCCTACAGAATCTGTTAATAATAGATCTGATTCTACAGTTTCTGTCTTGGCCAAACAATCCTGATTTCATATGCCATTATAAATAAGTGAGCTGATTAATATCCATGATGTCATAATTTCATTCATGACTATTTCTGGAGTAAAGGGTTAAATTGGATGAAGTAAAAATTGCAACAGATCTGAGTTTAATCCTTAAATACCCCATGAACATTCATGTACGATTAATAATGACATCATGAATATTAATTAGATTATTATAATAGCACATGGACACAAGACTTTTTGGCCATGGTAGAAACTGTATGTAGAACCAAATCTATACTATCCCTTTCTCTCATATAAACATTTTCAAACAGAGTGGGCCCAGATCAGATGGCTCCTAGAGGAGCCGTCTGATCAGGGTCTGCTCTGTTTGCTAACAGAATTTGATAGATCTTTGTCTTTGCTTTCTAAAATGGCTACAATGATCCACCTTCCATATTTCATTACAATAATCCACCTTCCATATTTCATTACAACTACTTTTTCCATGAATATTCAGCAGGTATTGAAATTTGTAATAAACACAGATCAGGGAAAGGGTTAACTTAAATCATAAACAAACAGAGTAGACTCTGATCAGATGGTTCCTGTAGAAGCCATCTGATCAGGGTCTACTCTGTTTGCAAACTCGAAAGGTGTAGAAAGGCATATTTATGGAGTAACGGGTGATGTACAGTAAACCTCTGTTCATTAAGCATCTGAACACTCACATCAGTATACAGTAAAAACCCTCTAATGTGACCACCACATTGTGATAAATAGAGCATTTGCTCCTATAGGAGCAAATGCTCTATTTATCACAATGGTTTCAAACTACAAATTTTAAAATTTTACTTTTCTCTAGTAAATGCTCCTTTAAAATTTGGGTAGATTCATTCAAAGAGGTTGGGTCTAAAAATAGCCTATGGAGGAAAGGGTTAAAAGGTCCCTGGTCTAATTCCAGGTCTTAAAGGCAGTTGGTGAAGCTGATCTGCATCAATTTGCAAGATGAAAGTCATGCATGCATTCAGCAACCGCCTGATCTTAAAGACATCAACCTGTCTATTTCACTAAGTCAGGTCAATGTACACAGGTTCTACTGTAGCTCTTGTCAGCATCTGCTGCACTTCTAAGGGTAATTTTTATCTTTTATTTCACTTCAAAAGAGTAATCAGTCTCAGTATGAAATATAACAGTGGTTATAATGAATCCCGATGAGAGTTACTCAGCATCTCACCTGGATCAAACCTGCTTGCGAAAAATCTGATCTAGGGTTAAACCTCGCTAATCGCTAAGTTTTATTTTAGCTTTTTTTACCCTTTACTCCATATACGCCTTTCTACGCCTTCGTGAACTGAGTAGACCCAGATCAGATGGCTCCTATAGGAGCCATCTGATCAGGGTCTGCTCTGTTTGCTTACGAAATAAGAATAAATACAGATCTAATTCTACAGTTTCTGACTCTAAAATGTTTCCAATGATAAAAAAAATTTGCTTATCCATAGTGCTATTATAAAAATTCAGGAAATAAATATTCCCGAAAGATTATTTTTTACATGAATATTTATGGAATGAAGGATATTAAATGATCTGCAGGGACCATTCACCTTTGAAAGTTCAGTATTCAAACGGCTTAGAGTGCAAAACCAGCACAACTGCACTTTACAATTAAACCTGTCCTATATATATACATATGTGGCAATTCATTTGTTGCACAATAGGAGTCTAAACAGCACTGGTGGCTGCTTAATGCAGAGCAAAAGTAATGCCAAAAAGCTCCTATAGGAGAATTTTGCAATTATACCTTTGACCTGCATTAAGGTTCCACCTGCCTTACAGACCAATAATTAGATTAATTATTGATGTCTGCTTAAGACAGGTTCCACTGTATCTGGGGAAATGTACAATTTCAAAGACATCAGGTGATTTCATATTTCAGCGATAAAAATATTTCTGGTTTGTGTACGTAATCAATAGCAGTACATGTCAAATGATGGTACAGTGCTCCCTCCCTACAACGGCCCTCTCAATAACGATTCCCTCCTTACAACAACGCATGTCACTGTTTCCGAAACAACAAGGCTCCAGAAACAAACTTTTTCCATCGTAGTTTCTTTATGCCTCCATCAAACCCTATGTTGTGACCACTCTTTAGAATCGTCACTTTGTGACGATTCTAAAGAATGGTCACAACATAGGGTTTGATTGAGGCATAACGAAATACACCTTATCTGGGGATCTGCAAACAAGCTAATTATGTTTGATTTTCCCTCCCTATAACAACTCCCTCTGAACAACACATACAATCTTCGTATCCCAAAGGGTGTCGTTGTAGAGAGGGAGCACTGTACTTTAAAATTGGTACATCTCTCAAAATTAAAACTTAACCATTTACTAAAATAACAGAAAAACTTCTAGACACCTAAATATGCAAACAGAGTAGACCAAGATCAAAAGGCTCCTGTAGGATCATTTTATCAGGGTTTGTTCTGTTTATTTTGAAGGCACAAATTCTCCATCCTAAATGCCACGGCGTATTAAATTTCTGTATTTTATATTTTTGATACAAGCATTAACACTTTCCCTCATATAAAGGTGTTTTCACACATTTGCAAACAGAGTAGACCCAGATCAGACGGCTCCTAGAGGAGCCGTCTGATCAGGGTCTACTCTATTTGCTAATAGAATTTCAAAGCATTAAATTAATTAAAATTCATAATGGGCGGAGACTAAGTAATGCATGAATATTCATCATATAAAGGGTTAAGTATCAAACTCGATCTACTTGCCTTTATACCGTACTCTGAATCTTCCTCACAATCAAAGCACCAAATAATCCTCCGTAGAGAATTACTGACATTAGTATCATAAACAGAAAACAGTCCAAGACTACATACATCACCACAATATATCATAGAAATGTTTTCGATATTAGCATTTAATTCACAATGACAAGATTGTCCGACAAATCTAACACTACAATAGCTTCTATTCCACTGTTGGGATCATATTGGTGACACTAGCGATACAGACTCCAGCCTGACCATCCAATCAATAGTCCTGATATAAAGCTCGCTTCTACACGTATGGCACACGCAGTCTCTTCAAAGGCAGAGCACACTATACTGAATCTTCCCTTGCTTCAGCAATTGTCGTCTGCAAAACTTATAATTGTCTGCTTAATTTGCCTTCCATTCTGAACAAAACAGTGCACTGACTGTCAAGAAATCTGATGAGACACAAATTTATTTGGCATCACATCTACATGTATATCTAAACTGTTTGAAAAAGACATTCAAATGATTGAGGTTTACTCATGTAATATGATAACGATTGTATGAAATTAATTAGCTGATTTTATTATAAGTGACTGCAACATGAACATGGGAATTTTTGTACATTTGCAGAAACTGTCGAATCATATCTGTATTATTTCTTTCAGGCACCATCTGATCTGGGTCTTCTAATTGTGTGCAAAGGCATCCAAATGTGTCTCTATCAGGTAAAGGGTTTAACACTTTCAATGCTGAAGTTTCAGAATGGAATAGCTCATTAGTGTTTAACTACAGAGTCCACTCAGTATGAAAGGGTTCAACTGGATTGAGGATTTTGGGTGACAAACAGTGCAGACCCTGATCAGAGGGCTCCTTTAGGAGCCCTCTGATCTGGGTCTACACTGTTTGCAATTGCCAATGTATGCATGTCTACATTCGAAGGGTTAATGATACAGGTTGTAAACTCAGTCTGATAAGACTGATGAGCAGTCACGGGTATGGAATCCAACAAGCATGCTCCACCTTTAGCTTGCTCAGCAAATTTTCGCCGACTACAAAGACCATACAAAACAGCTCTAAAACTGTCTTTTCTCATTGATTTGTTTTAAAAAAAAATAACATTCAGAGTGTAAAACAGTTTGAATCCTAATATATGAGGCGCTAAGTGACGACGGCATCTCAAATGTATATCCAAACTGCCTGCAAAGCTGATTATGGATTACCGCACAAGTGTACCAAAGTTTGACTTTTCACCCTGATGACTATTCAAACAAAAATAATAACATTATGAATATCTATTAGAGTTATTTTTGGTAATGGGGTATGAACACTGGAAATTTTTGTTTTGGTCAAGGCAGATACTGTAGAATCAAATCTATGTTATCCTATAAGCAAACAAAGCAGACCTTGATCAGATGGCTCCCAATGGAGCCATCTGATCTTGGTCTACTCTGTTTGCAAAATTCATAGCACTACAAGTTTGTATAATCTGCAATTGTTTTTGTATGCTTCAGCTTTCAAGCTAGTCTATTCCTCTAAGTCTTGGGCTGGTACATGGGATTTTAACTGGCACCCAGTCACATGGTCCTGACACCAGACCAATCAGTCCTAGCATTATGCTCATATGTTATTAACCCATTACCTGACATACACTATTTTCTTTGAATAAATCTACTGAAAGGGAGCATTTACTAGAAAAAAGAAATGTTTAGATATGTGTAGTTTTGAAACCATTGTGATAAATAAAGCATTTGCTCCTATGGAGCAAGTGCTCTATTTATCACAATGGTTTTAAAAAGTGACTTCAATAGATATGTCGAAAGGCGTCAATATGAGGGAATGAGTTAAAAGGAAGGAAACGGAAAATAAAGGGGACTGACCTGACCTGGTATGACCAGGTTGGGTATCTGAAACTCACTAAAATATATTGGCTCTTGTTCCAAGACCAAATGGAAAGAATAGGTTCCCTCTAAGGCTGCACCAAAAACAGCTCAGTAAAATGCTGAGGTTTTCAAAATGATCTCACAGGCATTTTGCTTTCAAAGGAGGCTAAGAGCCAAACTTGCAATAATGTAAATGTAATGAATCTTTCTATTGTGAGAGAAGGTGCTGTATTTCCCAACTGCTTTGATTAACCCTTTTCTTCATGAATATTTGGGCAAGAAATAATGTCATCAAAAATATTAATTGACTGATTTTTTATAATGGCACAATGAACAAAATATTTTTATAGTTACAGAAACTGTAGAATCAGATCCAAATTGTATCAAAAGCAAACAGAGCAGAACCTGATCAGACGGCTCCTCGAGCCATCTGACCTGGATCTAGTATCTACAAAGGCATAAAAATGCATATTTATGAAGTAAAGGGTTAAGATTAAAAAAAAGCTCAAACGCTATGTTTTGCAGAATCATATGTTTATTTGAGGAGCCCTCTGATCTGGGTCTGTTTGCAAATACCTGATTTAACTCATGTCCAGCATTTAAAGAGTTAACCCTTTCCCTGCTCAATACTCATAATAACTCATGAATATTTGTTAGCTGAATTTTTATAATGTAAACTTTTCAAGGGGAGTTATTGTAGAATCAGACCTGTATCACATTAAACTAAAGGCAAATATAGCAGACCCTGAATAGACGGCTTGTGTAGGAGCCATGCAATCTGAGTCTACTCTGTTTGCAAATGTGTTAAAAGGGGTTGATATGAAGGAAAGGGGGTTAATGGAAGACATTGAGAGACAGCAGTCAGGTGAAAACAATAGAGGAAATTTACAATTTGTGTCTAGCCAATTACAATGTGCTCCCTCTGGCTGGTTCAGAATAATTAACCTAATCTTTTAGCATCTTTTGTCTGCTATACACTGCACCACTGTTTTAAAAGTACCGGGTAATTGCAATTTTTCTTTTATTTCTATTTTTTCTCTACTTTCATTATACTAGGTAATTTATCAGTGAGAAATCATATGACATAAGGTTCAGCCTCAGCCAATTTTTAAACTAGAGTATAAATGTTTATCAAATGTGGAACAGCAAGATTTAGATCAATGTTTTGCATAAAACACTCAGTGGGGTGCAATGCAATGTTTTTTGTGCATGGCACATACTGCCACTGATCAAGGTTTCAATCTTTATCCCGCTTCAAAAATTGTATTCCAAAAAACTGATTTGCTGTTTTTTCTGATATTTTGCGATTAGCTAATAATATTAGTCCATTTTTAAAGTATTATCTGTTAGGCAAACAGTTAAGGTTACTGACAAGGCATCTTATCTAGATCCAAGATATCATGCAAGGATTGAAAACAACTCTCTTATTTCTCAGGTTAAACTGGCATCTTGCTGCTACTCATTAGAATCACCTCAGGGTCCATGCTTATAAAGCTTTTTAATTGAGTCTGAGTTTGTTCTCAAGCTTTTGATTGGTCAGGTTTGAGTTCTCAAGCTTTTGATTGGTCAGATTTAAGCCAAAGGCTCAAATCTGACCAATCAAAAACTTGAGAACGAACTCAGACTCAACTGAAAGTTTTATAAGCATGGGCCCAGATTGGTAACTGACTAACAAGTAGCAGCAAAATAGGGTTTGGATGTGAAATATCAAAACTATTTTACTTAGATTTCCTGAATAGAATCAGGCTGCCATTAGCTGGATAAATATAAACACTTACTGGTAACCCAT
The DNA here is from genome assembly GCA_963576725.1 of Azorinus chamasolen. Lineage (NCBI taxonomy): Eukaryota > Metazoa > Mollusca > Bivalvia > Cardiida > Solecurtidae > Azorinus > Azorinus chamasolen. The sequence goes on along the minus strand of OY755236.1, from coordinate 43,190,092 downwards.
ACTGGTTTGAAACCAAGATGTTTTAACCCTTACAATGCTGAATTTTCAAATGGACTATTTCGAAATTCAAACAGGTCAAGCTTATGGTAATATTTAGGGATTCTTCTAAAGAAAAGTGTAACATGACAAACAGTGCAGACCCTGATGAGAGGGCTCCTCTAGGAGTCCTCTCATCTTGGTCTACACTGTTTGCAAAGGACAATAGTTACTTGTGTCCCGCACATTAAGCGTTAAGCTCATGTCAGGTTGTCAAACATTCTGACAAGTATTTCAGTTGAATTCCTAACTTTTTGGAGAAAGTTGAGGAAATGTGTGTCAGCTTTTTGCAAAGATTTCATTGATATGGCAAAAAGTTTTAACTCCCAATGTACACACCGCATAAAATGCATGACAACTGAATCCACATGAGACATCAAATGACTTAAACCACCTTATCAACATCCAACTTGTTTGACACCCGTACTGAAGTTTTTAACCCTTTCCTTGTTCTTAGATATTTAGTCCAAATTTCAACACCTAATGAATATTCATGGATAAACTTAAGTTACAATGAAATATTGAAAGTGGAACATTGTTGCCATTTTATAAACTAAAGAAACATCTTTCAAATTCCATTAGCAAACAAAGCAGACCTCGATCAGGGTATCAATCTATTTGGATTCAGATAAAATGCCGACTTTCTGGGCATCTGATCTGTATATATCCACAACATTTGCATAGGTATTCATTCACTGCTTGCATGCAAAGAGTTGATTTCAGCTTCTCAGATTGTTACTGCAGTCTAATTTATTGTAATGTACTTCCCTGTCTTATTAACCATTTGAATGCAGGGAAACGAGTTTAACTTACATTTGCAAACACCTAGCACCTAGGCAAGCCCTCTAATCAGGGTCTGCACTATTTGTCAATCAAAATCCTCTAGAAAAGTCATCATCTTTTCATATTGAATGGACTTTCACAGTTAAATAGTGATGGAGCATTTTACTTTGAAAATGAAGGGTTAAGCACTACTGTAGTGTATAATAATGGTTTATTGGCATATAACATGTCTGGTAACATATGCTGCCTCCCACACAGACTACCCTCTTTTGTTTTATTGATTACATTCATAACTTCATCTACTGATAATCCAGATTGCCAGAATTTTACTATATATACAAGAAAAGCATTGTTGCAAACCATCAAAGGAAATCTTATTATAAATTACTGAAGAGTGAACAATAATCAAATGCATAAAATAGAATATAATAATTTTTATGAACAAGATGTCTGTATTGCCCCCTAAAAACAATTAACACAACAAATGCTTCAGTTTCACTTTGGGCCCCTTATCCCTCAACTCCATGAAAACTAATGTAAGAAATAATGACATCATGAATATTGAATAAATTATTTTTATAATGGCTCATGAATGCAGGAAATTATGACCATGGCAGAAAGTATATATAATCTTATCTAATTTTATATGCACTATTGAATGCACTATTTTTGTCAGATAATAAGTGAGTTAATTCCTTTTCTAATAGTCCATAATCATTTAAATCACAATTATAACTTTGTAAATTGAGTTAAATAATTAATTTCATAAATATAATGAAACTCATAATTAGAGCTCTTTAAAAAAAATTTGTAAAGTTTGTCAAAAAACTTAATGAAGGTTTGATAGGTGTATAATGCTCCATTTAAGTCATTTGTCTTGGTCATTTAACTGGCTTTCCTTCATATAAACAGTCCTTTCATACCCTGACCCATTCCCGCATATTGACACCTTTTGACGCCTCTGTAAAAGTCACTTTCTGAAACCATTGTGATAAATAGAGCATTTGCTCCTTAGGAGCAAAATTAATGCTCTATTTATCACAATGGTTTAAAAACTACACAATTCTGAAAATTTTCCTTTTCTCTAGTTAATGCTCCTTTTTGGTAGATTTATTCAAAGAAGTTGGGTATGGAAAATAGCCTATGGGGTAATAGGTTAACAAACTGTAAGAAGAGCCTGATCAGGGTGACGACTACTCGGTTTCCTCTTGAACTCATAATGGATCTGACTGTTCCTACCAATACCAAAGTTGCATGTGTACATGCATGATATTATGAAAATGCAGCAGGTATATTATTCAAGATGCCATTATTTCTTACATGAATATTAAACAAGGAAAGGGTTAATTCTTTTGATGCCACGTATTGCTGACGTGTTAAAAATTATCATCTGCTGCAATTTTTTAGTTATGAATTTTCTTTCTTTTTGTTTCAAAACACATAATCATAACATTCAAACAGTTTGAATGCTGATGAGATGAACAGTCACTTGCCATCTCATCTGGATCAAAACTGTAATCATAGATCACCATTGGCAAGGAAAGAGTTATATGATGGTCATGTTTCCCTTTTGCTGATCAGACACATGTATATTTACTCCTTTCCTCCATAAATACGCCTTTCTACGCCTCTGTAAAAATCACTTTATGAAACCAATGTGATAAAACGAGCATTTGCTCCTATAGGAGCAAATGCTCTATTTAGCACAATGGTTTCAAACTACAAAATTCTAAAATTTTCCTTTTCTCTAGTTAATGCTCCTTTTTGGTAGATTTATTCAAAGGGGATGGATCTAAAAATAGCCTATGGAGGAAAGGGTTAAAGCTCTGTTAAGTGTTGTGAGCTCTCTTTCTTTCCCATCAATCCAATGTATTGCAAGAAAAAAGTAGAGCGGGTGAAAGCTTACAAGATAACAGAGAAAGATAGAAATGTGTATAGCCCCTGAACATGGACAGATAGAAGATCTACAAGCTTAAGATACATATCCTTGTTTATCTATTGTGCATTTATTGTATTAGCCACATGCATGCTTGTAAAAATTCCCTTTGTTGTATTATTTATCAATGGTCAGAATATGTTAGCTGTTGAAGGAGATTTAAAGATATACAGTATTAAACCCCTCAAAACTGGAATTTTAATGCAGAATTTAGGTCTTTTTTTGTCAGGACAATTGGATGCTTACTGCAGGGTGAAAATCATGCAGAAAGCTCCCATTGGGAGCTTTCTGCATTACTTTCAACCTGCATTTAGCTGCCACCTGTCTGAAAGACTGGCACTAATTGTAACATTCAGCTTAAAGCCATTTCACTGCATATCGAAAGGAGAATTATATCAAATTTATAAATACCTTGAATAAAGAGATTTCCCCATTTTCTTTAGCAAAAGTTAAAGTGTCCACCAAACCTCAAAGAACATTAACTACAGGAAAATACCATGTAAGATGTGATCCTCTTTGAAGTGTCTATTAATGATTGAGTAATACAGAGTTGCTAACCCAAATATATATAGGTTTCCTTTTCATGACAGGTTTTGCAATCTTTTTTATTCATCATCTGCAAAACCATTCAAAATTTCTGGTAATTTCTTCTTTTTGTTTTGAAAACTGAACACCAACATCAATATGGAAACATATAGTTTTTAACAGTATAGATCCTCATGAAACGGGGGGCAAGAAATCATCTTAAACTAAATAGAAAATCCAGATCATGCTAAACAAAACAGATTTAACAAAAAGTCTTCCAAGAGAAGATTTCCAAATAGCAGAAATATGTATTATTAGATATATGTCATGTATATTGCGAAATACTTCCAAAAAAACCCAACTCAAGATACATCAGAGGCCCAGGTAAAATGCATAAATTAACCCTTTGATTTCATGAATATTCATGTAAGAAATAATGACACCATGAATTGATTAGGTTAACCCTTCGCTTGCTGAATTTTAAAATACATTTCTTCTTCTTTACCCATGCCCTGTGGTATAATTACATATGTCTTCAATGTGTACAAGTATTTCGCTGTGCAATCACTGCTGTGGAGTGCACTGGTTGCACAATCAACTTGTAAATAGTGCAGACCCTGATGAGACAGCTCCTGCAGAAGCTGTCTCATCTGGGTCTTCACTATTTAAGGGTTACGTATAATGACGCAATTAGCAAGCGAAGGGTTAATGTTTATAATGGCACATGAACACAGAATTAAGGTATTTTGCTTTGACAAAAACTGCAGAATCAAATCTGTCTAATAATAAGCAAATAAGGCACCTACCCTGATCAGACAGCTTCTACAGGAGTCATCTGATCTGGGTCTACTCTGTTGCAAAGGTGTATAAAAATGTATTTACTGAGTAAAGGGTTAACGTCTTTAAAGAGTCATCACATAGCATAGGATTTGGTTGAGAAATGATAAATTTTGGTATTAAACATTTAATCTGCTGAACAATTAAAACTGATTTCTCCTTAATTTTCAAAGTTGTATCAAAATTTATCACTGAAGGAAATGATTTGTATGACAAACAATGCAGACCTTGATTGAAGGGCTTCCTCAGGAGCCCTTTGACCTGGGTCTGCCCAGGTTTGCAAAGGTCTACAGTATACATGGCTCCTACACATTAAATGTTAAATATGAATCTATTGTTCTTCATATATTACCAATTGGTACATTGCCTAATACCACTCCCACATCACTGATCACTGTCACTCAACAGACAACCTATATTGTTTACATTTTTTATTCAACTACATTTCAGTATCAAGATGCTAATCTTTTGTATGTGGGAAAATGAATGTAATGTCAATTGTAAACAGTCTGTACCCCCAAGTCAGGAGCCCTCTGGGTCTGCACAGTGTTTGTCATAAACTACAGATCTGGTGAGATCTGGGTCCATGCTTATAAAACTTTTTAGTTGAGTCTGAGTTCGTTCTCAAGCTTTTGATTGGTCAGATTCTCAAGCTTTTGATTGGTCTGATTCTCAAGCTTTTGATTGGTCAGATTTGAGCCAAAGGCTCATGCAAAACTAAAAGTTTTATAAGCATGGATACTGATCTGGGATCCAAACCATTTGCAATAAAAGGCCAGACAAGTTCCCTCATTATTGTTAAATCCTTATCTTGCAATGAAAGTTCATGTCTGCTGTACATAACATTCGATTCAGTCAAGCGTTTGAGAAGCTATTTCAGACCAAGCATCAATGAGCATGCAATAGCTAGGATGTGACCGACTTTGGCATCTCATCTGGATCCAGGCTGTTTACAGATTATGCTACTGTCATAATTGTAATCAGCAGAATAAGCGTTAATCCTTTCATTCATATAATCGCATTTACGAACAGAGTAGACCCAGACCATACAGCTCCTGATCAGAGTCTGCTCTGTTTGCTTATGGAAATTTATTGCTCTGATTAATATGCAGATTCCACAACAGTAAAAACATATTCATTGCTGTTCAATTGTATTGAATCTGACCATGAATATTAATGAGATGAAAACAGAGTAGATCCAGATCATGAGGCTGACCTGAGCACAGTCTGCTCTGTTTGCTTATGGAAATTTATAGATCTGATTATGCAGTTTCCAAACAGTTAAAAAAATATTCTTTGCATGTTCCTTTTTATTGCTTCTGACCCTGAATATTAATGAGATGAAAACAGCGTAGATCCAGATCATGAGGCTCCTGAGCAGAATCTGATCATGAATATTCATGAGGTGAAACAATCTTGAATAAATCAGGGAAAGAATTACAGTAAAACCTCTCTATAACGGCCACTAAATTGTGTTAATTATTTGGTATTTATTGCAGGTGGCCGCTTAAAGCAAGGTGAAAGTAAACAGAACGCTCCTATAGGAGCGTTCTATTTTACTTTCACCTTGCTTTAAGTGGCCACCTGCCTTTTACACAAAATACTTGATGTAATTAAGTGGTCGTTATAGAGAGGTTTTACTGTAAGTTGTTAATAGACAGGACCAAAAGTTCCAGGAATAATTCCATGACTAATACTGCACACATTAGGTACTCTTAGGAAATAAACAGACTCTACGGGTAGGTATCTATGCATGTTAATAATGAATTTGCCAGAACAAACGGTTTGTTTCCAGATCAGAAATCCAGAGTAATTCAGTATCTCATCAGAGTCCTGAGGCTGTTTGACAGACTGTATTTATGAAATAAATGGAAGAAACATCAACTTAAAATAGTGCAGCAGACAACAATTTTTGAAGACTGTAACAATCACTTAGAATACACAAAGAATTAGAGCTACCTGCCAAGAGAGCATTGCAAAATACCTGCCAAGAGAGCATTGCAAAATACTGGCTGGGAGCACAATATCCCATCTGATATTTCAAAATGATGTGACAAAAAAGCAGACAACAATATAACCTATCAGTTGTCAGTCCTAAACTTGCAAAATCAAGCTTTATGAATGGTATTGTATCTCTTGATGCCCTAGTTGCAATACCCAAGCTTTTACTGTATGAATACAGTGGAACCCACTCTAGGAGGCCAATCATTTAATGAACATAGGAGTGACTTAACCCTTTCCGCCATGAATATTCATGTAAGAAATAATTATGTCATGAATATTAATAATTTCTTATAATAGTACATAGACACAGGAAGTTTTGGCCATGCCAGAAACTGTATAATCATATCTATATTATATCATAAGCAAACAGAGCAAATCCTGATCCCACAGGAGCCGTCTGATCTGGGTCTACTCTGTTTGCAAAGGTGTAGAAAGGCATATTTATGGAGAAAAGGGTTAAAGAGAAGGTGGTTGCTTAATGCAGGGCAAAGGTAATACAGGAAGCTCCTATAGGACCTTTCTGCATTACTTTTCCTGCATTAAGCTATATCTAGCAGCATCCATCTGATCAGGGTCTACTCTGTTCGCAAATTAGTATACACATGAACATAAATACAATGTATATGGAATAAAGGATTTCAGTACAAACATCTCGGACCACTTCTGATCAAACTATGTCTGGTGTCCGAGTAAGCAATTTATGTCAATTACCAGCACCATAAAGTTGTCTGCCATCTGAATTTTCAGTCAAACAAGTCTACTTCTTTGTCATTTATGTGTTTTAACCCATTACTAAACCCTTTACTCAATGAATATTCATGTAAGAAATAAATGACATCATGAATATTAATTAGATTAATTGCTATAATATAGCACATGGACACAGGAATTTTTGGTCATGGCCGGAACTGTAGAACCATATCTTTATCATTTCATAAGCAAACAGAGCAGATCCAGATCAGACGGCTCCTATAGGAGCTGTCTGATCTGGGTCTTCTCTGTTTGCAAAAGCGTATAAATGCGTATTTATGGTGTAAAGGGTTAATGAGTACAGTCGAACCTGTCTTAAGCGACTATTAAAAAGAGGTCTCATTCAGGATCTGTAAGGCAGGTGGTAGCTTAATGCAGGTCAAAAGTAATGCAGACAGCTCCTACGTTTGACCGGCATTAAGTGACCACCTGCTTTTTAAGATTCCTGTGTCTATTCAATACAAGGTCGCTTAAGGCAGGTTCTATAGTATTATTAAGTTGAATTTACATAATGGCAAATGAACACAGGAATGCTCGGCCACACAGAAACTAAAATCATATATTGACCCTGGTCAATCAGCTCCTGTAGGAGCCATCTGATCTGGATCTACTGTGCTTGCAAATGTGTCAATCAAATAGTTAAAATAACAAACCTGAATAATTTCCGAACAATCCGGTAATGATTCTGCCAGACAGAAGCTAAGTGGAATCACAATCGTGAGTAAAGGTTATGACATGTCAATAGATCTAGCACAATTAGTGACTGACATTAACATCAAAAACAAATGTAAATGATTTCCGACAGATGTCAAAATTTATCTGGATATGTTCCAAAATAGAACACATAAAATAAAAATAAGTTGCATTATGTCTGACTTTTCTAAAACTGAAATTTGGTTCAGAATTCTATAATATTTCAAATTCTTAACCCGTTCTCCATAAATATGCCTTTGTACGCATTTGCAAACATGGTAGACTCAGATCAGATGACTCCTATAGGAGCAATCTGATCAGGGTCTGCTCTGTTTGCTTATGGTATACATGTAATATAAATATGATTCTACAGTTTCTGCCATGGCCAAACATTCCTGATTTGGGTTTACTATACAGTAAAACCTCTCTATAACGGCCACTAAATTGTGTTAATTAGTTGGTATTTAGGGCCGGTGGCTGTTTAAAGCAAGGTGAAGGTAAAACAGAATGCTCATAATAGGAGCGTTCTGTTTTACTTTTACCTTGCTTTAAGCAGCCACCTGCCGTTAACACAAACTACTTAATGTAATTAGTGGCCTTTATAGAGAGGTTTTACTGTATTTGCAAAGGTGTGAACAGGCATTATATGAAGGAAAGGTTTCCTTCCCTCCGGAAATATTCATGTAAGAAATAATGACATCATGCATAATAAATTAATAATTAGATTAATTTGTTATAATAGCACAGTCATGGACATATGAATTAATTTTTTTTGGGTCAAGGCATAAACTGTAGAATCATATCTATATTTTTTATATGATAAGCGGACAGAGCAGACCCTGATCAGACGGCTCCTGATCTGGGTCTACTCTCTTTGCAGTGGCATAGAAAGGCGTATTTATGGAGTAAAGGGTTAACCCTTTCCCTGTTTTCTGTTTATTCAAAATTTCAATACCGAATACTGAATATGCATGGTCAAAATAGTTATAATGAAACATGGAAGTTGGAATACTGTAGCCATTTTTGTAACTAAAGAAACAGATCTATAAAATCCTATCATCAAACAGCGCAGATCTTGATCAGACGACTCCTACAGGAGCTGTCTGATCTGGGTCTACTCTGTTTGTAGAACCCGGTCTACTCTGTCCTGTAGGAGCCATCTGATCAGGGTCAGCTCTGTTTGCAAATGCTTGAAAATATGTTTATATGAAGGAAAGAGTTCAAATTCTACTATATAGGTAAATTATCACAAATGTCCTGTTAGGGCATGAGTGAGTCCCACTACCAGGCTTTACGACCCTTTAAGACCTGTTTATCATTGCTAGTGACCTCTGGTCACCGATATTCATAAGAAGGTTGCACGACAAGTCACTGATAATCGCCGGTGGTCTACAGTAATCGCTACTATGGTAATCGTTTCCAATCGTGCGACCAATTTCATAGAGAGGTTGTTCATGTACAACAACCACCTTAGGGCCCAGTCCCACTAGGCCTTACGACCCCTTAAGACCTGTTTACTATTGTTAGCAACCTCTGGTCTCCGAATTTCATACGAAGGTCGCACGACAAGTCACTGATAATCATGGGTGGTCTTCAGTAATCGTTGGTAATCGTTTCTAGCCGTGTGACCAATTCAGAGAGGTTGAGAGGTTGATGATCATGCACAACAACCCCCTTATGATCAAACTGGTTGCGGTAACCTTAGAGGTTTTAGGTAATCTTGCGATCATCGTACGAAGGTCTCCAACAATCTTTAACTGGCCGTTGGTGATCTTCCCTACAATCGTATGACTGTCAGCATCCTTTTCTACAATTATCTATGACTATCATGCGATGTGACTGTGAAGCATTTTTTTAATTTAGTAGCAATCACAGACGAACGCCAGTTTCAGAGGTTGCCATTGGTCTTGAATTAACCATCGCAAGCGCTAGTGGGACTGTAGCCTATGTGCGTATGAGTATATAAACTGTATAATGATGCATCTACATCTATTACAATACAGTCTTACTGTTAATTTAATCAACCTAGTGACCTATAGCATAATCATGCTAAGGACCTCAATATATAATGAGAGAGAAATGCTAATATTTCAGTTTATATAGTCTTTGGCACAACAAAATCTCCCACCAAGAAATTGTCCAAAAGCCCATGGGAAAATGGCCGATAATCCTTAGCGTGATAGTTGCTTGCAGGGGTTAATTTTGTGTACATTAAATAGGGAAGGAATAAACCAGTTTCTGGAATTGACTGAAAAAAATTCTCCTTTCTTTAACCCTTTCCCTCATACAAGTGCCTTTTCATGCATTTGCAAACATAATAGTAGACTAAGGTCCGACTCGGACTCGAAAGTTTTATAACCTTGGACCCAGCTGTAGGTGATAGCTTTTGTAACTTCTGGCTTTCTCTGTATCTGAGTATTCATTTTGAGGGCTTGGTTCAAAACTATTCTGACTCCTTCACTTTGTGAAGCCCTCGATTTGTGATACTGAACAAAACACATAGCTGCCGTCAAAAGGCAACTTCATGATAACACTAGTGTACTAGCAATAGATAAATTTGCGTATTTAAATACTAAAATCCTCATTTCTTGATCAAAACCTATGTTTTTATCATTCTTTAGAATTGTCTCAAAGAGTCGATTCTAAAGAGTTGTCAATATTAGAATCTTCTCGAATAGACAATTCTAAAGACGAGATGAGATGCTATGAAAATCCGTGGAGTTCTACCACGCTCAACAGTTTTACGCTTGGCTGCAGAGGAGTGGTCCAATAGCAAATACAACACGAATATTCAATCATGGACCATAGAGATGCAGCCGCATTTCAAATTCTTTTCAATCTCTTGAATCATGCTTGAGGGACAAACTTTTTTGAAGAAGGATGTTGCTCGAAGGAGATCCGATAGCGCTTCAGTAATGATCTTGGTGATCAAGTAGCGCTCCGATGGCGATCTTGGTGATCAAGTAGCACTTTGATGGCAATTTTGACGATCAAGTAGTGATTTGATGGTGTTCTGGACTGAGCACCACAGATCTTTGTGCAGGGGAGTAGACCGAAGATGACCTGGGCAATCATAGAGATCTGATAGAGATCCACTAGAGATCAGGTCGAGCTTCTGGTGCTCTATTTGGCGATCTGTGCTGCTCTCACAGAGTGCCATAGATCCAGCCTAATGGAATGGGGGTATAACAATTATGCAAAGGCATAAAAATGTAAGACCATCAAGTAACAGGTCAGCTCTTTCAATATGACTCCCATCACTGGGAATCGTACACTGGACCTTATAAACTGCACTAAGCAGCCCTATGAGTAAGCCATACGATCCTGCCGGTTTGTCTTACAAAGTGCATTAAAGTCCTATCAACACAGCATGAATGTATTGATAGACATTGAGTTACGTAATGTTTTTCATGTGGAAAAAACAGTTGACTTGCATTAAATTTGGAAATAGTGCAGACCTAGATCAGGGTGTGCAGTAACTGTGCACCATTTGCCATTTGGAATTCTGCTCACTAAAACATTGCCATTATTACTGAATGGACTCAACAATCAATCAATGATGGATCATTCCACTTTGAATTTTAATATTCAAAAAGTTAACCCTTTACCTAATGCATTTTCAAGTAAGGAATAATGCAATAAATAAAGCAACTGAACGTTTATAATGGCCTATCAACAGGTGAATGTTTGGCCAATGGCAGAAACTGTAGAATCAGGTCTGTAATATTCCATAGGTATAAACAGAGCAGACACTGATCAGACACCTCCTACAGGAACTGTCTGATCAGGGTCTGTTCTGTTTGCAAAGGTGTGAAAAAGCATTTCTGTCAGGGAAAGGGGTAAATCTAATCTGATTTGGCTGGGGATTATATCAGCAACCACTGGAGTTGAGTCTTGTCTGATACTTCTTGATAATCATGTTGATAATCGGTTTTAATGATTTATAATAAACAAATCATGAGAAGATTTGGTCCTTTAACACTATTTTCACAATGAAATCATCTGGCAATTAATTGTATCAAGGGATGTCTGATTAATTTTTAAATGAATATTAATTTGTCTCACAACCTGAGCAATGTTGAAAAGGCAAACAGTAACTGGCACTGATCAGTGGGCTTCTAGAAGTCCACTGATGTACAGTATGCAATGTTATTTTTGTTATGTTTTAAACTATTCTCTCATAACTGCTGCCTTTTGATGCCTCTGTAAAATTCACTTTCTGAAACCACTGTGATAAATAGAGCATTTGCTCCATAAGAGCAAATGCTGTATTTATCACAATGGTTTCAAAACTACAAATTGTCCTTTTCTCTAGTAAATGCTCTTTTTTGGTAGAATTATTCAAAGAGGTTAGGTCTAAAAATGAGGGAATGGTTGAAAGGATAATAATCACCGTAACTCTTCCCATGCAATACATGTGTTGACTGGCAATGGCCAACAGCTAGGATCCAAATGAGACAATGAGTAACTCAATTTCTCATTAGAATACATGCTGTTTGACTCTCGATCAATAGTTTCTCAAAGTACTGAATTAATCTGAATTCAGTGACATTTCAGCAGATCAACGACCGAGCAAACATTATTTTTTTCAGCATGTGCAGGGTTAATCTGATACATTTACCACTTCCTCGTAACACCGAAAACTAAACCGCAATTTCCTATGTTCAAACACACGTAAAAAGCCAGATGCTGTCTATGATAAAACAGTTATCAAACAGCTGTGTGCATTTTGAAAACAAACATGTGCCTGGTTGAAAACACTAGCAGAGATAAACTCTGTCACCAAATGAGTTTCTGAAGTCTGGAAGTGCACCTGGAGCTGACAGAAAATGTCAAAGTCTTCCTTCCGAGTGGTTATAATGCTCCATGGGCAACAAAATAAAATTGGCAAAAATACCTGATATGAATTATTAAAAATTAAGGACTTTATTAACACATAACCTTGTAAATAATTTAAATATGGCTCCTTCCTTTCTGAACAAAAGCACCGCGAGACGGGGCAATATACGCCCGAAGGCTGTTCTATTTACACAATGTGTGAACCTTCAGAAGTTGCGCATATGAGGTCTATTAGGGCTAAGGCAATAGCAAGGAGAGTAAAACTGCTTATTGTAATAGTAATCTTTTATTTGTCTTTGGGCCTACTGAAAGCTGGAAAAGGAGCATTTATTTTGAAAAAAAAGTAGCAGGTAAAAGGAATAACAAAGAAACATTTTCTTTACAACAAATAATTAGAAGAGAGCCCACAGTTTGAAGAAATTATGTTGAAAAATAAAGGAGGAGTGAAATTGCTACCCGAAACTATCAAAGGGCAATAACTCCAGAATGAACAAGTTTGAAATAAGTGAATAAATATCCAAGATATGAGCATGGTAAGAACAGTGTACATAGCAATCATTTTCAGACTTTCAGACTTTTTTGAACTTTGGAAAAAAAGTTGAGAAAGTTTAAACCGAACGTGACATAAGTGCGTTTAACCTTTCACCTTCAAATATGACTGACCTTAAAGGTAATGATGTAGGTCTAGTTAGCTACAGCCAGGACACAAAATTTGCTAACGCTCTATTTGTGACCTTGACCTTGAAAGTTCACAATTGGGTTTTGTATGCAACACACCTTCAAGTGATACTGAAGCCCTATTTGTGACCTTGACCTTGAAAGTTCACAATTGGGTTTTGTACGCGACACACCTTCAAGTGATACTGAACATATGTGTGAAAGAATTTTGAAAATCGGAGAAAAAATGAGTAAGTTATAGCCAGGACACGAATTTGCTAACGGACGGACAGAATTGCTAACGCCCTATTTGTGACCTTGACCTTGAAAGTTCACCATTGGGTTTTGTACGCGACACACCTTCAAGTGATACTGAACATATGTGTGATATTGGGTTTTGTATGCAACACACCTTCAAGTGATACTGAAGCCCTATTTGTGACCTTGACCTTGAAAGTTCACAATTGGGTTTTGTACGCGACACACCTTCAAGTGATACTGAACATATGTGTGAAAGAATTTTGAAAATCGGAGAAAAAATGAGTAAGTTATAGCCAGGACACGAATTTGCTAACGGACGGACAGAATTGCTAACGCCCTATTTGTGACCTTGACCTTGAAAGTTCACCATTGGGTTTTGTACGCGACACACCTTCAAGTGATACTGAACATATGTGTGAAAGAATTTTGAAAATTGGTGAAAAGATGAGTAAGTTTTACCAAGGACACGAAAATTGCTAACGCCCTATTTGTGACCTTGACCTTGAAAGTTCACAATTGGGTTTTGTACGCGACACACCTTCAAGTGATACTGAACATTTGTGTGAAAGAATTTTGAAAATCGGAGAAAAAATGAGTAAGTTATAGCCAGGACACAAATTTGCTAACGGACGGACGGACAGAATTGCTAACGCCCTATTTGTGACCTTGACCTTGAAAGTTCACCATTGGGTTTTGTACGCGACACACCTTCAAGTGATACTGAACATACGTGTGAAAGAATTTTGAAAATTGGTGAAAAGATGAGTAAGTTTTAGCAAGGACACGAAAATTGCTAACGCCCTATTTGTGACCTTGACCTTGAAAGTTCACAATTGGGTTTTGTACGCGACACACCTTCAAGTGATACTGAACATTTGTGTGAAAGAATTTTGAAAATCGGAGAAAAAATGAGTAAGTTATAGCCAGGACACGAATTTGCTAACGGACGGACGGACGGACAGACAGACGGACGGACAGACAGATGGACAGACAGACAGACGGACAGACGGACACCCAGCCAGACGGCCAGACGATGGAGACCATAACATAATACGACCCTTCGGGCGTATAATAATTATAAAAAAAGGATCAAAATTTATCACTTAAGAAAATGATTTTTATGACTAACAGTGCAGACCCTGATCGGGGTCTTCACTATTTGCACAGGTACCTGCACTTTAACCCTTTCCTTCATATTTATATTAACACATTTTCATTTATCTGCTACTATAGGAGCTGTCTGATCTGGGTCTGTTCTGTTTGCAAATAGAATTAAAAATGACAGACTAAATTTGTTCCTTAAATAGTTTCTAAAATGGCTATAATATTTCAACTTCCATATTTTCATTATAACTACACATTTTGTTCACGAATCGTCATTTGGAATAAATACAGAATAGGGAAAGGGTAACATGGGTTGATTCTTTCCAGACTAAGTAAGTGTCTGCTGAAGGTTATTTCTTACATCATTTCTTGTAACAATCTACTGGATTTTATGTTAGGAAACAGCAAAGGGCCATAATTCTGTCAAACCAAACCAGCTCATATTCTTTTTAACCCATTCCCGCATATTGACGCCTTTTGACGCTTCTGTAAATGTCACTTTGTGAAACCATTGAGATAAATAGAGCATTTGCTCCTATATGAATAAATGCTCAATTTATCACAATGGTTTCAAACTACAAATTAAAAAAAAATCCTTTTCTCTAGTTAATGCTCCTTTCTGTAGATTTATTCAAAGTGGTTGGATCTAAAAAAAGCCTATGCGGGAATCCACACATTATAGTTGTTCATATACAGGTAGAACTGACCAATGCAACACTGAACTGCCTGTCATGTCAATGGTGCATAAGCAGGGGCATAATAGGGACTTCTAAATAAAATCAAGGTACCGGTACGAGTAACTGCAAAGTGCATAAACTAATGTTGGACTGCATTTGGAGGTTTGAGGTCGATGACAATTTAACCCTTACAAACCCTGAGTTTTAAAATCGGCCCTTCTAGATTTGACATTGGATTGTCTTTATAATGCCAATTCTGGAGGGGTAATTTTTCCATTAAATAATACAAACAGTGCAGACTCTAATCAGAGGGCTCCTATAATGGAGCTCTCTGATCTGGGTCTATACTGTTTGCAAGGGCTGTTTAAGTCCGTCCCTGCATTGCATTGTAAAGATTAAGGCAAAAGTTACTTAAAGTGTTGAAATAGTTAATTTTCTAGCCTTTTCTTACCTCTGCACAACAGAATGATGAAAATGATGCTTCATCTCAACACTCTGCCCAGACACAAAAAGTAGTGAGGGTAATTTAATTAACACATTTTAGCTTTAACAAATGTATGTAAGCATCAAGTGGTCAAAACAAATGACTGAGTACCCTAATTATTCTCAGTATTCTGACAGACAAACTTAGGCAAATAGTGCAGACCAAGATCAAACAGTTCATGAAGGAGCAATTTGATCAGGGTCTACACTGTATGCTACAATGTCAGTCTTATTTAAATATATAAAAAGTACGCCAAATTGACTTGTTCACCTTTACAAACCAGTGGAGAAGGGAATGTCATTTACAAACAGTGTAGCACCATATCAGAGGTATCCCAGAGGAGAGTCTGCATGGTTTATCAGTCAAAATCCTCTAGGAAGTTTAAATCTTTCATACTGAATGGACTCTATTATAAACTCTGATGGACTATTCCACTCGAAAAAGTCAGTGTTGAAAGGGTTAAGGTAATTAGGGAAACCAGTCTACACCAGCATGCAATCATGGTTGGTTGCAGTTTTAGATTCAGAGCAAGAGATAAATGTGCATACTCAGATACTAAAATCATCATTTCTCCTTTAACCCTTTACCTCATGTAAACGTGTTTTCACGCATTTGCAAACAGAGTAGACCCAGATCAGACGGCTCCTAGAGGAGCCGCCTGATCAGGGTCTGCTCTGTTTGCTAATAGAATTTGATAGATCTGTTTCTTTACTTTCTGAAATGGCTGCAATGTATCACCTTCTATATTTCATTATAACTATTTTGTCCATGAATATTCAGTAGGTAATGAAATTTGTAATAAACATAGAACAGGGAAAGGGTTAAACCCTATGTTGTGACCACTCTTTAGAAACGATTCT
Source organism: Azorinus chamasolen (assembly GCA_963576725.1). Classification (NCBI taxonomy): domain Eukaryota; kingdom Metazoa; phylum Mollusca; class Bivalvia; order Cardiida; family Solecurtidae; genus Azorinus; species Azorinus chamasolen. The sequence continues at coordinate 43,173,646 of OY755236.1, read as the reverse complement.
AAAAAGTGGTCTCAACATAGGGTTTGGTGGAGAAATAAAGGAGTTGTTCTTGAAAATGTTTTAATTTATGCATCTTATCTGAACCTCTGCCAGGTTTACTGTCACTTCAAAAGTTCAATTCTTTCCGAAATGTCTTGCTCATCATAGGCGAAGGAAAAACTCTGATTTTCTTCTGCACATGACACAATAGAGCATGCAATGCCTCAGGGATGAAAATCTTATTAACTTTTCTCCCTCTAACTGCTACGTGACTCATCATAGTTACAATTTTCAACATTGATCCAGATGAGATGCCAACTGCAACTCGGCATCTCAGCAGGATCCAATTTGTTTGACACTCTGTCAATAGTTTCTCAAAAGCTAATGTTTAAATAGGGGGTAGTTAAAATTGCACAAGATTCAAAGTTCAGCAGATATAATTTTTCTACAACAGTGTTACTATTATAAAGGTCTAACCCATTCCCTCATATATTGATGGCTTTTGACGACTCTGTAAAAGTCACTTTGTCAAACCATTGTGATATTTTTATAAAGCAGGAGCAAATGCTCTAATTATCACAATGGTTTCAAACTACAAAATTCTAAAATTTTCCTTCTAAGATGCTCCTTTACTCACAGAGGTTGTATCTGAAAATAGCCTATGAAGCAATGGGTTAATATGCAGTATTGACATATTGTTTACTGAGACAGACTGATGAACAGATAAGAACAAATTGAGTGTACACAAATAAATAAATGATCTGGATGAAAAAATAAGATATTGTGAAGGAGAGAGAAAGTTTGTGTGTAGAAACATCACAGGGTTGTATTATAGTCATGGTAAAAAGGGATTAGGACCTCATACTGTGCAATGGTTTTGTGGAAGATTTTTAAGGTCCAACACCTATATTACCTTGATTTAACAGCAAGTGAATTGAGCAGACAGTGCTGACTGATTTGCCATTTCCAGGCCTTACAGACAAGGGAAAAAAGCCCTGTGTGAAATATTGATGGGAACTCCAGACAATAGGTAGGGGGGTGCCTGCCAAATCATTGCGGCTCCTGGTAATTTGCGGGATCTGTTGGTAACTGTTACAGATAAAGTACAATCTGCTATCTTTGCAAAAAAATTATAGACAAAAAAACAGAAAGCACTGCCTAGATAAAAGTTTCAAACTTTTCAAGACAGATGCTAAGTATGACCTTGATAAGATATTGTATTGTCTATGTATTAACACTTTACTCCATAAATATGCCTTTTGACCCCTTTACAAACAGAGTAGACCCAGATCAGATGGTCTGTTTGTTTATGGAATTATATGGATCTCAGATCCTACAGTTAAAAAATCTGCAATAGAAAAACATTCTATGTTCATATGCCATTTTATAAAAAAAGAGAAGCTAATTAATATTCATAATGTCATTTAACTTCTTACATGAATATTCATGAAGTAAAGGGTTAGTTTGAATTGAGTGCTTTTCTCAATCAGTCATATCTTTGTAACTAATTATGAATGGGATTTCGATCAGGACTCTCAGAACTGTACAGAGCCATGGGGTGCATTATACTGAAATGATACTGTAGAACACAGTAATCCCAGTTGCACCATAAATATATTAACCCTTTACTCCATGAATATTCATGTAAGAAATAATGACCTAATGAATATTAATAATATTAATTTTTGGCCATGGCAGAAACTGTAGAATCATATCTCTGTTATATCATAATCAAACACTGAGAGCAGACCCTTATCAGATTTAACCCTTCTCTTGCTGAATTTTAAAATACATTTCTCCTTCTTTACCCATGCCCTGTTGTATAATTACATATATCTTCACTGTGTACAAGTATTTCGCTGTGCAATCACTGCTGTGGGGTGCACTGGTTGCACAATCAACTTGTAAATAGTGCAGACCCTGATGAGACAGCTCCTGCAGGAGCTGTCTCATCTGGGTCTTCACTATTTACAGGTACATATATTGACGTAAATAGCAAGCGAAGGGTTTAAGCTCCTATATAGGAGCCATCTGACCTGGGTCTACTCTGTGTTTGTAAAGGAATAGAAAGGCGCATTTATGGAGTAAAGGGTTAATTGTCACTATGGTCATTGTTTGTGACAAAACTGTGTCGTCAATTAATTTTATCATCTAAGGCTGCATTACTTCAGTGAAAAAGTAAAATACCCTTAGAAATTGTACACCAGATTTACTGAAATTTCTCTATTACTGGTACTTTTCATATGCTTACTTTTCATATAGATTGATGTATGTTTTTAGTTGTTGGAATCAAGTTTTGAGGTGGAATATTCCACGATTGCTAAACCCTTAAATTCCCTATTAAATATTCATATAAGAAGTAATGAAATCATGAATATTTATTGCTCCTTAATTAGGAGACAAATGCTCTATTGATCACAATGGTTTCAAAACTACAAAATTGTAAAAAAAAATCCTTTTCTCTAGTTAATGCTCCTTTTTGGTAGATTTAATCAAAGAGGTTGGATCTAAAATAGCCTATGAGGTAATGGGTTAACCCGGGACATGCATGTCCTGTTATTTGCACACATTTGTAAACAGTGTACTCCCAGATTAGAGGGCTTTTATAGGAGTCCTTAGACTGATCAGTGTCTGCACTGTTTGTCATGCAGAATCCTGACATGCAAGTTTTACCCTTTGAAATACTGTATGGATTCTACTAATAAACAATCGTGGACTTTGATAATCCAGTGTTGAAAGTGTTCATGTACAGTAGAACCTCTCTATAACGGCCACTAAATTGTGTTAATTAGTTGGTATTTAGGGCAGATGGCTGCTTAAAGCAAGGTGAAAGTGAAACAGAACGCTCCTATAGGAGCGTTCTGTTTTACTTCCACCTTGCTTTAAGCAGCCACCTGCCTTTCACACAAAATACTTGATGTAATTTAGTGGCCGTTATAGAGAGGTTTTACTGCATAAGCTGCACCAAATATTTTCGGGAGCAATATGATATGAGTATAATTTACAGGAATACATAATTTTCTAACAAATTGACATAAACCCTAGTACAGCCACTTGAATCACATTTGCAAACAACTTGGATCCAGGTGAGATGCCAAGTATCAAGGAGCCAAGCTGTTTGACACTTGGTCAATAGTTTCTAACAGGACTGATCAAATCAGAAGTACATAATATTATGTTATAAAAGTTCTTACAGACGTAAATTTGAGCAAACATTTTATTTTTATTTTACAGCTGGGTAATTAAGGTAAAATAATGTCTAAATATAGCAACAAGGAAATAGAGACTAAACATGCATACATGATGTTCTCTGATGGATTACATCATTTGTTATTCAGAAAATTATATTAAAATTTAATCACTGCAATTTAGTTTTATTCCATCATAAGAGGCAATGGCAGCATGCATGCAGATTCAGACTGGAAATTTTCCTTAACTCTTTGCACGCTAAGTAATTTTTCGTCTGCAACAATTGTCGTCTGCTTCAATTCTTAAAACAACTTTTCTCTTATTTCTTTGCAAAAATATGATCAAGATGACAAACAGTTTGGATCCTGATGAGACGCCGCATTATGCGGCGTCTCATCTGGATCCAAACTGTTTGCATAGGTAATCACAGTTTCGCCGCTAGCGTACAAAGAGTTAAGATAACGAATGTTTGATCTTCATTTTCTGATTGTAAAACAGAAATAGGAAGCTTTCTCAATCAGTATAAACTTTGTGAATAAATTGATTAGAGAACAGCATGGCCTTTGAATGAGCCGAGTGGAAAACTGTAACTGTAAGTCAGCATATACCTTTGAGTGATATAAAATAACAAAGGAGCAGTTTTAAATTTTTTAAATTTTAGTAACACAGTAACCTTGATCTTATTTCCAACAACTCAAAATGATATTTCTAGGGGCATAACATGTTTAAGAATAAGTTTCTTGCATTTGTATACAGGTAGTTGCTTAATGCAGACTGAAAACAATGCAGAAAGCTCCTAGGAGGCTTACTACATTGCTTTCTGTCTGCAGTAAGCAACAACTTGTATTTTGAAACAGTGATGTGTTTGTGAAAACTGATGTGACCTTTGACCTTGACCTTAATAATATTCACCCCTAAAAAATATTTGCCTTCATAAGTTGCCCATGCATGCCAAGTTTGAAGTATGTATGTTGAATGGCGACAAAATTATTCGCAATCTAAATTTGCCCCGTAATTTGAATTTTGACTTTGATGTATATCATCCCTAAAAATGTTTGCCTCCATAAATTGCCCTTGCATGCCAAGTTTGAAGTATGTATATTGAATCGCGACAAAATTATTGCTAACGTTAAAGTTGAGGACAAACCATGCAACCAACAGACAGACAGCCAGAGCAAAACCATCACAGGGGGTGGGGGCGTAAAAATCCTATATTTCTTTAGTTAATGGTTACTATATATATGATTTTAGTTGTTTTATTCAACGTAAGTATTTAATAACTCTCAGACAATACTGGATGAGTCCCCATCAAAAAACAAAAAATCGCAACTTCACATGCTGATAAATTTTCATGCGAAGCTTCATAGCTGCAGTTTTTCTGAGTTATGTGTCACACAAGTTGAAAATTGCCAACTTTCAATAAGTAAAGGGCTATAATTCCAACAACACTGGATAGGTACACATAAAAACCCAATGACTCACACCATATCCTGATAAATATCCTTTAACCAATTCCCTCATGGGCTAAAGAATTTTGTAGTTCTGAAACCATTGTGATAAACAGAGCATTTGCTGTCTTCAGCAGTCATCAAAATGAGGTTTAATCATGGGTTTGTAAGGCAGGTGGTTGCTTAATGCAGGTAAAAGTAATGAAGAAAGCTCCTGTAGGAGCTTTCTGAATTACAAAATATGCCAATGCATTAAGCAACCTTACCAGTGCTTTTAAGACTCCTATGTTCAATAAATGAATGGCCGCTTAAGACAGGTTATACTGTATATCAGTATTCATGGAGTAATTTTGGGTTAAAAACTGACAACTATAAGGTTAAGATGGTTTGAATAATTTTGGTACATTTCTATAAATTTATTTTGAAATCTGGCCAGTGGTTTCAGAGGAGATTTCTTAAATTTTCACTATAGCCAAATATTAGACAGTATACATTTAGCCCCATCCCTGGTGACCATGTTTTTGAACAATTAGTAACCACAGGATTTAAGAACATTTAGGTCACCTCAGGAACATTCCTGTAAAATCATATGGAAATCAGACATGTAGTTTCAGAATGGAAGAATTTTGAAATTTTAACTATAACAATATATTTTTGGGAACACTAAATAGCCCTGTCCCTGGCAGTCATGTTTTTTTTATATGTATCACAATGGTTTGAACAATTTTGGTTACAGAGTGTCAACACTCTTGCTAAATAATACTGAATTCCAGCCAGTGGTTCCAGAGGGTAAGAAGTTTTTATATTTAGTTTTCAATATCTGTAGCCCCTCGTGGCCATGCATTTTTTGCCAATTACAATGGTTTGAAAAGTTTGGTTAAGGATTTCTACAAACTTTCATTAAAATCTCATAATGGACCTTGGCAAAAATATTATCAAAGTTTTTTTTCATTTTCATTGCCTTCAGCGATGATAATTCTAAATGAAATACAACTCTTTGAACAATTTTAGCAGAGAAGATCCATCTCTACCAAGCTTTAATGGAGAAGTCATTGAATGAAAATGTGGTTGGAAGACAGACTGACAGATGGACAAACAAACAGACAGACAGACAGACAGACAGACAACTGATATGTAAGCGATCACAATATCTCACAATAATTAGGACTTGAGCTGTGTGATGGATGGATAGACTGACAGATGGACAAGGATAATCTAAATGTCCCACCTTTTTAAGGAGTGACTGAGGGGCATAAAATCACATCATGTATTATCGCTTTTTGCATTTGGGTTTGTTTTTGAAGGTGTTGAATAATATCAATTTATGGCCACTTTAACCAAGTTGTTCAGTGCTTATTAACATTGTATGAAGACGACTGTTACAAAGATGAAATGTTGGTCTAATTCTTGTGGATTTTGCATGAGTATTCCTTTCATCACTTTGATTAACCCATTCCCTCATAGCCTAAATTTAGATACAGCCTCTTTGAATAAATCTACCGAAAAGGAGCATTAACTAGAGGAAAGGAAAATTTAAGAATTTTGTAGTTTGAAACCATTGTGATAATTAGAGCATTTGCCCCTACAGGAGCAAATGCTCTATTTATCACAATGGTTTCACAATTGAGTAATACCTGAATCTGCAGCACAAACATTAAATTTGCTATGAGCCACATGCCACTACCTGTGAACCCTCCAGTTGCCCTAAAACAACCCCCAATTAGACTATTTGACTGCTTTGAATAAATCTACTGTAAAGGAGCATTTACTAGTAAAAAGAAAATTTTAGAATTGTGCAGTTTTGAAATCACTGCGATAAATAGAGTTTTTGCTCATAATGGAGCAAATGCTCTATTTATCACAACGGTTTCAAAAAGTGACTCTACAGAAATGTCCAAAGGCGTCAATATGAGGGATTAATCCAGTAGCCAAGTATGACAAATCAATATTAATAAAGCAGTTCAAAAACTTTCAGCATTTAGATGATAAACAAGTTAATAGTTATCTTATAGATATTACTAAAACCACTATTTACATATAAATAAGTTTATCCAATATATCAGCATGTCTGATAATCCTGGTTTGTTTTGTGTCATGCTCACAAGTTGTTCTATATCTGTCTCATCCGACCTTGATTTTTGACCTTGAAAATCAATAGGGTGCAATGTTTCATCATTGGAAAGTACATGTAGCATGTGAGGTTTGATAATTCTCTGTGAGGCAATTATTCTGTATATAACTGTTCATATGTTGTTTTCAAGATCTGCATCCTGTGACCTTGACCTTTGAGATATATTCTTGATATCAATAAGGTCACTATTAAGGTGTAATTGTCTGATGGGGAATAAATACACAAGGTTTGATGATTCTATGTGTCTGTAAATGAATGGAGATTTGTAGAACCTTGCCAATGGTCCCTTCAGCAACTTTGTTGTGACTCTGGGATATAAATGACCTTTTGGTGAAGAGCTTTTGTTGTGGAACCAAATGAAATGTAGAAAAGCCCGCCAAGCAAACTTGGTCATGTAGTGTGAACACATTTATCAATGTTTCAGCGGCTGTGCAGGGAAAAACCGATGCTGGATTTCTGATTCTATTTTCTCAACAGGGTGATTGTTACAGGATGGTGCCAACTTCAACTACTTCACAGACAAAAAAGGTGTTTCGAGGGCTTGGTGCAAAACTATTCTAACTCCTTCACTAAAGTGAAGGAGTTAGAATAGTTTTCCACCAAGCCCTCGGTTTGTACTGGTATTGCCTCCAGCACTAGGTACAATGTGGCTTGGATATCCACAGAGTACAGGCCCAAGACTCAAAGTAGCAACATTTACTAACAACTCACTAGACATATGAGCACCATTTTAAAATGTATAGAAAATTGTAGATATAGGTTATTTTGTAACAAGATAAATGTAAGAACATGGACACTTTGGTTGATGTGTAGTAGTTACCATATTTATATCATCGTCTTTGTCATGTGATAACTTCAATATCTTTACAGCTGACTTCATCAAACCTCCAACACTTGTTACTTTGTTCACACGTTCTACAGCTTGTCCTGCATTATGTCCCTTCGAAAATTTGTGAAAATGTTCAACTTGAGCAATTACTTTGGTATCTTTAGAACACAGTTTAAACATTTGTTCACTTATAATTGCATAATCATGATCTGACCAAGGATGTGTCCTTTACATTCTGACACAAGTTTACATTTTTAACAAATTTCAAAAATTCAATTCTTGACTCACACCTATTAATCAGAACCCCTTAATGAGGATAGCCAACACTAAGCTAGTGGGTCTGTTGTATCTAGGCTTTTGCAATTAATAACATATGGTGGCCCCCCCCTAATGACATCATCCTAATTTCGACCTTTTGTGAAACTTACTTATCTCATCCTATTTGGAGGTGTTGTAACTTTTAAATCTTTTAACTCCTGTAGGAGTCACGATACATTGACCAGGGTCTGGTCTCACTGCAATTGAGGTGATATTTTTCTGCCATGACCTAAAAGTCAATTGTTGATAGTGATGTCATTATAGAAATTCAGTTAACCCATTCCCTCATATTGATATTTGCAGGTGGCGGTGGTCTAGTGGTAATGTACTTGACTATCAGTCCGGAGGTCCGGGGTTCAAATCCCGGTCCCTCCCGGAAATTTCAGAGACGCTTTTCCGTGTCTCCCAACCGCACATCCTCTCCACCCAGGGGTTAAAATGGGTACCTGTGAGGGTCACTAGCCGGTACTGCGCCTGCATGATAAAGGGCCATATGTTAGCAGTGCTCAATATTGTAGGCCAATGACTCAATGACCAGGGGAGTAAATGTACAGTCGGCTGAGCGGTCATTCGGACTGAAAGTAGACTATAACTAGGTACTTTTTTTTTTACTTTATATTGATGACTTTTGACGACTCTGTAAATGTCACTTTGTGAAATCATTGTGATAAATAGAGCATTTGCTCCTATAGGAGCAAAATAATGCTCTATTTATCACAATGGTTTCAAACTACAAAATCCTAAAATTTTCAATTTCTCTAGTTAATACTCCTTTTTGGTAGATTTATTCAAAGAGGTTGTATCTAAATATAGCCTATGAGGTAATTGGTTAATTGATATTCATGATGTCAATATTTCTCACATAAATAATCCATGGTGTAAAAAGTTAATATGTTACCCACCTTTTCAATGATGCTGCATTTATCTAAGACCATGCTGCATTTAACCCTTGCACTTATAATCAAAGTTTTGTAAACAGAATAGATCCAGAGTAAGACCAGATCAGATGGCTCCTGCAGGAAACATCTGATCTGGGTCTACCCTGTTTGCAAAAGGCATAAAAATGTGTTTATATCATTATTATTTACATGAATATTCAACAGAAAAAGGGTTAACCCTTTTCCTAATATATAAACCTGTTTTCATGCATTTGCAAACAGAGTAGACCCTGATCATATGGCTCCTAGAGGAGCCGTCTGATCAGGGTCTGCTCTGTTTGCTAATAGAATTTGATAGATCTGTTTCTATACTGGCTAAAATGGCTACAATGTTCCACCCTCCATGTTCATTATAACAAAGTTGTCCATGAATATTCAGTAGGTATTGAAATTTATAATAAAGATAGAACAGGGAATGGGTTAACCAGTAAACACTTTGATCAGTGAATGTATTTTTTGTTAATAAATAATAAAATATATCATATCAGCCTTGCTAATAATAAGTTTTTAATATCAAGTTTCTCTGAAAAGTACTGAGACCTAGGAAAATTAATTCTCCTAGATTCCAAAATAGAGTAGAGAACTAATAAAATGCCATATCATTTGTTTTACAATATCAACATTGAATTAACCCTTTCCTTCATATAAATGCATTTTCACCCATTTGCAAACAGAGTAGACCCAAATCATATGGCTCCTACAGGACCCATCTGATCAGGGTCTGCTCTGCTTGTTAACCCTTTCCCTCATATAAACGTGTTTTCACGCATTTGCAAACAGAGTAGACCCAGATCAGACGGCTCCTAGAGGAGCCGTCTGATCAGGGTCTACTCTGTTTGCTATTAGAATTTGATAGATCTGTTTCTTTACTTTCTAAAATGTCTACAATGTTCTACCTTCCATATTTCATTATAACTATTTTGGCCATGAATATGCAGTAGGTACTGAAAAATGAAATAAACATAGAACAGGGAAAGGGTTAATGGAATTTGATAGATCTGTTTCTTTATCTTTTAAATGGCTTCTCCACCTTCCATATTTCTTTCATAAAACAAAATTGTCCATATTCAGTAGGTAGTGAAATTTGAAACAAGTAGATCAGACAATGGGTTAAACTCTTCATTCGACTGACATTTTATGATACTAAAAGAATATTAACCCTTCTCTTGCTGAATTTTAAAATACATTTCTCCTAATTTACCCATGCCCTGTTGTATAATTACATATATCTTCACTGTGTACAAGTATTTCGTTGTGCAATCACTGCTGTGGAGTGCACTGGTTGCACAATCAACTTGTAAATAGTGCAGACCCTGATGAGACAGCTCCTGCAGGAGCTGTCTCATCTGGGTCTTCACTATTTACAGGTAGGTATATTGACGTGAATAGCAAGCGAAGGGTTAAACTGATTTTACCTCATTCTTATTTCAGTATTTGTGTGTTTTATTAGATATATTTTATGTCGGCCAATGACTTTTCTGATATACAGAAGAAACTGTCTTGACAGCAACTATTCATTTATTGAACAAGTAGTCACAAAAGGCAGGTGGTTCAGCATAATTAATGCATGGCAAAGGTGATGCAGAAAGCTGCTATACTTTTGTCTTGCATTTAAGCAACCACCTGCTTTTAAAGACTCCTATTATGCTCAATAGATAAATGCAAGCTTATAAGGACAGGTTCTACCACTGCATTAACAAGAGTGAAATAGCCCATAAGTGTTTAACCCTTTTCCCTGTTCTATGTTTATTTTCAATACCTACTGAATATTCATGGACAAATTTGTTATAATAACGCATGGAGGGTGGAACATTGTAGCCATTTTAGCAAGTATAGAAACAGATCTATCAAATTTTACTAGCAAACAGAGCAGACCCTGATCAGACGGCTCCTCTAGGAGCCATCTGATCTGGGTCTACTCTGTTTGCAAATGCGTAAAAACATGTTTGTATGAGGGAAAGGGTTAACCCTTTCCACCATAAATACACCTTTCTACGTCTTTGCAAACAGATAAAATCCAGATCAGATGGCTTCTATAGGAGCCGTCAGTCTGCTCTGTTTGCTTATGGAATAATACTAATATTGATTCTATAGTTTCTACTTTGGTAAAAATTTCATGTGTAAATATGCCATTTTATTTTTTTTTAAAATTTAATCTAATTAAAACTATTCATGATACCATTATTTCATACATGAATATTCATGGAGTAAAGGGTCTACTCAGTAATAATGAAAAGCTTAACTCTTTCCCTGTTCTATATTTAGGCCAAATTTCAATACCTACTGAATACTCATTAACAAAATAGTTATAAAGAAATATGGACGGTGGAACATTGTAGACAGTTTAGAAAGCAGAGAAACAGATCTATCAAATTCTATTAGCAAACAGAGCAGACCCTGATCAGATGGCTCCTCTAGGAGCCGTCTGATCTGGGTCTTCTCTCTTTGCATATGCATGAAAACACGTTTATAAGAGGGCAAGGGTTAAACTTGCAGTGCAGACCCAATCTAAGGGTTGCACTATGAACCCTGAGAGTTATCTTGATCTACACTGTTAACAAATGTGCATGCATTTCCTGCATTCTAATGCTTAACTCTTTTAGCGCCAAATTTAAAAGTGTCGTCTGCAATAATGATTTCATATTAAATATAATTCTAAGCTAAATAATAAAGGTATATTAGAAAAACATTTGTTTTTAAAAATCTGTATGCTTGGGCTGAAATAATACAGAAAACAGTGAAGTCCCAGGTTAGATGCCGCCTTGAAAAGGCGGCACCTGACCTGGGACTGCGCTGTTTTCATTGGTGCCAACAGGCGACATTGGCGCCAAAAGAGAATTTTTTTTAGATAAAACTTCACAATCATATAAACAGTAAACTTGAGGCAGAGGCAATTGGTACAAGTATCTGATCATTTTTTTGTTTTAAAAATGCAATACATTACTTCCATGAAACACATTTCACTATCAACTGAACATTTGTTTTCAACAAAGGCTAAATATTTCATGTAACCTTTTTTAAAAAGTTCACCATTTATCATTTTCAAATACATACTTATACAAATACATGCTCCTACCATGATGCACAATTACATTTCATGATACCATCTATAGACATCACAATCCAAGGCTGGGCCAATAAACCACAATTTTCAATTAGACAAGCTGGTTAAATCAAAATGATAACATTTACTTGTATTCTTTGAATATGGGTAAGATGTTGTTTGCTTAACCCATTCCCTCATACTGACGCCTTTTGACGCCTCAGTAAAAGTCACTTCTTGAAACCATTGTGATAAATAGAGCATTTGCTCCACAGGAGCAAAATTAATGCTCTATTTATCATTATGGTTTAAAAACTACACAATTTTACGTTTTTCCTTTTCTGTAGTAAATGTTCCTTTTTCGGTAGATTTATTCAAAGAGGTTGGATCTAAATATAGCCTATGAGGTAATGGATTAATACAAAATAAAACAGTTTGGGTAAGGTGGCCTGGGTCCATGTTTATAAAGCTTTTTAGTTAAGTCTGAGTTCATTCTCAAGCTTTTGATTGGTTAGATTTGAGTCCTCAAGCTTTTGATTGGTCAGATTTGAGCCAAAGGCTCAAATCTGACCAATCAAAAACTTGAGAACGAACTCAGACTCAACTAAAAGTTTTATAAGCATGGATCCAGGTGAAATATGGAGATACTCAGCATCCCATCTGGATCTAATCTGTTTATAAATATCATCGCAAATTCACTTCTATTATGTAAAGGCTTAACCCTTTCCCTGTTCTATATTTAGTCCAAATTCCAATACCTATTGATTAATATTCAGTGAATTGTAGCCATTTTAGAAACTAAAGAAACAGATCTATCAAATTCTGTTAGCAAACAGAGTAGACCCTGATCAGACCGCTCCATTAGGAGCGGTCTGATCTGGTTCTTCTCTGTTTGCAAAAGCGTGAAAAGGCATTTATATGAAGGAAAGGATCAATATTTACAATAAATACACCCTCATTTTTCACAAGATTTATGCCTAAACAGACCAGTGGCACCAATGTTTTCTACAGTTTTTACATTGGTTCTAAAATTGCTTTCCAGAACAAATGTGTCAAAATGATGAAATTTTTATAGTAACTACACAAAACTTCTATTTGCACTACAGCAACATGTTTGAATTTTTGAAGTAAATACTAAATCAATTTTTATTATGTAATAAATCATAACATTTACAACTTATGTGCAGCAAACCTGAATAGGTTGGTAAAATTACATTGATAATCAAATTTACAGCCAGCACTATAAAACAGTAGGTGTCTGTTTTAAACTTTGCTGAATGATGAGCTTGACGCCACATATTTTACCTGGTATTATGATGTCAATTATTTATAATTCTGTAGTCTTCCAATAAATTCATAATACTTTAACCCTTACCGTGCGGGACCCGAGTCACTAATGTCCTTTGCAAACAGTGTAGACCCAGATGAGAGGGCTCCTTAAGGGGAGCCCTCTCATCAGGGTCTGCACTGTTTGTCATGTTTCACTTTTCTTTAAAATAAATCCCTAAACAATCACCATAAGCTTGCCCTGTTTGAATTTTGGAATAGTCCATTTGAAAACTCAGCGTTGTAAGGGTTAAGGTGTATCTACCAATATAATTAATGTAGAAACAATCCTGGAAATTTTAAAGAATGAACTTTAAACTAAAAAATTGTGTCAACAGGGCACGGATACCCCTCTGGTGATATTGTCACTAAATCCAATAATTTTCACTAAAATGTTATTAGTGTTCAAGACAATTTCAAAGTCCCAAAACTATTGCTAAAATAGTCATAGCAAGAATTCCCTTCTTACCCATTCCCTCATAGGCTTAATTTTAAGATCCTTCCCCTTTGAATGAATCTACTGAAAAGGAGCATGATTTACTAACAAAAAGGAACATTTCAGAATTGCGTAGTTTTTGTAATTTCTTTGTGTAAGCAAAAGAATACAAAGTTATAGGTGTATTCTCGCATACGGGCCTCTCATTGCTACTCTTGCCGACCTGACAACCACCATTCCGCATGGCAGTCTAGTACATTTAGTTATTGATGTGGCTTCGATAGATTCAACAGGCATTATTAACATGACATCCGGCAACAATCAAGGTATACTATTTCTGACATGAAAAGGCTTCGTAGCGTTAGCTAATTTGGTTTAGTATGTGTAAGAAAATCCACAAAATATAGCCATGTGTAAGGCATGCACACGAATATACAAATATTAGGCTCAATGCGAAATTATGTGACCATAATAGGAATCAAATTATTCTGCCAGAGGATACTCAATGGATAAAGAAGTGCATGTCGGATGACCTTATTCAAGCGATTAGGTAATCACACCTATAACCCCGAAAGCTGCGGACTCCGACCAGGTCAGTTTGATAAGCATAGCAGGAAACGGCCGAAATGTCAGCTGCAACTGAAACACTCGCTAGAAAGAGTGTTAGATCTAACCTTTTCCCTTCTAGACCCGCTGTTTTATGCCAAATATCAGAAATTTGATTTTCAAAACATTGTTCCCATGCAAAGAATACTGCAGCATTTGCAGCGCTTTGATTGAAACCATTGTATTTGTATCAGGGAAAGGGTTAAACATGAGTACTAAATATAGAATTGAGCTGGATTCTAATTAAAATGAGTACCAACAAGATCAGGTTTGAGCCAGAAATATTAGGAAAATTAATTTGATAGGATGTTTGCATCTTTTCCACAGCTTCCTATAGGAGCCATGTGATCTGGGTCTACTCTGTTTGCAAACATATAAAAAGGATGTTTGTATGAGGGAAAGGGTTAATGTGCAATTGCATTAAAATACACATCTGGGTAGGCAGGATATTCTACTGAAATTATGATATGAATAATAGGATCACGTACCTTCATCCAGACATATCAAATATTCAGGACAGTAAACTGAGAAACCAAAATGCAAGCTTTAAAATCAGTGTCAATGTAAAAATGTTGAATTTCAAACAATGAACACATCGATAGTCTAAATTATTGTATTTACACACACATGCCCTCTATATATTTCAGCTGTCTCCATGAAACAGAAAATGATAACAGCAGTGTGAAGACAAACAAAAGATGGTGAGGAAACGATCAATTTTCTTGTCAGGATTTGCAGGTCGAGGACTGTGAGGCTAAATCCTAGCCTATTAACCCTTATCTTCATGAATATTCATGAAGATATAGTAACACCATGAATATTAATTAGATTATCTGTTATAATATTTCATGGGCATAGGATGTTTTGGCCATAGCAGAAAGTGTAGAATAATATCTATATTATATCATAAGCAAATAGAGCAGACCCAGATCAGTCAGCTTCTACGTAATGGTCAACAGATGTTTGAAGTTAGATTGAGATAGCTGAACTGAAAATCATGACAAAATGTTGAATATCTTTTACATTTTTATACCCATGACAACACCAACAATGACGATGACACCAAGCCTTGACATATTTTTTTTTATACACAGCTAGTTAAAAATGTATTTGAAATGAATCTTAATGACAGACTGAGTCTCTGCAGGTGAAAAAAAACACATTCTTTTACAGTCATTTAACCCTTTCCTTCATATAAACACCTGTTCACGCATTTGCAAACAGAGTAGACCCAGATCAGATGGATCCTACACAATAAAAATTCAGCTAATAAATATTCATGCTGTCATTATTTCTTACATGAATATTGAACAGGGAAAAGGGTTAAATCTGAGCAAAACAGAAATTTTATGTAGATATGATAATAGTGATTGCTCTACATGAACTACGTGGCATTTGCAAACAGTTTGGATCCTGATGAGATACTGCCAGTAACTTGACAAATCATCAGGAATCCTAGCTGTTTGACACTCAGTCAAAAATAGTTATCTCAAAAACGGGATAAACCGGAAGTAATCAAACTTGCACAAGATCCAAATTTTGAGCATTTTTTTTTTTTACAGCAGGGTAAGGGTTAAATCGGTCATCATCCATTCTGCTACAGAAATATGAATGTTATACAATTTTCAACTCAGCAACAGATAAAAAGTCATTTAACACTTTCCTTTATAATTATTAACGCATTTTCACACATTTGCAAACACAGTAGATCCAGATCAGATGACTCCTATAGGAGCCATCTGATCAGGGTCTGCTCTGTTTGCTAATGGAATTGATTATGCTTAGGTCTGTTTCTATACTTTTTAAAATGGCTACAATGTTCCACCTTACATATTTCGAAATGGCTATTTTGTCCATGAATTATTCAGTAGGTATTGAAATTTGTAAGAAACAATGAACAGGGAAAGGGTTAAAACAAGAGCACAAATTATCACTGATCTGAATCCAGACTTATTGAAATCAATGGTGTTCTAGAGTACCAGGGTAAGCTATCAGATAACCAAGACCTAATTAGCTATTTGCATGCTATAGCGGCCAATTTCTGTTGACAGCTGCGATAGTGTAGATCCAGATTAGAGGTTGTGTAACTAATAGCGTATTATCAAGATCCAAAATATGTGTCGCTCTGTTTTTCTGAGGTTAAGTTGAAAAAATTAAGTTTTGACAACAGTAGCTGAAGAATATATTTGTACATGACAATAAGCATGCAAACAGTTAGAACACGACTCCCGTCTGTCAATTTCAAGATGGAGCATGTGGTTGTTCCACATGCAGATTCGGATCACGGATAAGATTTACAGTACATTTGAACATGTGCCAAGTAGGCTATTAGACATAATAACCCTTTAAACACTGAGTTACTTTCATCAGCAAAAATTCTCATGGGCTTCAATTTTCAAATTTATATTTATTTTCTTAAAAAATCAATCCATCTTTTCTGAATCGAAACCACTCCAGGGCCCAATAGGAGTCCCTCTGATCTAGGTCTACACTCTTTGCATATGCCAGTTCACTCACAGTCAATTCCATTATTCAATGGGTTAAACCGTTTTTTTATGTCAAATTTTGTAGGGCATGAGTGACTCAGAAATTTAACTCCCACAAGTCATGTACTTAATCAGTTTGAAGTTTCATCAAAACATGTCTGGTACCAATGTCATCTCAATTATAAATTCTTTCAATGCAAAAATAACCCTTTACTCCATAAATAGGCTTTTCTACACTCTTGCAAACAATGCAGACCAAGTTAAAATGACTCCTGTAAACTGTCTGATCAGGGTCTGCTCTGTTTGCTTATGAGGTAATATACAGTAAAACCTCTCTATAATGGCCACGATTTTAAATTGAGTTAATTAGTTGGTATTTAGGGCAGGTGGCTGCTTAAAGCAAGATGAAAGTAAAAAGAAAGCTCCTATAGGAGTGTTCTGTTTTACTTTCACCTTGCTTTAAGCAACCACCTGCCTTTAACACAAAATATTTGATGCAATTTAGTGGCCGTTATAGAGAGGTTTTACTGTAGATCATATTAGAGTCTATAGTTTCTGCCATTAGGTCAACAATTCCTATGCAAATGTAATTTTATAACAATTAATCTAACTAACCCTTTATTCCATGAATATTCATGTAAAAATAATGAAATCATGAAAATTAATTAGATCAAATATTATAATAGCGCATGGACTCAGGATTTTTTACCATCAAGCAGAAACTATAGAATTATATCTATATTGTATTATAAGCAAATACATGTAGACCAGACCGGAGGCTGATCAGACGGCTCCTACAGCAGCCATCTGATTTGTGTCTACTTTGTTTGCAAAGTCGTAAGATAGAAAGGCATATTTGTGGAGTAAAGGGTTAATATTCATGATGTATTATTTCTGACATGAATATTCATGGTGTAAAGGGATAAGCCACAGAATTTGAAGCTTATAATGAATACCGTAGTCAAGAGTTGAATCTTTTCAACATTCATTAACTGCTGTCTGCAGATAATGCTTTCTATTTTCAAAGAACCTTGATTTTCTTTACAAAAACAGTTATAGGAGACGTCTGGTCTGGGTCTACTCTGTTTTTAAAGGTGTAAAAAGGTGTATGTATGGAGTATAGGGTTAACTGATAGAGAGGGGAGATTCAGGGTGTCTGAATACTTCGGGTAATTAAGGTCATTTAATCTGATTTATATGCAAAAGTTAATCCTATTCAAATGAATGCATTGAATTGATAGCAATTACAACGGATTGCATATGTTGCCTGCTTAAACCGTTGTCTGCATTTTGCAAAGTATTAATATGAAATTCTGAAACTTAGAAATCCTGCTTTTACAAACAGAGTAGACCCTGATCAGACAGCTCATACAAACTCTGTTTACTTATATAATACATGGTCCAATCTGGTGTTCCAAATTAGTGTGCAAGTAAAAAATGATAGTGAAGCTTATTTAACACTGAAAGGGTTAAAAATGATACTTTTCATAGATGAAGATAGAATATTAACACTTTACTTCATACTAAGGGTAATGCCTTTGCTAACAGAGTAGACCAAGATCAGGAACCAAACAATATAATATAAAGATTAGATTCAATCATTCTGCAGCTTCTGCTGTAGCTAAATTTCCTGTATTCATGCACAATTATGGAAATCAATCTAAATCAAATATTTATGATGTCATTATATTTCTTGCATGGATATTCATTAACACTTTCCTCCATAAATACACATTTCTACGCCTCTGTAATAGTCACTTCTTGAAACCATTCTGATAAATAGAGCATTTGCTCCTATAGGAGCAAATGCTCTATTTATCACACTTAGGTTTCAATACTACATCATTCTAACATTTTCCTTTTCTCTAGTAAATGCTCCTTTTTGGTAGATTCATTCAAAGTCGTTCCCGTGTCTAAAAATAACCTATGGAGGAAAGGGTTAAGTAAAGGGTTAGAACCTATTGCACAATCTGAATCTTGAGCTCTGAGTATGCATGCTAAGTAATTTTTATCTGCAACAATTGTCTTCTGCTTCAATTATTAAAATAAATTTTCTCTTAATTCATTGCAAAAATTAATATGGTCAAAGTGTCAAACAGTTTGGATCCTGATGAGATGCTGCATTATATGGCGTCTCATCTGGATCCAAATTGTTTGCTTTTAAGGTCATAGCGGTTTTGTCGCTATACTAGCGTGCAAAGAGTTTCCTTTCATGTGGTTTTACCCTTTGAATGTGAAACACACATGCACTGGCATTAATGCAAACAGTGTAGAGCCAGATCAGAGGGTTCTAGAGAGTCTGCACTGTTTGCAAAGTCCCCTAGCAAGTTTAAGCCTATGGTACTGATTGGACTCTACAAATTAGCCTTTATCACACGAATATTCATGAAAGAATTGATGACATCATGAATATCAATTAGATTAATGTTTAGAACGGTTTATTCAAACACTTATCTTTTTTGCCAACGCAGAAGCCTATATTATTCCCATAAGCAAAAAGAGCAGACCCTGATGGTGTAGAGAGATATATTTAACCCATTCCCTCATAGGCTATTTTTTTATCCAACCTACGAAAAGCAGCATTAACTAGAGAAAAGGAAAAATTTAGACTTTTTAAGTTTGAAACCATTGTGATAATAGAGCATTTGCTCCTATAGGAGCAAATGCTCTATTTATCACAATGGCCTCAACAGGTGACTTTTACCGAGGCGTAGAAAGGTGTATTTATGGAGGAAAGGGTTTAAAGGACTAAAGGATTTAAAAAGGTTAAATTATTCTGATCATGGGTTTTGAAAAATATGAGAGAACGTCTTCTTTAATCCTTTGAATAATTATGTAAGAAATAATGACATCATGATTATTAAAGTATTCTATATTTATATTATGGCATAATGGACACAGGAATATTTGACCACGGTAGAAACTGTTGCTAAGAATTAGATATATATTATTTCATAAACAAACAAAGCAGACCCAGATCAGATGGCTCCTACAGGGCCTTAACTCTGTTTTCAAAGTTGTTAAAAAGGCATTTCTATGGGATAAAGGGGTTATAATCCATAGGAGATGGCATGTTCATATGCAACCAACAATTATTTTGCTGTAAAAGGCTGTCTGCTTAAACTGTCATCTGTTGCAGTTTTTAATCTCTTCCCAATTATATTCTAGCTTACTATCGACTGCATAGCAAATAGCTTGGATCCTGATGCAATGCTAAGTTACAAGCTGTTTTGATATTCCTGTGCGCTCAGTTAGGAGATTTTTTAGGGCTGAGAATTAATCTGCACCTTGAAGCACTGTTTGAACTGCACAAGCGGCAAAGAAATGGTATACACGTAATTAATTCTTGTCTCATTGCATATCTATAATCACATTTAACACCAAGTTTTTTGACATTCAAGTTGACTGTATATTAGCAACCATTACCTTAGTTACCCTAAATATTTGGCCTGACAGAGTTTAACCTTAACCCTTTACTCCATAAATACGCCTTTTCACAAAATTGCAAACAGAGGAGACCCAGGACCACAATGTAAAATTCACCTGTTGAAATCATTGTGATAAATAGAGCATTTGCTCCTATAGGAGCAAATGCTCTATTTATCACAATGGTTTCAAAACTGCACATTTCTAAACTTTTCCTTTTCTCTAGAAAATGCTCCTTTTCGGTAGATACATTCAAAGAGGTTAGGTCTAAAAATAGCCTTTGGAGGAATGGGTTAATATTAATCCCTATTCTAATTTTTGTTTATTCCAAGTTTCCATAACTACTGAACAGTTCATGGACGAAATAGTTATTATCAAATATGTAAAGTGGAACATAATGTAGCCAATTTAGAAAGTAAAGAAAAAGATATTTCAAATTCCACTAGCAAACAGAGCAGACCCAGATCAGACAGCACCTAAAGGAGCCATCTGATCTGGGTTTACTCCGTTTCCATATGCATGAAAATGCATTTATATGAAGGAAAGAGATAATCTGCACCTTGAAGCACTGTTTGAACTGCACAAGCGGCAAAGAAATGGTATAATTAATTCATTCTTGTCTCATTGCATATCTATAATCACATTTAACACCAAGTTTTTTGACATTCAAGTTGACTGTATATTAGCAACCATTACCTTAGTTACCCTAAATATTTGGCCTGACAAGGTTTAACCCTTTCCTTCATACAAACACCTTTTCACAAAATTGCAAACAGAGGAGACCCAGGACCACAATGGAATAAGGAACATATTTTCCATTTGAAAGTTTTCTGTGTTATCCTTGTTGTCTTGCAAGTGCACATTACATGGCTTTTATTTGTTGCCTTAATTAATAATGTTTTGCCATGTTATGTTCACTTTTTACTGAAATAAATCTATCTATCTATCTATCTATCTATCTATCTATCTATCTATCTATCTATCTATCTATCTATCTATCTATCTATCTATCTATCTATCTATCTATCTATCTATCAGGGTCTGCTCTGTTTGCTAATGAGATTTGATAGAATTCTGTTTCTTTACTTTCTAAAATGGCTACAATTATGTTACACCTTCCATATTTCATTGTAACTAATTTATCCATGAATATTCAGTATGTATTGACATTTATAATAAACACAAAATAGGGAAAGGGTTATAATAAACCCTGTACTCCATGAATACTCATGTAAGAAATAATGACATCATGAATATTAATTAGATGATGTTTTATTTATAATAGCATTTGAACAGAGGAAAGTTTGGCAGTGGCAGAAACTAGAATTATATCTATATATTATATCCTTTCATAAGCAAACAGAGCAGACCTTGATCAGACAACTCCTACAAGAGGCGTTCAAAGGAGTATCAATGGAGTAACTTAGGCTTAATCCTTTCCCTGATATAAATGCCTTTTCATGCCTGGCAAACAGAGTAGACCCACATCAGACTACTCTTGCAGGAGTCATCTGATCAGGGTCTGCTCTGTGTGCTTATGAAATTATAACAGATCTTTCTCTGTAACAGTTTCTACTAATAACAATTTTCAGAATTTTCAAATGGAAAATTGCAAAGTTGTCTAAATCAGAACAATAGTATTCACAAGTTTCTTGTCAATATGTAATTCAAATATGTTGCTCACATAATACTATATAATTATATGAGTACAAGTTAACAAAATGTTTTACTGATTATTATATCAGAAACATTTTTAGCTTGTCTGTTTCGAAGAAAAGTCAAGCTATTGTGATCACTGGGTCATAGGCATTGTCGTTGGGATTGTCGTCGGCAGCGACGTGCAAAAACTTTAATGTAGCTCAATGTTATTCAAAAAGTATAAGAGGTATCAACATGAAACTTAATAGGTTAGTTAGATCTTATTGAGGGGAAGGCCCCAAACATAAGAACCATAACTCTTGATTTAAAAATTATTGAGATATGGCCCTTTATATTTTTCAAAAGTGTTTAATTTAGCTGGACAAGCACCAAATCAGACGAGCATTGGCGCCGTACGTGGCTCTTAATATCTACAATTTGATAACCCTTTACTCCTTGAATATATATGTACAAAATAATGAATGTATGAATATTAATTAACCTAAATTCCCTGTTGAATATTTGTGTCAGAAATAATATAATGACATCATGCATATAATATATTAGCTGACTTTTTATAATGGCATAATGATCATAGAATCTTTTGGCATCAGTAAATTCTGTAAAGTCAGATCTATTATAATTTCATTAAGAAAACAGAGCTCAGGAGCCATCTGATCTGAGTTAACCCTATTTGCAAAGGCTTGAAAAAGCATTTGAATATATAGCAAATGATATAAACAGATTCAATAGATTCTACAGTTTCTGCCATGGCCAAAAAATCCTGTTTTCATGAAATGTCATTATAAACACGCTGTAAGACACTATATTAGGGAGTGTTTCAAGATTAAAGTCTATTTTTTCAAAGATGTCTATAAATAGATCCTCATTCAAGTACATTGCATTGATCTTTAATAGTGGCTAGTGACTCCTCAACATAAATCAAAGTGTATTTTACAATCTGACATGAGCCGATATTCTGTTTGATTGGCAATAAAAGCTTAGAGTGATAACATTTTCTGCTACTAATTTATTTGGATCCTGATCAGATGCTATGTAATACATGTTTCCAGATCCTTTACAGTACTGAATAGTTAGTTGAGTTTTAATTTTGTGAACGATATTTTTGTCAACAGAACAACAGATAGCAATTTACAGCATTATACTTCATCCTTTGAATTTGGGACACAACTATATACTGACATTTACCAACAGTGTAGACCAAGATCAGCTCCTAGAGGAGCTCTCTCGGATTAGGGCCTGCACCATTTGTCATTCCAATTCCTCTCGCAAAGTAATACCCTTTGATATTGATTGGACTCTTCAGTTAAACAATTATAGGCCAGTCTACTTTGAAAACTCAGCATTCAAAGGATTAAAGCACTACATCTGTTTATCATGACAATATTGAGTTTGTATTTATAGATCAATGTTTCCTTTTATAGCAACAGATTTATACAATTATACTTCATAGCTATACTTGGAATTGGATTTTGTCATGCAATTACAATCAAATTTACACTGTTTACTTGGATGTATGATTAATCTGGCCCACATTCGTAGTACTATCGGTGGTATGTTTTTACATACAGTGTTTACGTACTTGTTTTAACTCATTTCCTCATTATTGACGCCTTTTGACGTCTCTGTATGTAAACGTCACGTTTTGAAACCATTGTGATAAATAGAGCATTTGCTCCTTAGGAGCAAAATATGCTCTATTTATCACAATGGTTTCAAAAAGTGACTTTTACAGAGGCATAGAAAGGCGTATAATAATGGAGGAAAGGGTTAAGAAACTTTACTACATGCCTCGGACCAAGTCAGCTGAATTTTCAAATGGACTATTCCAAAATTAAATTATATTCAGGGATATTTTTTAAGAAAAGTGAAGCATGACAAACAGTGCAGACCCTGATGAGAGCCAGGTGCCTCTAGGAGCCTTCGATATGTATGCCTTTTAATACCTTTGCAAACAGAGTAGACACAGATCATATGGCTCCTGTAGAAGCAGTCTGATCAGGGTGTACTCTGTTTGCTTATAAAATAATGTAGATCTGGGTCCATGCTTATAAAACTTTTAGTTGAGTCTGAGTTCGTTCTCAAGTTTTTGATTGGTCAGATTTGAGCCTTTGGCTCAAATCTGACCAATCAAAAGCTTGAGAACTCAAATCTGACCAAGCTTGAGAACGAAATCAGACTCAACTAAAAAGCTTTATAAGCATGGACCCTGATTTTACAGTAAGTATCTGCCATGGCCAAAAATCCTGTGTTCCTGAAAAAAACTGTTATTATAATGAAAATTCAGCTAATTGATATTTATGGTGTCATTATGTTCTACTATGTCCAATATTCAAGAAGCAAAAATTTATCATATTCAATTTCATACATTTTGAAGCAATGAAACATTTATATGTTAAAAGCAATTCAATGAGACATTTATATGTAAAAGCAATTCAATGAGACATTTATATGTAAAAGCAATTCAATGAGACATTTATATGTAAAAGCAATTCAATGAAATATCTTTTTGTAAAAAGTTTTAAGTTTATTTACAATATTGTTTCCTTGTATGCAATGAATTTAAATTCAATAAAAAAATTAATTTATTTTTTGTATTTGTCATTATACTAGTATTCAGTTATAATTATGTAACCACAATAACAGATTTTTTAAATGCATATAACATTTAAACCTAGCTTTACACCATGAATATTCATGTAAGAAATATTGATATCAGTTAAATTAATTGTTGTAACAACAGCACATTGACACATAAATTTCTGGACAAGGCAGAAATTTTAGAACATACCTTTATTATATCATAAGCAAATAGAGCAGACCTTGATAACAGATGGCTCCTACAGGAGCCCTACAGGAGTCCTTGATCTGCATCTACACTGTTTCAATAATTGCCTTTTTAAGGACTTACTTAAAAGTGCCAGTATAATAGATTTGTTGCAAATTATTCAATAGAAACCTTGAAACAATCATGGGTTGATTCATGCAATACCATTACTCATAGGCAATTTTAGATTCAGCCTCTTTGAATAAATCTACCCAAAAGGAGCATTAACTAGAGAAAAAGAAAATTTTAGAATTTTGTGGTTTGAAACCATTGTGATAAATAGAGCATTTGCTCCTATAGGAGCAAATGCTCTATGTATCACAATGGTTTCACAAAGTGACTTTTACAGAGTCGTCAAAAGTTGTCAATATGAGGGAAAATTGGGTTAATGTATTCAACTTGTTGCATGCTAGCTGCGAAACCATGTTTACATTATACAAAACAGTCAGAATCCAGATGGGATGCCACATATAATATGGTGCCTCATCAGGATCCAAACTGTTTGAAACTTTGACAATATTCTTGCAAATAAATGAGAGAAATCATGATTTAAAAATTGAAGCAGATGACAATTGTTGTAAAAGAATTACACAATGTGCAAAGAGTGAAATAAAATTTGAAATTATTATATATGAATGATCTAAGCTATTTATCACATAAAACTACCATTTTTTCCATGAATAAAAGCTGATATTCTTTGATTTTATACCTTCAGCAACAAATCAAACCTCTGCGACAGTATAAAATAAAGTCTAATAAATATCAAATGAAACCATCTTCTGAAAAAAAGACACAATGATGGAATTATAACAGATGGGTAGTGTCACATAATGCATCACTATAACTCTTTACTCCATAAGTATGCTTTTACATACCTTTGTAAACAGAGTAGACCTAGATAAGAGAGCTCCTGTATGAACTGTCTGATCATGGTCTGTTCTTTTTGCTTTTGTAATCTAATTTTGATTCTTCGGTTTCTTCTTTGGTCAAACTTTCAAACCTCTCTAAACCGGACGTAAAATTTAGTATAAATATCTGTCTCGGAGACAGGTGGCAGCTTAATGCAAGGTAAAAGTCATTCAGAAAGCTCCTCTAGGAGCTTTCTGAATGACTTTCACTCTGCATTAAGCAGCCACCTGCCTTAAAGTAACTAAATTCTTCTCTACTAGAATTCCAGTTTAGAGAGGTTTTACTGTATACAAAATAATCTTATCAATATGCATGAGGTCATGAATATTAATGAAGTAATGGGTTAATACTTGCATCTTAAACATGATGGAAGAGATTTTTGTTGTACACATGTATACAGTAGAACATGTCTTAACCCTTTCCCTTATATAAACGTGTTTTCACGAATATGCAAACAGAGTAGACCCAGATCAGACGGCTCCTAGAGGAGCCGTCTGATCAGGGTCTGCTCTGTTTGCTAATAGACTTTGAAAGATCTGTTTCTTTGCTTTCTACAATGGTCCATCTTTCATATTCATTTATAACTATTTTGTTAATGAATATTCAGTAGGTATTGAGATTAGGGCTAAATATAGAACAGGGAAAGGGTTAAGCGGCCATTCATTTATTGAACATAGGAGTCTTGAAAAACATTAATGCAGGGCAAAAATAATGCAGAAAGCTCCTAGAGGAGCTTTTTGTACTGCTTTTTACCTGCATGAAGCTACAACATGCCTTACCCTGAGACCCATAATTAAACCTCTTTTTGATGGCTGCTTAAGACAGGTGCTTACTGTATAAGCTTTTCTGTTTTCTTTCTAATTGAATCAAATTGTTAAAAGACACATTAGCTTTGTGAGATTATTTAGTCAATTCCTTTCATAAAAGTAATAAATAAACACTCATTGTGTAAATAAACACTCAATAGATGCTTTATTTGATATATAAGCTGAGAATAGTAACTGTCTATTATATGTGGGGAACACGGAGTTAAACTGTGGACCCTTTATCAGACATCTCCTGGAGGAGAGTCTGCATGGCTTTCTATTCAAAACTATTTTTCCTATGACACATTATACTACACTCTCAACTGCTCAAAAATCTTGGAATATTTCTTTACTCATATGAGTCATATGTCACTGTCAAAAGTGACCTTATCAACCCTTTACCTTATTTAGTTAAGAAATAATGACATCATGAATATTAATTAGATGAAGTTTTATTATGGCATATGAATGCACACGGCTGTTAGACATTGGCAGAAACTTGAGAATCAGGGTCCATGCTTATAAAGCTTTTTAGTTGAGTCTCAGTTCATTCTCAAGCTTTTTATTGGTCAGATTTGAGTTCTCAAGCTTTTGATTGGTCAGATTTGAGCCAAAGGCTCAAATCTGACCAATTAAAAATTTGGGAATGAACTCAGACTCAGGGTTCGAAATTAATAGTGGCAAGTGGCAGTTTTGCCACCAGAAATGTCCAACTTGCTACCTGATCTTAAACTGTGGCAAAATCTTGCCACCAGAAATAATTGGGTGGAAATCTAAACAATCAGAAAAATACTTCAATAATTATCAGACCACCATTTTTTTTTTTTTATTGTTGAAAATTGAATCCATTTATTGCTTTCTATTTTCCTATTTTGCCACAAGGTAAGAGCATTTTGCCACCAACTTTCAGATCAGGTGGCAAGTACTTGCCACCAGGGAAAAAAGTTAATTTCGAACACTGAGACTCAACTAAAATTTTATAAGCATGGAACCAGATCTATATTATTTCATGGTCAAACCGTGCAGACTCTGATCATACAGCTCTGACAGGATCTCTATGAGGTAAAGCTTTAATGATAATTCATGATGTCATTATTTGTTCCATGAATATTCATCCGGTAAAGGGTTAAGGCAAGATGTAATATGGAAGTTAAACAAACAAACAAACATAACTTTGACAGTTGTAAACATACAAGGTAAATGAACCTGGCAGCTGTGGTATCACAAGAACAGTAGAACCTGCCTATAACGACCATGTTATGGAAAAACATGGGATCTATCAGAGCAAGTGGTTGCTTAATGCAGCACAAAGGTAATGCAGAAAGCTCCTAATGGAGCTCTCTGCATAACTTTTGTCCTGCATTAAGCTACCACCTGTTTTAAATCTTCAGAGTTAGCCTTATTTTGGATGGTTGCTGTAAACAGGTTTTAATGTAATCAACAAGCAAACTTCAAAGCAACCACCCTTTACAGTAAATCATTCCATCATAAAGATCATTGACCCATAATTAACCCTTATCCTGCCAATTCACCTGACCGTCATTTGCAGAGAGCTTGGACCCAGTTGAGATGCCGGCTCACTTGGCATCTCATTAGGCTCCAAGCTGTTTGACACTTGGTCAAAAGTTTCTCAAAAGCATGAACGAATAAAAAGTGAAAAATCACAGCAGGCATTTTAAAAAGTGAGAGTAAAAATCACAGCAGGCATTTTTTCTCTTGGCAAGGTAAGGGTTAATATCTCAGGTAATTTGTTATCTATATCTCTTTGCATGCTAACCTTTGTTAGCCTCTGCAAACAGGTTTGATCCAGAAGAGGAAGATTGCATGAGGATCCAGCCAACCTGTTGTACATTCTGACTGTACATTTGTGGTGAACAACTTTGGAAATAGTAGAAGAATTCTTAGCAGACAATGATTGACTTAATATGCAAATGTTAGTAAGTTTTATAATGATCAATGTATTTTTAATAGACTATGTAAATTCTCTCTGGTTTGGGATGAGTTACTTGAGATGATACACTACATTTATTCATCTTTTTTTCTTGCTTTTAACTTTTAACCTGCATGAACAGTCATGGACTGATTTTTTTTTTACATATTTGGCTATCACAGAAGCTTCAGAATCTCTGTGTCAACCCTGTTTGCAATTTACATGCCAAAAGTCGTCTATATGAAGGAAAGGTTAAACTAAAATATGGTTAAAAAAACTCTTATTATAAACAGTATAAACCTTGATCAGAAGGCAGCACCTCAGGAACTTACTGATCTGGGTCTTAGTAAAACCTCTACCTAATGAATATTCAGTTAACCCTTTACTCCATAAATACGCCTTTTGACGGCTCCTACAGGAGCTGTCTGATCTGGGTCTTCTCTGTTTGCAAAGGAGTAAAAAGGGCGTGTTTATGGGGTCAACGGGTTAATGGATAATAGAAGTTAAGTACAGGATTTCATTATGCCATCTGATCTTGATCTACTCTGTTTCCAAAAGCCTCTTTTTCAGGTAATTAAAGAATTATAACCCCACCCCCTGCCATGCATTCAAAGTAATATTATACTGCTATCATGTACAATAAAATAGTAAATCATAGCAAAGTTCAGCTCAAAATATCCAATTATTGTCATGGAATAATTGAAACCAATATTTGATGATGGAAATAATGTTAGGATAAAGTCCATTACTGCTTCTATATTTGTTGGTCACCCTAGTAATAGACATTTTTCGCTGCTGCTGAACACGGCTCTCGAGAAGCGAGTGGCGGACTAAATATGGGGGTCTTCTCAAAACGTATGATAAGGTATTAAATGTGTACCTGTATAACAAGGGCGGATAATGTGCCTTTAAAGAATGGATTCATTTGATATTGTTTTGCTCTAACTTAATTAATGAAAACATGACCAAAAGAACATTTATGATATGTCATGAAACAGGCTTTGGATACCAAAGGCGGCGCTATATGGTCTATTCAGTGTGATAGCGCGGCAAACCCCAGCTCATCCATCTAAAAAGATTTGATATTTTCATGCAGTTTAAGTTACTGAACAACATAAGAATAAAGTTTAGTCATACATTAAAGATGCAAATCACGGTTTCTTAGTACAGATAGACCAACTCATTTTGGAACTAAACATGACCTACTCTAATGTAAACAAAACGACGTGACTACAGCGCTTTTTTATTTTTAAAAGCCTTAGCAAGCCGCAATTTTTTCAACATAGTTGTCTTGGCACAATGGATATGTATCTGGACTTGCATGTGGCGGTCTTTTGTTCGATTCTTACCAGTGACTAATATTTTTTTTCATTAAAATACTGTCCGTACAAAACAGCAATAAATATTGATAATACCATATATTAATTATTAACAAAATATTAACATATAATTGAAAAAGAATGAAAATTAAAAAGAAAATTACAAATAGCAAATCAGTTTGGTTTTTTTTTTAAAAAAAAAAAGTAAACTGCATAGCTTGAGATTCGAACCAACGACCCACTGTTTGCCAGACTAGGTACATATCCATTAGACCAAAGCCCAGTACATAATATGTGGCGAGTTACTAAAGCGTGTTGTCTGGCCCTGTATTTTTGTGCTGTTATGTAAACAACAAAATAACAACAAGTCTCAATATAGCGCCTAATAAAATTTTCGTCAATCATATATTTCTTTATGGTCCTACGTCTTATCCACTACGCTATATTTCAGATAACTAATGCGCTTATTCTTTATACCTATAACTAAACATTTTCTTTTATAAATGGCACGTGGATATCCGAAATGCTGATCTCCCTTAAAAATGGACTCGGCGAACCCGTGACCCGTCAGACCTAGTTGTTTGACTATACCTGTACATTTTATCACTCAAAATTGCATACTGACATAAACAACAAAACGTCCGAAAATAGAAATAGATGTCGGCCATGCTTTGACGATTTGCATAAAGGGAAGTAACTCCCCTTTTATTGTAACTGCTTAACAAGTCATAAACGAGATAGAATCATGTTTTTCTCGTGAAAGTTAGCAATAATATTGAAAAGTAGCCAGTGACAAAAAAATGAATTTTGGAGAATAATTCTTAAGCAGTTTGTGTACAATCGTCCGTTGACAAAGGCGATATGTTTCAAATTATCTCCCTTTACAGAATTAAATTTGTTAGCAGACAAGATATATCCTAACATATATCCTCTTCTGACTGCTTACACCTCTGCACAGCTTGCCAGAAAGCAAGGAAGAGATTTGCAACAGTGCAGAAAGTTTAATAGGGTTCATTCAGCATATCGAGTGAGTGTCGAGCATGCCATTGCCAAGCTCAAGTCTTACAGAGCAGTGAACTGTGTGTGGATACATTCAAGGTCCCTTTTAGGACGAAATGTGAAAATATGTGCCGGTCTTATCAGCAGACGGAAGCATATTAGATTAAATTATTAACATAATACTTTTTTTTTAACTTATTCATCTTTTTAGTTTCACCAAACGTCGTACGCATACGATAATTGTTTTGCCTTGCGTATTTTGGTTAACCTTCTACTTGGTATGCAGTTGTCGTCTGCGAAACTTTGCCATCATCAACAATTTTCTGCATGTTTGTACCGAACAATATCAGCAGAGTGTCAAACAGTTTGGATCGAGATGAGATCGTCCGGATCCAAATTCACCCGTAGTAGGCAGAATATTAAACAGTTCACATCCCACCAAAACCAAAAGGGCTAATCTGAGGTCCACTATGTTTGACAAAGCTTTTCATTAGTGCAGAAGTAATGAAAACAAACTGCAGTAAAAACCCCTCTAATGCGGCAACAAAAAAAGATGTATAATTCTGGGTCTTAAATACAAGTGGTAGCTTAATGCAGGTCGAATGTTATGCAGAAAGGCAGGAGCTTTCTGCATAACTTTCGACATGCATTAAGCGACCATCTGCTTTTAAAGACATGTATTTCCAATCATAAAGTGGTCGCATTATAGGGGTTTTACTGTATTTGTATTTGGAAAATAAGCAGACGACAAGAAAGCAGGCGGTAATTCAATTTCAAACAGCATTACGTCAGAATGGTTTGAGAAAGTCCCCTCAAATAAGTCGTGCACAGTCACCCGCTACTCGCAATCAGCAGCAGCGAAAAATGTCTAATGAGCTTATAATAATAACTACCACATGTTACTACTGTACGTGGTTGTATGGTAACTACTGTCCTTTTATCCTGATAATACTAACTGGGGGACTTATTTATATGCAAATCAGAGGTATATAGTATAAAGGTATACAATACATGTATAGGTATATAGTAATCAAAGTACAATTCATCATGATCAGATATTGATATCTAAATAAGAAACAATACCAAAACAAAGAACTGAAATCTTAGAAAATCACGGAGTTTTTTTGAGTTGTATAAAAGGTTATTAACCCTGTATACCTTAATTCTTTCAACCCTGATTTATCAGAATAGAATAGCCCATTACTGTTTACCTATAGAGTCCACTCAGTATGAAGAATGATGAGCTTGATCTTGCTGGAGGATTAAATATAACAAACAGTGCAGATCTAGGAGCCCTCTGGTCTGGGTCTACACTGTTTGCAAATGACAATGCATGCATGGCCTGGGTCAAAAGGCTTAAATAAGGTCTTCAAGTCTAGAATGCACTGTCTGTTCAAATTCTAAAATAATATTTTTCTTCCATTCCTTTGCACAAAGATGATCTGAGTGTCAAACAGTTTGGATCCTGATGAGACGCTGTCAGTAACTCGGTGTTTAACCCTTTGAATGCGGGAAATGAGTGCACTGTTAACTGCAAACAGTGTAGACCCAGATCAGAGAGCCCCTTGAGGAGCCCTCTGATCAGGGTCTGCACTGTTTGTGATTCAAAATCCTCTCGTAAATACCTTTCATACTGTATGGACTATACCAATAAACAATGATGGACTATTCCACTCAGAAAAATAAGCATTGAAAGGGTTAACCTGGATCCAAACTGTCTGCCATAAGGTGATCACTTATGCATCCCTTATCAGTGTGCACCCATCAGAGAGAGCTACCTTAATTATCGCAAGTATTCACACAGACAAACTTTGGAAAATAGTGTTGACCCACATCAAACATCTCCTGTTTGGTCAGAGTCTTCACTGTTTGCTACTTTTTCAGTCTAATTTAAAGTCATCAGAATGCATGAAGATTGCCTTATTTTAGCTCTACATACCCCTCGAGAGTGGCCGATATTGGCTGTCCAAATACATAGAGTTACTTAAGTGTAATCTACAGGCAACATCTTGTCGATCACTCATATATATATGTAATAATTTCTGCATGACGTAAATAACATGGGGGTATGGCCTGTACCAATTAGCATCAATTCTTAGCATTTCAGGGATGGACTCTGATTCAACTAACAAACAGATTGTATCCAGATCAACTTCAGAATAATCCTGTATCTCATCAGGATCCAGACTGTTTGACATTCTTATGGTGGCGTTTTGAAAAAGAATTGCCAGAAAAATCCATTTATGAGAACTGAAGCAGACAAACAGTTTTGTAGAGAACAATTACTTTGAGAGCTAGGGTAAGGAAGCTTATATCAACATTGTAGCCCTCTTTCATACCTCAGGGCATTCCAATGCCAACCTGTAGGATCTCTTATCATGTACCATACATTATTACATGTATTTTCTGTTTCCATAGTTACTTTTTACTTCATTGTTCACTTTGACCACACTCAGATCAGGCATACAGATTGAAATAGTGGTTCCATTGTCTCACCAGACTCATGTTATTCTAGCTGTATGATGTACAGCATAGATTAATTAATCCTTACCTTATATTAACCCATTCCCTCATAGGCTATATTTAGATCCAACCACTTTGAATAAATCTACCGAAAAGGAGCATTAACTAGAGAAAAGGAAACTTTTAGAATTTGTAGTTTAAACCATTGTGATAAATAGAGCATTTTGCTCCTAAAGGAGCAAATGCTCTATTTATCACAATGGTTTCAAACTACACAATTCTAAATTTTTCCTTTTCTCTAGTTAATGCTCCTTTTTGGTAGATTTGTTGAAATAGTTTGTATCTAAAATTAGCCTATGAGGTAATGGGTTAAGCCTTTGCAAACACAGGAGCCATCTGATCAGGGTCTGCTCTGTTTGCTTATTAACATAGATATGATTCTATAATTTCTGCATTGGCCAATTCTTCCTGACTGTCTTTGTGAAATGGAACAATTAATCTAATTAATATTCATGATATCTTTATTTCTTACATGACTATTCTTGGAGTAAAGAGTTGAATTCCTATTCTCGGGGTAAGTGTTAAAGCAGGACAACTCTAACTTGGAAGCAGGCACACATGAATAACCTCCCTTTGTATCAGATAAAACAGACAAAACTAAAAACAGCTTAATCAAAAACAAAAAAATAACAATCCAACAGTATATAGATACTTTGTTCTTGGATTTTACAAATGGTAAATGTTTCTCATGTTAGTGATAATATTACAGACAATGGCAAACAGATTGGATCCTGTGAAATTTGTGAAAACAATAAGCTTTACCTCAAATCTTAAAGTAATTGATCTCATTTGTTTGCAAAAATATTTTTTTTGTCAAGGTATCAAACAGTTTGGATCCTGATGAGACACCACATAAATCTGTTCACATTGCAAGGTAATCATGGTTTCGCCGCTAGCGTGCAAAAAATTAAAAGTGTATTTTTCTTTCTTCCATTTGATTCTTTGATGAATATTCATGTAAGAGATATAATGATTGTATAAGTATTCATTTGCTGATTTTTAATGTTATTACGAATATGGACATTTTTATAATGACAGAAACTGTAGAATCAGATGTACATTATATCCTCTCTATAACCGCCACTGAATTACATCAAGTATTTTGTGTTAAAGGCAGGTGGTTGCTTAAAGCAACGTGAAAGTAAAACAGAACGCTCCTACAGGAGTGTTCTGTTTTACTTTCACCTTGCTTTAAGCAGCCACCTGCCCTAAATACCAACTAATTAACACGATTTAGTGGCCGTTATAGAGAGGTTTTACTGTATATTATTTCATAAGCAAACAGACTAAGAAGATCCTGATCATAGGCCTGGATCCATGCAGACATCATAAATAAAATTTGGTGCAACAGGTGTGTGTGTCAACTATATGTCTGAATTACTTATAACTTGATCCCTTATAAACTTCCCTGGGTTCTTGAATTTTGTATACAGGTGGTTGCTTAGCCTTTTACTCCATTCATACACGTTTCTACACCTTTGCAAACAGACTATACCCAGATCAAACAGGAGCTGTCTGATCTGGATCTAATTTGTTTGCTTATAACATAATATAGATCTCATACTACACTTTCTGCTTCAGTTAAATATCCTTATATTAATATGTTATTATAGAAATACAGTACAACCTCTCTATAGTGACCACTAAATTACATCAAATATTTTGTGTTAAAGGCAGGTGACTGCTTAAAGCAAGGTGAAAGTAAAACAGAACGCTCCTATAGGAGCGTTCTGTTTTACTTTCACCTTGCTTTAAGCAACCACCTGTCCTTAATACCAACTAATTAACACAATTTAGAGGTCATTATAGAGAGGTTTTAATGTACAGCTAATAATTATGCATTAGTTGAAGATGAATCTTCATAATGGAATATATGAACACAGTATGTTTTTGGCCATTGCAGAAACTGTATTATTGCATAAGCACACAGAGCAGATCTGGATCTACTCTGTTTGTAAAGGCATTATAAGGCATATCTAAGACTGGTAAATTTT
Organism: Azorinus chamasolen; assembly: GCA_963576725.1. Classification (NCBI taxonomy): domain Eukaryota; kingdom Metazoa; phylum Mollusca; class Bivalvia; order Cardiida; family Solecurtidae; genus Azorinus; species Azorinus chamasolen. The sequence goes on along the minus strand of OY755236.1, from coordinate 43,138,525 downwards.
AAAGTGTTAACCCTTCCCTCATATAAATTGATTATTCAGTAGGTATTGAAATTTGAAACAAACATAGAACAGGGAAAGGCTGATGAGTTTAAACTCTTTGCATGCTAATGGCAAAACTGTAATTTCCTTTGCAAACAGTTTGCATAATGGCATATGAGCTAGGATTTTTCTTTGCAAACTGAGCAGACCCTGATCAGATGACTCCTACAGGAGTTGTCTGATGTTGGTCTACTCTGTTTTTAAAGGTTCCAAAAAGTGTTTCTATCAGGTAATTAAAGGATTAACCCTATACTCCATAAATAAGCCTTTCAGCGCCTTTGCAAACAGGGTAGACAAAGATGAATGGCTCCTGTAGGATATAATATAGATATCATTCTATCATGGTTAAAACTGTGTTCATATGCTATCGCAAAAAATAATTTACTAAATATATTTATATTCATGATGTCATAATTTCTTACATGAATATTCATGGAGTAAATAGTTAATATGATAACAACAGCAGTATTAAGTGAATGTAACCATTTACTGTATAATATATAAACGAGTCTGTCTTAAGTGGCCATCAAAAAGAGGTCTAATTATGGGTCTGTAAGGCAGGTGCTTGCTTAATGCAGGTCAAAAGTAATGCAGAAAGCTCCTGCATTACTTTTGTTTGCCCTGCATTAAGTACAAACCACCTGCTGTTTAACACTCCTATGTTCAGTAAATGAATGGCCACTTAAGACAGGTTTTACTATATGCCATTCCATGCCTTTGCAAACAAAGTAGACCTAGATCAGACATCTCATGTTGGAGCTGTCTGATCAGGGTTTACCCTGTTTGCTTATTGAATAATATAGATCTGTTATCATTCTACAGTTACTGCTATAGCGAAATTTCCTGTGTTCTTATGCCAGTATAAAACAGGTTGGCTCCTGATGAGATGTGCAAATACCAAGAGCCTAATCAGGATGCAGACTACGTGCAAACATTAGCATATATTCACCCATAATGTTAAAAAAAATTAAATGGACAACAAAGCACTCTTACCAATTACTAAATGTGTTACGATCCATTGTCAAGTTTGTTGTTGTATCAATTTACAAACGAAAATTACTGGTCAAACCCCTTCGTCATATCCACAGTAAACTGTCAGACTGTCAATATTGTCAAAGTTTCCGTTTTGAAATGAATACTAGCCGATTTATCCTCTCAAATCACTTGGCTGGAAATTTTCCACTCAAAAATGATCTGTCCCCTTTAGAATGCTGCATGTTCCTGAATAAAAAATTGTCATCTGCCTAAATTTACTGACTTTTCTTTCATATTTGCTCACAACAAAATAAATTCAGTGACTGAGTTTATATTCAAACTAGACACTGTCACCATGTAATTGTCCTAAGGTTTAAAACAGTTTACAAAGTTGATTACCAATTTGTCCATAGGACTCTGAAGGTAAAAGTGCAACGAAGCATGGATTTCAAAATACATGTGGTGACTGATCCGTATTATTGTGATATCTGCCGGGTAACATGTTGTATCTGCCGGGTACCATGTAGAGGTATCTGCCCGATAACATGCTAGCAAACATTGTACAGTTAAACCTGTGTGCAGCAGCCACTAAAAACAAATCAAGATTTGATCTTTAACCATTTACTCCATGAATATTCATGTAAGAAATAAAGTATGTACAAATATAAATTACCTGAATTTTTATAACAGAACATGAACAAGAGAATGTTTGCCCATGGCAGAAACTAGAATATATACCACTCCATATTATAAGCAAGCTATAGGAGCTGTCTATTGTGGGTCTACTCTGTTTGTAAATGCATTAACCCTTTCCCTCATAGAAACATGTTTTCACGCATTTGCAAACAGAGTAGACCCAGATCAGACGGCTCCTAGAGGAGCCGTCTGATCAGGGTCTGCTCTGTTTGCTAAGAGAATTTGATTGATCTGTTTCTTTGCTTTCTAAAATGTCTGCACTGTTTCACCTCTAATATTTCTTTATTACTATTTTGTTAATGACTATTCAGTAGGTATTGAAATTTGACTTAAATACAGAACAGGGAAAGGGTTAAAAGGCATATCTATAAAGAACCTCAGGACCTGTCTGAACAGGATCTTCTCTGTTTGCAAAAGTGTTATTATTATTTGCAAACAATGTAGACCCAGATCAGATGGCTAATCTAGCGGAGTCCTCTGACCAGGGTCTTCATTCTATGTCATTCAAAATCCTCTCGAAAATTTAATCTGTTCATACTGTATTGACAATACCAATAAACAATGATCAACTAATATAATTTCCATTCTGAAAATTCAGCATTGAAAGGGTAAACACTTTACTCCAAAAATACACATTCCCAGATCAGACGGCTCAGGTTACTGAGCTGTCTGATCAGGGTCTACTCTGTTTGCTTATAACATGATATAGATTGGATTTTACACTTTCTGCACTGGTTAAATATCCATGTGTAGATATGTTATAATAAATAGTACAGCTAATTAATACGCATGATGCCTTTACTTCTTACAGAAATGTGTATGGAGTATGACTATGTTTATTTCATATTTTGATACCTACTGAATATTCATAGGCAAAATAGTTATAAGGAAATATTGAAGGTGGAATATTGTAGCATTTTAGAAAGTAAAGAAACAGATCTATCAAATTCCATTAGCAAACAGAGCAGACCCCGATCAGACGGCTCCTATAGGAGCCGTCTGATCTGGGTCTACTCTGTTTGCAAATGCATGAAAACATGTTTATATGAGGGAAAGGGGGTAAAGAAGCTCAACCACAGAAAACTGTTTGTTCATATATTACAGTTGATAATTTATCAATATCCTGAATTATTAATAAATTATATTAAAACCAAATGATTTATTCATTAAGTGATTTTTGCAAAAAGCAAGTGCCCAGGCCAATTTAATGTCATTTTTCCTTGAAAACAAATTGATTGCTTTTTGCTTTTTTGAAATATTTATTGAGAGTCAACAGATCACAATCATATACCATACACTTGCCTGTCTCATAAAATTTTCATTCCATGTAAAACAAATGATGCTAAAAGGAATTTTATGATCTAGTTTACACTGAATATTAATCAATACAATGGAAAATAAACATAGCTATTATTAATCAGCTGTTCAGTAGAGCATCTCTGAATTACTAAGTGTTAGAAAGACTTTGTCAATCCCACTTAACACTAATTTCCTTCATATAAACGCCTTTTCACACATTTGCAAACAGAGTAGACCCAGATCAGATTGCTCCTGCAGGGTCTACTCTGTTTGCTTTTGACATGATATAGATCTGATTTTACATTGTAAAATAAAATTTTAATAAACAATGAATATTTAGACATAATTACCCATGCATTTTTCACAAAACTAACCCTTAGTTTGCTTACAAAGAGCAAAGATCTAAGATCCAGATGAGATGTCAAGATCCAAGCTTATTTGACGCCAAGACAATTAATTTCTGAAACAGCTGGAATGAGTCTGAGACGTAAGTCAAATCACAGACGATCAGAGTTTCAACTGAAATTATTTTGATCAGCAGGATGATGAATTTACAGGGGCTGGGTGAAGGATGTTTCAATATCCATATGCTGAACAGTAGGAACCTGTCTTAATCCTTTACTCAATTAATATCTACAGAGCTCCAGATCTATAGGATGCGTAAATTAAAACATTTTCAAGAATAACTCCTTTTCGAGACAATTCTAAAGAGTGGTCACAGTATAGGGTTTGGTGGGGAAATGACGATTTTAGTATTTGGGTACAGTGACCCTTATCTGTAGCTCTGTATTTATGTAAAATAATAATGACATCATGAACATTACTCATAGTAATTGTTATTACAGAACATGGACACAGGAATATTAATTGGCACTAGCAGAAACTGTAGAATCATATCTATATATGGTATCGTAACCAAACAGAGCAGGCCCTGTCTGAACAGTTCCTATAGGAGCCATCTGATCTGGATCTACTCTGTTTGCAGAGGTGGAAAAAGGCATATTCATGGAGTAAAATTTTAAACAACCATAAAAACTGACAGTATTGCTTTGCATATTGCGTTACATTGCCGTGCAACGTCAACATCAAGAAACTGTCTTTGGGAGAATATCTGTAGAAAATACGGATTGGGAGTATATAGGAAACTAATAGTTTTTCCAGAAAAAAAGCAGATGGTATGTCTCCTATCAGGTCTAAGAGATCTAATAGATGCAGATCAACATATGTCATGTTTAAAACTGATGGGGAAGTTTTGCTTTAAAATTTTCAGGCATGTAAACTAATTAGGTCTTCTGTTATAATTATATTAGATAAATAGATAGGTTATTACAGCATATATGTCTGTGGCAAACAGATATATTGTAACCGTGTATGTTGCAAACTTACTTTTCCATAATGTCAGTGATAAAGTGTACCAGTATAGTATATTATCCTACAGATAGGCAGTCCTAAAAGTACATCATGCCATTGTAGTGTACACTTATGTAATGTGCAATTGTGTTGATTTGGGTTCATTGTACATGCTATATATGTGTAACCAGCGACTGAGTGTATGTATATGGCTACATATTGATGCAGACATATAGCATTCGATTGGTGTGTGTAATTCATACGGGATGTAGTTCACTGAAGTTCCTTAATGCATCTCTTGTTTTAAATACATGAGGGGTGCATGTTTGGATCTTTGATAGTATTATACTATAACTTTTGTGTCGTAAATTGCCGTAAATATCTCTTTATTTCGTTTCGTAAGAGGTAAGATAATCGGACAAATAGTAACGCTTGGTAACTATATATACGCGTACATGTGTATGTGCGTGTATTTGCGTGTATACACGTACACACATGCGCGCACGCGTGGGTGCATACATATGTATATTTAAATATATATATGTACAAACTTGTGTGTGTATGGAAGTGTATATATATTTGTGTTTATACATGAATATATATGTATATTAATATGTATATGTCCGTATTCATTCCTACTAACTGTATGTCTTGTTCTGTATATTCATGTATTGCGTTGCTTCTTGTTTCACGTTGATGATCTAAATGTATGTCTGTTTGCAAAATTGTTTATATTACATGTTGTACTCTCCTATATTGGAGGAAATAAAGGAATATCTATCGTAAAAAAAAACCCAAAAAACAAAAAACAAAACATAAAAAAGATATCTAAATCTGGGTCATAAAGACAGGGGGTAGCTTAATGCAGGTCAGAAGTAATGCAGGAAGCTCCTCTTTTCCCTGTAAATGTACAGTCGGCTGAGCGGTCATTCGGACTGAAAGTAGACTATTATACTAGGTACTTTACTTTACTTATTAAGCAACTATCTCCAAGGTTCAATAAATAAATGGTCGCTTAACCATTTCCTTCATAATATAATACCTTAGACCAAAATCAGACAGCTCCAGTAGGTGCCATCTGATCTGGGTCTGCTCTGTTTGCTTATGAAAACACAATATATCTGACTACAGTTTCTACCAATACCAAATTCTTTATACCAACCTGTGTTCATATGCCATTATAACAATTCTGCTAATAAATATTCATGATGTTATTATTTCTTACATGAATATTGAACAAGGAAATGACTAAGACTGGTATCTAATATACACAGACTGTTTCTACCAGTTATGGATGCACTAATTTGTGCACTACTAACCCATTACCTCATACTAAGGCTATTTTTATATCCAACCTCTTTGAATAATTCTACCAAAAAGGAGCATATACTGGAGAAAAGGAAAGTTTTGGAATTCTAAATTTCTGAAACCATTGTGATAAATAGAGCATTTGCTCCTATGGAGCAAATGCTCTATTTATCCCAATGGTTTCAAAAAGTGACTTTTAAAGAACCCCTTCAGAAGGCATCAATATGAGGGAATGGGTTAAATATGACTGAATGGGTTCAATATGACAGAATGGGTTAAACAGATGACAGAACTGCAGATAAGAGGTATACTGATCTATCAAAGCTCTTAATTCCCCCTCCCTTTATATTGCTGGTACTCATTAGATGCACCCCCCCCTTATATTGCTGGTACTCATTAGATGCAACCCCCTTATATTGCTGGTACTCATTAGATGCACCCCCCCCCTTATATTGCTGGTACTCATTAGATGCAACCCCCCCTTATATTGCTGGTACTCATTAGAGAGGGTGAATCTAATGAGTACAATCAAGATATTGGATTGGGGGAGAAATATGAAAATGTTTCCACTAGATTTCCCAAACAGTGTAAAACCTCCCCTTATCTAGTTGTCTGTGTAGTCATGCAGGTTGCAAGGTACTGCAGTTAGTAGTCTGCCAAAGTGTCTTGGCTGCAGCATCTGAGGTATTTACCGTTGAATGTTGTTTTAACACCTAAAGTGATGCCTGCAAAAACATCGGCCAAATTCGTGTCAACAATGCATTAACTGTAGGTACACTAAACATTTGTCTACTACAACATAATTGTCCTCCACCAGAAGTCTTAACCCTTATCTCACTTTCTGAGACTTGACTCACATTTGTAAACAGCTTGGATCCAGATGAGAGTTGCCTAGTAACTTTGTGTCTCATCATGATTCAAGCTGTTTGACACTCAGTCAATACTTTCTCAAAGGCTTGATCAAATCGGAAGTAGTCAAAACTGCTTGTTCCAAATTTGAGCAGACATTTTTTTTTTCACATCGGGGTAAGCGTTAACCCATTCCCTCATGGGCTATTTTTAGATCCAACCACTTTGAATAAATCTACCGAAAAGGAGCATTAACTTAAGAGAAAAGGAAAATTTTAGATTTTTGTAGTTTGAAACCATTGTGATAAAAAGAGCATTTGCTCCTATAGGAGCAAATGCTCTATTTATCACAATGGTTTCAACAGGTGTTTCAAGAGGTGTAGAGGTGTAGAAAGGTGTATCTATGGAGGAAAAGGTTAAAGTATATTCTCATTCTTTTTTATTTTTTTAATCAATATGACCAGAGAATCAAACAAATTTCATCCAGATAAAATGCTATGTCTCAGCCAGATCTGGATCAATGTAAGCATAATGTTATGACAAATTTCCTTACCATGTGCTAAAGGTCAAACCTTTGCATGCTATTTTGTAACTGTCATCTTCAAAAATGTTGTCTGCTGCAACTCTGAAAATTACCGTAATTCTCATAGCAGCTGGACCCAAAATGTTTGCAAAGATTATCACAAAGTCATAGTATGAGGATGCAAAGAGCTAAACAAAGCAGTCCTCTTTTCACTATTTTGGCATAGTGTAAAGCAAACAAATCACTTCAGTGCCAAGCATGCATTTTCAGCCAATTAACTTTAGTTGTTACCCGCCACAGTGCATATGCATTGTTGTCTGGTTCAGTTATAATTCTGCCCTGCCAGAAGGCTTATGAGTCATAATCCATTAACCCTTTACACCATAAATACACCTTTCTATGCTTTTGCAAACAGAGAAGACGGGTAAACCAGACAAATCCTGTAGGAGCCATCTGATCAGGGTCTGCTCTGGTTGCTTATAAAAAAAAAAATATAGATATGATTCTACAGTTTGTATAATGGCCAAAATGTCCATTATCCATGTGCCATTATAAAGATAAATCTAATTTATATTCATGATGTCATTATTTCTTACATGAATATCCATGATGTAAAGGGTTTAGCTGATATTGTAGTTCAAAGAATTAGAGAATTAACCTTAGGTCTGCACAGACTATAATCTTCAATATATCTAAAAAGCATCTTAAATAGTTACAGTACAAATCTCTCATTAAATCTTAAAACTTCACCCCATAATGAGGTCTTTTGATGCTTTTGCAAACTCAGTAGACTCAGATCAGATGGCTTTTGCAAGAGCTTGGATTCTCAGATGAGATGCCGAGTTACTCATGTTTTAGACAATATTATATTGATTGCAAACCTATAACCAAATCTTGGCTATTTTAGATTGATGATCAATCACGATCATGTGTGGATGATCGTGTAAAGTTTTTGGGTTTGATTCCCAACACTGTATTCTCTACTGTATTTTCAGAGTTTAATTCTAAAGGTAGGTACCTTAATGGCGATCAGATCAACTCAATCATCCCGATCACCCAAATTCCTCGACCAAGATACACAATCTCTACCCAACCAACTGGACCTCTGCTCGATCTCTACCCGGCCAGATCGCCTGCCATTGATTCCCTGATATATTTTTAATGCTTTTTCACTACTTAACCCTTTCTTTGTTCTGTATTCATGTAAAAAATAATGACAACATGAATGTTAATTACATCAAATGTTATAATATAAACTTTTTAAAGGGTCTTTTTACCATTGACAAAAAACTGTAAAACTGATCTATATCATGTCAAAATCAAACAGAGCAGACCCTGATCAGACGTCTCCTATAGGAGCCATCTCATTTGGGTCTACTCTGTTTGCAAATGCATGAAAACATATTTATATGAAAGAAAGGGTTAATTTAATGCAAACAGGGTAGACCCAGATCAGGAGCCTGTCTCATCAGGGTCTGCTCTGTTTGCTTGTGACATGATAAAGATATGATTCTACATATTTTTCAAAGCAAAAGAAAATCCCTTGAAAATTTTACACTATAAAAATTCAGCTAATAAATATTCATGATGTCATTATTTATATTCCTTTCATGAATATTGAACAGGGAAAGGGTTAATTGAAGAAACCCTAAACAAGAGTGCCCAACAATCTTGACCCTTAATCTGAGATGCCATTAAGTTACTCCTGCCTGTTTGAACTTTAGGTATTATCTGTAATGTGCGTCATTGACATTTCACAGCAAATTCAGTGAGTACTTAGACATAACATGCATTTGTTTGGATGATATAGCCTGATACGAATTTCAACAAAAGAGTGAGCTACATCTCCCTCTGCCTGAGAATGCGCTTAACCCTTTACTTCACATAAATGCCTTTTCATGCATTTGCAAACAGAGTAGACCTATATTATATATAGGAGCCATGGCTACTGTAAATGTTCAACCTGCCATACTTCATTATTTCTATAATTCTTCATGAATATTCATTAAGTGTTGTAATTTGTAAAAATATAGAACAGGGAAAGGGTTTAATGTAGTCTGTGTATAAATAATGAATTCTTCAAATTTTAATGTCTCATTATAAATCATTAAAATATTTTTATTTGGACCATTTTATGAAGATTTCCCTGAACATTTTTTTACTTATATCCTGAAACCCATTTATAAATCAATAATAAATGGTTTATGATCGTCAGTTCGTCACTAATGTAATTTCCAAAGGCTCAAATCTGACCAGTCAAAAACTTGAAAGCTTTTTACTGGTCAGATTAGAGCCAACGGCTCAAATCTGACCAGTCAAAAACTTGAGAACGAACTCGGACTCAACTAAAATGTTTTATAAGCGTGCATGCAAATCTATTTTATATCATAAGCAAAAAGAGCAGACCCTGATTAGATGGTTCCAACAGGAGCCATCTGATCTGGGTTCTAATCTGTTTACAAAGGCAAAGAAAGGTGTATTTATGGAGTAAAGCATTAATCCCTTTCCTCCTTAATTCATTGTTTTTGCATACAGAGTAGACCTAGATCTGAATTGGCTCTTGCAGCCGCCGTCGGATCAGGATCTGAGTGATCTGTTTGCAATGGTTGCTCTAGAGAGGTGTTACTGTATCCCCCAAAGTGCAGATGAAATAGTGCATTGGTATTTACGAGTGAGAGCCAAGATTTACAGTCTCACAAAAAAATAACATAATTGCTTTTGCACATCATCCATTCTGTGCAGGCTGTATGCTACCCTTTAGCATAAAGAACAAGTCAGTGTATATTAGCTACTAAGTAGATAATTAGTCTCACATCTCACATGTATCTATTATGTAAAGGGTTTAACCCTTTCCTTCATATGAATGCTGCCTTTCCATGCATTAATTTGCAAACAGAGTAGACCTAGATCAGACAGCTCCTAAATTAGGAGACATTTGATCAGAGTCTGCTCTGTTTGCTTATGAATTTATAATACAGTAAATCCTCTCTATAACGACCACTAAATTACATCAAGTATTTTGTGTTGAAGGCAGGTGGCAGCTTAAAGCAAGGTGAGAGTAAAACAGAACGCTCCTATAGGAGCGTTCTGTTTTACTTTCACCATGCTTTAAGCAGCCACCTGCCCTAAATACCATCTAATTAACACAATTTAGTGGCCGTTATAGAGAGGTTTCACTGTAGATCTGAGTCTACAGTTACTACCAATACCAGTACAACTCTTATGTACATCTACCGTTATAAAATATATCAGCTAATAAATATTCATGGTTTCATTATTTCGTAGATGGATATTCAACAGGGAAATTGTTTAAGTGGTTCTTTGTAACTTCACTAAGTGGTGGGGAAAAAAATGGTCCTAAAGGTCCAAATACAACAAGAAATGGACTTCTGAGCATTGTTTAATTTTGCATTAGGTTAATCTCAAGTCCAAATCTCAAGTCCGCTCATTGTAGCTGAATTGTTATAATACCAGTAATGAAACACTTTTTACAGTCAGAAATGAATTAAATGTCAATTGCAAACAGTTAATACAAATCAGATATGACTCTTTCAGGAGCCTAGCTTAAAAGTAATGAGCATTGTTTGTCATTCACAGTCTTACACCAAATTTACTCCTTTGATACATTTGTAAATGTACAGACTTTTCTTACTCTAGGTACATGATGGACTTTTCTCCTTAAAAACTTTCCCTCATATAAGCACCTTTGCATTTGCAAACACTAGATTAGACCCAGATCAGATGGCTCCTGTAGGAGCTGTCTGATCAGGGTCTGCTCTGTTTGCTTATCCTATAATATAGATCTGATTTTACAGTTTCTGCCTTAGCCAAAATGTCCTATGTTCATGTTATAATTATAAAAATCAATCTAATTAATATTCATGATGTAATTATTTTTTACATGAATATGCAACACCTGGGAGAGCATTAATAATCAAGCATTCAGTTTATACATGCATTTTACAGACATGTTCTGAGGTGAGCATATATTTAACTCTTTCATTTATTCCTTTTCAGGCATTTACAAACAGAGAAGACCCAGATCAGATGGCTCCTCTATTTACTAATGGAATTTGACAGATCTGTTTTTTCAGTTTCTAAAATGGCAACAATGTTTCACCTTACATATTTCAATATAACTATTTTGTTCATGAATATTCAGTAGGTATTGAAATTTCAATAAAGATAGAAAGGGAAAGGGTTAACACTTTCCCTCATATAAATGTGTTTTCACTCATTTGCAAACAGAGTAGACCCAGATCAGACGGCTCCAAAAGGAGCCGTCTGATCAGGGTCTGCTCTGTTTGCTTATAGAATTTGATAGATCTGTTGTTTCTTTGCTTTCTAAAATGTCTACAATGTTCCATCTTCCATATTTCTTTGTAACTATTTTATTAATGAATATTCAGTAGGTATTGAAATTTGGCCGAAATATAGAACAGAGAAAGAGTTAACACTGATAGACAGTCACCCTTTGACATCTTTGTAAACAGAGTTAGACTGTAGAAATCGTCTGACCAGGGTCTGCTTTGTTTGCTTATAAAATTATATAGATCTGATTCTACTGTTTCTGTCATGGCAAAAAAAGTTCATTATGCCATTATCAAAACTTAAAGGCTTATTAACCCTTTCTATGTTCTATATTTATTCAAAATTTCAATACCCTCTGAATACTCATTGACAAATTTTACATTTATTATGAAATATGGAAGGTGGGACATTGTAGCCATTTTAGAAAGTAAAGACATGGACCTTGCAAATTCCATTAGCAAACAGAGCAGACCCTGATCAGACAGCTCCTATAGAAGCCATCTGATCTGGGTCTACTCTGTTTGCTAATGCGTGAAAAGGTGTTTATATGAGGGAAAGGGTTTAATATTCATTATGTCATTATTTCTTACTTCAATATTCAGGAGGTATAAGTTTAATATAACTTATATAAATATTACTTAACCAAAATAAACATGTGCAAAGAACATCAATCTGATTTTCTTTGCACTTGTTCATATTGGCTCAAGTAGTTCAATGGCTTAGAAAAAATGAGCCATTACTGTAAATCATTTCAATTGTTGCCAAAATCTTTATATAGAAGGTCTGTGATATTTTAAGAATAATGATGAATAATGTATAATTTGCATTGGCAACCACAGAACTAAATCTAACAGGCTCTAACCCAATTGGGGATAATTGAAAACAATTCAAGTGGAAGCTCTTGTGAGCTGGAGTTCTGATTTTCTCAACAGTGTTACGATAAATTCCACCACCACTTAGTGAAGGCTAAGTTTGAACCTAAGTTTAACCTTTTCCTCCATGAATATTCATGTAAGAAATAATGATGTCATGAATATTAATCAGAAAATTTGTTATAAAAGCACATGAACACGGAAATGTTTGGCCATGGCAGATACTGTAGAATCATATTTATATTATATCATAAGCAAACAGAGCACTTCGACCGTGATCAGATGGCTCCTATAGGTTTGCAAAGGCGTATTTACTGAGTAAAATAAACTCCCTGTTTGACATTCATGTAAGAAATGATGACATTATGAATAATAATGCCATAATAATAGTGAGGAACTCACAGTAGAGTCAGGTCTATTATAATTAAAATAATTTCATGTCTATTATAATTAAAATAATTTCATAAGCAAACACTGATCAGACCCTGATCAGACGGCTCCTATAGGAGCTGTCTGATCTGGGTCTACTCTGTTTGCAAATGCATAAAAAGCGTTTATATGAAGGACGAGTCAAACGCTCAATCACATCATTATACACCTTTTAACACCATTATAAACAGAGTAGACTCAGATCAGACAGCTCCTACATGGTCAGATCTGCTCCACTGAAAGTGTTTGCTTAACCCTTTCCCTCATATAAACGCATTTTCAAACAGAGTAGACCCAGATCAGAAGGCTCCTATAGGAGCCGTCTGATCAGGGTCTGCTCTGTTTGCTAATGGAATTGACAGATGTTTATTTACTTGCTAAAATGGCTACAATGCTCCACCTTCCATATTTCATTTTCTATTTTGTCCATGAATATTCAGTAGCTATTGAAATTAGGAATAAACATAGAACAGGGAAAGGGTTAAGGAATAATAAAGGTCTGATTCTACAGTTTCTGTCATCTGGACAAGCATGCACTGTCATTAAAAAATGGCATCAGTGTAGATCCAGATCAGTCTAGGACTCCTAGAGGAACCCTCTGATCAGGGTCTGCACTGTTTGTCATTCAAAAGGAGCATAAACTAGAGAAAATGATTTTTTTTAGAATTTTATAGTTTGAAACCATGGTGATTAATAGAGCATTTGTGTCTATAAGAGCAAATGCTCTATTTATCACAATGGTTTCACAAAGTGACTTTTACATAGTCGTCAAAAGTTGTCAATATGAGGGAATGGGTTAAGGGTTGGTTAAGCAGTTTTTTTAGATGCCATCATGAATGAATGATTAATCTTTATATTAATTTTTTTTCACACAGTCTGAGATTTGAATGCATGGAGGTTAATTAATGCCTTTTGCCAATTTTATTTGATGGTCTGTTGACTTTTCACATGGCAAAGCCTGAATTATCAGAAGTCAATGAGTTTGGACAGTGGCAAAAAAGTAAACAATTTATCAAGTCTAGTGAATAAAGTTTGTAATTAATAATTCAGTTCCTGTCTACAAACTATAAAATGCAATTTGTAAAGGACATGTTTTGTATACAAAAAATTTAAATGTCTTGAGCAATTGTGAACGTATCTATCTTCCATTGAACAAACTGGCACATGGTGAGAAAATTATATATTATTCTTATGCAACTACTTAATAAGTATTAGTGGTCTTTACAGCAGGACTGGTTGCTTAATGCAGGATGAAAGTAATGCAGAAAGCTCCTGTAGGAGCTTTCTGCATTACTTTCATCCTGCATTAAGCTACACCTTGCCTTTAACCCTTTCCCTCATAGAAACGTATTTTCACGTATCTGCAAACAGAGTAGACCCAGATCAGATGGCTCCTAGAGGAGCCGTCTGATCAGGGTCTGCTCTGTTTGCTAATATAATTTGATAGATCTGTTTCTTTGCTTTCTAAAATGTCTACAATGTTCTCCCTTCCATATTTCATTATAACTATTGTTTCCATGAATATTCAGTAGGTATTGAAATTTAGACTAAATATAGAACAGGGAAATGGTTAAGGCCCATATTTTAACCTAATTGTGGAGGTTGCATTAGTTTTACTGTACAATAATTTCTACTCTTTGCATACTAGGTAATTGTACATCCACTGCAAAACTGTTGTCTGCTATTGACTCTCCTTAGAAGCTAGTTTTTCCTCCATTTCTCTTCAAAAAAGCACACCCAAGGTGTGACACACACTGACTCCTGATGAGACACTGAGTTACTTAAACTGTTTTTTAAACATTAGGTGTGCGGCACACAGTTCTACTGAGTTTTATTACTCAAAAATAATAATCAGACACCTATTTTCCCCATTTCACCTATTTATGAAGATGAACCAATTTTCCCCATTTCACCTAATCATGAAGATGAATAAGTTTAATTAAGAACCATGTTAATAAATTTTCACTAGACTGACATGTAGACTCTGATTAACCTGCTCCTCCAATATGGTACTGTGTGTCTAAGTTTATCTGTCTGATTATACATACGTAGGGTCGATCTCTGTATAATTTCTTCTTCATGTCAATGTATGAAAGAAATACCTTACCCCTTCCCTGTTCAATATTCATGTAAGAAATAAAGAGTTTAGGAGATGTCAATCTTTCAGGAATACAATTTACCCAGCATAATAAATATTCAGACATTAATAGAATCTTTCATTAACCCTTTACTCCATAAATACACATTCTACGACTTTGCAAACAGAGTAGACCCATATCAGGTGGCTCCTAAAGGAGGAGCCATCTGATCAGGGTCTGCTCTGTTTGCTTAAGAAATAATACAGATCTGATTTCATAGTTTCTGCTTTGACAAACAACTGCATATGCTAACATGCCATTTTAAAAAAATAATTCAATTTAATATTCATGATGTCATCATTTCTTTCATGAATATTTATACAGTAATAGGTTTAAATTTTGCAAAATTAACAGCTTTGGGAAGCATGATACTAAAATGATTGTGACTCGAGAAATTGTTTCTTCTAAATAATGCATAGGACAACAGTCTGAAGGAGCTTAAAAAATTGCCACTTGACACAAAAAAATCTCTACAGTGTAATTTGCTTTTGAAACATTGATTGACTTTTATCAGCAAAAAGTGCTGTCTGCTTTAACTGTTTCCCTGTTTTATAGTCTCAATGTTTTGTTTAACTTTGACAAAAACTGTAGCATCAGATTTATATCAATTGTCAAAAGCAAACAGAGCAGAATCTGATCAGACAGCTTCTGTAGGAGCCTTCTGATCTGGGTCTACTCTGTTTGCAAAAGTGTGAACATGTGTTTATATGAAGGAAAGGGTTAATTTTAGAAAGCTCAGCGTCTCATCTAGATAATAGCAATGATAACAACATAATATTGGCCAGTTTTGCAGGATCATGAGTTAACCCTTTCCTTCATATAAACGCGTTTTCACGCATTTGCAAACACAGTAGACCCAGATCTGATCAGGGTCTACTCTGTTTGCTAATAGAATTTGATAAATATGTTTCTTTACTTTCTAAAATGTCTACAATGTTCCACCTTCCATATTTCTTTATATCTTTTTTTGTTAATTAATATTCAGTAGGTATTGAAATTTCGCCTAAATACAGAACCTTCTCAATGCCAGAAACATTAGTATGTAACCCAGTCATTTGCAAACAGTGTAGACCAAGATCAGAGAGCTCCTTGAGGAGCCTTAGCCTCCTATCAGGTTCTGAAAAGTGTCTGTCATTCAAAACTTCAGACTTTCATACTGAATGAACTCTATGGGTAAATACAATATTCATCTTAACCCTTTCCCTGTTCTGTGTTAAAATTTCAATACCTGAACATTCATGGATAAAATAGTTACAATGAAATATGGAAGGTTAACGTTATTGTAGCCAATTTAAGAAAGTAAAGAAACAAATCTATCAAATTCCATTAGCAAACAGAGCAGGCCCTGCATGATCAGACAGCTCCTATAGGAGCCATCTGATCTGGGTCAACTCTGTTTGCAAATGCTAGAAAACACATTTATATGAAGAAAATGGTTAAAGCTGAAATTGATCCATCATTGTTGAAGAATTAGAGTCCTTTCAGTATGGTTATGTATAATCTGCTAGCGGAGGAGAGTGCAGATCCATCAGAATGCTCCTCTGGGTTCTCAGATCTGGGTCTACACTGTTCGCATATTTTAATGTACTCAAAGGGTAAATGTAACACAGTTACTGAAAAGAAGTCTGACCCATTTAAACATACACTGTTTATTCATTCTTGATTTGCACACCCAGCTGAGTTATAGATTCACATTTTAAAGAAATTACAGTTTCT
Source organism: Azorinus chamasolen (assembly GCA_963576725.1). NCBI lineage: Eukaryota > Metazoa > Mollusca > Bivalvia > Cardiida > Solecurtidae > Azorinus > Azorinus chamasolen. The sequence continues at coordinate 43,122,020 of OY755236.1, read as the reverse complement.
AGGTTTTCATCAATAATGAACAAGATATTTATTTTCTGACATTTATTGCAAGTCAGATTTAGTTTAAAGGGGAAGTCCCTACATTCGACGCATTTCAAAAATACATAAAATATACAAAACTCATTTGTTTATATGCTGAAAAGTAGAATACTACAAGAAAACCTATCAAATAAACATTGAAAATGACAAAACATCCATGTGTTTGATATTGACGATCCCGATATTATTCCCCGATGTTTCAGTTTTATTCAGGTTGGGTTTTAGTTTCGTATATGTTCGCGCTAGTCGTGTCTCTCCAACCACATCAAAGGTAAGCTGTTACATAAACAATGGAGGGCTCGGGTGATCATCGACAAAACGCGGAAAATTTGAATGGAAAAGGCTGATAATACTTTGTTGTAGAACAAAAATTATACATATTGATGAAATCGGTTTATTTTGTATCACTGGGGCATTTTTCGATATAAGTTCAAATTGATAATCTTCATAATAATGATTGAGCATAACAAATACCGAGTTTTATGACATTATTGAAAATATGCGTTCATTGTAGGGACTGCCTCTTTAACACACAAGAAATAACCAGGGCTATTGGTAAATTTGTCTTTGAACTCAACATTTAAACAAAAACAAGATGGACCTTAATGCATAATGGGAAAACAAAAAATACATGGTAACCCAAGATGATACGCTGCAGTGGATACAGGTCTACACTGCTTGTAGACCCTGCGAAAGAACCGGTTATTTTATTTCAGTCTGATCATCGTAAAAGTAGTAATGGTAGTTGGTATCAAATTTGGAATCAAATGAAACAACTCTAAATGATTTCAGTTGGGTTTACGCTTAAATTTAATGGATATAAAATCACTCAAAAGTAAAAACGGAAACACTTTGTGGACTGCTGTGGTCTTCAAAGCAAAAGACTGCCGATACAAACATTAAAACAGATACAAGAAAACCTCTCTAAAATGGAAATTCAATTTTATATCAGTACCAATAAGTCTTTCAAACATGTAGCCACTTAATGCAGGAAGAAAGAATAATGCAGAAAACTCCCAAAGATGCTTTCTGCATGACTTTCACCTTGCATAAAGCTGCCATCTGCCTAAAATATCTGAATTCTTCTTTACTTAAAGGCTGGTTTAGAGAGATTTTATTGTACTTTACTAAATTAGTTAAAGACTCATTCTATACATAAATTCAGAGCTCTAGATAAGAATGCATAAAACAATTTCAAGAATAACTCCTTTATAGGGTGCGTACCCAAATTTCAAAATCGTTATTTCTCCATCCAACCCTATACTGTGACCACTCTTTAGAATCATCTCAAAGAGACGAGTAATTATAACAAGAGAACAGCATGCAGGTGCCAATATGTTACGCTCATTCTGTTCGATCGTAGCCAGTTTGTGATGGTGAAAAAGTTCATGAAGTATCACAAGATTTGCATGAATAGTAACCCATTTTCCTATAAAATATGTTTTCAGCTAAATATTGCAGATATGGTATCTGAATAATGCTAATAAATCTTTAGAAGACAAAAAACTGCAGCAATCTTATGTGCATATTATTTTTCATGGAGTAGAGAGTTAATCATTTTATAATCGCATGTGTACACAGGAAAGTTTGGCCATGGCAGCTGCCAGCCTTTAAGATGATCTGGGTCAACTCTGTTTACAAAGGCATTATAGGGTGTGTCTATGGAATAATGGGATAAGAGGATAATTTTTGCTGAACAGAACAGAATTAAGAATGGCAAACACTGCATGCAGACCTCCAATAGGAACCCTCTAACTACATGTCCCCACTGTAATTCAAAAGGACTAAATCCATTTCAATGTTATTTATAACCCTTTCAATGTGGGAAACGAGTACTGTTACTCAGTGTCCTTTGCAAACAGTGTAGACCCAAGTGTGAGTGCTTCTGGAGGAGCCCTCTTATCAGTCTGCACTGTTTGCCATGTTACTTTAAGCTCACTGAATATTCATGGTAAGCTTCACATGTTGAAGTTTTGGAACAGCCCATTTGAAAATTCAGCGTTGAATTTTAAGGGTTAACTGGTATATCAACATGCAGTAAATCTTCATAAGGCTCTGTGATGTAAGGTGAAAATTAAAGATTTGTTGTACAATTACAGCAAGGTACAGGTATTTAACCCTTTCAATGCTGAATTTTCAAATGGACAATTCCAACATTTAAACAAGTCAAGCTTATTGTGAATATAAGGGATTTTTTTAAAAAGTAAAGTGTAACATGACAAACACTGCAGACCCTGATGAGAGGAGCCCTCTCATCTGGATCTACATTGTTTGCAAAGGACATTATATAGTGACTTGTTTCCTGCACTGATAGGGTGAAATGTTAATCCGTCTCGTTAATACTATTATGTGGAATTAAATAAAGCACTATAAATATTTATTGTATTCCTAAATCCTATACAAAAGTCTTAAGAATAATTATAGTGGACGCAGTGAAACAGATAAATAATGCAGCAGGTCTTATATTAGTAACCTACAAAAACTTAAAAAAAAAGTTATTTTAGGCGTGGTTTTATAGACAGGTGGTAACTTAGATAACCATTTCTTATTCATGTTAGAAAATATTAACACCGTGAACATTTATTAGCAATTCAACCCTTAAAATTTACAATGAAGAAAATATTCCAAACTAGGGAATTAATATAATACATAAATACATGAACTGCTCTGATCTAATATTTCAACCACTAAGGGCCTTTTTCAAAGATTATCATGTCAAAATACACGTCACATTTTTGTTACATGCATTCAGCCATAAAATCAAAGATATGCTTTTCTACTCCTTTGCAAACAGAGTAGACCCAGATCTGACAACTCTCTGTAAGAGCCGTCAAAAATTCCTGTGCCCATGTGCTATTATATGATGATTATGATCCCATGAATATTCTTGCATGTCAAACTCATGGAGTAAAGGGTTAATAGACAGTATTTTGGGGCATTGATAATAGTGTATCTGTAATAATCTGACGGACAATCAGAGCAGATTCTGACTAAACAGCTCATACAGGAGCCATCTGAACTGGGTCTACAATTGGCCATCAAATAGAGGTCTAATTATGGGTCTGTAAGGCAGGTGGTTCGACAGTACTCTGTTTGCAAAGGCATAAATGATGCGTAAATGGTCAATACAGGAAAAAGTAAGGCAGAATGCTCCTTAAGACTTCTGATCTGGGTCTTCATTATTTGCAAATAACAGTACAGTAAAACCTCTCTATAATGACCACTAAATTGTGTTAATTAGTTGGTTTGTAGGGCAGGTGACTGCTTAAAGCAAGGTGAAAGTAAAACAGAACGCTCCTATAGGAGCGTTGTTTTACTTTCACCTTGCTTTAAGCAGCCACCTGTCTTTAACACAAAATACTTGATGTAATTTAGTGGTCGTTATAGAGAGGATTTACTGTATACTCATTTATCGAGTTCAAATCGAGGGCTTGGTGCAAAACTACTCTAACTCCTTCACTTTGTGAAGGAGTTAGAATAGTTTTGCACCAAGCCCTCAAAATGGTTAATGCAGAATGAAAGTAACCCTTTCCCTCATACAAACACTTTTTCATGCCTTTGAAAACAGAGTATATCCAGATCAGACAGCTCCTAATTAGGAGCCAATTGTGACCAGGATCTGCTCTGTTTGCTTAATGAAATTATAATAGATCTGACTCTACAGTTTCTGCTAATACTAAATAATCATTTGTTACAATTAATCCATTATAAACTTTTAACTAATAAATATTCATGATGTATTTATTTCTTACATGAATATTCAGCAGGGAAAGTGATAAGTATTCAGATGCCCATTTCTCTCCTTTCCAGTTTGGAAAGCTGAATATTTCAAATTGGCACCATTTTGATAACTTTGTATTAGACTGCCAACATTATAGCAAACAGTGTAGACTGATCAGGATCTGCTCTGCTTGCTTACAAGATCATAAATATCTAAGATTTGGTTCTTAACAGTTTGTACCATGGTCAAACTTCAGTTGTTCATCATATACGTACCATTATAGAAATTCAGCTTGTTAATGATCATAGTCTGACATATATTTACAGTAAAACCTCTCTAAACCGGAATTCTAGTACAGAAGAATTTAGATACTTTTATGCAGGTGGCTGCTAAATGCAGGGTGAAAGTCATTCAGAAAACTCCTAGAGGAGCTTTCTGAATGACTTTCACCCTGCATTAAGCTGCCACCTGTCTCCAAGACCAATATTTATACTAAAATTTACGTCTGGTTTAGAGGGGTTTTACTGTAGATTCTATCAGGTAAGAGTTTTAAAATATGTATTTAATTGATATAATTTAGCATTAAAAGTTCAAAATTGAGTGTCCATGAACTGACTGAAAATGTGAGAGTCATTTCAAACTGTCTGATACCTATAAAACTGAGTATAAATGAGTCATCTGAGGTCTCCATGTTCATGGTCTGCACCATTTGTCATTTAACTCTTTGCACGCTAAGTAATTTTTCGTCTGCAACAATTGTCGTCTGCTTCAATTCTTAAAATAACTTTTCTCTAATTTCTTTGTAAAAATATGATCTAGCTGACAAACAGTTTGGACCCTGATGAGACGCCGCATTATGAAGCGTCTCGTCTGGATCCAAACTATTTGGATAGGTAATCACAGTTTCAGCGCTAGCGTGAAAAGAGTTAAAATGTTCTTGCAAACCATACCCTGTTCTGCTTAATGGACTTATTATCATAAACAATGACGGACCATTCCACTTTGAAAGTTCAGCATCAAAGATTTTAACAATTTCAGTCTGTGATCATTTTTTTGCAGGCAGAAATTACTTTTGAGTGTTAACCATTTCTCTGGTCTATATTTAGTCCAAATTTCAATATTCATTGACAAAATTCATTTATATTGAAATATGAAAGGTGGAACATTGTAGCTATTTTTAGCAAACACTAACAAACAGAGTAGACCCTGATCAGATGGCTCCTATAGGAGCCGTCTGATCTGGGTCTCCTCTGTTTGCTAATGCGTGAAAAGGTGTTAATATGACGGAAAGGGTTAAGAGTAAAGATGTACATAGATGGTAATGGCATCTAGTCATGATATGCATCACATGGTCACTGAAACTCAGAGAGGTTTAGAATAAAGTTTCTCCCCAACAAAATTGTCCGCAAGGGGGTAGTTGTATAATACAAAACCAATTAACTTAATTGCTTCTGGAATGAACCAGAAAACTAGAAACCTTATAGCAGGAGAGAAAGTCCATTTAGTCCTTAACCTTTCGCCTGTTGAAAAATATGTTTGTCTGCTTCAGGTCTGTTTCTGTCATGATAAAAATTATTTTGTTTCTAGTGCCATTATAAAAAAAATCATTCATTTGATATTCATGTAGTCAGTATTTTTTTACCCGAATGTTCATGGAGTAAAGGGTTAAATTGATGATCACAACATCACTGGCAATAGTTTGGATCAGTGAGATCAGACACTGATTTATATTATATATATGCAAGACCTAATCTATATTATACAAGATAAAATAGTAAGTCAAGAATTTAAGGCCATTATGGATGAGGTTTAAAAACACAGTAGACAATAATTTGTATAAATGACAATTATCACAGCAAATTAAAGGTTAGAAAATAGCAAATATAGATGTCAGTGATTGAATGGCACAGAATCAAGAAGATGACACTTTTACAGTAAAGAGAGCTGAGTGAATATGGCACGCAGAGGTTAAAAGTGATGCTTGCTTTAAACATTCTGAACTCTGAGCTATTATTGTTGTCTGCAAAATTATTATTGTTGTCTGAATCATCAGGTTTCTTCAAGTTATTTTCAAAAACAGTATCATCTGGATCCAGCCAGTTTGTAAAGGTTATCACACAAAGTTGCTGGTTACTAAAGAGTACTAACAGTTAACCCTTCGCTTGCTATTCACGTCAATACACGTGCCTGTAAATAGTGAAGACCCAGATGAGACAGCTCCTGCAGGAGCTGTCTCATCAGGGTCTGCACTATTTACAAGTTGATTGTGCAACCAGCGCACTCCACGGCAGTGATTGCACAGCGAAATATGTGTACACAGTGAATATATAATGTAATTATACAACAGGGCATGGGTAAAGAATGAGAAATGTATTTTAAAATTCAGCGAGAGAAGAGTTAAAACTTGTGTTTACTTTAACCGTAAGTAAAATACTACTTTTTTTATAATAGAATCAATGGCCAGACATAAATGTTTCACAATAGATTCCTTTTAGTACGAAAAGGTATAATTTGCAAGAGGGATTGGCAATGACAAAACGTGCAGACTCCTCAAGAGGGCTCCTCAAGAAATCCTATGACCTAGGTCAAATATAAGTGCACTAGTTTCCATCATTCAAAGGGCTAAATTGATTATCTGATAATATTTATGATTTCACAAATCAGTGGAACGCAAATCTCTGAGTATGGGTTGACTTTTGAGAATGGTTTTCTTTTTAGTATGGTTGCTTTATAAGTAGAATTGCCTTTTGAGAAGGGTTTCCTTTTGAGTACAGTGGCCTTTTCAGTAAGTTTTCCTTTTTGAGTAGGAATGCTTTTTGAGTAGGGTTGCCTTAATGTGGTTGCCTTTTGAGTATAGTAACTGTTGTCTCTGGGTATGGTTGCCTTTTTGAGTATGGTTGTCTTTTGAGTATGGTTGCTTTTGAGTATGGTTGCCTTTGAGTATGGGTGAATTTTGCAAGTAGTTTGGATCCTGATTAGTTTGAATAAGTATCTTGACTGGATCCAAACTGTTTAACATTCGGATTGATGTTTTTTAACTTTAAAGCCTGGATTCAAATGTCAATAGAATAACAGAGAAGATTTAAAGCCTGCTGACTGATCTGATGAATGTTGTATAAAAAATCAGAGTACACCCAGATCATATGGCTCCTTTAGGAGCCATTGCATCTGATCAGGGTCTGCTCTGTTTGCTGTTGATATAATGTAGATCTCATTCTACAGGCTCTTGTCATGATAAAAACATTCTGTTGATAGTGCCATCATAAATATTCAGTGAATTGACAGTCATGATTTCATTATTTATTTCCTGACTATTCACTCCCAATGCAAACATAGTAGACCCTGAGCAAACAGTCCAGTGCCAATGATAATCAAATTCTACATTAGAAGCATTTTGTATCAGTCACTTAAATAATTAGGATATAAATATAGCCTGTGTCTTTAACACTTAAAATCTAAGAAAGACATATGTTGATGCCTCTGATATATGTCTTCTCTGTTTGCTTATTTAACCCATTAGGCTATTTTTAGATCCAACCACTTTGAATAAATCTACTGAAAAGGAGCATTAACTAGAGAAAAGGAAAATTTTAGAATTTTGTAGTTTGAACCCATTGTGATAAATAGAGCATTTGCTCCTATAGGAGAAAATGCTCTATTTATCTCAATGCTTTCATAAGGTGACTTTTACAGAGGCATAGAAAGGTGTATTTATGGAGGAAAGGGTTAATGTTGTAGATCTGAGAATGGACAAGAAAAATCACATCCCCACATATCATTGTAATAATTCAGCTAGTAAATATTCATAATGTCATTAATTCTGATATGAATATTCATCAGATAAAGGTTTAATACTTTTTTTGATACATACACATTTTTTAAAACTTTGCAAACAGATTAGACCCAGACCAGACAACTCCCGTAAAAGCTGTCTCATCAAGTCCGACTCTGTTTGCTTATAGAATAATATCAATCTAATTATATAGTTTTTGCCCTTGAACAAACATTCCGGTATTAATACACTATTTTACAAATGCATGTAGTTACTATCTTACTATGCATGATGTCATTAGTTCTAAACGGCGTATTGTCAAGTAAAGGGCGAACTCTTCCTTCAGATAAAAAGTGCACTGGAACTATTCACCGATTCATATAATTCAACCATAAAACAATGGTTGTTTTATTCTTTACAGCTGTCAATACTAGCAAGCACGCCATTTAACACGTGCACGTGAAAGCATCACGTGCTGTTCTGCATGCAGCCTAAATGGCATCTTTTAAACGCATTAAGTACCAATAACATGGAAAAACTTAATCAATTTTATAGGCAAAACTAAATGTTATCAAACAAAACTATTGAACAATTCAAACTACAGGGAATACATGGTTCGTTACTTTCTCAGTATACATTCACACAAATAAGAAAGAGGAAGTTGTACTTACAAAGTGTGGTTATCCATCGCGTCTCTCTGTACAAATTAGCTGACGGAAATAGCCTCAATTATCACAAATGGAATCTACACAATTGCAATATGTATTGTGGCCATTTGCCACTGTGTATTTATAGGATAATATCACAAGTAATGTTCTTGGTCCAATTGCCTCTTGTATGAATTCAACATTACAAACAGTCAGGAGCCGTTTTTTCCACTGCACCACTGGGCACTTTTTTGTCTTCATTCATAATTCCTTTCCAGCGTTTGCTTGTGATCAGCTTGTACGTTTGTTGTCCTTTTTTCTCGTCCCACAAGGGCATGTTGCTCAGATACATAAAATAACGACACACATATTGATGACGTGATATTACATTCCATGTCTATTTGACTATTTCATCCTCATAATGTGCACATTTTTGCTATGTTTTTTTTTTATATTTAGATTTCCTCTATTTGGCACCATGTCATAGATCTACAAATCCGATTCCCCGTGTTAATCACGAGTTGTGAAAAATACTTGTTCTAGTCTTTACCTTTCACCATATTATGACGCAACTTGTTTTTCCAAAAAGTCCGGATGGTATTTATAGATTTGCCTGTGCTGTTCGTCCATTCCACTGCTTGTGTCGTGCATAACTCCAAAAGTTTTGATTCAGAGTCATGGAACTTTATCCCTTTACTCCATAGATACGCCTTTATAGGCCCTTGCAAACATATTAGGCCCTGTAGGAACCGTCTGATCCGGGACTGCTCTGTTTGTTTATGGCATAATTTAGATATGATTTTTATGGTACGGTACATCAGTATGTGAATATGTGCCATCTGGGTGTGTGGTTATGCTCTCGCTCAGTAACATTAGACAACATTATAACAAGAGTTACAATTGGTACACCCCTGTCCTATGGCCACATTTGCTTAGGGGCGTGTTTAGTTGAGATAACGTATATATTAATTAGCGTGACAGACAAACTTCTCTATCTAAAACTTACTTAAAAGAATCAAAGGTGTTCCGGAAGCAATCTGTAATCAGAGAAACTCTGTCGACAATAAGAGTAGGACATCGCGCCCGGGTTTCTCTGTATCCTCTCCCCTCTCTGGGGCGTCCATAGTGAACAGAAACGGATGTTAATTAACACAAACACACGAAGAGAATGTAAAACCATGTTTCTGTCTTTAATAATGTCCCTCAAACATAAGCATTTTCACGTCTTTGCAAATAGAGTATGCTCATTTTGCCTATGCCATTATATAGCTCTGAATTTGCCGTTCTGTCACAGCCAAATTCTCACTTGTCAAAATGTTATTAATAAAGATGTCATTATTTCTTACATAAATATTAATGAGGCAAATGGTTATGGTCAATATCTACACATAGCTTCCGTTCAAATATTGTCTATCAATTACAAATATGATTTTATTCGTGTTGTATTGTATAGTATTGTATGATTTTGTGTTGTATTGTATAGTGTTGTATGGTACAGTATTGCATGGTATAGTGTTGTATGGTACAGTATTGTATGGTATAATGTCATATGGTATATTATTGTATAGTGGTATAAGTGGTATATTGTTGTATGATAGTGTTGTATGGTACAATGCTGTATGGTATACTGTCGTATAATTATGGTATTGGATTATATGATATAGAGTTGTATGGTAAAGTGCTGTATGGTAAAGTGCTTTGTGGTATAGTGTTGTATGGTATAGTGTTGTATGGTATTGTGTAGTATGGTATAGTGTTGTATGGTATTGGGTTGTATGGTAAAGTGTTTTATGGTATAGTGTTGTATGGTAAAATAGTTTATGGTGTAGTGTTGTATGGTATTGGGTTGTATGGTATAGTGTTGTATGGTATTGGATTGTATGGCAAAGTGTTTTATGATATAGTGTTGTATTGTGAAGTTTTTTATGGTATAGTGTTGTATTGTATTGTGTTGTATTGTATAGTGTTATTTGACAGCATGTACATGTTTAATACATGCTGAAGACACCGTCATGTTAACTCTCTTGCCAAGTAGATCATACTAACGATTTAATTTCGACCAAGGCAAACTTTAAATCCCAATCGCTTTAGAAGTGAGGGCATAAACTGGTCTATTCTTAGAAATGCCTTTGAGAAGTGAGCATATTGCGTAAACACCACGTTCCAGATTTGAAAGAGTAGTTAGAATTCTAAGAGATTATGTATGAGCAAAATACATTCAATATAAATATTACTCCTTTAACTGAAACTTTAAGTTATGTGTTTATGTATTTGTAGATATATTTCACAGGTTGTGAATATATGAAACATAAATATTTTTACATTGCCTCTCAGTTCATTTCAGTGCGCGAAACGAGTCACTTACGTCATTTGCAAACAATGTTGACCCAGATGAGATGGCTACACAAGGAACCCTCTCATCAAGGTCTGAACTTTTGTCATGTCGGGCTGAATATTCGTGGTAAACTTGTCCTGTTTGAATTATGGAATAGACCAAATGAAAAAAAAATCAACGTTGAAAGGATTATGTAAAAAATAATGTTTGATACTTGGCCAACCAGTGTGAACCTGTCTTCATGTATACCTCTGCATAGGATTATCCCTTCCAACACAGAATTTTAAGAGTGGGATAACCCATCATTGTTTATTGGTCGAGTCCATGCAGTATGGAAGGGTAAATTGCCAAATTATTTTGAAATACAAACATTGCGGACACTTGGTGTAATGGGTGATCTGTGTGCAAATGACAGTCAACCCGTTTCCTGCATTCAAAATGGTATAAACCAATTACATATAAATTAACACATAAACTACTGAACAAGAAACGTGGCAATACCACGAACACCAGATTTTCCGCGGATTTGATCAGTGTTTCTATGTTTAGTAACAGTGACATTGACCTTTACAACAGAACCATATCTAATGCAATCCCAAACCGTGTATGCATGCAAAGTATATGTACACCAAGTTTGATAACAAACAGTCTGTTCTAAGTAAAGTAATGACCAGAAAACTGAAATGTTGAGAGAAATGCTAGCCCTCCCAACGACGTTTCCAAATCTAATAACCAGATATTTTTCATCGGAAAGCCTGGTTAAAAGGAAGACCTCTCAAAAACTAAAAACAGCTAGTAAACAATTCAATATACCGGTGGTATTAATAATTAACACTAAGCATCAAATATAAACAACAGCGGCGATGTGAATATACACTAGTTTAAGTCCGATTGCTTGTTATGGGTATACTAAAAAAATAAAATTTAAGCTAATAATCATGGGGAGATAGATTGTTCATCTCAGAATAGCCACCCAATCAAAGGATATCTGCTCTATGTATCGTCAATGGGGTCTGGGCATACAAGTAAATCAACTGACAAGTTACTAATTTCTAAGCGTATCCATGCCCTTGTGGGATTAGCCGTACGTATATATAGGGGGTTATGTATTGGATTATCTTTTGTATGAATACCTATATCTGTCAAATACAAACTTCTCTGCCACTGCTTTGTCAGTCAGGATAAAGTCAAGGCTCATGGCCAAATTGGAATCTTTTTTCATAATAAAACCATTCAGCAGGTCACGGAGATATGCGCGATCTTATTACTATCTTGTAAATAAAACAGCCTGTATTCGTATATCTCTAAAATAATTAATGACTTTGAAAACAAATGTCATTCTAACAGCAGTTCTAACTTCTATGAATTGTGGTTGTTGGGTTAAGTGCCCATTTGACTCACGTTTTATTAGATTGTGTTCTTTCATGCAGTCGATGTTGAAAGTATTTTCTCTGACCACATTTGTTGTAAGTTAGTCAGTATTTCAACTAAAGCTATATCTGTCATTTTGTCTGTTCTCTTTACCAACTGTTTCTGTTTCCCCTGACTCCCACAGTTTTTTTTTCGTTCGCATGACTGTAAATAATGCCTCATTCCATCTTTTTCATTCTCTCTCTCTTCTCTTTCTCTGTATTTGTCCGTCTGTCTGTCTCTTCTAGGCCCTCTGTCTCGGTATCCTTTCCACTCATGACGGCATCTCTCATTTGTTTGCAAAATGTTTTTGAATGTCAAGAAATTTATTAACACGCATACATTGCAAAAACAAATTTTGACTGGCATTTCAAGTTATTAGTTAATTGTTATTTAACTCTTTCCTAAAGATTCCTTCATATAAACGCCATTTCACGAAAATTGACAAACAAAGTAGACCCAGATCAGACGACTTTGCCCTGTTTGATAATGGAATTTAATAGTTCTGTAATTAACTGTTTCTTTACTTTCTAAAATGACTATTTTGTCCATGAATATTTGGTAGGTATTGAAATTTGGAATAACCATAGATCAGGGAAAGGGTATTTTATCTTTTCTTAACCCGTTCCCTCATTTTGACGCCTTTTGACGCACCATTTTGATAAATATTAACACGCATACATTGCAAAAACAAATTTTGACTGGCATTTCAAGTTAATGGTTAATTGTTATTTAACTCTTTCCTAAAGTTTCCTTCATATAAACTTTAAAATCACAATGGTTTCAAACTTCAAATTTTTTAAATTTTCCTTTTTTCTAGAAAATGCTCCTTTTCGGTAGATTTATTCAGAGATTGTATCTAAAAATAGCCTATGAGGTAATGGGTTAAAGCTATACAGGTAGTAGGAACTGGTTATCCTGGGTTGACTATCTGACAGTATGCGTAACACTTACCCAATCTGTCCAATATTTGTGATATTCGCTAACCCCTTACTCCATGTACATGTATATCCATGTCAGAGATAACGACACTCTGACTGTTAATTAAATCATTTATTTATAATGGCACATGAACACACAATTTTAGCCATGGCAGAAAGTGTAGAAATAATACCTATATATTTCCATCAGCAAACAGAGTAGACCCTGATCAGGCGGCTCCAACAGTAGCCGTCTGATCTGGGTCTATTCTGTTTGTAAATGGCGTAAAATAGTATAGAGGTCTATGTAGTAAAATACTTAGAAGTACCAAGAGGCAAACGATAATAAACAGGCTTTAAATGTCTGTACGAAATTTTGTTCTCAAAAATTCTGCATGGCGATTTTTCTGCAGTGATGCAAAATGCTGGAGGAATTACACAGTACATCATGTACCCATGATTTACACGTGCGTAATATTGACACCCCGCATTTTGCTGTATATCAGTATTCGAATTCTCGGTATTTAATCTCTCATCCTCTTATCTTTAAAATCCTTAGCTTGTTGAAAAATGGATGCCTGCTGAAACTCCAATCTGTAATCTTTTTCGTGTACTTTCGATTCGCTCATGCTTTTAGACTACTTTTGTACGGGTGTCAAACAGCTTGGGTCCTGATGAGATGCAGCGTTACTCGGCGTCTCAGCTGGATCCAAGCTATTTGCAAAAGCCAATCAGTTCGAGATGAGCAGGCTTAGAGTTAACCGATCATAACGTCAACTTTTAAATCACAGAATGGTAAGACTCTAAGTGGCTAACAGGAATCGTGTCAATCGAATGTTACAGATTAATATTTTGAATACTGCCAATTCAAGTGTAATGATCCTTCTGTGTTCAACTGTAGAGTCCATTCAGTATAACTTTATTAAAATTGCTTGACGATTGTAGATGACAAACAGTGCAGACCCTGATCATAAGAGGTCTCTAAGAGCTAACCTGTTTGTAAATGCCTTCTGTCAAAAGGTTAAATGAACCGAAGAGGTGAAGTTACCAGATACATTGTAAATGGAAATATGCAAGATCTGCCTAACATTACCCTGATGCCTCATCGGAATACAATAGAACCTGTCTTAAATGACCATTTATTGATTGAATATAAGAACCAGATGTTTATCGATACTGCGCAAAAGTAATACAGAAAGCTCCTATAAGAAAACGGATTGTTTCTTAATGCAAAGCAAATATCATGCAGAAAGTTCCTATTGGGGGCTTCTACTTTGTTTTTGACGAGCATTAAGCTTCCATCTGCATTATAGTCCCAATAATAAGACATCTTTTTGATGGTCGCTTAAGGCAGGTGTTACTGTATTGGTATTCATATACCTCCATAGAAATGTATCAGTCATCCATGGTTAGAACAGATGAACAAATTGCTCAACAGAAATAATTGAAATATTTAACCCTTTACACCATACACCTTTCTACGCATTTGCAAACAGAGAAGACCAAAATCAGACGGCTCCTATAGGAGCTGTCTGATCAGGGTCTGTGTCCATGTCCTATCATAACGAGGGCTTGGTGCAAAACTATTCTAACTCCTTCACAAAGTGAAGGAGTTAGAATAGTTTTGCACCAAGCCCTCGATAAGTATTAAGCTAATTAATATTCTTGATGTCATCATTTCTTACGTGAATATTCATGGAGTAAAGGGTTAATGAACATACATTTCATAAACCTCTTATGGTAAGTTTAAATAAAATACTACCCTTTCAATGAAAAATAGCCGGAAAGCGTTTTCGGATTGACGGACGGACAACCATGTTCACAATGAAACAGTGCTAAGGTTAGAGACGTGTGTGTGTGTGTCTTTGTTCAGACTAACAATATGGATTCTGAGCAGACATGAATAACAGTCCGGCATCTGGATTAAAACAGTCAATAACAATCAGAACCATTCGGCGAAGACGACTAATGCTACACGGGACCGATGGGCCTTGCCGGGATGACACGATGCTTTCCGAAAGAGTGAACATGTACTGGGCTGTTTACATTCTGTTTAATACGCCTAATATGCACATCGGGATTCGATCCCCGAGCGTGTCATGTTAAAACTTAAAATGTTAACTATAGCTCCATTGCCTAGCTCAACTTATGGCAATAGTGCTATAATTGGTTAACTCAGTATCATGATAATTTGGTTGGGGACGACCAACTGGGTAAAACTCTAACGGTGTATCAGCCTTTTACGGTGGGCACTTATCTTTATTAAGAAACAGGGAACCAACGGACGGTCCATTTATATATGAATTCTCAATCTGGGTGTATATTAGCCCTAGATGGCAAAATCAACATGATATGGAAGCAGAGAACAAGATAATATGCGTAAATTTAAACATTTTCAAAAATAGTCCCTTTATTTCTCCACTAAACCCTTTACTGTGACCACTCTTTAGTATCGTCTGGAAGAGGCGATTCTAAAGAGAGGTCACTATATCGGATTGGTGGAGAATGACGATTTTAGTATTTAGTACTAATTGCTCTGTGGAAGCAACCAACCAACACAATAAGGCGGCATCACCGCATTCAGGGTTTGTGCGAAGTTTGTTTCAATACTTTCAGCACTTTGATTTTGCTATCGAGTAAATCGGCTGCGTGAACGTGCTCTTAGCTCAAGGACAAGATAGATATATGCTCTCACAGAGCAAAAAAACATTGGAATGCGTGTTTATAGGTTTGGTGAAGACGCAGGTAATAATTAATGGTATTAATAAACTACAAGCATATAACTTTTTATTAACCATGAGTACGGATGGTGCAATAAACCAAAAAGTCTGGAAGCAGAACATATATCGTTAGCGGTCATCAAAAAGGAGGTCTATCTACGGGTCTGTACGGCTTAATGTAGCCTATAGGAGCTCCAAGCATTACTTTTGCCCTGCATTAAGCAATCACCTGCTTTTTTAAGACTCCTATGTTCAATAAATGAATGACTGCTTAGGACAGGTTCAACTGTACTCTGAAAGTTAATCAATGTGCAGCATTGCAGAAGACGCTCACTATAAGTATATTAGCGGTAAACTAATACTTTCGTGAATATTCATGTAAGAAATAATGTCATCAAGAGTGCTAACTAAATGAACACAGGGACCTTTGAGCATTGTGAAACTGCAGAGTCATATCTGTATAATTCTCAAGCTTTTGATTGGTCAGATTTGAGTTCTCAAGCTTTTGTTTGGTCAGATTTGAGCCAAAGGCTCAACTAAAAGTTTTATAAGCATGGACCCAGAGCAGTCCCTGGCGGGTCTACCCTAATTGCAAAGACACCAAACGGCGTATAGCAGGCAAAGGGTTTATCACAAGGGCCCTCCCTGTGATGCTACTATGAGAACACTTCTATAGCATTCAACACATGTAATAAAGATGTCTCACACACTCATACGAAATAGTACTCTCTCTCTCTCTCTCTCCTCTCTCTCTCTCTCTCTCTCTCTCTCTCTCTCTCTCTCTCTCTTACATTCAATTTGGCACAATTGTGATATCCTGGAATTAGAATGACAATGTAACAAATAGTGAAGTGCCAAATCAAACTGCTTCGATATATCTGGGTTTGCACTATTTGCCTAAGTACCTCGAGTAATTAGGATCACATACACAATACACCCGACAGTCTTCATCAGGTAATGATTGTACTCAATTCTTCCTCGTTGTCATAAATCATCTGGAATTGCGATGATACAAACGCTACATGCTTATAAATTAACTGTACTTTCCAAGAAGTCGCGTGACTTCATTGTTTACCACCCACTGCATGAGATAGACAGTATTGTTCTAAGAAATGTCAGATATAATATTAAAAAGCAAAATTAAACTGTTCAATGAAAAAAACACATCCTTTCGATTCTTTCAAATCGGCAGATGATCTGGATCTATACTGTCAGCAATGCATATTTACCTAGAAGCGCTCACACAAAGCAGAGCGTGCTCTTATACATATATGGTGGGTCACTGTTATTGAAATTTTCTAGCAATGTTCAGTAAATCACATTAACCAATTGCTCCCAATGGATTCTTCCATGCTTATATATTGGATTAGTCTATCTTTTATCTAAGGGATGTCTGGTCTAAATTTTCATTTTTGTTTTGTTTTATATTGAATTTCCTATCAACAAACAGTGTAGACTCTGATCAGACGCCGCATTATGTGGCGTCTGATCAGAGTCTACACTGTTTGCCTACCTCCCATATATGGGATCTTGGGAGCAAATGGGTTAACCTTTAGCCTGCTAAACAAACATATGCACCCAAAACTGTTAACAAAGGCAATCTCTCATCCGCTCACAGCAGGCTAAAGGTTAACCCTTCGCTTGCTGAATTTTAAAATACATTTCTCCTTCTTTACCCATGCCCTGTTGTATAATTACATATATCTTCACTGTGTACAGGTATTTCGCTGTGCAATCACTGCTGTGGAGTGCACTGGTTGCACAATCAACTTGTAAATAGTGCAGACCCTGATTAGACAGCTCCTGCAAGGTACATTGACGTGAATAGCAAGCGAAGGGTTAAATGTACCCTCTGCATTTAACTTGTACATTTTGCCTTTTATATTCAAAATCACACACCTTTCCTCCATAAATGTACCCTTCTATCCCTTTACAAACAGAGTAGACCTTGATCAGACCGCTCCTATAGGAGTCTTTTGATCAGGGTCTTTTGATTCACAGGTTTGCCACAGTTTACAATCATAATTTACAATCCATTTCATAATTATGTCATAAATCATAATTTACAGCCCATTTTATAGGTTTATCATAATCTCCAATAATTGCCACAGGTTTGTCACAATTTACAATCATAATTTACAATCCACTTCATAGGTGTATAATAATTTACAATCCACTTCATAGGTGTATATAGAGGATCTTACATGAATGTTCTTGATTATTGGATTTATTAAATGAGTCTTTTTAAAACGATAAAAAACGAGCTTACATATAGAAATGATGAATGAAAGGTGTTATTAGGTTCGCTAGGTAACTGGGACAAAGTAGGTCCAAATTTTCCAAAATTTTTTTACTTACTGTCATATCAACCAGGATCTAATTTAGACCTCTCTGGTATTCAATTTAACTGTGGTAGTTTATGATACAAAAACATACAGAAACACGTCAAATTAAATTTTGAGTTACAGTTTTGATATACATAGTTACAAACACGTCACATTATGACGTCATTGTACACAACATGTGTCTATGTAAAGCGCGCCATGTACATGAAGACCCACATACAGTCGCCAACACGTCCGACACTCACTGTCAATGGGATTCGAAATGCGCCTTCGTTTTGGTATATTAAGCCCTTCATTAGTGTTGTATGTATACACATGGACATGGATATTTCCACCGAGAAAAAAATCTCGATTCAAGTTCAGTGAAAATGTTTGAAATGGACAAAAGATTCAGTACGAACTGCTGCATATTTAATGTGTTGGAACAGGAGGAAGATTTTCGCGATCAGCTGAGTTAGTGAGTATAGCATATTTGAAATATGTTTGTGCTGTGCCGGATTCAGATGACTATAGTTGTTGATTGATGAGATATTTGTATGAGTAGAAATCTGCATAAACAAAAGGACATGCGGTGAAGAAAATGCAAAGTTGAGGAGGCATTTTAAATGTAGAATGGATTGTATGGGTCAGAGTAGCTGGTATGTCTTTTTTGGCATACATTTTGCATATGATTCCTGACAGCGATTACAATTTGTATTATTTTATCGAAATTAAGGCGCAAGTGCCAACAATCCTTTGCCATCTATCGTGACTCAATCGTGGACAGGTAGGTCGACCACCGTCCGCCAGTTTGTTTGTTTTGACAGCGCGTATGAATCGTTCGAATGTCATTCGTTCGTTCGAATGTTATTCACTAGTGAATATATGCCCATGATTATCAAAAAATAAATGATAGTGTTACGTCACGCTGAAGCCACGAGTTATGTTATAAAATAATTTACAATCCACTTCATAGGTTTACCATAAAGTACAATCCATTTCATAGGTCTTAATTTACAGTCCATTTGACAGGTTTATGATAGTTTACAACCCACTTGATAGGTTTATGATAATTTACAATCCATTTCATAGGGCTTAATTTACAATCCATTTCATAGGGCTTAATTTACAATCAATTTCACAGGTTTTTATCATAATTTACAATCCATGTCAAAGGTTTATCACAAATTAAAATCCATTTCACAGGTTTATAATAATTTACAAAGTAACAACCTACTTCATAGGTTTATCATAATTTACAGTAAAACCTCTCTATAACGGCCACTAAATTGCATCAAGTATTTTGTGCTAGAGGCAGGTGACTGCTTAAAGCAAGGTGAAAGTAAAACAGAATGCTCCTATAGGAGCGTTCTGTTTTACTTTTACCTTGCTTTAAGCAGCCACCTGTCCTAAATACCAAATAATTAACAGAATTTGGTGGCCGTTATAGAGAGGTTTTACTGTACAACCCACTCCATAGATGTATCATAATCTACAACCAATTTCACATGTTATCATACTTTACAATCCATTTCATAGATGTATCATAATTTACAACCCACTTCATAGATGTATCATAATCTACAACCCACTTCACAGGTTTATCATAATTTACAACCCTCTTCACAGTTTTATCATAATCTACAACCCATTTCACATGTTTATCATAATCTACAACCCAGTTCACATAGTTTTATCATAATCTACAACCCATGTTACAGGTTTATCATAATTTACAATTCATTTCTCAGGTTTATTATTGTTTACAAATACAAACAAATAACACGGTTAGGTTAACTCCATGTATTCAACGATATAGTCATGTATGACTGATATTTAAAACGGTTCCCATCGCGATAAAACAACAACAACAACAACAAAACGCTGAACTGTTCTCTCCTGTATACAGTAGTTAATTCAACACACTTTCTCTTTCAACTCTTTGCACGCGAGAAACGAGCTTATACACATTTGCAGTAACACCCAAATCTGAGTACTCGCTGAGCAGGGTCTTCACTGTTTGACATTCAAAATCCTCTCGCAAAGTGTACCCTTTCATGCTGAGTGGACTCTATCGACAAACAATGTCGGACAATACCACTTTGATTAACAATATTCTAAAAAAGGAATTCAAATTAAATTAAATGCTGTCTCTAAAAGGGAAATTTCACTGATACTAGCCTGAAATTGCCTAGTAACCTATTTTTGTCTTAACAACGTGCTTCAGATGGTTTTAGATGCCTCTCGAACGACTTTTATTGCTCTCGTGTTGTCTTGGGGAGAAAAAAGTCTTGGAAGTTGATTTTCACTTAGGCCTATGCTTTTTCGTACTGTGTGTTGCTATTGACAATGGGTAAGGTGAAACAGTCTATTTGTTTATATATGCCTGCATAACGCGACCTGACTTCCATTGGCAAACAACTTGGACCCGTCCCATCAGGATCCAAACTGATTGACACTCGGTCAATAGTTTCTCAACTGTTTTAACAAATCGAAAGTAAGTAAAACTTATTGCAGTTCATCAGAATTTGTGCAGACCTATGTTTAACTCTTTCGGCGCCAATGTCGCCTATCGGCACCATTGAAAACAGTGCAGTCCAAGGTCAGATGACGCCTTTTCAAGGCGGCATCTGACCTGGGATTTCACTGTTTTCTGTATTATTTTATCCCAAACAAACAGGTTTTTAAAAACAAATGTTTTACTAATATACCTTTATTATTAAGTTTAGAATTATATATAATATGAAATTATTATTGCAGACAACACTATTTAATTTGGCGCCAAAGGAGTTAAAGCAGAACACTTAAATGGCAAAAGAGGTTAATACAACAGAGAACACAACCGAAGGACACGGCACATTTTCAAGTGCTATATCGATATTGCTGATTGCTCTACGTTTCAAAACATGAAAGAAATGGAAGTAGAAGTGGCGAAAGTAATACTCACCAAAACCCTTGCCGCATACATTATTTAACCCATTCCTCCAAAGGCTATTTCTAGACCCAACTTCTTTGAATAAATCTACCCAAAAGTAGCATTAACTAGAGAAAAGGACACTTTTTAGAATTTCGTAGTTTGTAACTACAGTATTATGATAAATAGAGCATTTGCTCCTATAGGAGCAAATGCTCTATTTATCAGAATGGTTTAATCAATAGACTTTTACAGAGGCGTAGAAAGGCGTATTTATGGAGGAAAGAGTTAAGCCATGCCCCTTATTCTTAAACAATGATAAAAAGGAAAAGAATCAAAGTAACTAGGCGTGTGTATCGAAAAAAAAAATGACAATGACAGAGAACAGCTGTACAATGTTTGATAGAAAATTAGAGTATACGTGGAATAATCAGTAGTACTTGACAGTATATGTTATATTATTTTTAAGATTTATTAAATGGTAAGAGTATGATATGTGAAAACTACTTGATGTATGTTAGTAAAAGTGATAGTAAGTGTCCTGATGGAACCCTTTGATCAGGGACTGCAATTTTGTCATACATTCATTTTCTTCAGCGATGAAGTTTGACACAATATTTTGGTTAATCAATATTCAGAAAGGAAGGAGCACATTTTAAATAATCCGTAAATGTAAGGTTAAGTTGGCATATTATTGTTCTCGTTAACCCTATACTCATTAATTACGCCTTTCTACACCTTTGCAAACAGAGTAGACCCATATCAGATGGCTTCTATATATGGGGGCCGTCTGACCAGGGTCTGCTCTGTTTGCTTATGGTATAATATAGATATGATTCTACAGTTTCTGTCATGGTCAAAACTTCCCGTGTCCATATGTTATTACATGTATAACACTTAATCTAAGTAATATTTATTATCTCAATACTTCTCACATGGATATTCACGGTGTAAAATAAGGGTCTTCTTGACTGCCTTAATTTGTCAGCAGCAATTAAAATCTAATCTAGCAATCTTGCTTTTCATCAAATTATATCACATGTGGCGTTGAGGTGTAAGGATTTGGCTGTCACTAGGGTCACCCTGGACAAGAGGCATGCGTCCCTCGCGTCGTTCTAGCATGATTGACAATAGCGAATAGATTAGATACAGTCTAGATACTGCGTTAGGTATTCAGGCTTCATGATGTTTCTTGCCACTCGGTCAATGTTTTTATAAAGTAAGCTAAGTGAACTGGATTCAATATAATTAAATGTTCATGTAAAAAAATGACACCGTTGCATCCGCCCAACCGCCAACCAGTTTACCCGTACACCCGCGCACCAAACGACGTACCCAAATAAAATAACCAGATTATTCCTTTGAAAAATCTGGTCTGATAACCACAATTCTACAGAATACGCAAAACTACTTATAAGTGTTATCCATTCGGGCATACATCGAAATAAAGACCCAATGACGTTTTATTGTAATTTTACCCTGATGTTTTTATTAGTAACTAACTGCCCACTATCATAAAACGTGGGTTGTGCGCATCATCAACGGGAAATGAATAGTAACCCTTTACTCCGTGAATATTCATGTAAGAAATAAAGACATCATGATTATTAATTTCATTATTTGCTAATTATAGGCGAGTTTCTTTGCATGTAAGGAATTGCATTGTTTCGTGCACAGAAGAACACCCGGGCTGAACCACCGACCTACCGCAAGTCAACTTAGTTCTTAGTGAATACGTGACTAGCAAATTGCAGCTATTAATACGGCGTAACCTCTCCAACCACTCCATTGCCAATACCGAATTTCCGATTACCTATGCAAACAGTTTGGATCCAGATGAGACGCAGAGTACTGGGATGTAGGTTGCTGTAAGTATATCATTTTGAAACAAAAATGAAGACAACAAAAAAAGGCAGCCACCTATTTGTAAATATGTACTTATCCCCTACTTATAGTCGCTTCAAAGACGATAATTAGATGAATGTTTGTCGTTCGTGTGTAGGATTTTATTCCCATCGTTTGCATGTTTACATCAGTACTCTGCCCTCAGCACTATATAAGCACGCCATGTTTCCCAAGATACAATAGAACCTATCTTGGGCAACCCTAAAAAAGAAAAGGGGTACAATTATGGACCAATATAGTTTAATGCAGGTCAAAGGTAATGCAAAAAGCTTCTATAAGAGCATTTTGCATTACTTTTGTTCCCTCATTAAGCAACCACCTGCTTTTTAAGACCCCGCTATTCAATAAATGAAGTCACACTTAAGACAGGGTCTACTGTACCTTTACCAGATTAATTTGGTTAAAGTCTGGCGGCCAATGCGATCAACAAAAGTGTGTATTTTCAGCTGTTTTTTCACGAGTTCCATGACCTCACAGAGCAATATAATTATTTTCGAGCCCAGTACATAACCTTGACATTGACAGTACAGTAAAAACTCTCTATAACGGCCACTAAATTACATCAATTATTTTGTGTTAAAGGCAGGTGGCTGCTTAAAGCAATGTGAAAGTAAAACAGAACGCTCCAATAGGAGCGTTCTGTTTCACTTTCACATTGCTTTAAGCAGTCATCTGCACTAAATACTAATTAATTAACACACTTTAGTGACCGTTATAGAGAGGTTTTACTGTAGATACAAGGGCTTTTTCTATGAAGTTATGCCAAAATATGTCTTTGTGAAAAAAAATACAAATCGGGAGGAGCTTTCTGCATGACTTTCACCCTGTATTAGACTGTCACCTGTCTTCAAGACCGATATTGATAATTAATTGAACGGCCAGTTTAGAGAGGTTTTACTGTATAAACACATGCTTATTTGGTCATGGCTGAACCTGTAGAAACTTTTATACTGACAGAATAACTGTCAGAATAGAGTCACTTGCTGTAAACACTCTATGAACAACCACAGAACAAAACCATTTGTGTGTATACGTTATTGCTACTACAGTTAACCATATTTAAAGCGGACTTTAGTGGAAATAAGAATATAGATCATTTAGGCAGGTGGCTGCTTTAAGTCATACAAAAATCTCCAAAAGGACCGTACATTAAGTAGCCGCCTCCCTGGAAACATCTAAATTGTTGTTTACGAAGAGTCCGGTTTAGACAGTGTAGTGGTTTGCTGTATTGTTGTAACATATGCTTTACAGACATAGGGAAGGACTACGTAGAGAGTACGTAGAGAGATACAATAGAACCTGTCTTAAGCGGTTATCAATAAAGAGGTGTAATTAAAGGCAGGTGGTAGCTTAATGCAGGGCAAAAGTAATACAGAAATCTCCTATAGGACTCCAATACTTTTGACCTGCATTAAACAACCACCTGCTTTTAAAGACTCTTATGTTCAATTTTGAATGTCCGCTTAGGACACGTTCTACTGCAGTACTTATCAACATCAAAGTAATGATGCTATTGATATGAATACACACTACAATCAGTCGTATGTCTTTATGCGAATAAATAGAACTGGTATTGCTTCGTGGTAATTGTATAGTAAGCAGCCACTTTATTTACAAAGTATCGACAAAAAGATCAGCTTTATAACTATCACAATCCAATCCTTCGAACCCTAATTATCCTAGAAAGTATCCTTTGTACTATAAACATCGTAAAAAGTACTCAAATTATCATAAAACTATTAGAGAATTATTATGTTACCCAACTGAACTTTCAATAAACATGTCATTGACTTTGACATTTCTTCCATCTTAACCCTTCGCTTGCTATTCACGTCAATATACCTACCTGTAAATAGTGAAGACCCAGATGAGACAGCTCCTGCAGGAGCTGTCTCATCAGGGTCTGCACTATTTACAAGTTGATTGTGCAACCAGTGCACTCCACAGCAGTGATTGCACAGAGAAATGCTTGTACACAGTGAAGATATATGTAATTATACAACAGGGCATGGGTAGAGAATGAGAAATGTATTTTAAAATTCAGCAAGCGAAGGGTTAAAAAAGATAATCCTGGCAAACAGCTGGGATCCTAATAAGACATATAGACTAGTTATTCGGTATCTCATCTGGCATGAAACCGTTCAGAAGTTTACAAATGCCATTACTAAGCGTGAAAGCTGTGTAATAATGATTGTCATCTGCCAAAACATATCGTTCTCTATAATTCCCAAGATGAATTTTTCTTCCAATTCCCCTCAAAATTACAACATAAGAATCAAACAGTTTGGATCTGTTTACCATCATTTCGTCTTGATCCAAACCGTTTGTCAAACCCTATCACAATAACAATAACACCCCTCCCCCTCTACCCCCTCCCCCATTTTTTCACCTCTAAACAGAGCATTCAAATTAGTACCAGCGTCGGTCATTAACCCTTTCCCTGTTCTATGTTTATTCCAATTTTCAACACCTACTGAATATTCATGGCAAAAATAGTTATAATGAAATACGGAAGGTGTAACATTGTAGCCATTTTAGAAAGTAAAGAAACGGATCTTTCAAATTCCATTGGCAAACAGAACAGACCCTGATCAGACGGCTCCTCTAGGAGCCGTCTGATCTGGGTCTACTCTGTTTGCAAATGCATGAAAACACGTTTATATGAGGGAAAGGGTTAAGACAGTTGGCAGCTTAACGCAGAGAGAAAGCCATGCAGAATGTTCCAAAGGGCTTTTTCTGCATGACTTCCATCGTGCATTAAGCAGACATCTGCCTAAGAGTTCTAAATTCTTCTTTACTACAATATTGGAGAAACAATGATTTGTTGTACAGTAACATCCATCTAAACCGGACATTGTTGTACAGTAACACCCATCTAAACCGGACATGTGTTGTACAGTAACACCCATCTAAACCGGACATGTGCTATACAGTAACACCCATCTAAACCGGACATGTGTTGTACAGTAACACCCATCTAAACCGGACATGTGTTGACAGTAACACCCATCTAAACCGGACATGTGTTGTACAGTAACATCCATCTAAACCGGACATGTGTTGTACAGTAACATCCATCTAAACCGGACATGTGTTGTACAGTAACACCCATCTAAACCGGACATTTGTTGTACAGTAACTCCCATCTAAACCGTACATTTTAATAAGTACTAATACCAGTCTGTAAGACAGATGCCGGCTTAATGCAGGATGAAAGTCCTAACGGAGCTTTCTGCATGACTTTCTACCTACATTAAGACGTCATCTGCCTAGATATATCTAAATTCTTCTTTACAAAAATCCGGTTTAGAGGGGTTTACTGTATACCGCATTAGACATTGCATTGCCATTCATCTTGCATTAGGCAACCATAATTCTTCATTATTAAAATTCCGGTTTAGCAGGATTCTACTTACACCGTTCTAGTACCAAGCGCTACAGTAGAAACTAACGTTGTAATTATTATTGAGTTATCCTTGCCCTGCTGCCAAACTGATATCTGATCGAATTCTGGGTCCATGCTTATAAAGTTTTTTAGTTGAGTAGATGAGTTCGCTCTTAAGCTTCTGATTTCGTCAGATTTGAGTTCTCAAGCTTTTGATTGGTCAGATTTGAGCCAAATACAACAGGGTATGGGTAGAGAAGGAGAAATGTATTTTAAAATTCAGCAAGAGAAGGGTTAAAACAAAGAAATAATGCTTTTGTAAATCGCTAAAATGCTCGTGTCAGAGTTGGTGTAGATATATCACAGATATATACACACTTTGAAACTTGTTTCTCTTGTAAGACATCGGACACTTTTGGGTTTCAAAACAAAAACCATTGGCCTAAGGTCAAGGTCATGCACCATATACAGATTTAAAATCAACAATGTGAACTCAGAATGGTAAACCCTTGTTTGCTTGCTTGTTGGCCTAAATAATGCAGCGCACAAGAATGTTATTTCAGGTCATGGTCAATATCTAACAAGGTACATCGAAGTTTTCACGATCTTTTATAAAGAACCACTTGTGAACACGCCACATACAAATACAATTTTCTAACAGAGATTCACAAAGCTTTGCATGCTTGTTTCGAATGATCACATTGAAGCCTAATGATTTTAAAAGTCATAGGTCAAATGTCAACGTCATATGAGGCAGACGTTGAAAAACTATTATGAACAGTATACAGAACAACCCGTGCACAGAATCACCAAACCTGAAATGATTGGTTCGCATGATCATACATTGCAGCCTACTGAATT
Organism: Azorinus chamasolen; assembly: GCA_963576725.1. Classification (NCBI taxonomy): domain Eukaryota; kingdom Metazoa; phylum Mollusca; class Bivalvia; order Cardiida; family Solecurtidae; genus Azorinus; species Azorinus chamasolen. The sequence continues at coordinate 43,095,067 of OY755236.1, read as the reverse complement.
TGTTAAAAGTCAAAGGTCAAATGTCAAAGTCATATAAGGCTGATTTTGAAAACGTATTATTAACATGATACAGACACCGTGCACAGAATCATCAAACCCTGTATGCTTGTTGCTGCACCCTGTTCGATTGCAAGGTCGTATATATGTCAAAGACATAGTAGGTTAGACATTGAATGAACACGATACAGACGTTCAGTACATAGAATTATTAAACTTGGCATGCTTGTTTCCCATGAAAGTACATTGTTCCCTATTGATTGTTAATAAGAGTCAAATGAGTAAGACCGTGAGAAACACACGGGATTACGATACGAAACATACCAAGATTAGAAATGATGCAGATAATACGGATATATTTATAAATAGTCTACGTAGGTAATTCTGAACGCACGAAATGATGGAATGAACCACTATAGGGGTGTGATAAAATTTGGATATACAAGTACATGTACTTTTCTTGATCCTAATTCCTCAAACAATCGTGCAACAACAACCTTGCTGATCCTGTTATTGATTATCGACTAAACCAGGTCATGTTTACAAAATGAACTATTATCACTGTCATACTATAGTTATGTAATTAAGCAACCTACACACACTTTACTCGTGCATATATTACCTCAACAAATTAATAATAATCACGGCTATAGTGATATTTTTAGGAACACATATCTAACATAGTGTCTGTTGCGATGGGATGATCTGCTTAATATTTAGCCTTCTGCGGGTGGATGAGTGATTACCTTTGCAAACAGTTTGGGTCCATATGAGACACCGAGTAACTCGGCGTCTCATCAGGATCCAAACTGCTTGACGCACTTATTTCACTTTGGCAGGCATAATGATTATAGCTTGAGTTTGGAAAATGTATTTGGAGAAAAAATTGTGTAAAAATCATTTGCTCATCTGGCTTAAAGGTTAACGGTACGCTTGTTTCTACTGAACAGCGGACAAAATGTATTAACAATAGCGCATATCTACAGATAGTTACAGCAGGTTGACTTTGATAAAAGACGTATACAAGGAATAGCCTTGGTGTGTCTAACTTAACTGTCTAACGTTGCACACGAACTTTTCGATGTAGTCAAAATGACATTGACCAGGAGACATGGTTGGTTCTCTTTAACATTTTCCACACACTATTTGAAAGAAGAGCATAGATCTTAATGAGTTATTTTGTCATTTGCTTCTTTTTAATGTAAATTAATGTCTACTGTGATGAAATACAATATTAGATCAACAACTGTATGTACTATACGAATTTTTGAATGTATTGGGGCTCTTCCATTTAATGATGGATGGATGGATGGATGGATTAGATGGATGGATGGATGAATGGCTGGTTGGCTTACTGGCTGGCTGGCTGGCTGGATGGATGGATGAATGGATTGATGGATGGATGGGTTGATGGATGGATGGATTGATGGATGGGTGGATGGATGTGTAAATGGATGGATAAATAGATGGATGGAAAGGTGACAGACGGATGATTTTATGCGACACTGAATATGAGACAAAAACAATTTGCTCTAACTCGTGGAATATAAGGGAGGGAGATAACTCGTACAGACATCGATACGCTCTTTACCGGATTTAAAAAATGCATTGTATATTCAATAACATTTAAGCGTACCGCTTGTATTCGGGACCAGGATGTCGAAGGTCCGATCCCTATCATTGACTCGTTTTGATATGACCAGCGGGTGAGAAGCCAGCTAGTTAAAGAATGATTACTAATTGCTTACCTACCTGGGGCCTGGCATTGAGGTGAGGACCAGGGAGACACTGTGCAAGAATATATAGTGTCTCATAAGCCAAAATAGCTGGCACTTTCAGTAGGAATGAAACTAGAGATAAACACTTAACCTTTACTTACTAGGATGGTGCATGCCTTACTTTATATTTTATAAATATGTTTCGATGGCGACACTCAAGTGGCTGGGGGAAAACAGCTTCCGGAATCCAAATGTCTCCTCTATTATACTTATAGCAGTATGTAAAATAAAATGGAATATGTCATGTTTAGTTGTATGTTTAGCCATTTACTCCATATATGCACCTTCAATGCCTAAATTGCAAGCAGAGTACATCCCAAATAGAGATGCTCCTGTAGGAGCCGTCTGATCAGGGTCCGCTCTGTTTCTGCAGTTTCTTTTGCCATGGCCAAACAATCCTATATTCATTTGCTATCAAAAAAGCAAATTATTGTCCATACTGTCATTATTTCTTACAGAATATTCATGGACTAAGGGGTTATGCTATTGACTAACAGTTATGTTCTCAACTTCCTGCTTCTTCTTATCGTTGTTTACATGATGCTGCGGGAGAATATCGCATCGAAGAATAATAGGTCCGGTCAATAACATATTTACCCATTCCCCACTGCTGGCGCCTGTTGGCGCACGTCTTTTGAAACCATTGTGATAAATAAGCAAATCATTTCTTTATCACAATGGTTTCTACACTATATGATTTTTAAAATGCCCTTTTTACTAGTTAATGCTCATTTTCAGTAGATTTATTGAAAGAGGACGAGTTTAAAATTAGTCTAGGGGAATGGGTTAAATCATTTAGCTCTTATTAAGTGCAATTGTCTGTATACGTTCTATGAACCAACATAATATTTATATTAAGGGGTGTTTCTGCAAGAGTGATAGTGTCTATATTACTTTTGTAAGATCATTTGTGAAGCATACAGGGTAGACCAAGATCAGAGGGTTCCTTCAAGAGTCCTCTGATCTGGGTCTACACTGTTGGCATATGCCCGTCTTTAGGGACACTATACACAAAAGTGTTAAATGCGGTAGGGATATCTGCGAACATAAACCAGTATCCCATTACTACCCATGAACATGCCACAGCAGACCACAGATAACAGAAGCTATAAATCATCCATATCATTTACATTTGCTACATACTCTGGTCTACATACCTGTAATTTGTTATTTTTCCAAAGAGGTCATTGACCTATTGCTAACAGAGGCTACTGCCCGTATAGGATCCTCTACCGTGCGGTCATAGGTTGAGTTCCGAAACAGGGAGCTTTCGTTTATTCAACAATGTATTAACTAATAGTCTAACAACTGTCATTGAACCAATTTATTGTGAATATTGGTCAAACACCGATGTTGGTGAAACATGTTACGTTGTATCTTTATTTCCAGTTTGATGAAACACGCAGAAATATATAGACGCATACAAGTAATATTTAGTAGGAAGTACTTTTTATGAAAAGCAGTTTCCAGTCTTGAATTTAATACGAGAAAAAGTGAAACAAGTGTACATATTGACCCATAAATCTCTGTAAAAAATTGTCAGCTCAAAAATAGTTTTTGATAAACTATTGACCAAGTGTCAAACAGATTGGATTCTGATGAGACGCCGAGCTATTCGGCGACTCGTCTGGATCCAAGTTGTTTTCAAATGGCTGTCAAGTCGTGAATGGCAGGATATGGGTTAATGCTGATATATATTTCTTTCATTGCCGATATACGTATATTTGTTTTATTGTTCCTCGATGTAAAAAATAATACTACGGAGTTCAAACAGTCATTCTGAAAATGTGATGATTAATTCCACTAATGTCACTTGCATCTTGATTGACTGATTAGACGGACACACATAAAAATTCAACTATTAACTGAAACAGTTATAAAGAAAATAGTGCTTGGTACAGCTCTTTCAAATATATTCAAATTATGTTATAAAATGTGTATATGAACACATTCCCTCATATTGGCGCCTTTGACGCCTCTGTAAAAGTCGATTTTTGAAACCATTGTGATAATGCTAATGTGAAATGCTCTATTTAATACAATGGTTTCAAAATTACACACTTCTAAAATTTACCTTTTTGCTAGTAAATACTCCTTTCCGGTAGATTTATTCAAAGAGGGTGGATATAAAAATAGCTTATGGGGTAATCCTAATTTGGTACGAGTCAGGATATGACTTACTATACCGTTTCTTGTGTTGCTTTATCTCGATTTTTGTAATGAAAAGAAACAAAAGTAACATGAATGCACGCATTTATTTATGTTAGATAGGTGGGGGAAATATAAAAGGACATCTCTAAAGCTATTTCTTAATAAAAAAAACATGAGAGTATATAAATACAGATGGTTGCTTAATGCAGCTCGAAATAATGCAGAATGTTCGTATGGGACCTTCCTGCATAAATATTGTTTTGCATTAAGCTACACCTGCCTTTAGGGCCTAAACTTAATCATCTTCTTAGTGGTTGCTTTAGAGAGTTTTACTACATAACAGACTTCTATAACCTATTAGACGATCGTTATCTCGAACCACACATGTCCAAAAAGCGAGACCTGTTTTCTGTTTTCAAAACAAGCCTAGACATTATGCAGTACTGCCGTTCAGATCAAACGAATGGGACTACCTGCCTATAGCGATTGATAGAAAAAACCACGGGTCTCTTTGAGAGGGGGAGGTTGCTTGATATAGGACTAACCCTAGTCATGTAGTTGCTACCACCTATCTTAAATCCCGAGAATTAGACTATGTTTGGTTGTCGCTCTAGACAGCTTTTACTGTACTTGTTGTTTTTTCTTGTCATATCAAGCGTGTGTTGGTAAAACATGATTATGCACGGCGTCTTACAAACAACGTGCTTGTTATTAGACACTTTCAGCGGATTACCATAAACAACAAAATAAAACAAGCATGGATAAGTAAAATATTATTTATACAGATTATATCGCCATGTTATTTGTGTACATTTGATTTTGAATGTTTATGAATGCTTAACAGCACCTGCTAAAACACGTAACCACTTAACATAAGTGTGTCGTAATTTATACACAACAATGAAAGTGCAATATTTCTATTCTTACACTCTACCGATAGCATGCAATGCCACGGTTACAAACAAGTCTTACATATAATTACATTTAAAAACAACATTCACACAAAACAGCTGTTGTGTACTTCATTTTATTACAACGGAAGGATTATTTCTCTAGAAGAAAATCCTCCTTGCCGACAGACAATTGTCATTACTTTGTGCTCCCTTCGAGTGCTGCTGCTTTCTTGCTCTAGTGGACCAGTATCCCATCTTACCAATATTATCATAACCCTTTCCCTGTTCTAGGTTTATTCCAAAAATCATGGACAAAAGAGTAAAAATTAAATATGGAAGGTGGACCATTGTAGCCATTTCAGAAAGTAGAGTATAGGGCACGTCTGATCTGGGTCTACTTTGTTTGCAAATGCGTGAAAAAAAAGTTTGTATGAAGTAAAGGCATTTTCAAACGCAGTAGACCCAGATCAGACGGCTCATATAGAAGCCGTCTGACCAGGGTCTGTTCTGTTTGCTTATGAAACAATATCTATATTATTTTAGAATTTCTGATAAAGCCTATACTTCCTGTGGTCATGTGACATTAGTACAGTTATGACATTAGTACAGTTATGACATTAGTACAGTTATGACATTAGTACAGTTATGACATTAGTACAGTTATGACATTAGTACAGTTATGACATTAGTACAGTTATGACATTAGTACAGTTAGTATCCATGATGTCTTTATTTCTTACATGAGTATTCATGAGGTAAATACTCAAGGCTTATTTCGTACGGCAGTTGCGACCATCGTATGGTAGAACTTATGAGATTTTCAGTCGAAGGATGTTTAGTTAGACGGACCCAAGGAAAACAAAGCGTATATATATTGACCATTTAAGTTTCATGACCATCGTATTATATGACATATTTATAGCATGACAAACATGCTGTTATTGCAATTTAGCTGCTGTATATTGGTATATTCGTAATACGTAAATGACTTACTGTCTTTTTATGGCAATTTTGGTCCAAGTGTAATCTGCAGAAATGTTACGCAACAGTTTAAACAACAATTTGTAATCATAAGGGTTAATTCTTTCAGAAATCACGGCCACAACTTCAATGTTTCTCGGAATCTTATCTGTATTCAGACTGTCCCATATTCGCCATTGTTACGGTTACAAGCGTCAACATATCCTTATAGTTTCGAGATACGTATATGCTCCATGAAACGCTTGGATGTGAAGCAAAGGAATATTAAATGTCATAAAATGAAGGTTCCTTCAATGTAATTAAGCCCATCCAGATATAGATTTTGGCGTGCAATTATTTTATTTTATATGGTATTTCATGAATATGAGTTATTTGATTTGACTGATACATTTACTGATATTCAGAGGCAAAACATTTTAACCCTTATCCCGCTAACAGCGAACGTATTCGGATTTCCAAACAGCTTGGATCCAGATGAGACACAGATGGAAGCCTTTTGACACTTGATCAATAGTTTCTCAAAAGCTTGATTGAATCGGAAGTAGTCAAATATTATTTTTTTCACAGCGAGGTAAGGGATAATGCACCAATGGTAAGATCAATGAGAGACACTTCTCTATACAGACAGAATGGATGAGTACCTAGCAGGATGATACTTACCAACATCAAAGAAATACAACAAACCCCTCTAAACAACACGTTTTAATTAGTATCAATGCCCTTTTATAAGACAGATTGCAGTTTAATGTAGGATGAAAACCATGCAGATACCTCCTTCTTGCATAACGTTCATTCTGCATTAAGCAGCTACCTGCCCCAAAAGTCCTAAATTTCTCTTCATTGAAATTCCGGTTTAGAATGTCTTTACTGTACATGCAATCAGAATAGGCACACATCACAGACATCGACTGATAGTAATGGCACTCTACTCTTGCTAAACATCTGTAAGACATTTAGTTTCTATTTATACCAAAGAAATTGTACAGTACAACCTGTCTTAAGCGACACTGAAAAGATGTCTAAATATGGGCCTTTAAGGTAGGCGGTAAACTAATGCAGGTCAAAAGTAACGAAGAAAGCTCCTAGAGCAGTTTTCTGCAGTACTTTTGACATACGTTCAGCAACCATCTGCTTGTTAAGACTCCTCTGTTCAATAAATGACTGGGCGCTTAAGACAGGCTCTAGCTACTGAGTGTATATTTTGATAAGAAAATAGTTCCATTTGGAATTGTATTCTACTCAAGTGAATAGATCATTGCCAGTTTCTTCTCAATGTGTACACTACTGACAGAGGCAAATGATACGGGTGGTATTTTTTTTATTTTATTGTTTAACCCTTTACCTGTTCAATATTCGTGTAAGAAATAATGACATCATGAATATTAATTAGCTAGTAAATTTCTATACTGGTATATGATCACAGCATTTTTGGCTGCAACTGCAGAACCAGATCTACGTATCACAAGCAAACAACAAACCCTGATCAGACGGCTCCGCTACGAACAGTCTGATCTGGGTCTACTCTGACTGCAAAGGCATAAAAGGATCTATGGAGTAAAGGGTTAATATAGCACATCTGTCTTCACATATCTAGACAAAAATTAACATGGGATATGTCACCTTATACGGCCATTCAAAGGGGCACTTGTGGTTTACGAGACGAGTTACCCATACAGTAGAACATCTTTCAAGAGACAAATATTAGCGAATAAACAATAGGCTCTTTTTACCATTTCCCAGTTGAATATTCATGTAAGAAATAATGACATCACGAATATTAACGAGCTGAATTATTTTACAGTATTATTGACCAACGAACCTTTCACTGTGACAGAAAGTGTAAGCTCAGATCTATAAAATATCATAAGCAAACATAGCAGATCCTGATCAGACTGCTGTTATAGGAGCCCTCTAATCTGGGTATACTCTGTTTGCAATGCATGATTTTAAGGCGTTTATATGAAGGGGAAGGTTTAATTACAGAGAGAAAGTAATGATATGAAATACTTCTAACAGGGCTTTCTGCATTATCATCGTGTATACAAATCTCAATACCGACATTTTAACTTAATTATTATATTGAGTGACCGTTGTATTGTAGAGGCATCTACAATGCTATGACGGAGCTTGAAGCAAAACGTTGATTGTTTTTGAAATTGGAAATAACAAAAATAGAAGTCAGGCAGGAAATTTGAAAATGACACAGGACAGCGCACAGGAACACCAGAAGCACAAATGAAATGTGCGCTCGAGCAACCCAGATATTTGTTCCGAAAACTATCGCATTAAATGGCAATTAATCACGCAAATACAGACATAATCGAGTGCGCTTTAGGTGCCCGTACAAATGCTTCATATATATATACAGATTCCTACATAAGCATGCTTATTCTAGATGACAGAGCATCCTGTCCTTTTCATACCTAGAGCTACATACCTATAGACGACATATAAATGTTATAAATATTTCTTTTCTATTGCTTTTTACCAAACGGGTTGACGCAATTAACATGACACAAGGCTTGCCGATCGTCATACTTATGCTAGTCAACGAGTTTAGTAAAAATGAAAAGTAAATTAACAAGAGTGTAATGTTATTTTTATCACATGACACGAAACAAAAACAAGAAAAAGGGGCGTGTTTTCCTATTTATATTTCAAATACAGCTGCTGTCAATTACACCGACTTGCGAACTCTTTTACGTGTTACATTAGACCTCGGTTTGATTGTCGCATTAGAGGAAGATTACTGTATGTCGCATTAGAGGGAGATTACTGTATGTCGCATTAGAGGGAGATTACTGTATGTCGCATTAGAGGGAGATTACTGTATGTCGCATTAGAGGGAGATTACTGTATGTCGCATTAGAGGAAGATTACTGTATATTTAAATGCAGGTGGATACTGAATGCAGAACAGAAGTAATCGAAAACGTGGGGGTTATCGGCAATATACTACAAACTGCCGCAATCACCCAGAATGAGACATTTGTTTAGAGGTCAATGTGGGCAGGGTTCACCATGAAATACAGGGACCATGTTTAACCATTTGAATGCTGAATATTGAAAGTGGAATGACGCATCGATATGTAACTATACAGCCCATTCAGTATGAAATGCTTAAATCAGCTTGATGATATTAAGATTGTTGACTCTGACCAGAGTGTTCCTCTGGTCTACACTGTTTGCACATGCCAGTGCAATTGTTTCCAGCAAAGAAATTATTTCGAGGAAACCTATAATTATTATTTTCTTTGAAATAGTACCCATTAGTATTTAATATAAACATGTTTAATTCAAAATGAAAAGAAACTGCTACGACATAAATTCATAGGCGAACACTTTCTAGACATGTATGTGCCCCAAAACCAGACTGTGATATTAACATTGAAAAGTTCTATTTATAAATTGTTTATGTTGTAATGTTATTTTAAAACTGATTTGCATTCATAATGAATAAATTTCACTCGCGAAACATAAACAATTTGTTTATGATATATGTGTTTGGGACGTATCGCAGATATGTTCCTACGGCAATGGCTAAATGTTACGCTGTTGAAATATCTAAGAGCTGTTTATAGGAGAACGTACGTACAGTAAAACCCCTCTAAAGCGACCACTTTTTTTTAATAAACGTAGATTTCCTTAAAACCGGATGGTAGCATAATATAGGACGAAAAGTGCTTTCTGCATAACTTTCGTCCTGTATTAAGCGACCATCTACCTTTAAGACCTAGAATTAGGCATCTGTTTGCGGTCGCATAAGAGAGGTATTACTGTATATTGTTACGCGGAATAGACGTACATGCCTTGCATAACTCTCATATTCTAGGGAGAGTAGGTAAGGATGTCAATACTTTGAATGCCAAGATATACATTGCATTCAGTGCTCCTGATGAGAAGCTGACACAATGCTTCAATATAGGAACACACTCAAACTCTCTTACAGCAGTTTTGCTCTGCTAGTATACCTTCTCTAGGAAGTTTGTGCTTCAACAGCTTTGCTTTGTTAGTGAACACGTCATTGCCTAATGAAAGCTGATTATTTATCAATAGTGTTCTGATGGAACATGGCGGTATAGAACATTTGAAGGAATTTGGTCAAACCTGTCCAGAATGAAGTCTTCATTGCTAACGTGTTTTTTTTCTCAACCATAGTGATATATTGTAAACTCTATAAAACGATAAAAACACAAATACCATAACAGTTGTTTTCTGGAAATTTCAAGAAACAAATTCTCAAGGATTGGGGTGATTATGCAGTGCAGACCTTCTAAGCGACCATTAACATGAGGTCTAATGTTAGATATGTAAGAATGTATTCAACCCTTCACTCCATGCATGTTTTTCTACGACTTTCAAACAGTAGACCCACACCAGACAGCTCCTATAGGAGCCGCCTGATCAGGGTCTGCTCTGTTTGCTTATGGTATAATAAATATATGAATTTACAGTTTCTGCCATAGCCAAAACCTCTTGTGTCCATGTGCTATTGTTGCATTTAATCTAATTAATATTCATGATGTCATTATTTGTTACATGTATATTCATGGAGTAAGTGGTTAATACATTAATGATATGGTAACGCGAATCACAGTTGATGCAGATAACTGCCACGTGTATAACTGTTGCCCTGCAAACATCTGTCAGTAAGTGATCACCTTAATACGTTACTCCATAAATACGCCCTTTAAACGCCTTTGCAAACAGGGTAGATCCAGACGGGACGGCTCCTGTAGGAGTCGTCTGATCAGGGTCTGCTCCGTCTGTTTATGGAACAGTACAGGTCTGATTCTACAGCTTATGCCTTGATTAAAACTTCCCGTGTTTATATATCATCATGAATAATCAGCTAATTTCTATTTATGAAGTCATTATGTCCCACATGAATATTCAAACGGTTAATCAGTATTATGACAGTGTTTGACAACATTCTCATTTATCTTAAATTCGGAAAATATATATTCTAGATAAATATGTTAACCCTTCGCTTGCTATTCACGTCAATATACCTACCTGTAAATAGTGAAGACCCAGATGAGACAGCTCTTGCATGAGCTGTCTCATCAGGGTCTGAACTATTTACAAGTTGATTGTGCAACCAGTGCACTCCACAGGAGTGATTGCACAGCGAAATACTTGTACACAGTGAATATATATGTAATTATACAACAGGGCATGGGTAAAGAAGGAGAAATGCATTTTAAAATTCAGCAAGCGAAGGGTTAAACAATAATGACTAAATTTGAATCTGGTGTAGCTGGTGTAGGTTTGATCCAGCTTTTGAGAAACTATAGACCGAGTGTAAAACGGCGTAGATCCTGGTGACACGTTGAATTTATCTGCGTCTCATTTGGATCCAAGCTATTTGCAAATGCGAGTCAGGTCGCAGATAGCGAGAAAAGGATTCAAGCATCAAACTAAAATATATCAACAGCACAAGATTGCATGGCAAATTGGAATGCTCTTAGGCATCTTTGAAGCATGAAAACAAATAGCTGGGAAGTCGTTCGTCTCATTCCGAGTTTTTGTTTCCGCCAATCCCTGTTGAACGTTACTTGTATATCATTACATTCGTTAAAGAAGATGACCATGCGGCCTCATTCAGTGTTCTTCAAAACTTTTATTTTGCATGCGCGTGTATGTGTTTTGTTACAGTAAAACTCCTCTAAATCGGACGTTTAATTTAGTATAAAAATCGGTCTTGGAGACGGGTGGCAGCTTAATGCCGGGTGAAAGTCATACAGAAAGCTCCTAGGGGAGCTTTCTACATGACCTTCACCCTGCATTTAGCAGCCACCTGCCTAAAATTATCTTAATTCTTCTCTTTTAGAGTTTCAGTTTAGAGGGATTTTACTGTATATGTTAAATTATACACACACAGAGAGTAGTGATTAAGCATTCGACTAATGCAAACATTGCGGAATAGGACGCCGAGTAATGTGTCTAATGTACATCCAGAATGCCAGTAATTCAGAAAATATGTATACTACCTAACCGCTATTATGTGTACTTCCATCATTTCAACACTTTGCAATTCTAATTAACCCTTTACCTGGTGGAAAGCTATACCGTTAAAGGTGCGTACTCAAATACTAAAAACATCATTTCTCCACCAAACCCTATGTTGTGATCACTCTTTAGAATCGTCTCTTCGACATAATTCTAAAGAGTGGTCACAACATAGGGTTTGGTGCAGAAATAGAAATGTTATTCTTAATTTTTTCTAATTTACGCGTCTTATCTAGACCTTTACTGATGAATACTAATATAAGGAATAATTACACTATTAATATTTATTACAGCCATTTTTGTAATTTTGTATGGGTAAGATTTTGTCATGGCAGAAACAGTAGATTCATGTATACATAGTGCCATGAAAACAGAGCAGACTCTGGTCTGGATCTACTCCGTTTGCAAAGGCGAGAAATGAGGTTTATGTCAAGAAAAGTTTATGCGAAAATCGGAGAATTAACCCTTTAAATTTGGGCAACGAGTGCACCTCATTTGTAAACAGAGTATACCACGATCAGAGGGATCCAGGAGGTCTTTATCGTTTGTCATATAAATGATGTCTAAATTTAAACTACATTTTGCAAGCATCGTGATATTGTAAAACCTTTCTATAACGGCCACTATATTACATCAAGTATTTTGTGTAAAAGGCAGGTGGGTGCTTAAAGCAAGGTGATAGTAAAACAGAACGCTCCTATTGGAGCGTTCTATTTTACTTTTACCTTGCTTTAAGCACCCATCTGCCCTAAATACCAACTAATCAACACAATTTAGTGACCGTTATAGAGAGGTTTTATTGTATTTCATTCTAATTTCACACATTCGAAATGTCATTGTAGCTGTAACCATATTGTTGTCCTCACTGTCTGTAGATTTAAACAGATGTTGTTTTACATTTGTATGGCAACCCGTTGTTGGTTTCATTCAATTATCACACACTTATCTGAAGACGACGCTTTGTTAACCCTTTACTGCATGAATATTCATGGCAGAAACAATGCCTTTATGAATATTAATTAGGTGGGGTTTTATAATGGCACAAGGAGCAAGGGAATGTTAACTATGACATAAACTGTATAAATAGATCTATGTTAATACATAAGAAAAAAAAGCAGTCCCTGATCAAATGGTTCCAACAGCAGCTTTCTGATCTCCAACAAGAGCCGTCTGATCTCAGTCTACTCTGTTTGCAAAGTGTCAAAGGGCGTCTATGTGGAATACACTCTAACAAAATACAATGTTTGTTTTGAATAAAATAATTATTGTCCATATTATCAGATTGTGATTTTGTCAGAAACGTTAAGGTGTTTTGTGATAACAAAAACGTTTGGACATAGCAACGAAAAACGAAACGAAATCCCAGTTATATAATGCATTATTTGTTTTCAGTTTATAAAGTGTGCAAACTTGAATTAGTGCTTAAAACTATATGTACTGAAGAAAGTCTTAAGTTTCAAGCTAATTCAACGTCAAAATGCCTTACGTGTAATATTATTGCATAATGCATTGAGATCAATACCATACAAGAGACTACTGGTATTTCATTACCCTCAGAGATAAAACATAGCACCTGCATAGCACCTGCAAAGACCTGAGGAATTGCTCTTTCGTTAGATGGGCACATAGCACCTTTTCCAACCCAGAACCAATAATATGTCTGGATTCTTTCGTTCAGAACATGGTTAGCCAGATCAGGTGTTTTTAAGTTCCATTTTGAGGACATTTAATTTTGATAATAACCTGTTTACTCGTTTCCTTGCTCAATATTCAGATAAGAAATAATGACATCATGATTAGACATTAGCTGAATCTGTATAGCGTAAACTTTTCAAAGGCATATTTGCTTTGACAACAACTTTGGAATCAAATCTATACCATGCCACATTGACACAAGCAAACAGAACATATCCTGGTCAGATGGCTACTATAGGAGCCGTGCGATCTAGGACTACCATATTTGTAAATGCGTTTTGGTTCGGTATATAATTTACCAATATATTAATTTTACAGATAAAACGAACTTTAACAGTTCTTTGGTGTAGCTTATACGGTGTGTTAAAATATTCAGAGAATAGCTATTGGTAGAATCACGGAGTCTTGTCACATGGCCAACTTTGTAAACCATTTTCAAATCAAATTAAAATTAGATTATGTACAAATTGAACATTAGCCTGTTATAATGCTCCTGATTATTACTATATATTTTGTATACATATCAATGGCTTACAGAGATTTGCCAAATACATACATTTTATATTTATCACAGTTGGTATTGTCACTAGTAGTGATACCAGAAACTAATGAAGATATCATGGTTTTGTCTTGGAAATTGCCCCCTTTCACATATAATTCATTCATTATACACACTAAACAGATTAATCAACCTGTATATGTTGATAATAATAAAAATTTCACTCGAATGGTATGTTATTTGGTTGAAAAGCTGTTCCTTCGAACTCGTGATTTATCCGTATAATAACCAAAGCTCATGACATAGTTTTAATATCAACCAAGAGAATCCTATTATCCTCTAAATATGGTATTGTTGATGTTAGAATTATCTCATGATCAACTATCATACATTTTCCGGTATTGTTTGTTTTATTGTTTACAGTTCTGGGGTTTATGGAGAATATCTAAAAGCCATTGTACTCCTGTCACGTAATTTTGTAATAATTTTAGCCAGAACATCGTGACCTTACGCATTGTAATGGTAATGACTCGTTATACGTACATGTATTATCATGATGTCTGTTTGAAAGGTGTACTTTCGATCGCTATCGCTTTGTTTTAATGAATAAAGTACGTCAGTTCAGTAGTTAATCATGGCACGGACAACTTGTTATGTCCATAAACCCTTTACTTTATAAAAATGCCTTTTAACACCTTTGCAAACAGAGTTGACCAAGAACCAGAGCCGTCTGACCAGGGTCTACTTTGTTTGCTTATTTGGGACATTTTTAGATTTAATTCTATACTATTTGTTATAACGTTGTATTCACTTGTCTGTTTGACAACAATATATTCAGTAAAATAGTTACTTGATATTCGTTATGGGTGGATTCCGCCCTGAGTTTTCATTAGGGAAAGGGTTAAGTGGCATTGCCAGTAAACGAATATTGGAACAAATATATACAGTAGAACCCCTCTAATGCAACCACTTAAAGAATAATCATAGCAGTCATTATAAGCAGATGGTTGCTTAATGCAGGACGAAAGTAATACAGAAAGGAGCTTTCTGCATAACTTTCGTCCTGCATTAGGCTACCACCTGCCTCTGCCAAACAGAATTATGCCCATTTTTTGTGGTCGCATTAGAGGGGTTTTACTGTATTACTGTATTTACCAATCATTCTGAAAGTACGGTCGACTTCTTACACTATCAACCCTTTCAACTAAGGACGGACATGCATGTACTGGAATTTACAAAGCCATATGCAAACAATGTAGATCCAGATCAGAGGACTCTGATCAGGGTCTGCGTGCACTGTTTGTCATTCAAAATTATCTAGCAAGTTTAAACCTTTTATACTCAGTAGACTCTATAGATAAACATTGATGTGTTATTCCTCTCTGATAATTCAGGGTTGAAAGGGTTGATATCCTTTAAACATTGGTAACCTAAAACCCTTTGTGCACGTAAATAAACTAGTTTATAATTGCTTCGGTCGAGTATATTAGATAATAATTATAGAGGAAATGAAGAATGGTTTGGCGCTGAAACACTTATTCACAAAAACGACCAATGCTTTTCGACATTTAAGCAAGAAACGTGCCATTCAGACAAAAGACAGTACACCTATGTTTTCTCCTAACATGTTATTTGTGCTTTCCGTAAGCAAATTGATTGACTTATATTCGATTATAGTGACAGTCCCTACAATAAACGCATTTTCAATAATATAATAAAACTTGGTATTTATTATATTCAATCTTTATTATGGAGAGTGTCAATTTGAACTTATAAATTTTTTTGTACAACAAAATATTATCAGTTAAGAAACTAAAAACGCAACCAAATAAATACTAATACATTGGCGAATAACATCGGGTGTAAGATAAGTTTATTCGTTTAGTTTTCTTGCGATATGCATCTTTTCACAATATAAAAAATGATTTATGTAATTTTAAGACAATTTTAAAGTAGACATTATCACTTTGAGGATATTATTCAAAGTATTTTATGACATTAAGTGCAGTTTGCGATTGTAATTTATTAAATCAATGTCTACCCAAACCACTATAAGTATAACATGTCACTCTTTGAAATTCCGGATGCTGAAACCTCAGTTGGGACTAAAGCTGTGGTATTAAAGTCAATGTCATCCTTAACCCTTTCCTCTATGAATAGTCACATAGAATATAATAACATCAGGAATGTTACTGTCATATGAACACATGGGATTCTGGCCATGACAGAAACTGTAGAATCAGACTTGTATACTCCAAACAGAGCCCGTCCTAAGCAGACAACTCCTACAGTAGCTGTCTGGGTCAAAGGTTATAAAACTTCTGAGTCTGAGATCATTCTCTAGTATCTGATTGGTCAGATTCTGAGCAAGCTCAGAATATGACCAATCAGATGCTTGAGAATGATCTCAGACCCAAGCAAAAAGTTTTATAATCTCTGGGCCTGATCTGGGTCTACTAAGTTGGCAAAAGCGTAAAAAGCGTATCTATGAAGACAGGTATTAGAATAAGGCATGTATATGTGTACTAGAATCTTACACTGCTGAGTCAACATATATTGTGAAGACGGACTTGTAGGCCAACGCTCGGGACACTTTTTGTAGGTAAGCCTTATACCGCAATCCGCGAATGGATTATCATTTTCAAACAGCCAAGATCCAGGACGCCTAGTGACCCGATGTCTCACCAAGATCCAAGCTGTTTGACACTCGGTCAATAGTTCTCAAACGCTTGATCGATTCGGAAGTAGTCAAAATTCACCAGATCTAAAATTAAGCAGCCATTCTTTTTTCACAGCGGGATAAGAGTTGATATTATAGTCTACTCCGAATGCATTACCCTAGGATAGACGCCCTGGCATTTTGCGCCCTTTCCGTACGTATGGTCCTGTTTAGCACTGCTAATCAAACGGTATTCACGTGTTTACCTGTGAACAACGAAACCTCTGTAACTCTTAATTTGGGGGAACCAAGCATGTAAGAGATTTGCAAACAGTGTAGATAGGCTGATTAGCTCAGAGCAAAAGTCATGTAGTAAGTTTTCGTCCTGCATTATGCTACAACTTGTCTTGATACCAACATATGATTAGCAGTCGTTTTCTGTGATATTAACTGTATTCCGAAGTGATGGCTGATGATGTCTCCAACAATTGTTCCTGGTTATGACCTAATTACTCAAAATTGACAGAACATTGGTCAATATTAGTATAAGTGAAATGTTTTCCTGTTGTTTACTTCACTGGTAAGTGGACGGCCTTTGAATGCTGTAAGGATTACTTAGTGACGCATGTACTAGGTTCAAACCATGCAGGTGGCACAATCCCCGTATGTACAAAAATGCACGCGTGAAAGAGATAGAACATGCACATGCTACGTTTCGTTTTGATTTGTTCAAACACACAGAATCGGATTTAAATAATACGCAGTTTCCTTCGTATAAATTACGTATTGCATAGTGAGATCATAACATCTGATCAGACGGCTTATAATATACAGTCAAGACAGGCATCGATATTTTGTATCATAATTAGTACACAGTAAATAGCAATATAATATACATATGTATATTTATTTAGTATGAAATGGTATAATTTGCGGGGGATTTTGAATGACAAACATTGCAGATCCTGATCAGAGGGTTCCTATCTGATGTGGGTCTATACTGTTTGCCAATGGCTGTGCACCCATTTCTCGTATTCGAAGGATTAACCCAAGCACCCTTTCTGGTATCCAAAGGATTAACCCTTCGCTTGCTGAATTTTAAAATACCATTCTCCTTCTTTACCCATACCCTGTTGTATAATTACATATATCTTCACTGTATACACGTATTTCTCTGTGCAATCACTGCTGTGGAGTGCACTGGTTGCACAATCAACTTGTAAATAGTGCAGACCCTGATGAGACAGCTCCTACATGTCTCATATGGGTCTTCACTATTAACAGGTACGTATATTGACGTGAATAGCAAGCAAAGGATTAACCCAAGCACCCTTTCTGGTATCCAAATGATTAACCCTTTCCCCAACAGAGATGACTTTTGGCACCTTGCAAACAGAACAACCAAAACAGACAGCTCCTGTACGAGCTGTCTGGTCAGTATCTGCCCAGTTCGCGTATGGAATAATATAGATATGATTCTGACGTTTCTGTCACAGTCAAACATATCATTGTTAATATATAGTTATTAAAATTAGTCCATGAATATTCATACACTCATAAATTAATATAATATTATATATATGGGGGAAAGGATCAATGTTTGTTTGTGTGATACTTCATGTGTCGTGATGTCTTGTCAGTGTTTTTCTGACGCCTTTTTACCAACATTTTTTCCCTGTTATATTCATGCGACGCTTCTTGTGGCATATATGAAGCTGCAATGTTTTGCACTTTTGACAGCATGTGCACTTTTGTCATTTATTTTTTGCCCAAATCATATGTTATGTGCAATAAAACAACATGCTTGAAATAATGACTGGCTGAATAGGTATCTTACAAATGTCAAATCCTTTGTTATATAAGTGGCGATAAAATGCTGCTTGAGATGTAATTGAACATAGTGACTGGAACAGGATTAATAATGATTTCCTGACGTTGGAATGCATCAATTGTTTGTAAAGGCTAATTAGAAATGTCTGTTACTTAACCTTTATGTCTTTCGCCGCAATTTGTGGCGCGCAGGCTAGCTAATTGTCTGGTTATGTGGTGAGAATTGTAGTTGTGTAATTGTTATAAGCTATAAAACGTCTGACTCTAGATGTTGTTATGTGGCTGGTATATCAGTATTGCTCTCTTAACCTCTGGTATTTTGTTGAGACGTACAACATCTTACTGCAGGGCAAGGGTAACCTATGTCAAATGTACTATTTAACTGCATTAAATTCCAAAAGACAACGTTTCGTTGGCATTTCTCTGTACAGTTAAACCTGTTTACAGCGACTATTAAAATTGGTTCTAGATCTAGGTTTTTAGGAAGGTGGTAGCTTGCAGAGGACAAAAGTATCGACCTGCATTAAGCAACGATCCACTCTTATCTACCTCCATCTTTATTTTAATTATATGGTCACTGTTGTCAGGTTCTACTGTATATATGTGTGTGTGTGTGTGTGTGTGTGGAGACTTTGAGCTACAGTTCATATGTTTAACCCATTCCCTGATAGTGACGACTTTTGACGACTCTGTAAAAGTCACTTTGTGAAACCATTGTGATAAATAGAGCATTTGCTCCTATAGGAGCAAATGCTCTATTTATCGCAATGGTTTCAAACTACACAATTCTAAAATATTCATTTTCACTAGTTAATGCTCCTTTTTGGTAGATTCATTCAAAGAGGTTGGGTCTAAAAATAGCCTATGAGGTCATGGGTTAAACCCAAATCCTGTTAAGCAAAACCGGACTGACATTTGCAATCAGTGTGGACCTAGATAGCACGTCAAGTAAACCGGCGTCTCAACTGTATAAAAACTGTTTGACACTCGGTCAGTAGTATCTCAAGAGCTTGAAATAATCGTTACTAAACTAGCAGATATAATAGTTTTCAGATTGATAAGGGTTAATTATACATAGGATATCAACTGAAAAAAATCATCTTACCTATCTTATTAATTCTTTTTCTTTAAGTTTCAGAATTGAGACTTCTTCTCAAAAACGTCAGTAGTGTGTCAAACAGTCGGATCCTGATGAGATCTTGAGTTACTCGGCGTCTGATCTGGATCCACACAGTTTACAAGGTAATCACAGAAAGCCCATTGAGTCGCTTTACGGTGAATTCGGAGGTGAAAGAGTTAAAGAGGCCGTGTAGCATATCGGTCAAATATGAGATGACAAACTACAAATGACCCAGTAGCCTGGTAGCACTACCAGTGTGTTAATAGAGTCTACACTGTCACTCATGAGTTAACATCGTTGTCTTCACTTGTGGTGCAGATAGTGTTGACCCTATTTTTGCGGAGGAAAACCTGCTTATAACATAAGAAAAACTCCAAAACTCAAACTGTATATGTATGACAATTTGCTTAAATTGTGTCTAAGACTCAAAGCTGACACAGTCTTCCTGTCTGTTATACTTCCTGTTCGATGTCTCGCCTTTAGTATAAGTAGCGAGAACGGTTAGAAACTATTATAAAATCAAATCTTGTTAATAAGTTCATTTTGTATGTGTTTAGGCTCTACAGGTGAGTTATTATTATACATTACTAAAATAGTATTTTGCTAATGAAGCTACAGGTGGGGTTACTTCCCTTTGACGCTACCGGCAACAATGAAGCATAAGGAGTCAGATATAGACAGACACAGAGGGATAACGATATATATAGAGTGAGAGATATGTATAGGGAATACAGAGATAAATTGAGAGAAAGAGAGGCAGGGAGAGAGGGGATATGAATGATAATTTTGCAGTCACGTGATATAATTAAACACTTACGATTTGATGGCAGATTGGTACAAAATACGGTTTGCAAAAATAATTTTGGAGATATCTGTTCTGGATCTGTTCTGGTTATTTCAATTTTCATTACTATTACTGCATAAATTATTATTGCGTAAATTATTGTTGTTTGAAGTAACATTACTTAATGCACTTATTTGAACTTTAACACCTCTTAATTCGTTTAACCTTGCGTGTATAGGTAATATCTTTACAGTAAAGCCAAGTCTTAACCAAAACATGAGTCACATTTCGTCCCTGCCTGTTGTGTTAAACAATAATTGCTTCTAAACCTTGAAATAACTGTTATGGACAAAACGAAACCCAGACAGCATTATTGATACTGGGTCTCGGATAGTGTAAAAGCTGTCTTTACAAATTAAGACTTCGTGTTATTAATAGTTAACTGTTTACATTGATGTTATACCGTTATCACAACCTGGTTCGCCTGAACAACCCTTATCTCTCTAAGCACAACCTGACTCGCCTGTGCATACGACTTTGGTCCAGATGATACGCAGAGGAACTCCGTGTCTCATCAGAATCCAAGCTCAGTCAATAGTTTCTCAAAAGCTTGATCGGATCGGAAATAGTCAAAAATGCACAAGACCCGTATTTGAGGAGACGTTGACTTTTACAGTGGGGTAGGTGTAAAGAATAGCACAGACTTTAACCCTTTACTCCATAAATTTATACGTCTTTCTACGCCTTTGAAAAAATGATAAAAGGCTCGTTTGTTCATGGCATGGCGCATTGGTAACGCCGAACAGTAAATATTAAGTCTTTATCAAGCATATTTTACAAGTCAAAGTATCAACATTCTGCAAAAAATGATGAATAATCATTTTAACACATTTTCTCCTAGGCTATTTTTAGATTCAACTTTTTAAAATAAATCTACCGAAAATGAGCATTAACTATAGAAAATGGATTTTTTAGAATTTTGTAATTTTATACCATTGTGATAAATAGAGCATTTGCTCCTATAGGAGCAAATGCTCTATTTATCTCAATGGTTTCACAATATGAATTTTATAGAGGCGCAAAAATGCGTCACTAGGGGGCAATGTGTTAATGTCTGCACAATGCTAATATTATTAATGAATTATCAGACGGTATGCTTCAAATTAGAATAGAAACGTAGGCTACAGTGGAACCTGTAGCAGCCAGTCATTTATTTCTTGAAAGTTAGTTGCTTAATTTAGGGCAAAAGTAAAACAGAGCGTTCTGCATTACTTTTGACCTGCATTAAGCTACCACCTGCCTTACAGAATCTTAATAAGACCTCTTTTTCATGGCCGCTTAAGACAAGTTCTGCTGTATTTAGTGGCAATGAATTCTGGCCTGTAAACGTTAGTTCAACGATAATCACTTTCCAAGTGCGACTTGACTCGCATTTGCAAAGTTTTGATCCAGGTAAGACGCCGATCATCCCAGATCTAACCAGGATCCAAGCTATTTGACATTCGGTCAGTAGTTTCTCAACAGCTTGATTGAATCGGAAATAGTCAAAATTGCACCTCATCCAAATTTGCAGACATCTTTAATCGGGATAAGAGGCAGATACGACTAGCTATTACCATACGCCTCTCTCCGTCTAGCCAAGACCAGTTATTTCAAAATATGAAATTATTGGTGTTATATTTTGTCTGCATGTTTCGTAGTTTTACCATTTTAAGAATTCATTTTCGTTCCCGGGTGACAGAAAATGTTTACACGCAGA
The DNA here is from genome assembly GCA_963576725.1 of Azorinus chamasolen. Taxonomy (NCBI): domain Eukaryota; kingdom Metazoa; phylum Mollusca; class Bivalvia; order Cardiida; family Solecurtidae; genus Azorinus; species Azorinus chamasolen. The sequence continues at coordinate 43,072,910 of OY755236.1, read as the reverse complement.
CAGCTTTTCGGGTACTTGCTCACAATTTAATAGGTTCAACCATCCAAAAAAGTAGTTTTCCTATAATTATCTATGCTATCAACACTATGTACTCCTTTAATATCTTAACCCATTTGCGCTCAGTGGATTCTTCCATGATTATATATTGGATTAGTCCATTTTTTTTATCTAAGGGATCCCTGGTCTAAAATTTCAATTTCGTTTTGTTTTATATTGAAATTACTATCAGCAAACTGTAGACTCTGATCAGAGTCTACACTGTTTGCCTGTGTCTCATATATGGGATCGTGGGAGCAAATGGGTTAATTTGTCTACTGATGAATTGTATATATGAGCTGTTTATATAAAGTATTAATGAATATCAATAAAAAAAAACTCCAAAAAATTAAAGCCACCTCAAAATATCGATCTAATTCCGGGTCTTACTGGAGTTAGTACTTAATGCAGGAACAAAGGTATACAGAAAGTTCACGTAGGGGTGTTTTGCATTACTTTCGTCCCGCATTAAGCGACTGTCTGCTTTTAGCGACTTTTATGTTTATTCAAAGGGTGGTCGCATTAGAGGGATTATTATACCTAACAATAATTTACAGAGATTTCTCAGATAAATTCAATATTTTATATCGTTACTAGTGATGACATCACTTCCGGTGACAATATCATTATTGTGCCTAAGAATTTGAATTTTTTTATTCAAAATTCAGCAATATGTATTAAAATAGAATAGTCAACTTCTTTAGGTAAATATTACAAACAAATCACTCCAACATGTTCTAACTCGTTTATCAACCGGATAACAACTCATTCTACTGGCGTATGTTATATCAACCTAAAGAAGTGGACTATCCTCTCTTTCTTTTGAATGATTTATTTGCCTAACATTTGTCATCTGGCTGTAAAATGTAAATCGGGAAACATGTTCAACGATTACCTTTTTCAAACAATCTATTTTGGGGGGAGTTTAAGCATAATGCAATTCAAACGTAGGAAAGAAATAGTACAAGAAAACCTGAAGTTCTTGCATTATTTCTGACTGAAATATTCATGAAATAAAAGGTTAAAACTGAAACAAGCTGCAGACGCAAAGATTCTTGGTTTTTTCAATGCAACAAAATCCAATATGTAGGGTACGTCCATTGTAAAGGTACAGTATTTATGATAACGAATATAAACGTGACTGCCTCAAGAAATGTATGACTGATTAGAATATATGTACCAAAAATGCCAACTCCTTTGTATTAATAAGAGAACATTGAGAGCTACTTGGAAACAGCATGCTAGGAATGATACAAAAACAACTGTTTCACACGGGCTTGCACTGAATTGCATCATGTCTTAGCCCTTACCCGCTTCAATGAAAATAGGATCCGCTCAAATCTGGATATGTTCAATTGTGACTTCGTCCGATTCGATTCAGTGTTCGATAAACTGTTGAACGAGTACCAAACAGCTTGAAACCTGACGAGACCCCGAGTTACTTGGCGTCTCGTCAGGATCCAAGCTTTTTGCAAATGCGAGTCAATTCGCGGAGTTAAGGTTATTGGATAAGGGTTACGATAGCGGGGTAAGGGTTAACTCGGGCAAGCATCTTATTTTAGACTCTCCCCTCATATGTTTACGTATACTGACTATTACGTGTTTTATCATATCTGTAGGTGGTCGAGGTGGTGACTAACCATGCGCACTTTGTAAGAAAGTACCAATATCAAGCACGTGTTAAGTGGCTCTGTCTTTAACAATACATTATTTGAAATTAAGAATATACAGTAAAACTATTCTAATGCAATCACATAAAAGAGGTCTAATACTGGGTCTTAGAGGCAGGTGGAAGCAGGGTCCATGCTTATAAAGCTTTTTAGTTGAGTCTGAGTTGGCTCAAATCTGACCAATCAAAAACTTGAGAACGAACTCAAGACTCAACTAAAAAGTTTTATAAGCATGGATACTGATCGCAAGACGAAAAGAGCTTTCTGCACTACTTTCTTCCTGCATTAGCAGCAATCTGCTTTTAAAGAAGTTCATGTCTATTCATTGGATGGTCGCTTTTCTACTGTATATACGTTTTATATTACTCGTATAAGTCAACAGAACAGGCACTGATCAGAGAGCACCTCTAGGAACCGTCTGACCGGGGTCTACTCTATTTGCAAGTGCGTAGAAATGCATATTTATGGAGTAAAGGGTTAAATAACTGTACGCTGTCAGCATTATTATTCAAAATATAAAACAATTGAAACAATGCATATTCTGACGACCGTGTATGACAAAAATATTGCTTACAACAATTTGGATTTATTGCCGAAATAATAATTGGTTTATGCTAGTTAAGCGCTTTCCCTGTTGAATATTCATATAAGAAATAATGAATATTGATCTTATTAGCCTATTTTTCATAATGGCATATGTACACATGGATTGTTGATATTGGTAGAAATTGTAGGGTCAGATCTATTCTAATTCTGTAAGCAAACAGAGAATTGCCTGATCAGACGGTTTCTACAGGAGACCTCTGATCTATGTCTACTCTGTTTGCAAAGGCTTTTTTCATTCTTGGAAAGGGTTAAACCACATTCCTTGATAGACACCCTTCGTAACCAGGAAAATCTGCATAAAGTTTCACAACCAACTCGCTCGTTTTCTTTTGAAATACGTATTTAACTATTTCGCTGACAATGACACATCTGTGATTACGTATGTACACAGTTTGGATCCAGATGAGACTCTGCGTTTCATCAGGATCCAAAATGTTTGTTACTGTGACAATGTATTTGAAAAAAAAGGGGATAACTTTAAACAAACGAAAATTGTAGCATATGATAAAGTTTTCAGACGGAACTATTTGTCAGCGAAAGAGTTAAACGCCAGGGTTCCACTCATAATAATTGTTTCGGAAGTACAAATTGCACAATTCTTTCGAATTACCTAACTCTTGATAAAGATTCCTACAGCAAAATAATTAGTGCGATGAGCCGATGATACGTAGTAGGTGGAATAAAAGAAGCATTACTTTCCGGAAGTATAATACGAATAAATATTCGAAAAGATATTTACGCTGGTATTGAGAAATAGTTATTTTATACATTTTGAAGAGTGAACTGACAGCAGTTGCAATTTAATTGTTTGTGTAGGGGGATGATGATGATGATGTATCGTGATGGCTTGGCGTAGCGTGGCTTGGTGTGTCTAGGCGTGGTATGGAGTGGCTTGGCGTGGCGTGGCGTGGTATGCCATGGCATGGCGTGGTTTGTACTTTAGTGCGTGTGTTGGTGTTCGTGCATCCATTCCTGTGTGCGTTTGTTCATCTTTCTCGAACCCTCTACACAGTCGATCTGATATCGGATGTGTCAGGTGGAAGTTTTTGCCCAATATTCAATCAATTGTTCATAGATACAGTGGAGAAACTGTTATTATTTCCCGTTTATGCTTACGCGTGCGCAAACGATACGCAAACGATGCGCAAACTAAACGATAAACGATATACCCGTTTGTGCATACAAACGCGTTTGTAAGCGGTTTTTGCGTATATAAGTGCGTTTCATTCGGCATACCTCTGTTATTATCGAGACCGATCAATTATACGAAAAAGTAAAAAAAACGAAAGGTATGGGGAAAAGGGTCTTTCATATATTGCTCAAAATAAAAGCCGAAATTGATATAACATGTCTAGGATCAGACAAATCTAATGCTGTCCCTGACGTGTCAATAATCTCTCCAATTAACACCCAATCAAACAATAGCTGACGATTTGAAGCTCCGCCCCAACAACTTATTCCAAGCACTACCCTATCCAGCGTTTATTAATTCGCCCGAACAAGCTAGTTCTAATACGTGTGTCATTTTTCAAACAAACACCGGACGAGATCAGTTTATCCAGAAATTCATCCTGAAATCGGTTGCATCAGCCTATAATCTGGAATTAGTGGTTAACCAACGATTTACATTTGTATTTATATGGTCAAAACTACTTTCAGTTTAATTTTGTCTTGAATGAAAACGACTGACATCTCAATATTAGTAGTCATAGGCTTTACTTTTTGTTAGATTGACTCACCCTAAACTTTTCAAAATTTATGCCATTATATTAATTGGTGGCCAAATTCACACCTTAAATTTTACAATGTCTACTGATTGATCTATCATTAACTTCACAAAATTGCCCCGTTCAAACAAACTGTTTGTGTTTTTGATACATATGAAGTATACAACACTGTGGTATACTTCATATCTATCAAAAACCACAAACAGCTTGGAACATATACATCCCCATATATATTATTTGTGGACTGGTCTGGTTTCATATATTTACAAAACAGTTTTCAATTTTGGTTTCTATAACTAAAAAGATATACTTAAATAATTCATCTTTCAAAATTGAAAATACCCTGTCTTTGTTTTGGCACTGATTCAATTATCTGACTCCCTGGGCGCAATTAATACATTGCGAAGTTGTTAAAACAACATTCACAGTGTGGTGTCTTTAATCTGCATTGGACATTGTCACAATTTCCTGTCTTGCTTGATTGGTGACTCTGTATGTGGTGGCTTACCCCAGTAATGTACGCTTGGTGCTTGTTTATCATGAATATTTATTAGCTGAATGTTTTTATGGTAAAAATGAAAGCAGGTTTTTGCTTTGGCTGAAACTATAGCTAGAATAAAACTATAAAACGCGCCCAATTAACAATTCAGTAATCCAGAATTACTTTTTTCCTTTGGATTTATTGTCAATATTGTCCATGTTCCAAAATGGCAAAAAGGATCATATTTATGATAAACTATTTCCCTGATGAAAACTTATGTGTGAGTAAATCACTTCACGACTATAAACCCTTCACTCCACGTGCCTGTTTATGTCAATGCAAACACAGTAGACCCAGATCAAACGTAATGAAACAGATTTACAAACAGAGTAGATCCAGATCAGACAGCTTCTGTTGTAGCTCCCTGATCACTGAACAGGGTCTTGTCGGTTTACTTATGAAATAATATACATACAATTACTGTCATAGCCAAACTTTCCTGTACTCATGTATTATTACAAAAACTCGATCTCCATGAAATCATTATTTCTTACACAAATATTCATGGAGATCTAACGCCTTTCTCCATGAAATCATTATTTCTTACACAAATTTTCCTGGAGATCTAACGCCTTTTTTTCAAAATGCTAATTTTTCAAAGGGATCTTTGGCTCTGACAGAAACTATAGGATTAGATCAACAAAATTTCATAAGCAACAGAGTAGAACCTGATCAGATAGCTCCTACAGGAACTTCCGATCTGGATCTACTCTATTTGCAAACGCGCGTGAAGCCGTTTATATAATACGAGAAGGACTGGGAAATTGATTTTAAAGCAAATTTGGTGTCTGGTGTCAACAGGGCTAACTGGTGTTTATTAATCCTTTTTTATTCTTAAGAATATTTATTAAAATATTTCATGACCTCGTGCATATTCATTTACAGGGATTACAGAGACGCTAGACAACCATGATCGAATCTAAATAAATAAGTCTACGGACTAAGCAATCTGAGCAGATCCTGATAACAATAAGTTTGAATAGAATAATTTCCCATGACGAAAAGGCCCATTAACCTACAGTGCTAACCTCTAAAGTCACATTTATAAAAGAATGTAGCATATCCTTTTTAGGGTTTCGGCTTTTGCCGAAATCCTTATAAAATGGATTGCGACTCAAACTATGGCGGAAAACCCTATTGCACGAGCGCTACCTAGCGGGAATCCCCCTAAGAGAATACGCGCATGTGCAGTGCTTGGCTTACAATCCGGTTCCGGAATCTTACAAAATATTTATAATGAAATATGGAAGGTGGATCCATTAGCAACAGAGCAGACCCTGAATCATTCTGAATCTATGGTAACGAGCTTTCTGATCTGGGTCGAATCTATTTGCAGATGCATGAAAACAAGTTTATATGGGGAAATTAAGGGTTAAATAGACTTATTCTGTTCTATACGTTCTTTACAGTATAAAGGTTACAGCGCACTGGTGGTCAGTAGTGCAGGGCAACTGTTACATCATGCTGAAATCTCTAGAGGTCATACGCTTAACTCTTTGCACGCTAGCGGCGAAACTGTGATTACCTACGCAAACAGTTTGGATCCAGATGAGAGGCCACATAATTCTGCGTCTCAGCAGGATCCAAACTGTTTGTCATTTTGATCATATTTTTGCATAAAATGAAAGAAAGTTTATTGAAGAATTGACGCAGACGTCAATTGTTGCAAGCGAAACATCACTCATCATTGTAAGGATTAAGCAAGCTGTTATCTAAAGTTGCAAAAATGTTTCCAAACTGACTTATTCAGCTGTAAAAACTGGTAGAGATGCTAGAACACTAAACCTTTCCTTCATATAAATGTTCTTCACGCGTTTGTAAACAGAGTAGACCCAGATCTGATTACTCCTATAGGAGTCGTCCGATCAGGATATGCTCTGTTGGCTAATGGAAGTTTAAAGATATTTTTCTTTCCTTTCTTAAATTGCTACTCATTTCCACTTTTCATGTTTCATATAATGAAACATGAAAAGTGGAAATAAGTAGCCATCATTTTGTTCATGAATATTCAGTAGGTATTGAAATTGGAATAAACATAGAACAGGAATCAAGTTTCTTACATGGATCCGTGGTTTTGACGGGATTCGAACCAAGGACCTAGAGATTTAAACGCTACAAAGGTGTGAAAAGCAACAACGACTAGTGAACGTACATACTTAATATACAAATACAAATATTTTGTATTTGTACATACTTAATATGCAAATTATACAGACCCATTTTTCATGAAATCTCCAAGTATAAAATGAATAGATTTTACCAATGACCTACTGTCAATCCAAACGCCTTTGTTCAAACAGCATGGTGTCTTTTTACAACAGGAGTCCGACATAAGGTCGTCGGATTCTGAAAGTTCCATACCCTTCCTGTGGTATTTACAAAAGTCCGATATATAATTGTCGGATTCTGAGTTAAATGCCCTTTTGCCTAGTCACATATGCCCTTTGCAAACAGAGGAGACCCAGGTAAGAAGGCTCATAGAGAAGTACATGAAATGGACACATAACCGAAAAGAATTATTTGATTATTACAGCCACGGTTGATATTTCGATACACTTTCAACATTTTGTGAACTACTATGAAATATCGAACATCAATGGTACTATTTCTAGGGTAGATTAAAATTCAAATGCAGAAATTCGATTCCATTGCGACATTACAATGTTTCCTGATGAATTTAATCAATGGTCGTGCGACGTTGTTGCTAAGATCTGGTTTGAAAGAAATAGAATTTCAAAAATACATGTACGGTAAAACCCCTCTAAACCAGACTTTAAATTCAGTATAAATATCAGTCTTGGAGACAGGTGGCAGCTTAATGCAGGATGAAAATAATGCAGAAAGCTCCTCGGCATGACTTTCACCCTGCATTAAGCAGCCACCTGCCTAAAAAGTTTCTAAATTCTTATCTACTAGAAGTCGGGTTAAGAGGGGTTTTACTGCATTGTAAAAGGTGACAAATCTATACTTTTGAATGTATTTCAGAGATTTACAAGTGATACCCTAATTACCCTAGGTATTTTGACAAACACACTTATGCAAATAGTGCAGACCCAGATCAAACATCTCCTTAATGGGCCCGTTTGAAGGGTTTTCACTATTTGCTGCCATGTCTGTTTAATCTAAAGTTGCAAAAATGTTTCCAAACTGACTTATTCAGCTGTACAAACTGGTAGAGAGGAGAGACTGGGTACTAGAACACCCAACCCTTTCCTTCATATAAATGTTTCACGCGTTTGTAAACAGAGTAGACCCAGATCTGATGACTCCTATAGAAGTCGTCTGATCAGGGTCTGCTCTGTTGGCTAATGGAATTTGAAAGATCTTTTTCATTCCTTTCTTTAATGGTTACTGATTTCCACTTTTCATGTTTCATTATAACTATTTTGTTCATGAATATTCAGTAGGTATTGAAATTTAGAATAAACATAGAACAGGAATCAAGTTTCTAACATGGATCCGTTCCATTTGCGCTCTGTGTCTATATACATGTACTTTTTTAAACTATTGTTTTTGTTGATGTAATTATTGTTCAAATTCTCAGGGAATTTTTTATAGTCAGTTTGAACTGTGCAGTAATTCCTTTTGAAACAAACTAAGTTTTCAAATATTATGCAGGTTATCGTGACCTAATTACCAGTTGTACAATGTGTGTGTCGGTCTGTGATCAGGATCCTAGATGTTTGACAACTTTAAAATAAAACTATGCAAAGCATAGACTAATTGAATCTAAATAATTATATATGCAATACACAAAATAATGAGCAGGTGACAATTTTAAATTGAACATGGTACTTTCGAATTCATAGTTGTCCTAGCACAAAGTCTGGATCCTGCCTCTAAGTTTCATCGAAATGCATACTATTGACACCAGGACTGTATGTTAATATAGCATAATGCTTTAAAAAGTCCATAACAGGTTTCAAGAGGCATGCTTATGTTTTCTAGTTTGTTTACTTTAAAATGTATTTAGAGAAAAGAATATCAAAAAAGATAAAGAATAAAAAATATTAGAATCTTTTTCTATTTGCGTTTGGTTGTGACGGGATTCGAACCAAGGACCTAGAGATTCATAGACGCAGCTCTTTCCCCTCGGCCACCGCTTGGGTCCCAATATGTAAGTGTTACATGGTTCTATTTAAACGCTACAAAGGTGTGAAAAGCAACAACGACTAGTGAACGTACATACTTAATATGCAAATTATACAGACCCATTTTTCATGAAATCTCCAAGTATAAAATGAATAGATGTTACCAATGACCTACTGTCAATCCAAACGCCTTTGTTCAAACAGCATGGTGTCTTTTTACAACAGAAGTCCGGCATAAGGTCGTCGGATTCTGAAAGTTCCATACCCTTCCTGTGGTATTTACAAAAGTCCGATATATTGTTTTCGGATTCTGAGTTAAATGCCCCTTTTGCCTAGTCACTTATGCCCTTTGCAAACAGAGGAGACCCAGGTAAGAAGGCTTATAGAGAAGTACATGAAATGGACACATAACCGAAAAGAATTATTTGATTATTACATCCACGGTTGATATTTCGATACACTTTCAACATTTTGTGAATTACTATGAGATATCGAACATCAATGGTACTATTTCTAGGGTAGATCAAAATTCAAATGCAGAAATTCGATTCCATTGCGACATTACAATGTTTCCTGATGAATTTAATCAATGGTCGTGCGACGTTGTTGCTAAGATCTGGTTTTAAAGAAATAGAATTTCAAAAATACATGTACGGTAAAACCCCTCTAAACCAGACTTTAAATTCAGTATAGATATCAGTCTTGGAGACAGATGGCAGCTTAATACAGGCTGAAAATAATGCAGAAAGCTCCTCGGCATGACTTTCACCCTGCATTAAGCAGCCAGCTGCCTAAAAAGTTTCTAAATTCTTATCTACTAGAAGTCGGGTTAAGAGGGGTTTTACTGTATTGTAAAAGGTGACAAATCTATACTTTTGAATGTATTTCAGAGATTTACAAGTGATACCCTAATTACCCTGGGTATTTTGACAAACACACTTATGCAAATAGTGCAGACTCAGATCAAACACCTCCTTAATGGGCCCGTTTGAAGGGTTTTCACTATTTGCTACCATGTCTGTTTAATCTAAAGTTGCAAAGATGTTTCCAAACTGACTTATTCAGCTGTACAAACTGGTAGAGAGGAGAGATTGGGTGCTAGAACACTTAACCCTTTCCTTCATATAAATGTTTTCCACGCGTTTGTAAACAGAGTAGACCCAGATCTGATTACTCCTATAGAAGTCGTCTGATCAGGGTCTGCTCTGTTGGCTAATGGAATTTGAAAGATCTTTTTCTTTACTTTCTTAAATGGCTAATTATTTCCATTTTTCATGTTTCATTATAACTACTTTGTTCATGAATATTCAGTAGGTATTGAAATTTGGAATAAACATAGAACAGGAATCAAGTTTCTTACATGGATCCGTTCCATTTGCGCTCTGTGTCTATATACATGTACTTTTTTAAACTATTGTTTTTGTTGATGTAATTATTGTTCAAATTCTCAGGGAATTTTTTATAGTCAGTTTGAACTGTGCAGTAATTCCTTTTGAAACAAACTAAGTTTTCAAATATTATGCAGGTTATCGTGACCTAATTGCCAGTTGTACAATGTGTGTGTCGGTCTGTGATCAGGATCCTAGATGTTTGACAACTTTAAAATAAAACTATGCAAAGCATAGACTAATTGAATCTAAATAATTATATATGCAATACACAAAATAATGAGTAGGTGACAATTTTAAATTGAACATGGTACTTTCGAATTCATAGTTGTCCTAGCACAAAGTCTGGATCCTGCCTCTACGTTTCATCGAAATGCATACTATTGACACCAGGACTGTATGTTAATATAGCATAATGCTTTAAAAAAGTCCATAACAAGTTTCAAGAGGCATGCTTATGTTTTCTAGTTTGTTTACTTTAAAATGTATTTAGAGAAAAGAATATCAAAAAAGATAAAGAATAAAAAATATTAGAATCTTTTTCTATTTGCGTTTGGTTGTGACGGGATTCGAACCAAGGACCTAGAGATTCATAGACGCAGCTCTTTCCCCTCGGCCACCGCTTGGGTCCCAATATGTAAGTGTTACATGGTTCTATTTAAACGCTACAAAGGTGTGAAAAGCAACAACGACTAGTGAACGTACATACTTAATATGCAAATTATACAGACCCATTTTTCATGAAATCTCCAAGTATAAAATGAATAGATGTTACCAATGACCTACTGTCAATCCAAACGCCTTTGTTCAAACAGCATGGTGTCTTTTTACAACAGAAGTCCGGCATAAGGTCGTCGGATTCTGAAAGTTCCATACCCTTCCTGTGGTATTTACAAAAGTCCGATATATTGTTTTCGGATTCTGAGTTAAATGCCCCTTTTGCCTAGTCACTTATGCCCTTTGCAAACAGAGGAGACCCAGGTAAGAAGGCTTATAGAGAAGTACATGAAATGGACACATAACCGAAAAGAATTATTTGATTATTACATCCACGGTTGATATTTCGATACACTTTCAACATTTTGTGAATTACTATGAGATATCGAACATCAATGGTACTATTTCTAGGGTAGATCAAAATTCAAATGCAGAAATTCGATTCCATTGCGACATTACAATGTTTCCTGATGAATTTAATCAATGGTCGTGCGACGTTGTTGCAATAGAATTTCAAAAATACATGTACGGTAAAACCCCTCTAAACCAGACTTTAAATTCAGTATAAATATCAGTCTTGGAGACAGATGGCAGCTTAATACAGGCTGAAAATAATGCAGAAAGCTCCTCGGCATGACTTTCACCCTGCATTAAGCAGCCAGCTGCCTAAAAAGTTTCTAAATTCTTATCTACTAGAAGTCGGGTTAAGAGGGGTTTTACTGTATTGTAAAAGGTGACAAATCTATACTTTTGAATGTATTTCAGAGATTTACAAGTGATACCCTAATTACCCTGGGTATTTTGACAAACACACTTATGCAAATAGTGCAGACTCAGATCAAACACCTCCTTAATGGGCCCGTTTGAAGGGTTTTCACTATTTGCTACCATGTCTGTTTAATCTAAAGTTGCAAAGATGTTTCCAAACTGACTTATTCAGCTGTACAAACTGGTAGAGAGGAGAGATTGGGTGCTAGAACACTTAACCCTTTCCTTCATATAAATGTTTTCCACGCGTTTGTAAACAGAGTAGACCCAGATCTGATTACTCCTATAGAAGTCGTCTGATCAGGGTCTGCTCTGTTGGCTAATGAAATTTGAAAGATCTTTTTCTTTACTTTCTTAAATGGCTAATTATTTCCATTGTTCATGTTTCATTATAACTACTTTCTTCATGAATATTCAGTAGGTATTGAAATTTGGAATAAACATAGAACAGGAATCAAGTTTCTAACATGGATCCGTTCCATTTGCGCTCTGTGTCTATATACATGTACTTTTTTAAACTATTGTTTTTGTTGATGTAATTATTGTTCAAATTCTCAGGGAATTTTTTATAGTCAGTTTGAACTGTGCAGTAATTCCTTTTGAAACAAACTAAGTTTTCAAATATTATGCAGGTTATCGTGACCTAATTACCAGTTGTACAATGTGTGTGTCGGTCTGTGATCAGGATCCTAGATGTTTGACAACTTTAAAATAAAACTATGCAAAGCATAGACTAATTGAATCTAAATAATTATATATGCAATACACAAAATAATGAGCAGGTGACAATTTTAAATTGAACATGGTACTTTCGAATTCATAGTTGTCCTAGCACAAAGTCTGGATCCTGCCTCTAAGTTTCATCGAAATGCATACTATTGACACCAGGACTGTATGTTAATATAGCATAATGCTTTAAAAAGTCCATAACAGGTTTCAAGAGGCATGCTTATGTTTTCTAGTTTGTTTACTTTAAAATGTATTTAGAGAAAAGAATATCAAAAAAGATAAAGAATAAAAAATATTAGAATCTTTTTCTATTTGCGTTTGGTTGTGACGGGATTCGAACCAAGGACCTAGAGATTCATAGACGCAGCTCTTTCCCCTCGGCCACCGCTTGGGTCCCAATATGTAAGTGTTACATGGTTCTATTTAAACGCTACAAAGGTGTGAAAAGCAACAACGACTAGTGAACGTACATACTTAATATGCAAATTATACAGACCCATTTTTCATGAAATCTCCAAGTATAAAATGAATAGATGTTACCAATGACCTACTGTCAATCCAAACGCCTTTGTTCAAACAGCATGGTGTCTTTTTACAACAGAAGTCCGGCATAAGGTCGTCGGATTCTGAAAGTTCCATACCCTTCCTGTGGTATTTACAAAAGTCCGATATATTGTTTTCGGATTCTGAGTTAAATGCCCCTTTTGCCTAGTCACTTATGCCCTTTGCAAACAGAGGAGACCCAGGTAAGAAGGCTTATAGAGAAGTACATGAAATGGACACATAACCGAAAAGAATTATTTGATTATTACATCCACGGTTGATATTTCGATACACTTTCAACATTTTGTGAATTACTATGAGATATCGAACATCAATGGTACTATTTCTAGGGTAGATCAAAATTCAAATGCAGAAATTCGATTCCATTGCGACATTACAATGTTTCCTGATGAATTTAATCAATGGTCGTGCGACGTTGTTGCTAAGATCTGGTTTTAAAGAAATAGAATTTCAAAAATACATGTACGGTAAAACCCCTCTAAACCAGACTTTAAATTCAGTATAGATATCAGTCTTGGAGACAGATGGCAGCTTAATACAGGCTGAAAATAATGCAGAAAGCTCCTCGGCATGACTTTCACCCTGCATTAAGCAGCCAGCTGCCTAAAAAGTTTCTAAATTCTTATCTACTAGAAGTCGGGTTAAGAGGGGTTTTACTGTATTGTAAAAGGTGACAAATCTATACTTTTGAATGTATTTCAGAGATTTACAAGTGATACCCTAATTACCCTGGGTATTTTGACAAACACACTTATGCAAATAGTGCAGACTCAGATCAAACACCTCCTTAATGGGCCCGTTTGAAGGGTTTTCACTATTTGCTACCATGTCTGTTTAATCTAAAGTTGCAAAGATGTTTCCAAACTGACTTATTCAGCTGTACAAACTGGTAGAGAGGAGAGATTGGGTGCTAGAACACTTAACCCTTTCCTTCATATAAATGTTTTCCACGCGTTTGTAAACAGAGTAGACCCAGATCTGATTACTCCTATAGAAGTCGTCTGATCAGGGTCTGCTCTGTTGGCTAATGGAATTTGAAAGATCTTTTTCTTTACTTTCTTAAATGGCTAATTATTTCCATTTTTCATGTTTCATTATAACTACTTTGTTCATGAATATTCAGTAGGTATTGAAATTTGGAATAAACATAGAACAGGAATCAAGTTTCTTACATGGATCCGTTCCATTTGCGCTCTGTGTCTATATACATGTACTTTTTTAAACTATTGTTTTTGTTGATGTAATTATTGTTCAAATTCTCAGGGAATTTTTTATAGTCAGTTTGAACTGTGCAGTAATTCCTTTTGAAACAAACTAAGTTTTCAAATATTATGCAGGTTATCGTGACCTAATTGCCAGTTGTACAATGTGTGTGTCGGTCTGTGATCAGGATCCTAGATGTTTGACAACTTTAAAATAAAACTATGCAAAGCATAGACTAATTGAATCTAAATAATTATATATGCAATACACAAAATAATGAGTAGGTGACAATTTTAAATTGAACATGGTACTTTCGAATTCATAGTTGTCCTAGCACAAAGTCTGGATCCTGCCTCTACGTTTCATCGAAATGCATACTATTGACACCAGGACTGTATGTTAATATAGCATAATGCTTTAAAAAAGTCCATAACAAGTTTCAAGAGGCATGCTTATGTTTTCTAGTTTGTTTACTTTAAAATGTATTTAGAGAAAAGAATATCAAAAAAGATAAAGAATAAAAAATATTAGAATCTTTTTCTATTTGCGTTTGGTTGTGACGGGATTCGAACCAAGGACCTAGAGATTCATAGACGCAGCTCTTTCCCCTCGGCCACCGCTTGGGTCCCAATATGTAAGTGTTACATGGTTCTATTTAAACGCTACAAAGGTGTGAAAAGCAACAACGACTAGTGAACGTACATACTTAATATGCAAATTATACAGACCCATTTTTCATGAAATCTCCAAGTATAAAATGAATAGATGTTACCAATGACCTACTGTCAATCCAAACGCCTTTGTTCAAACAGCATGGTGTCTTTTTACAACAGAAGTCCGGCATAAGGTCGTCGGATTCTGAAAGTTCCATACCCTTCCTGTGGTATTTACAAAAGTCCGATATATTGTTTTCGGATTCTGAGTTAAATGCCCCTTTTGCCTAGTCACTTATGCCCTTTGCAAACAGAGGAGACCCAGGTAAGAAGGCTTATAGAGAAGTACATGAAATGGACACATAACCGAAAAGAATTATTTGATTATTACATCCACGGTTGATATTTCGATACACTTTCAACATTTTGTGAATTACTATGAGATATCGAACATCAATGGTACTATTTCTAGGGTAGATCAAAATTCAAATGCAGAAATTCGATTCCATTGCGACATTACAATGTTTCCTGATGAATTTAATCAATGGTCGTGCGACGTTGTTGCAATAGAATTTCAAAAATACATGTACGGTAAAACCCCTCTAAACCAGACTTTAAATTCAGTATAAATATCAGTCTTGGAGACAGATGGCAGCTTAATACAGGCTGAAAATAATGCAGAAAGCTCCTCGGCATGACTTTCACCCTGCATTAAGCAGCCAGCTGCCTAAAAAGTTTCTAAATTCTTATCTACTAGAAGTCGGGTTAAGAGGGGTTTTACTGTATTGTAAAAGGTGACAAATCTATACTTTTGAATGTATTTCAGAGATTTACAAGTGATACCCTAATTACCCTGGGTATTTTGACAAACACACTTATGCAAATAGTGCAGACTCAGATCAAACACCTCCTTAATGGGCCCGTTTGAAGGGTTTTCACTATTTGCTACCATGTCTGTTTAATCTAAAGTTGCAAAGATGTTTCCAAACTGACTTATTCAGCTGTACAAACTGGTAGAGAGGAGAGATTGGGTGCTAGAACACTTAACCCTTTCCTTCATATAAATGTTTTCCACGCGTTTGTAAACAGAGTAGACCCAGATCTGATTACTCCTATAGAAGTCGTCTGATCAGGGTCTGCTCTGTTGGCTAATGAAATTTGAAAGATCTTTTTCTTTACTTTCTTAAATGGCTAATTATTTCCATTGTTCATGTTTCATTATAACTACTTTCTTCATGAATATTCAGTAGGTATTGAAATTTGGAATAAACATAGAACAGGAATCAAGTTTCTAACATGGATCCGTTCCATTTGCGCTCTGTGTCTATATACATGTACTTTTTTAAACTATTGTTTTTGTTGATGTAATTATTGTTCAAATTCTCAGGGAATTTTTTATAGTCAGTTTGAACTGTGCAGTAATTCCTTTTGAAACAAACTAAGTTTTCAAATATTATGCAGGTTATCGTGACCTAATTACCAGTTGTACAATGTGTGTGTCGGTCTGTGATCAGGATCCTAGATGTTTGACAACTTTAAAATAAAACTATGCAAAGCATAGACTAATTGAATCTAAATAATTATATATGCAATACACAAAATAATGAGCAGGTGACAATTTTAAATTGAACATGGTACTTTCGAATTCATAGTTGTCCTAGCACAAAGTCTGGATCCTGCCTCTACGTTTCATCGAAATGCATACTATTGACACCAGGACTGTATGTTAATATAGCATAATGCTTTAAAAAAGTCCATAACAAGTTTCAAGAGGCATGCTTATGTTTTCTAGTTTGTTTACTTTAAAATGTATTTAGAGAAAAGAATATCAAAAAAGATAAAGAATAAAAAATATTAGAATCTTTTTCTATTTGCGTTTGGTTGTGACGGGATTCGAACCAAGGACCTAGAGATTCATAGACGCAGCTCTTTCCCCTCGGCCACCGCTTGGGTCCCAATATATAAGTGTTACATGGTTCTATTTAAACGCTACAAAGGTGTGAAAAGCAACAACGACTAGTGAACGTACATACTTAATAAGCAAATTATACAGACCCATTTTTCATGAAATCTCCAAGTATAAAATGAATAGATGTTACCAATGACCTACTGTCAATCCAAACGCCTTTGTTCAAACAGCATGGTGTCTTTTTACAACAGAAGTCCGGCATAAGGTCGTCGGATTCTGAAAGTTCCATACCCTTCCTGTGGTATTTACAAAAGTCCGATATATTGTTTTCGGATTCTGAGTTAAATGCCCCTTTTGCCTAGTCACTTATGCCCTTTGCAAACAGAGGAGACCCAGGTAAGAAGGCTTATAGAGAAGTACATGAAATGGACACATAACCGAAAAGAATTATTTGATTATTACATCCACGGTTGATATTTCGATACACTTTCAACATTTTGTGAATTACTATGAGATATCGAACATCAATGGTACTATTTCTAGGGTAGATCAAAATTCAAATGCAGAAATTCGATTCCATTGCGACATTACAATGTTTCCTGATGAATTTAATCAATGGTCGTGCGACGTTGTTGCTAAGATCTGGTTTTAAAGAAATAGAATTTCAAAAATACATGTACGGTAAAACCCCTCTAAACCAGACTTTAAATTCAGTATAGATATCAGTCTTGGAGACAGATGGCAGCTTAATACAGGCTGAAAATAATGCAGAAAGCTCCTCGGCATGACTTTCACCCTGCATTAAGCAGCCAGCTGCCTAAAAAGTTTCTAAATTCTTATCTACTAGAAGTCGGGTTAAGAGGGGTTTTACTGTATTGTAAAAGGTGACAAATCTATACTTTTGAATGTATTTCAGAGATTTACAAGTGATACCCTAATTACCCTGGGTATTTTGACAAACACACTTATGCAAATAGTGCAGACTCAGATCAAACACCTCCTTAATGGGCCCGTTTGAAGGGTTTTCACTATTTGCTACCATGTCTGTTTAATCTAAAGTTGCAAAGATGTTTCCAAACTGACTTATTCAGCTGTACAAACTGGTAGAGAGGAGAGATTGGGTGCTAGAACACTTAACCCTTTCCTTCATATAAATGTTTTCCACGCGTTTGTAAACAGAGTAGACCCAGATCTGATTACTCCTATAGAAGTCGTCTGATCAGGGTCTGCTCTGTTGGCTAATGGAATTTGAAAGATCTTTTTCTTTACTTTCTTAAATGGCTAATTATTTCCACTTTTCATGTTTCATTATAACTACTTTGTTCATGAATATTCAGTAGGTATTGAAATTTGGAATAAACATAGAACAGGAATCAAGTTTCTTACATGGATCCGTTCCATTTGCGCTCTGTGTCTATATACATGTACTTTTTTAAACTATTGTTTTTGTTGATGTAATTATTGTTCAAATTCTCAGGGAATTTTTTATAGTCAGTTTGAACTGTGCAGTAATTCCTTTTGAAACAAACTAAGTTTTCAAATATTATGCAGGTTATCGTGACCTAATTGCCAGTTGTACAATGTGTGTGTCGGTCTGTGATCAGGATCCTAGATGTTTGACAACTTTAAAATAAAACTATGCAAAGCATAGACTAATTGAATCTAAATAATTATATATGCAATACACAAAATAATGAGCAGGTGACAATTTTAAATTGAACATGGTACTTTCGAATTCATAGTTGTCCTAGCACAAAGTCTGGATCCTGCCTCTACGTTTCATCGAAATGCATACTATTGACACCAGGACTGTATGTTAATATAGCATAATGCTTTAAAAAAGTCCATAACAAGTTTCAAGAGGCATGCTTATGTTTTCTAGTTTGTTTACTTTAAAATGTATTTAGAGAAAAGAATATCAAAAAAGATAAAGAATAAAAAATATTAGAATCTTTTTCTATTTGCGTTTGGTTGTGATGGGATTCGAACCAAGGACCTAGAGATTCATAGACGCAGCTCTTTCCCCTCGGCCACCGCTTGGGTCCCAATATGTAAGTGTTACATGGTTCTATTTAAACGCTACAAAGGTGTGAAAAGCAACAACGACTAGTGAACGTACATACTTAATAAGCAAATTATACAGACCCATTTTTCATGAAATCTCCAAGTATAAATGAATAGATGTTACCAATGACCTACTGTCAATACAAACGCCTTTGTTCAAACAGCATGGTGTCTTTTTACAACAGAAGTCCGGCATAAGGTCGTCGGATTCTGAAAGTTCCATACCCTTCCTGTGGTATTTACAAAAGTCCGATATATTGTTTTCGGATTCTGAGTTAAATGCCCCTTTTGCCTAGTCACTTATGCCCTTTGCAAACAGAGGAGACCCAGGTAAGAAGGCTTATAGAGAAGTACATGAAATGGACACATAACCGAAAAGAATTATTTGATTATTACAGCCACGGTTGATATTTCGATACACTTTCAACATTTTGTGAACTACTATGAAATATCGAACATCAATGGTACTATTTCTAGGGTAGATCAAAATTCAAATGCAGAAATTCGATTCCATTGCGACATTACAATGTTTCCTGATGAATTTAATCAATGGTCGTGCGACGTTGTTGCTAAGATCTGGTTTTAAAGAAATAGAATTTCAAAAATACATGTACGGTAAAACCCCTCTAAACCAGACTTTAAATTCAGTATAAATATCAGTCTTGGAGACAGATGGCAGCTTAATACAGGCTGAAAATAATGCAGAAAGCTCCTCGGCATGACTTTCACCCTGCATTAAGCAGCCAGCTGCCTAAACAGTTTCTAAATTCTTATCTATTAGAAGTCGGGTTAAGAGGGGTTTTACTGTATTGTAAAAGGTGACAAATCTATACTTTTGAATGTATTTCAGAGATTTACAAGTGATACCCTAATTACCCTGGGTATTTTGACAAACACACTTATGCAAATAGTGCAGACTCAGATCAAACACCTCCTTAATGGGCCCGTTTGAAGGGTTTTCACTATTTGCTACCATGTCTGTTTAATCTAAAGTTGCAAAGATGTTTCCAAACTGACTTATTCAGCTGTACAAACTGGTAGAGAGGAGAGACTGGGTGCTAGAACACTTAACCCTTTCCTTCATATAAATGTTTTTCACGCGTTTGTAAACAGAGTAGACCCAGATCTGATTACTCCTATAGAAGTCGTCTGATCAGGGTCTGCTCTGTTGGCTAATGGAATTTGAAAGATCTTTTTCTTTACTTTCTTAAATGGCTAATTATTTCCACTTTTCATGTTTCATTATAACTACTTTGTTCATGAATATTCAGTAGGTATTGAAATTTGGAATAAACATAGAACAGGAATCAAGTTTCTTACATGGATCCGTTCCATTTGCGCTCTGTGTCTATATACATGTACTTTTTTAAACTATTGTTTTTGTTGATGTAATTATTGTTCAAATTCTCAGGGATTTTTTATAGTCAGATTGAACTGTGCAGTAATTCCTTTTGAAACAAACTAAGTTTTCAAATATTATGCAGGTTATCGTGACCTAATTGCCAGTTGTACATTGTGTGTGTCGGTTTGTGATCAGGATCCTAGATGTTTGACAATTTTAAAATAAAACTATGCAAAGCATAGACTAATTGAATCTAAATAATTATATGTGCAATACACAAAATAATGAGCAGGTGACAATTTTAAATTGAACATGGTACTTTCGAATTCATAGTTGTCCTAGCACAAAGTCTGGATCCTGCCTCTACGTTTCATCGAAATGCATACTATTGACACCAGGACTGTATGTTAATATAGCATAATGCTTTAAAAAAGTCCATAACAAGTTTCAAGAGGCATGCTTATGTTTTCTAGTTTGTTTGCTTTAAAATGTATTTAGAGAAAAGAATATCAAAAAAGATAAAGAATAAAAAATATATTAGAATCTTTTTTGGTTTTGAGGTGATTCGAACCAAGGACCTAGAGATTCATAGACGCAGTTCTTTCCCCTCGGCCACCGCTTGGGTCCCAATATATAATTGTTACATGGTTCTATTTAAACGCTACAAAGGTGTGAAAAGCAACAACGACTAGTGAACGTACATACTTAATATGCAAATTATACAGACCCATTTTTCATGAAATCTCCAAGTATAAAATGAATAGATTTTACCAATGACCTACTATCAATCCAAACGCCTTTGTTCAAACAGCATGGTGTCTTTTTACAACAGAAGTCCGGCATAAGGTCGTCGGATTCTGAAAGTTCCATACCCTTCCTGTGGTATTTACAAAAGTCCGATATATTGTTTTCGGATTCTGAGTTAAATGCCCTTTTGCCTAGTCACTTATGCCCTTTGCAAACAGAGGAGACCCAGGTAAGAAGGCTCATAGAGAAGTACATGAAATGGATACATAACCGAAAAGAATTATTTGATTATTACAGCCACGGTTGATATTTCGATACACTTTCAACATTTTGTGAACTACTATGAGATATCGAACATCAATGGTACTATTTCTAGGGTAGATCAAAATTCAAATGCAGAAATTCGATTCCATTGCGACATTACAATGTTTCCTGATGAATTTAATCAATGGTCGTGCGACGTTGTTGCTAAGATCTGGTTTTAAAGAAATAGAATTTCAAAAATACATGTACGGTAAAACCCCTCTAAACCAGACTTTAAATTCAGTATAAATATCAGTCTTGGAGACAGATGGCAGCTTAATACAGGCTGAAAATAATGCAGAAAGCTCCTCGGCATGACTTTCACCCTGCATTAAGCAGCCAGCTGCCTAAACAGTTTCTAAATTCTTATCTATTAGAAGTCGGGTTAAGAGGGGTTTTACTGTATTGTAAAAGGTGACAAATCTATACTTTTGAATGTATTTCAGAGATTTACAAGTGATACCCTAATTACCCTGGGTATTTTGACAAACACACTTATGCAAATAGTGCAGACTCAGATCAAACACCTCCTTAATGGGCCCGTTTGAAGGGTTTTCACTATTTGCTACCATGTCTGTTTAATCTAAAGTTGCAAAGATGTTTCTAAACTGACTTATTCAGCTGTACAAACTGGTAGAGAGGAGAGACTGGGTGCTAGAACACTTAACCCTTTCCTTCATATAAATGTTTTTCACGCGTTTGTAAACAGAGTAGACCCAGATCTGATTACTCCTATAGAAGTCGTCTGATCAGGGTCTGCTCTGTTGGCTAATGGAATTTGAAAGATCTTTTTCTTTACTTTCTTAAATGGCTAATTATTTCCACTTTTCATGTTTCATTATAACTACTTTGTTCATGAATATTCAGTAGGTATTGAAATTTGGAATAAACATAGAACAGGAATCAAGTTTCTTACATGGATCCGTTCCATTTGCGCTCTGTGTCTATATACATGTACTTTTTTAAACTATTGTTTTTGTTGATGTAATTATTGTTCAAATTCTCAGGGATTTTTTATAGTCAGTTTGAACTGTGCAGTAATTCCTTTTGAAACAAACTAAGTTTTCAAATATTATGCAGGTTATCGTGACCTTATTGCCAGTTGTACAATGTGTGTGTCGGTTTGTGATCAGGATCCTAGATGTTTGACAATTTTAAAATAAAACCATGCAAAGCATAGACTAATTGAATCTAAATAATTATATATGCAATACACAAAATAATGAGCAGGTGACAATTTTAAATTGAACATGGTACTTTCGAATTCATAGTTGTCCTAGCACAAAGTCTGGATCCTGCCTCTACGTTTCATCGAAATGCATACTATTGACACCAGTACTGTATGTTAATATAGCATAATGCTTTAAAATGTCTATAACAGGTTTCAAGAGGCATGCTTATGTTTTCTAGTTTGTTTGCTTTAAAATGTATTTGTAGAAAAGAATATCAAAAAAGATAAAGAATAAAAAATATATTAGAATCTTTTTTGGTTTTGAGGTGATTCGAACCAAGGACCTAGAGATTCATAGACGCAGCTCTTTCCCCTCGGCCACCGCTTGGGTCCCAATATATAAGTGTTACATGGTTCTATTTAAACGCTACAAAGGTGTGAAAAGCAACAACGACTAGTGAACGTACATACTTAAAATGCAAATTATACAGACCCATTTTTCATGAAATCTCAAAGTATAAAATGAATAGATTTTACCAATGACCTACTGTCAATCCAAACGCCTTTGTTCAAAACAGCATCGTGTCTTTTTACAACAGAAGTCCGACATAAGGTCGTCGGATTCTGAAAGTTCCATACCCTTCCTGTGGTATTTACAAAAGTCCGATATATTGTTGTCGGATTCTGAGTTAAATGCCCTTTTGCCTACACACTTATATATATAGGCTACTCTTTCTTTCTTTTTTTCTTTACTTTCTTAAATGGCTACTAATTGCCACTTTTCATATTTCATTGTAACTATTTTGTCCATAAATATTCAGTATGTATTGAAATTTGGAATAAACATAGAACAGGGAAAGGGTTAAGGAAATTAGGGGTTTTATCAATCAGACATTTCTTGCATGTGTTTGGTACTGACCAAGTAATGGTCAGAATCATCCGGGGTCCAGTCTAGACCTACAGTGTTCTCATTCAACGATAATGGTGAAATCATTAATTCTATTATGCTAAGCACGACTTGACTTGACCCTTACTTTCAAATAACGGAGTGATGGCTCTTTACTACATAAACTATCAATTTTGGCTCTATTGGCACAAAGTGGCAAGATGAGCTATTGGAATCGCCCTGTATGTGACATGTTCATAAAACAATTCTTTAAATGTCTTCCAAACTACTGACATGGTTTTCAGAAAAATCCACAGCAAAAAATCAATGATATATATTATGTCCGAAACCTTCAGTACTGTCAGTACTTTGATTTATAATTGTAGACCCAAGTAATTGGCTGCACTATTTTCTGTAGTATAAAGTTCACTGAAAACAGCCATCGATACACAACGTAAGCTGATCCAATATAAAAAAAAATGTGGAAGAATAAAATCGAACAAACAATCCCATTCCCTACACGTTCACATCGTGGACGTTTTCTTGAACTGCTCGTCCTTTGGTAATTTAAATAATCGTATTTAAACTCTGTCGGATTTGGAGCTACACCCATAGGCAAGGCTACACCCATAGACAGCACAAAACCACTCAAAACGAAGCAGAAGTACATAACGTGCGATTCCTTTCGGTTGGAACAAAAAGTATCACTGTTTCTTTAAACGAAATACAAATCGTCTAATTTAACGATCTACTGAGATATAACTCTTTACAAAACACAATCCGCACAACTTTAGGCATATATATGGAACTTTTAAAGTACAAAATGAGAAATTACCATTATTAAAAACTTTGTTTAAACACTCAATATGCCCTGTGGAACCATATATTGACGATTAACTTATAAGTGAGTTTAAACGCGTTTACAAACGCGTTTGTAAGTGAATATACTAAACGGGTTTTAAACGGGTTTAAAACGCGTTTGAAACGCACTAAGTGGGAAAGAATAACAGTTTCTCCACTGTATATAGTTACCCAAATAAGTAGGTCCCAATGAAAAATCACGGAACATGATCTCAGATAAACACTACCTTGCTTACGAGTTGCAGCGGAAACAGTTCGGGTGGCATAAATTATTTCTCATTTGTTTCAATCGAGGACGCCACGTGATAGAATGTTGTAATGATCACCGCAAAGGATTTCCGATTCTTTTCAATAATACTTTACACAGAGGCGATTCTAATGAGTTTGGTAGATAGCGTTTGAAATATAAAATATATATAAAAAAATACCAAACACAGTTTAATTATATTTTCTGCATACACTTCTTATCTACATATATGTTTTTTTTCAATTGGGAAGATTCACTATCATTTAGAAATGCAATTACTTGGGGTAGGTATATGGGCCCTTCTCCTTCGGTGAGAAATCATCCGTTTTACAGACAGATGTCCAGACAAGATTCGTAAGAGACGTCACAACATAGCGTTAGGTGGAGAAATGATTTTAGCAATTGAGTACTCACCTTTATCGGTTGCTCTCCATAGATATTCTTTTTGTGTTCTCATATACTGAATACCACATCGTTAAGCCTAAAGCTTTAAACGTAGGTGTGTCGCAGGATCGTCATTTATCAGGTTTGTACCATGGTAATAGTTATCGTTAGTAGTTCCTGGTACATCTCGTCCCGGTAAATACATGTACTCCTAAATTTCATAAGCGTGGTGAAAACTGGGAAGGTCCAGATAAGATGCGTAAATTTAAACATTTAAAAGGATAGCTCCTTAATTTCTCTACCAAACCCTATTATAGAATCGTCTATCAGAGACGATTCTAAATAGTGGTCACAGTATAGGGTTTAGTGGAGAAATGACGATTTTAGTATTTGGGTATGCACTTTATCTGTAACTCTGTAAAACATCAACTAAATAGAGCTTATTATGACAACAAATGACTCAAATGTAGATGCATTCAACTACAGTACTTTAGTATATGCTTAAAGTAACATTTTAACCCTTTTGTCCCGTTAACAGCGACATTTGTCGCATATGCGAACAGCTTGGGTACAGTTGAGGCGCCGAGTAACTCTAAAGTAGACGTATAACATTTCTATTTCAGATACAGTTATACGTAGAGGTTATACCATATCAGACTTTTGATATAAATAGTATTTCCAAGTATTTCCTTGGGAGTAACCAGAATCCCCCAGGAATTGCCTCCCACATTTATGGGAACACAGGTTGTCCTCGTCTTTTTACAAACATCGGTGTAGGCTTGTTATTTGTAGTACTCGTATTGTATTTGATGCAATCTTTTGAAAAACATTGTTATGCACAAACTTTGAATCGAATAAATATAACAGCTATATCTATTAACCTATGGCATGATGCGCACTATTCTCGGCCTCAGATTCCAAGGCACAGTCTTCAAAGACATAAACTGTATTACATTGCATCTCCCGTGGCACTGAAAGTTCATTCGCAAGTATCTGATTGGTTAGATGTTGAGTTTGATCAATTTTTTATCAACCAGATGCTTTTCAAATGAACCCAGACCCAAGCAGAACGTTTTATAAACTTGGTGCCTGAATCCCAACTGTTTGCGATGCATGGAATTCTTCAGTAACAGTAGCATGCTAAATGTTACGATAATATTAGACCTAAGTATGATTTGGCTGGTCCTTTATTTAATGAAACGCTGATTCAGTGTTTTCCTCTCCAGACGTTTTGTGTTAAAAATATTGGTATATAGGAGAAACAGGCATTCTTCAATTATCCCAGACAAAGGTTAAATAATTTAAGGCCAGTCGGCGGCTTCTTCTCACTAATACAATCATACTGGCACATGTACTCGCTTACCAACATATATACAATAAAATTAACCAAGATATGTCGTCTTTCAAACAATTATGTCACATACATTTGTAGAGAACAGTAAACCCCCTCCAAACCGGAAGTTTAACAAAGAACGATTTAGCTCTGTTTAGGCAGGTAGCTGCTTCATGCAGAGTGAAAGCCATACAGAAAGCTTACTACATGACTTTCAGTTAGCAGCCTGCAGTTAGCAGCCACCTGTCTGCAAGATTGCAACTGATACAATCAGCTTTAGAGGGGATTTTCTAAGTCATCCATATAGTATTGCAATATGAAGAGTATGATATCCCATGCAGTATTATTGTACCATACAACATAACTCGGGAATCATACATTATATTACATTTTTATGGCTTGTGCATGTTTGTGCAGTTGTAGAACGCACGCACGCACATACATACGCTTACACGCATGCTTTAACGCATTCATCGTCCACACGAATGTATATACGCACGCACACGACACAAACACGCCCGCACAAACGCACGCACACACACACACACGCACACATGCCTACCCCCCCCCCCCCCCCCAACACACACACACACGTGTTGCATGTATAAACCACATACAGTAAAACCCCTTTAATGCGACCACCTAATCAACCACCTGTTTATAAAGACACCCATGATTATTCATTAAGTGGTCGCAATAGAGGGGTTCTACTGTATATGTGTACTAGTTCGACAATATGATATTACTTAGCCAGTATACACAACGTAAACCTCAGTATTACCAATGGTAATTAATAAAACATAAACTGCTGCCGAAGCACTTTCATGGTCAAATACCTACCGATATACTAAATATATGATTCAGTGATTTTGAGTTTACAATGTAATATTCGTTAATAGGAATTGCTACACTTCTTTCTTAACGCACATGTTCTATGTGTTATGTAATTTAATTCTATATGAATTTGAATTCAAATCTTTTGTTCTACATATATTATTGTACATCTGCACACTACATATCAATGACACCACACCTATAACAAATAATGAAGAAATCAACTGGTACAGTGCGGGTCACGAGTCACTAATGTCCTTTGCAAACAGTGTAGACCCAGATGGAAAGGCTCCGATAGGAACCCTCTCATCAGGGTCTGCACTGTTTGTCATGTTACACTTTTCTTTACAAACATCCATAAATACTCACCATAATATTTACCTGTTTGAATTTTGGAACAGTCCGTTTGAAAATTCAGCGTTGTAAGAGTTAATATTTATCAACTCGCATTTGCAAACATTTTGTATCCAGATACTTGGCGTCTCACTTGCTCAACAGTTTCTCATTTTTTTTATCGAATCTAAAGTAATCATAATTGTACCAGATCCAAATTTGGGCAACCATTACATGTAAACTTACATCATGGAAAGGGTTAATAATAATAATATATGAGTTTACATTAAAGTCTTCTGTGCTATCTGCAATGGGCATATCGATGAAAGTCTACTCTTATCCCTCTATCAGCAACCGTCGCTTTTGTTAACAGCTTGGACAAAGATGAGATGCCGAGTAACTCGGTGGCTCATCAGGATTCAAGTCATATTTTGTCTTATTAACCCATTACAGCATAGGCTATTTTAAGATACAACCTATTTGAATAAATCTACCGAAAAGGAGCATTAACTAAAGAAAAGGAACATTTTAGTATTTTGTAATTTGAAATTATTGTGATGAATAAAGCATTTGCTCCTATAGGAACAAATGCTCTATTTATCACAATGGTTTCACAAAGTGGCTTTTACAGAGGCGTCAAAAGGCATCAATATGAGTGAATGGGTTAACAGCACCGGTACAGCTATTCAATCGTTGTTTTATATAACTCTTTTCTCCCCAAATATTACGCCTCTGCAAATAGAACAGATCAGATTATATGTTTTCTATAGGACCGTATGACCAGAGTCTGCTCTGTTTTGCTTACGAGCTATGTCTGATTCTATGGGGTCTGCCATAACCAAAGTTTCGAGTGTTCATGTCATTATAAAAAAATCAGCTAATACATATTCATGATGTCATTAATTCCTACATGAATATTGACGAGGTAAAGGGTTATGTTGTTCTTTTATTTGTTTTTAATGAAGTGAGAATGCTGTTACAGATCTTTTTACCATACTTTTGTTTTGGAATGTAATACGCAATTCTACATTGATAAATAATGATGTTGTGTCTCCAGGGTGTATGATGCACACCAGTTTGTGCGTGTGCGCAGACAAGCGCTTTGTTCAAGGTCTCTCACAGACAAAGTTGCAGCATCTTTTTTCTTGGTCCCTGTGTTTTGGTTATTTCTGTCGACTAATAACGACACAATTGAGACTTCTATTTTCGCTTTATTTGTATAAAGCAATCAGACGCCTGACCTAACGCTCAATGGCGTTGATCTTGCAGTATATGAAAGCTTTTCATAGCATCTTTAGCTGCAATGTTGTTTCTATAGATGATAACAAAGAAAACACGGTTCATTGAAATAAAAGTATAATGCTTCAGTCGACAAAACATCTTGGCAAAACACCACCTCGACGACATTTAATGCCAAATTTAGAACTTGCTATTATTTTCTTGTTAGATAAAACATTAATTTGATCGATTCTCTGAATATTTATGCTGTAGATATATAATGCTGAATTTTCTACCCAATATAAGTTTAACTCTGGATTTTAAAGCATGCAATGAGAGGTCCAGATAAGATGCGTAAATTTCAACATTTTCAAGAATAGCTCCTTGATTTCTCCACCAAACCCCATACTGTGACCACTCTTCAGAATCGTCTCTTCGAGACGATTCTGAAGAGTTGTCATAGTATAGGGTTTATCGCTCTTCGAGAGTATAGGGTTTGGTGGAGAAATGAAGGTTTTAGTATTTGGATATGCACCTCTATCTGTAGCTCTGCGTGCAATAGCTTAATGCATGTCTTTAGTAATATATTGAGCATTCTGCAAAGCACGTGTTTGTCAGTAATTGGCATAGTTTAAGGAACTACTTAAAGGATACAATGACATATACTCGTACATGACTCACCATTGCCAGTAAAACACGGACCATATTTGAAGTAAACATATTTTGTTTCTATTCATAGTAACCTATTTGCATATAAACGAGTAAAGTGTTTCGCGATATTTATGCCCTCACATTGTAAGCAATGTGTATTCAATAGAACACATCACCGGGCCATCGGATGTTAGGTATACAGTAAACCCCCTCTAAACCGAACGTTAAATTTCATATAAGTATCCGTCCTGGAGACAGATGGCAGCTTAATGCAAGGTGAAAGTCATGCAGCATTAAGCAGCCACCTGCCTAAACGTACCTAAATGTTTCTGTCCTAGAATTCCGGTTTAGAGGGGTTTTACTGTAGTTTGGTGTTGTAGTACGGTATTTCATTCATCGAACATTATTGAACTCATGTTTGATTATTTAAAAGAATTAATGACACCAAGAATATTAAATAGATGATGTTTTAAAAAATGGCATGTTATCACATAACAGTTCTGCCATGACAGAAACTGGAATCAGATCTATATTATTCTACAAGCAAGCAGCGCAGACCTTTATCAGACATATACTACTGGACTTCCTATATTTGAAAAGGCGTTAAATTCGTAATTATGGAGTAAAGGGTTAAGTCTTTCGGTGCTAAATATGCTTCGTCTTAAAACAATGCCGTCTGCTTTGAGTTTCAGAGTAGACTCTACAACAATGTCTTTTCGCAAACGTAAGTGGTGCCAACAGTTTTGATCCTGATGAGACACCGAATCATTTGACATCTCATCGTGTTGCAAACTTGATGCAAATGTACTACAGTAAAACCCCTCTAATGCGACCATAAAAAAGAAGCATAATTCACAGTGGCAAATACAGGTGGTAGCTTAATGCAGTACGAAAGTTATGCAGAAAGCTCCTATAGGAGCTTCCTACATAACTTTCGTCCTGCATTAAGCAACCACCTGCTTATGAAGACAGCCATGTTTGTTCATTAAGTGGTCGCATTAGAGGGGGTTTGCTGTATTACAGATTCGTCCATTGAAACAATCACCGTGAGAGTGTCGACGTCAACGGAGAAAATCGTATCTTGTTAACATTAACCCTTACAACGCTGAGGTTTCGAATGAACTCTTTCAAACTTGAAACAGGTTAAGCTTATGGTGAATATTTATGGATTTTTCTAAAGAAAAGTGAACCATGACAAACAGTACAGACCCTGACGAGATAGTTCCTCTAGGAGCCCTCTCATCTGTATATACACTGCTTGCAATGGGCATTAGTGACTCATCTCCCGCACAGTAAGGGCTAAGATTGCCTAGTAAGCTCTTTTTGTAAGCGATACTTCTCTTTTCCATTGCTTTTCTCATTATACAGCAATTAATGTTAAGCCTTAAAATAACAGTAATGAACAAAACCGATTAGAAGAAAGCCTCAGACAGCTTTATTGATGTTGGTTTTTACCAGCTAACACCTCGTACACGTTAACCCTTCACCTGTTGAATATTCATGTAAGAAATAATGACTGGATGAATACGTAATAGCAATTTTCTTTTATTATGGCATATGAATACAAGGTTCGTTGGTATTGGCAGAAACTGTAGAATCGGATATATAAGTAAACAGAGCAAGCAGGTCTATTATATTTGCAACGGCGGAAAAAAAGTGTTAATATGAGGGAAAGGTTAAGTCCAATGTTATAAAGGTATTACAAACCTATACTGTTGCGCACTGATCAGTTCTGAATTAACCTTTTACCTGATGAATATTCATGTAAAAACTAACACCGTAATGAATATTTATTAACTGAATTTGTTTTAACCATTTCCTCCATAAATACGCTTTTCTGCGCCTCTGTAAAAATCACCAGTTGAAACCATTGTGGTAAATAGAGCATTTGCTCCTGTTGGAGCAAATGCTCTATTTATCACAATGGTTTCAAACTACACAATTCTAATGTTTTGCTTTTCTCTAGTTAATGCTCCTTTTAGGTAGATTTTTTCGAAGTGGTTGGATCTAACAATAGCCTACGGAGGAATGGGTTAACGATTGGGAAGGGGTTGGCAATGTCAGAAGCTGTAGAATAGCTGGGGGATTTGGTTTAATAATACTTAATTCAATTCAGTTGATTTGAGCACGCCCAACGAATGTGAGTATTTTCTCAAGTTCGTTTCTTGTTTTAAAACACTGTTTTCTGCGAAATGTATCAAATATCAACAATAAAACTAGGTGGATATGGGTCAAACCATTGTGGAAAGCAATAGGGAAGCTCAACTATTAGCTATATAATCTATAGGCCTACAAACTTTTACAAACACGACCATGTTGAGTAACAAATACGATTGTAAATGTTGCTGTACGATATTAACCCTTACAGCGCTATATTTTAAAGGAACTATTCCAAAGTTCAAACAGGTAAAGCTCATGGTGAATATTTAGGGCATTTTCTAAAGAAAAGTGTAACATGACACATAGTGCAGACCCTGATGAGAGAGTTCATCTAGGAGCCCTTCCATTTGGGTCTACACTGTTTGCAAAGGACATTAGCGACTCGTGGCCCGCACAGTAAGGGTTACGGATTGTTGAATTGCGTGAATATGAAAAACAAGTTTAGCACTTTACTAAGTTTAAACTTAATCTCGTTCATGAAACTTGGACCTATTACATAAAACATCTAGAAACGCCCCATGTAGGTTAAGGATACGGTTATTACTGATTAATGTTCTTACAGCTAGTGTATATCTAAGCACTGCATAATAGATTGTTTCCGGGACTCCTTTTTGTATTAGTAATTTTCGCTAATTTAGCACAATTGCCAGACATATATTGACAGTGAAGCAATCCCGACTACATTCGCCTGTAAGATATGGGTTGATTTCACACATTTGTCAAGTGTATAAATTCTTTGATCGGTCCAACAAGGAACTACTTGCAACGATCGACTTTGTCTTGCTAACAGCGACTCCAGTGGTATTTGCAAACAGTTTTGCAGTAACGCGGCATCTCATCAGGACCCTAGCTGTTTGACACTTGGTCTATAGTTTCTCAACAGTTTAATCCGAAGTAGTCAAAGTTACACCAGTTCAAATTTGAACAGATAATTTTTTTTTCTCACAGCCGGATAAAGTTTAAAGATCATGTGCAGAAAGTTATCAAATACATTGATCATGTACACGGATTCAATCGGCATTTTGTGTCCAGCCTGTAAATCATACATATATATGTCGAATTGTTTTGTCACCTATTGCGGCCAGATACAGTGCTAAATGTCAAGGTCAGGAACAAAATATAAACATCTGTCGCCTACAGAGAAACATGCTTCGTAAAACAAGTTGGCTTCCTTCTAAAAGGAAGCCAAGGAGAGACCTGCAGCACATTTTTTTATCGAATATTTGCTATATACAGGGGCCGTTTGACAAAGGTTTGGCACCGGATCGTAAATAGGTTTCTATAAATAACTATTGTGAATATCAAGTAACTATAAACAACAATACATTTTATTCATCTTGCTTCATCGTGAAGATCTAAGGCACATGGACACACCAGTCAAAACATTGGTTTATGTATCTAGCAAGCACTGCCAAGTGAGCTAGATCCTCCTTTTAGGTTTCTTCCGGTAGTATCTAGAAGGTTTATTAGGTCAGTGATAGTACTAGCCGTTTCTATGGCATAATGATCCTTAACAATGTAAGTAAATGTATTTCAATTTTCTGAAAATATGCATATGTTAATGGAATAACGGAAAAATCACCAATAGAATTATACAAATACGAAAAAAGAAAAAAAAGTGAGAACATTTTTTATTTTTTTTTATTTTTTTTTTGGGGGGGGGGTTATAGTTGGATTCGAACCCACCCCAGGTCAGATAAACGTTAACTTAAATGCTTTTTCCCAACGGCTTAGCCCGCTCGGCTACTGCGCCATCGATGGTAAACTGCTGATTTATCAGTTTTATTAACTTAATCCACCGCTAAGGAAACGTGGTTTAATAAGACTCAAGTCGGAAAGCAAAGATTAATGGATAAAAAGTACATGTTTCCATTCTACTCGCATGCTAATTAGATTACGAAGTTCTTAAAGGGACGGGAAATGGCATAGACCCAAATAATATGTTCAGCTCCATCGATTTATGAGTAAGTCAATCTTAAAATAGAAACTGAGCCGACCGTTACTCGAATTTTATACGGAATGCAAAAATCATTGCACTTTGTTCTGGGATAAAATAATCATGTCTATTTGAATTAAAATATCGACAATCTGAATTCAACTGATCCTATTTTTCAAATTCAACCACGTTTTCTATAAATACTTTAATATTCAACCCCCTTATTGGTTAGTGATAGTTTGACTGTGTATGTTTATATAACCAAAACTCGCGCATGCGAATAGCCACAACTCGTCCCGTCCGGTAGACGGCGATATTCTTTTTACTATCCCAATTCAAAACTCCTTGAGATAAATTGTAAACCATCCCAGAATACGCTGACATCCAATTCCAACACTGTGGAGAGACCTGAGGGTCTCTTCAATGAATATGTTTAGTTTATCGTGTCACAAACATATTCAGCAATTCAAACTACACGTTATCGTTTGTGTACACCTCCATGGTGTCTACATCTGTTACAAAGCCTCATTTAACGCTATAGTCTGTTATTCCATTTGAACGCCATTCTACACCTTTGCAAACAGAATAAACCCAGATCAGGGTCTACTATGTTTGCTTATGACATAATATATAGACATGATTCAACAGTTTCTGCCATGCCGAAAAGTCCTGCGTCCATGTGCTATTATAACAATTAATCTACTTAACATTCATTATGCCATTATTTAGAGGTCCAGATTAATAGAATCAAGCATGGGGTTTGTTAAAGACGGGGGTTTCTATACCCGAGGTTGGTCTGTTCCAGTCGGAAACGAGCTTTAGTGAGTTTCCAACTGGAACAGACCAACCGAGGGTATAGAACACCTCGGCTTTAACAAAACCCATGCTTGATTATTTTTCTCGCTGAAATGCGCCCTAAAACCAATTAAATTAACGAATATTGTGAAGTACTACTTTACATTGCGTAATACGACTTCCATATCTAATAGCAACAGACCGCAGCATAACTTTAGGCGTGAAACCAAAATGAGGTCATTTGTTATGACAACCACAAACGTTACGTTTCAAAATGGCGTAAATATAAATGACTGAGTGACTACAACACAACGTCTTCGGTTAATTAAATAGGCTTTTAAAGTGTTTATATGATAAATAGAATTTCATATTCGTGCTAATTACTTATATTAATTTCAATTCATAAGGTTGTTGCCTATAGAAATGTTGGTATAATTCTGTAAGAATTCCTTCCCTTGTATTGATTTTACCCAATCGCACGTACGAATACATTTGTCACGGGGTGTTCCAGATAAGGATTTCTAATACGGCTAATTTTAGTAACTCAGCTTATCTAGCACGGCTGAGAAGCGAGAAAAGATACGTAAATTAAATTATTTTTAAGACCCTTCTCTATTTCTTCACCAAACCCTATGTTGTGGGCACTGTTTAGAAACGTATCCAAGAGTGAAAATATTGTTTTAGTATTTAAGTACGCACCTTTATCTGTTGCTCTT
Organism: Azorinus chamasolen; assembly: GCA_963576725.1. Lineage (NCBI taxonomy): Eukaryota > Metazoa > Mollusca > Bivalvia > Cardiida > Solecurtidae > Azorinus > Azorinus chamasolen. The sequence goes on along the minus strand of OY755236.1, from coordinate 43,038,327 downwards.
CTCTGTTTATTTCTTACATGAATAAACATGGACTAAAGGGTTAACTCATTCTCTTCTAGGCTATTTCTAGACCCAACCTGTTTGATAAAACTACCGTAAAGGAGCATTAACTATAGAAAAGGAGAGTTTTAGAATTGTGTAGTCTTGAAACCATTGTGAAAAATAGAGCATTTGCTATGGAGCAAATGTTCTATTTATCACAACTGTTTCAAAATGGGAATTTTATAGAGGCGCAAAAATGCTTCACTAAGGGGTAATGCGTTATAAATGCATTACGTTGTTAGTCCTTATCCTACTGTAAAACACTGCCTAATGAATGTCCAACCTGTAGCAATTTTGACTTCTTCCGATTTAATTAAGCTTCTGACAAACTATTGACTATGTGTTATATGACACACTTTCTTGAGAAACTATTGACAGAGTGTCAAACAGCTTGGGTCCTGATGAGAAGCAGAGTTACTCAGCGTCTAATCTGGATCCAAGATGGTGGTAATGCGAGTCAGGTCGGGCTTAACGGAGTAAGAGTTGATGGAAATGCACAGCGTGAATCACTTCGGTTGTGTTTGTTCACCCTAAAAGCAGTACATTTAAAAAGTAATGTTAGGAAATCCTGAGTCATTGTTCCGTGGTTATAAAACTTCAAGGTTTGTGTATGATTTAGTTCTCAAATATGTTATTGTTCAGATGCTAAATTGCTATCCGATTCTGAACAATCAGAGATACATGAGAATTAAGTCTGATCCAGAGGTTTAAAACAGTTTGCTTCTTCCTGAGCTTCATTCTCAAGCCCACCGCGTGCCTATAAAATATCGTTGAGCACGGTATAATTCATAAAGGTAAAAGCAGTCATGGGCGTCATATGGATTCAAAGACAGCTTTGCTGTACATATGTTTGTAACTTTATTTGAATCCAAGGGGAAACGATGTTTTAAAGGAGACATTTAACTTATTTAAGCACTTATCTCATAAATATCAGAATGATGAACATTATGAATATTAATTACATGCATTTCTATTATGGCATGAAAACACTGGTTTTTGTGGTCATGGCAGAAACTGTAAACCCAGATCTATACCATTCGATTAGCAAACAGAGTAGACCCTGATCAGAAACCTCCTATAGGAGCCGTCTGATCTGGGTCTACTCTTTTGTATGAGGCATAAATAAGCGTTTATATCAAGTATATGATTCAAGGTCATCATTTCATGTAAAAGTGTTTAGACTTTCAAGAAACTATTATCCTCCCTGCTTATGATGGTACTGAAAATATAGAAATGCCTTGCTGGCAAAGATCCGTCTAATTGCTTTAGTAATCGGCAAGTTGCCCATTGAACTATTAGTATCTGGAAGCTAGCTTATTATCTCGTATTTCATTGTTGATGGATTGAGAGCATTAAACAAACTATTCATGTAGTGTGATATATCTGAATACCATCAGAGCAGAAACAAAGTGGGCGACGTCTGATCTGTGTCTCCACTGTCGAATTCAAATATCCAACTCAAGAAATTGAATGGAACTCAAATATTAAAGAAAGGTAATTAAGATCGTTATTATTGATTTATGAGTGCAGATGATGATAAATATCTTAAAAATAAGGCATAGTCAGTGGCACAATTACATGCATTACAAGCAGCTTAAAATATAATGATTACTTAACACAGCAGAACCTGCCTTATAAGCAACTTTTCATGTAGTGAACATAGGAGACTTAAACACAGATTGTTGCTTAATGCAGGCCAAATGTAATGCAGATAAATTCAATAGGAGTTTTCTGCATTACTTTCTATGTGCATTCAGCTACCACCTTTCTTAACCCTTTCTCTCATATAAACGTGTTTTCACGCATTTGCAGAGTAGATCTAGTTAATTACTTTCTTAAATGGCTACAACATTCCACCTTCCCTATTTCATTATAACTACTTTGTCCATGAATATTCAGTAGGTATTGAAATTTGGAATAAACACAGAACAGGGAAATGGTTAAAGACCACGTTTTAGACCTCTGTTTAATGGTCACTTAATGCAGGTTGTATTGTATCTATTAGAATCAAGTACCTGTGATACGGTGCCTAAATCATTTATTGGCGTATTCCCTGGGAATTGGGTATAGTGTAGGGTCATGAAATGTAGAAGCACATGATAGGAGCATTTATGGGGCCATCTTCGGGGATGGCGTCTATCAAATGGTAGTAAATGTAGAAGCACGTGGTAGGAGCATTTATGGGGTCATCTTCGGGGATGGCGTCTATCAAATGGTAGTAAATGTAGAAGCGCATGGTAGCTACATTTATTTATTATGTTAATAATATTTCATATTGAAAATGATGAAATAGTGAAAGAAGCACAAGATGTTTGCATTAAGTATTTGGCCGTTATAGATAAGACATATAATTGTGAAATGTTTTATAGTAGAGTCGTTTTGTTTATTTTTCAAACAAAACTGGTAATTAACCCTCTTTCGGCACCAAATTTCAAATTGTCGTCTGCAAACCAATTTTGTTAAACCATTCGGTAAAATAAGGAAACGAGATAAATAAATGCAAATTTCAAAGGAATAAAGCACAGATATAGAATATAGTTTGAGACAAAGGGTGAAGTCCCTGATCAGACGCCGCCCTGAAAAGGCAGCGTCTGATCTAGGACTGTACTATTTGTCGTGGTGCATTTTTGCGACATTGGCGGTGAAAGGGTTAATTTATACCAATGGAATGACTGGTCCAGAACATTTGCGTAAAATAGAACAACTCTAGTTGTCATTATAAGGCTACTTTTTAAGTATATGTCTGATTTCTTGTTTTCAAGTTTTATTTAGAAAATCTGATCTGTTATGTTCCTTTATACTGTATCAATAGTATTGATTTGTAGCTAGTCTAAAGAAACAGGTTTTATTTAGGAAACAGCTTTGTATGAGCAAGCCTGGTACGTGAATGCACGTACGTCAGTTTGGTTTAACGTCCCATCAACCGTATTTTAATTACACGGAGTCCACTTGAGATAAATACAGGGCTGATACACCGTGAAATCATGTCGTAGACACATGACATGATATCACAAATAGTCACATTATCAACTAACAGTGAGTCGACAATTCATAGTTCCTTGGCGTCGAATAATGAAGCTATTCCATTGTTAACCCTTCTCTTGCTGGAATTTAAAATACATTTCTCCTTCTTTACCCATGCCCTGTTGTATACTTACATATATATTCACTGTGTACAAGTATTTCGCTCTGAAATCACTGCTGTGAAGTGCACTGGTTGCACTATCAACTTGTAAATAGTGCCGACTCCTGCAGGAGCTGTCTCAACTGGGTCTTCACTATTTACAGGTAGGTATATTGATGTGAAAAGCAAGCGAAGGGTTAACAATTTACGGCCCTACCTAATGAGCAAATCCGGTTGGTTCAGATTTATAAAATGATTACACATACAACATATGTACACAGACATATTATTTATAATTTAACATTTTATGGAACAGTTTCAAAAGTTAGCAAGGATATTAATACGCGAAAAGATAGCATAATCACAGAAAATATCCAATTAATTGTCACACTTTAATCCATGTGTCAATCTCCTCATTTGAGTAATACGCGTGCCGTACATAGATATCGAAATTGCACACGGCAAAACATGTTGAAAACGTAGCCATTTTGACACGACTTGATCTAGTTTCCCAAACAAGTATCTTGGCTTACACGAACGCAAATCGGTAGCCAACTTGAATCGTCTCGTTCTTGCATAATTGCATACTTCCGGTGCCTTCTAGGAGTTTTCCCCAAGTAGCTATGCTGTTAAAAACGGACACGCTTTGCAAATTAGCAAAAGAAACGGTGAGAGGTCAGTGATAAAGGCAAAAATTGGTCTCTGAGATACGGGATTTACGAGATTAAAAGTCGAATCATGAAATTTATACCACAGTTGCTTCAGCTGTCAATTGTCACGCAGATTAGTCTCAAACAAGGGCCAAATATATGAAATGTTGGGGACAAATGGCGTATAGACATTTTCCATTTGTTTACATTTTGTATTTGTCAATCCAGCGGCCTAGATTCAACCCTGCACCTTTATTCAACTATCCGCATTTACTGTTTGGATCAGATGAGACCTCAATGTTTCATCAGGATCCTGACTGTTTGATCAATGGTCAATCGTTTCTCAAAAACTTGTGTCATGACACTTGGTCAATATTTTCCAAAAAGCATGAACGAATCGGAAGTAGTCATAACTGAACCATATTTTAACAGACCTGATTTTTCACAGTAGGTCGTAAAGCTTGTATCAGCTCTGTTAGATAAAATATTAGATACAACAACTGCATTCATGTCGTATAGAATGTATTTTATTGTGAAGTACATAAAATAAGAATAAATAGTTTGTGTTTTAATTGTTTATGATAGCTTAAAAAGTCAAATTTGCTGTCACTAAGCCAGTGTAACTAAAGTTCAAGGCCAAAACCAGACAAATGTGTACAGCCAATGTGTACACTGCTCTTGGCCTACAGACACACTATTACATTAATGACGTATGGAGATATTTTGAGCTCATACCCCTTAGTCTGCTATAACAATGATATCTGCTTAATGCCCGGACTGTTACAATTTGCACTTACTTCCTGATCGTTCAATCTTTTGAGAATCTATTGACCGAGTGTCAAACAGTTTGGGTCCTGATGAGCCTCCGAGTAACTCGGCGTCTCATCTGGATCCAAACCGATTGCAAATGCCATTTAGGCCACACTTAGCAGGCAAAGGGTTAACATTGAACGTATGAGTATATATTACAACCACTATTATACAATTTATCTTCTCTATAACACTTCACTCTGTGTGACAGATAGGTTTGACACTAGCGAGACCCAAAGTTGCTCGTCAGCTCGGTTGGATACACATTTGAAACAGTAATAAATCTCGAACTCCACTCAATAATGCTAAAGGTTAAAACTCATTTTCCTCAAGAGATTATCAAACAAAGCATGGTATCTACGATGGCCTAGTGCCTATTCTGGACACTGAATAGAATCATATTTCTGCCTTCTTTGACGTCGTCAACTTTATTGCGTGTATTTAGCACGGAATGGCATTATGGGAACCACATATAATGTAAATCTTACACATAATGTGTTTTACCATTGTCCCCGTGCATATCAAGTTAGGAATCTAATACTGTACGAATGGACTGGTGCTTTATAACTAAACAGTGACAACGAATATGTTTTACTATGACAGAAACTTAAGAATCAGGTTTATATTATTCCATAGGTAAACGCAGTTGATCCTAATTAGACAGTTCCTACTAGAGTTGTCTGGTCTGAGTCGCCTATAAGTGGGCATTTATTAAAAGATAATAACTAAATATTTATCTAGAATGTTTCTAGCAGTTTTTATTGCATTCCGTTAGTTGTTATGAATTATCGCATTTGCAAAATTTGCGACAAATTTTATAATTGATAAAATGGAACACTGTTCATCATGTTAGGTATGTAATCCTGTTTAAGGTTTGTTGTCTGTTGATAGGTATATAGTCTCTCTCTTGCTAGGGATGCAGTCTCTTGTTAGGTATGAAGATTCTTGTTAGGAATGTAGTCTCGTGTTAGGTATGTAGTCTCTTGTTAGGTTTAGAGTCTCCTGTTAGGTATGCAGTCTTTTGTTAGGTATGCAGTCTCGTGTTAGGTATGTAGTCTGTGTTAAGTCTGTAGTATCTTGTTAGGTTTGTAGTCTCTGTTAAGTATATAGTCTCTAATAGGTATATATTCTCTTTTAGGTATGTAGTCTCTGATTTGGTATGCTCTCTCTTGTTATGCATGTATGTCTTTTGTTAGGCATACACTCTTTGTTAAGTCAGTAGTCTCATTTAGGTATTTAGTCTCCGTTAAGTATGTAGTCTTTGTTAGGCGTGTAGTCTCTTGTTAATGGTGGGAGTGGTGGTCCAGTGGTAGGACGTTAGACTTGGGATCGAAAGGTCCCCGGTTCGAATCCTGCCATTGGACTATCGGAATTTTTCTGAGCAAAAAATGCATTCTACGTTTGCTCCTCTCCACCCAGGTGTATAAATGGGTACCTGTGAGGGAAATAAGCCAATGTGCCATGGCTGCCTTGGGCGCCGAATGTTAATGGCCAACTTATAACCCAGTGATCAGGGGATAAAGTGTTAAGTCGGGAGAATATGTACATTTGTACGATAGTTCTAGACTATAAACCTCACCTTTACACCATGTAGTCTCTATTTAGTTTGTAATCTCTGTTAAATATGTAGTCGCAGTCAGGTCTGTAGTCTGCCTCTGTTAGGTATGTTATCTCTATTAGGTTTGTAGTCTCTATTATGATAGTCAATGTTAGGTCTGTTGTCTCTGTTAGGTATGTATTCTCTGTAATGTTTGTAGTATATTTTATGTATATAGACTCTTTAGGTCTTTTGTCTCTGTTAGGTGTGTGATCTTTAGTACTATGTAGTCTCTGTTAGGTATGGAGTCAGTACTAGGTTTGTAGTATATGTTAGGTATATAGACTCTTTAGGTCTTTCGTCTCTGTTAGGTATGTGGTATCTGGTACTCTATAGTCTCTGTTAAGTATGGTGTCTATGTTAGGTTTGTATTCTCTACTAGGTATGTAGTCTGTGTTAGGTTTGTAGTCTCTGTTAGATATATAGTCTCTGTTAGGTCTGTAGTCTATGTTCGGTATTTTGTCAGTGGTAGGCATGTAGTGAATTTTAGGTATGTAGTCAGTGTTAAGTTTGTAGTCTATGTTAAATATGTAGTCTCTGTCAGGTCTGTAGTCTCTGTATGTATTCTCTGTAAGGTACGTAGTCTCTGGTAAGTTTGTAGTATATGCTAGGTATAAAGACTCATTTAGGTATTTCGTCTTTGTTAGGTATGTAGTCTTTGTTAGGTCTGTAGTCTCTTTTAGGTATGAAGGTCGTGCGTTGTTACTAGTAGGTTTTACCATAGCAATGTGTAAAGTAACTACCTGCTTCAAGAAAGCAACGAAGTTCGACCGCATTTTTAACACAGGAATCTGTAAGAGCAGATTTTTGTTTAATGCAGGTCGAAAGTAATGTAAAGTTTAAAAAGATTCCGTAGGAGCTTTTTGCATAACGCTTAAGCTACCGCAAATTTAAAATCAGGAGTTATACGTTTTAGTAGAATTAGAGATTGTTTATCGTAACAACTCTCTCTTACAAAACACCAGTGTTATAAAAAATATCACCTTGATCTTCTAAGCTTTATTACTACACATACAATAGCACAGAATAGTTAAATAAGGCAAAAACATACATTCTTCATTCTTTGTAAGCAGAGTTGACAGCTTGAATTTGCAAAGTGTCTACTATATTATTTCTGTGTTTCAGTAGGGAAATTAGAACCACGGAGGAGAATTTCAGGGATTACATCAGACCATTGTCATATCTACAGTATTATTATTTGAATGTATAGGGTTTTTTTACATTGACGTTTGAATACATAACCATATAGTTCAGGTCTAGTAATGTCTCGCTAATGCGACCACATATTTTATTAACAAATGAGTCTTTAGCTGGCAGATGCTTAATGCTGGGCAAATGTAATGCAGAAAGCTCGGGAATATAGGAGCATTCTGTAAAACTTTTGTCACGCATTAAGCCACACTTGTTTTAAAAATCCGAGTTATACTTCTTTTGAGTGGTGAGATTTACTGAAGTACATTCGTCTTTTCTCCCCCAAACTCTGCGTTGTGATAAACCTTCTAGAAATAATTTGGTGAATGCCTCTGAATTATGATATAGTGGAACCCCTCTAATGCGACCATTAAAAATAAACATAGCTGTCTTTTTAAGCAGGTGATTGCTTAATGCAGGACAAAAGTAATGCAGAAAGCTCCAAGAGGAGCTTTCTGCATTACTTTTGTCCTGCATTAAGCTACCATCTACATCTAGCACCCATAATTATACCTCTTTTAGGTGGTCGCATTTGCGGGGTTTTACTGTATAACTTCAGCGGCCTTGCTTTATTGTACTTTTTAGTCCATGGATACGTCTTTTGTTTGTTTGCTAATACATGTGTAGTATATCATTATTGCAGGGACTATCACTTTAACGATTCCATGTTAATATACATGGAGGGGCTGACGTTGGGAGCTATCAACAATTGCCACTGTCTGGGCAATGGACATTATTGTTATAAAAATCCATTACATTTGATATTACGTCTAGAAATGTTCATACTATTCTAAAACATGTGTGTTAGGGTTTCACTCCTCCATCTCCTCTGCTTGGAATTAGTCCAGCTTTTAATCCGTCCGTTGTTGTAACAGGTGATGTTTGCTAAAAGTTTGACTGTCTCATGTGCTGCAGTTTTTGCATTTTTCAATTCGTTCAAGAATTTGAGAAAATAGTTACCAAGTGCCAAACTCAGCAGCTCATCTGACACCAGTATCCATGCTTATAAAACTTTTAGTTGAGTCTGAGTTCGTTCTCAAGTTTTTGATTGGTCAGATTTGAGCCTTTGGCTTGAGAACTCAAATCTGACCAATCAAAAACTTGAGAACGAACTCAGACTCAACTAAAAAGGTTTATAAGCATGGACCCAGGTTGTTTGTAATTGCCAGTCTCGGCTCATATTCATAAAGCTCCTAAGGAGAAAACTTCCTTAGTTTCTTGAATATTCCTTAGTCTTATAAAATCAATACAAGTAAAGATATCTTAGAGAAATAAAGCTCGTATATAAAATATATACTTAACCAAATATTCTTGAAGTCATTGAATAAAAAATTACTCAATAGTTTTGCTGTAAATGTAGACAGAAAAGTTCTCCTTAAGTTGTCCTAAGGTTAAAATAGTCCAAAGGAGCTTCATGAATATGGGCCCTGGGGTCCCGCTTAGTGGAACAAGGATTAAACCATTCCCTCATATTGCCGCCTTTTGAGGCCGGTGTAAAAGTCATTTTTTAAACCAATGTGATAAATAGAGCATAGGAGCAAATGCTCTATTTATCACAATGGTTTCTAAACTAAATAATTCTAAAATTTTCCATTGTTTAGTAAATGCTCCTTTTCAGTCGATTTAGTTTAAACATAGCCTAAGGGACTGTGTAAAGTAAACTACATAAATTACAAATACTTGATGCACTTCTATCGTAGTTGGATTTTCATATTTGCATTTTCTTGACTAAAGGCCATACCTATGAGAATATATATAAGATGTAATCGTTATGAAAGATTGTCATTACTGCTACTGGTAACAGTGTAGATCCTGACCAGTAGCTGAATATTGGATCCATAAATATCCAGCGATTAATTTGTCAGGTAATATGCAAATTATTCAAAGATTATCCAATGTGGTGACTGAGCTGTATGCTTGCCACTTTGTACGATAAAGGAATTTTCAACATACGTGCGTGGCTTTTATTTTTTATTCTTAATTTTTTGAATATCTGTTTTTCATTGTTATATTTGTTTGTATGTTGCTCACGCCCTAAAATGTATTTTCCTTTTGATCAGTAATTTCGCTTGAATACTCTCGCAAATGCTTAGGATCTCTTTCGCAAATGCTTAGGATTTCTTAGCATTGCTTTAGTGAATTTGAGTGTCTTGGGTGAAATTCGTCAAATGATTATAACATTTTGCATGCTTTCTATGACTACACCTCCGTGATAGTGTTTAATGTTTCAAGATTATTTAAGCAAACGGACCCTTCTTCAAATATCAAATCAATTAAATCACAACATCGCATTAAATGCAAAGGAAATGATAGAGTTATTCAACTCAAAGGTCCGAAGTCATTTGCTTTTATATGTCAATGGAGATATATGTAATACAGTAACTCCCCTCTAAACCGGAATACTAGTGAGAATATTTTAAATACTTTTAGGCAAGTGGCCCTTTTTATATATTTCTGCATGAATTTTACCCTGCATTAATCTGAAACCTGTCATAAAGACCGACGTGAATAATAATTTGAATTTCCGGTTTAGAAGGGTTTTGCTGCATACAGTATTCCTCTTTTAGTTACGTGTATGTGATAGTACCAATGACTGTTTTTATAATTCCTGCCTGTGGAAAATAATACAGTAGAGTCTCACTAATGCAACTACATACTTTATCAAGATAGACGTCTTTAAACAAAATGCTTGCTTAATACGGGACAGAGTAATGCATTAACCCTTTACTCCATGAATATCCATGTAAGAAATAATGACCTAATGAATATTAATTAGACAAATTGTTATAATAGCACATCCACACATAACATTTCAAGCATGGCAGACAATATAGAATGTTATCTTTATCATATTATAAACACAGCATACCCTGATCTGACGGCCCCTATAGGATCTTGGTCTACTCTGTTTGCAAAGGCAAAGAAAAGCTTATTTATGGAGGGAAAGGGTTAAACTACCAGAGTTACACATCTTTTGAGTGGCTATAATGGAGATACATTTAATTTATTGAACGTAGAAGGCTTATAGGGCAAGTGGTTGCTTGATGTAGGTCAACGGTAATACAAAAAGCTCTCTGCATTAATTTCAACCTGCATTAAGCTACCACCTATCTTCAAGGCCAATATTTAGACGTATTTTTAATGGTGACTTAACCCTTCCCTTGCTATTCACGTCAATGTACCTACCTGTAAATAGTGAAGACCCAGATGAGGCAGCTCCTACAGGAGCTGTCTCATCAGGCTCTGCACTATTTACAAGTCGATTGTGCAACCAATACACTCCACAGCAGTGATTGCACAGCGAAATACTTGTACACAGTGAAGATATATGTAATTATACAACAGGGCATGGGTAAAGAAGGAGAAATGTATTTTAAAATTCAGCAAGAGAAGGGTTAAGACAAATCCCACTGTATCCTCATGATACATAAAAGAAAAAAATCACTTGCAGCGATGATTTAACATATACCCTTAATCCTTTCCTTCATATAAACGTATTTTCTTCACGCATTTGCAAACAGAGTAGACTCAGATCAGACGGCTTCTATAGGAGCCGTCTGACCATGGTCTAGTCTGTGTGTTAATATAATTTGAAAGGTATTTTTCTTTACTTTCTCAAACAGTTACAGTGTCCCACCTTCCATATTTCATTATAACTATTTTGTCCATGAATATTCAGTATGTATTGAAATTTGGAATAAACATAGAACAGGGAAAGAATTGAACATTGTTTGTTTCTATATATACACTTGTTTTACTGCCACGGCCAGATATAGTATGATATACACGATTTTCCTTTTAATTTTGTATTATCAACTAACACGATATACACTGATTTGCCCTAAAGCATGGATTGGTTTGAGAATTCTGAACGTATAAAAATACAAATAAAGAGGATTATCAATTCTTGTGGTTTATATTTATAATTGAAATATGTCACGAGAATGGGTCATTATTCAATTAAAAAAAATCTAAGGCAATACAATAACACTGACGCCTGATGCGATATCACTAGTGACGATATGACAATTATCACTAGTGACGACATTAACTATGACATTTAAAGTTGAAACTGACAATGTATCACTTTTTGCCATCTGCTAAAAAATATGAGCAAATTCTCTATTTATCGCAATGGTTTAAGAAATTGACTTTTACAGAGGCGTCAAAAGGCGCCAATAATATGAGGGAATGGGTTAATCAGCTACCTGCCTAAAATCTTCCAAAAACGTCGCAAAAGTGTGGTTCTACTGTATAAGCCAAATAGGAATAAAACAAGCTAACGAAAGGCAAATCTTTGTTGTTTTATTTTCACTATAATATTTCAGCAAAATATGCAATTATAAATATACTTCAAACAGCTTTGCTCACATAATTACATTCAAAAACTAGAGTCCCATGTGATCCAGCTCTCTCATCATCTGACAGACAGCACAAGCCTGACAGTAAGACGTAACTAAGCAGTCATTGCAGATAGTTCCCTGAAAGAAGAAACATAATATTCAGTTTATGTAGAGAGGTTATAACACCAGTGACTAGTACCGCAGAACACTTTGACAACATTTGCAGCATCGCAGCAGAAAAAGACATTTGCCACCTATCGGGGTTCTGTTGCTATCGATTCAGAACAATTATCTTGGCAGCGGGCATAAATCGGTTATTGGCCCGTCGCTAGGTCCGTATATGCCCGCTCGGACAATACGATTCAATTTTTCGACTGATATCGGACCATTTGAGTGTAGAAATGTTACTATTATAGTAACAAATTTAATAAGTTTCGTATAATCTGCTCCGATACTGCAAATGTTGTCAAAGTGCTCGTACACATACCGATTAGCCCCCATTTCCAATCCCTCGCTTTTACAAAGACAATATGAATACTATAGCAAGAGTGGATGTTATATAACATGAATTAAATTGTAAGTCATATTATTAATAGTATGTTGTGTGAAAAAATCCTTCTTCCGGTAAAGATACTTTAACCTGGCATTAACCTTCTTTATACCGGATGCCATTAAAAGACAATTTTGATCTATTGTTACACCAAGATAATTGACATAAGATGTTGATTTAATACTGTTGTGTCATTACATACTTGCTTTCAGTTTATAATCTCATTTGAATATAGTCTGAAACTGCACATCTATTAAATCAACATATTATGTCAATTTTTTTGGTGTAACAATTGATCATAATTTGTCTTTTAATACTATGGCGGACTCGGTATTAAGGAGGCCACTGCCCTTTCCCTATTCAAAATAATGACACCATGAATGTTTACAAGCTGATTTGTACTAGGTAAATTTGTTTCAGAATTATTTTTTTAGAGAACTGCTGATGGATTTTGCGAGTTTTTGTATTTGTTTTACCTTTGTATAAATTATGGTTATGTTTAATTAGATTATTACATTAAGAGGGATTTATTATTACACTGGTGCCAGTGACCTTTACACGATATACGCATGTCACTTGCAAACCTTTTTTAATAATTTGAATTGACGTAGTATAATTGCATTTAAGCAGTTGCATTTCAGTGAATGTATGAAAGCATTGAAAGGGTATAATGAACCATATTTTTTAATTTTGACCAGACTGTAATTTACTCGTATTACTTACATAGTAAACATTTATTCCTCATGAAGATCGCCTAGTTCTTAACATAATTTACAAGGTGAAACATCTGGATAGTTCCGATGATGCGCTTTGCACTGTATCAATTTTAGAAAGTTAAGAAACAGAACTTTTAAATTCCATTAGCAAACAGAGCAGACCCTGATCAGATGGCTCCTATTGAGCTGTCTGATCTAGGTCTACTATGTTTTAAATGCGTGCAAACACGTATATATGAAGGAAAGTGTTAAAGGTAAGTTTGATTCGTATATATTCGACAAAGTTTGTTTCTAGATAACGTCTTCGATTCTGTTGAGAACAAGAACATCGCAAGCGGGTGCGAACGATCGTCTGTTATCATTTTGGTATGTGTGGATAGGCCTTGCCAAGATGACCATGCAGGTTTAAGCCTCCCCCCCCCCCCCCCCCCCCCCCCCCCCACACACACACCCAGTAGCTGTGTTTGGCTACTGACCGAGGCAGTACTCCTGCTTTCAGCCTATGGTCAACTTTGTTGTTTAATACGCTTAATGTTTAATGTTTTTCGTCTTGATATGCGTCCTGTTATGTTTAGTCTTGTGGCTATATCGTTTCTTGTTTGATGGTGTTTGGTGTGTGTCATTTCGTATGTGGCTCTCCCTGTTTGACTATTTTTCCATATTTGTAAATGAAAAATCAAAGAAGTTATGGTCAATGGTAAGATTTCGAACAACGACGACGACGACACGGACGCCGGAGTTACGACAATAGCTCGTGATTTCTTCGAAACAGACGAGCTAAAAACTGGTTTTCCTAATATTAAGGGTAACATTTTGCAGAATTGGTGGAATAATAGTGATTCAGTCTGATTGAAAAAAAGTTATGATTAGAATTTCTGTGTTCATTTATTAAGTGTAATAGTTTGGTTTCTCTGTCTGACTGTCTGTCTAGCTGGTCCTACAAAACATATTCTTACAGGGAATGATAACATCTTGAATATTAGTGAACTGAATTCTCTAGCAGCTTTCTGCAATACTTTTGCCCTGCATAAAGCTACCACATGCATCTAGTATCCAGAATATTACCTGTTTTAGGTGGTCGCATTCGAGGGGTTTTACTTTATATTATAAGCAAATACAGCATACCCTGATCAAACGGCTCCTACATTAGCCTTCTGATCTGGGTCTACCCTGAAGAGGAGTAGAAAGTTGTATTTATGGAGTAAAGAGGTCCATAATGAATACATTGAAGATGAGGCTGTGTCAATAATCTTTAAAGTGCGAGAAATGAGTATATACAGTTGAACTTCGATATCTCGAACTTCAAGGGACCATACAAATTAGTTCGAGATAAGAGAGGTTCGACTCATTCGAATTAAATCTGACAAATAGCTCAGGTTAACAGCTTAATACAGGTCTAAAGTAATGCTGAAAGGAGCTTTCAGCATTACTTTAGACCTACATTAAGCTGTCACGTATGTTTCTAGATATGTGTAGTGATATATTTTAGAAAATATCCTGTATTGCAATTTTTGGAAGGACTGAATATTTAGTTCGAGTTATCCCGAAGTTCGAGTTATCCGAGTTCGAGATATCGAAGTTCAACTGTAGAACCTTTGCAAACATTGTAGACTGAGATCAAAGGGCTCCTGAAGGAACTCCTTGACAAACGTCTGCACTGTTCGTCATAAAATCACTTTCTTCAGTGATAATTTGAAACAAAATTAATATGTTTGTTTAATTAATATATATTTATATAGAAAGGGATAAGACGTTTTAATTATTTAGCAGGTTAAATGTTAATAGAGGAATGGTCTTAAGCACTTCTTTTCAAAACACATATAATAAAATCTGCTTTGCTTGTTTTACTTCATTGTTTTATAACCATTCTCGACCTGAAAAGAATATCTGCTCTGTCTAGTACGCTGAACTTTTAACTGACTTTCGATTCGAGCAAAGCTTTGAGAAACTTTGACTGAGATTCCAATTGTTCGGATCCTGGTGAGACGACGAGTTACTCAGTGTTTTGTCTAGATCTAAGCTGTGCTTCATCTGGCTCTCAGCTGTTTACAGATGCCAGTTAAGACGCGTTTAACATAAAGGGTTAGTAAAAGTGGCACTTAGTATTATAAATTATACGAAAGTTGCTAGTGCTGTAATGAAACCATGCGATATTGGTTAGTATTTCAAATGCAATCATCAAAATCAATTATATTCCTTACATGGATGCCTCCAAGTGTTCGAATCCTGGTTCGCATGGCGAGAGCGGCTTGTGGTACACAACACGGCATGAGTGAGCTATCCCCGAGCCTGGTAGAAACATCGCACATGGTGCACGGCATGCAGAACAAGACATAGATACCTGCAACGATAAATAACCCGTTACTCATATTTAAGAAATAATGACATCGTGAAAATTTATTAGATTAATTGTTACAACAGCACATGGACACAGTAACGTAACGGTTGGTCATGGTAGAAATCATATCTAAAAGTCATATCTATATTATACCATAAGGAAGCACAGCAGACCCTGGTCAGACAGTTCATGCAGGAGTCGTCTGATCTGTGTCTACTGTGTTTACAAGTGTGTAAAAGGGCGTATTTATGGAGTAAAGGATTATGTATATGAACATACGTTTTTGCAATGTCACCGTGAGCAATGGAGTTTTTCTGAAAGTTTCAAACCATAGATGAATACGTTTTCCACAGAATGTTTTAAGGAAGAACAAGTAAAACAAGAGCCGCGTACGGCTCCAACGCTTGTCTGATTTGGTGTTTGTCCAGCTAAATTAAAACTTTTTGGGAAAAAAATAAAGGGCCATAACTCCAAAATTTTGAAATCAAGAGTTCTTCTGTAGGTGCCTTCTCCTCAATGAGATCTAACCACCTATGAAGTTTCTTATATTTTTCGACAAATGCGCTACATTACAGTTTTTGCACGCCGTCGCCGAAGACGACGATGACAACGACTACGCAGAATCGCATCTTTATCATTTCTGCATTACGTTAACACCTGCTGTTCAGACCCAGATTTTGCAAGTTTTGCTTACTTTCGACTCGTTCAAGCCAAATATCAAACACTTTGAATCTCAACCCGTTACTCTATAAATTTTATAGGCTTTCTATTCAGTAGGTATTGAAATTTAGAATAAACATAGAACAAGGAGGAAAGGGTTAATGTATAATGCGCCATAAAACACAGAAATAGATATTTATAAATCGCCTAACCCTTCATTCAACAGATGCATCGTTTTGCACCTCTGCAAACAGACAAGAGCCTGATACTGTACAGGACTTTTTTATTGGTGAGGTGCATTTTAACATTGGATTTTTAACTCACATTGCATTTTTCTTGCATTGTTTTAGCATTTAAATCAAAAGTTGTCTCTATTTGGACCCCCGCCCCCAGACCCAAACCGCCCCAAAAAATGTCAACCATTTTACTCATTTTGCATTGGAAATTGGTCAATTTAACGATCCCGTGTAAGCGTTGAGAAAAAGGCCTGTCGTAGAAGCTGTCTGATCAGGGTCTATTATGTTTGCCTATAGACATCAAGGAATTGGTTCAACGGATTCTGAATTGGCCAAACATTCCTGAGTTTATAAGCCATTATATAACTAACACATGGCTGTCGGGGTGATTGAAAGTGACTGAAGACTCAACACACATACAATTCACCAGTATCTATGTTTGATTTTCTGCAAATGTTAAATAAATGAGCAATTATGTATTACTATTAGTGCTATTCTTCTATAACCCATTAATCCCTAGCAATGAGTATACACAACATTTACATTTTTACAAAGTACCTATGATGAGTACACTTATCATCTGCAAATAGTGAAGACATTGATCAGAGCTCTACTATTAAAAGGAGCCCTCTGATCAGGGTCTACACATAGCGTACATATTTTGGGCCATTAATCCTTTGGTGCGCTGTTAAAAGTTGTTGGACATTATTATGTTATCCACGCACATTGATTCCGAAGACGTCAAACCATGTGATCGAGAATTTTAAGTCGGAATTTTGAAGTTTGAAGTGTGAATTGTGAAGTGTGAAGTTTGAAGTCTCTGAATGTTCTATAAGATCCAATAGTAGTTATTCATGATGTTTGAAGTGTGGAGTCTGAAGTTTGAGGTTTGAAGCGTGTATAATGAAATGTAACCACCGGTCTTTCGTAAATTTCTATTCATTCCACGTTTGGTACTGGCGGGATCCTTTTCACTGTCCAATCTTAAATAATAGACCCTCCACCGAAATAGTCGCAAAACGCGACATTTCTCAAATTACTAAACAACAAGAGATGTCACAGTCACGTGACACATGCCCCCAAAAATTGTACCATGTGACCTTGACATTTGAACCATGGACCAGGGAGTTGACACATCGTCTTTGTAAGGTGAACATTTGTGCCAGGTTCCTTTGAAATCCATTCACAGATAAACAAGTAATTGTACCCTGTGACCTTGACCTTTGACATATGGACCAGGGAGCTGAACACGACACATCGTCTTTGTCTGGTGAACATCTGTGCCAAGTTATATTGAAATCCATTGATAGATAAAAATGTTACAGACCGGACACGAAATTTGTGACAAAGTAATTGTATTCTGTGACCTTGACCTTTGACCCATGGACCAGGGAGTTGAAAGCGACACATCGTCTCTGTCTGGTGAACATCTGTGCCAAATCATATTGAAATCCATTGATATATTAAGAAGTTACAGACCGGACACGAAATTTGTGACAAAGTTTTTGTACCCTGTGACCTTGACCTTTGACATATGGACCAGGGAGTTGAAAGCGACACATCGTCTTTGTGTGGTGAACATTTGTGCCAAGTAATATTGAATCCATTGATAGATAAAGAAGTTACAGACCGGACACGAAATTTGTTACGAAGTTATTTTACCCTGTGACCTTGACCTTTAACCCATGGACCTGGGAGTTGAACGCGACACATCGTCTTTGTGTGGTGAACATTTGTGGCAAGTTATATTGAAATCCATTGATCGATAAAGAAGTTATAGACCGGACACGAAATTTGTGACAAAGTAATTGTACCCTGTGACCTTGACCTTTGACCTATGGACCAGGGAGTTGAAAGCGACACATCGTCTTTGTGTGGTGAACATTTGTGCCAAGTTATATTGAAATCCATTGATAGATAAAGAAGTTACAGACCGGACACGAAATTTGTTACGAAGTTATTTTACCCTGTGACCTTGACCTTTGACCCATGGACCTGGGAGTTGAACGCGACACATCGTCTTTGTGTGGTGAACATTTGTGGCAAGTTATATTGAAATCCATTGATAGATAAAGAAGTTACAGACCGGACACGAAATTTGTTACGAAGTTATTGTACCCTGTGACCTTGACCTTTGACCTATGGACCTGGGAGTTGAACGCGACACATTGTCAAGACCGGACACGAAATTTGTGACAAAGTAATTGTACCCTGTGACATTGACCTTTGACCCATGGACCAGGGAGTTAAACGCGACACATCGTCTCTGTCTGGTGAACATTTGTGGCAAGTTATATTGAAATCCATTGATAGATAAAGAAGTTACAGACCGGACACGAATTTGGGACGGATGGAAGGACAGACGGACAGACGGACGGACAGACGGACGACAGACGGACAGACGGAAAGACGGACAATGCGATTACTATATGCCCGCCTTTGGGGGCATAAAAACAAAGACACTGACAAAACGACGTTTGGTGATCAAATTGCATGAGTCGGATGGCGTCACACACATAATTTAATAAGCGCTCACTGATCTAGACGTAATGCTGCCCGCACGAGATAATGTTGCACACATTTTCCATGGTAGATATATGGGAAAATTTATATAGGAAAGTCACGTGAGGTATAATAATATAATGCATCTATTTAATATTCACTATGATTCACGATGCAGTGATTTCTAACATAAATATTTATTGTGTACTGTGCTAAGACTGGTTCGTCACTGTATAAGATAGCACTTACTTGATTTAAGATCATCCATACATGATAACAGCCCCGAGGACCAGTCTCTGGTGCCATCCCGTGGGCCAATCAGGGCACCAGAAGTAGGTTGTTGTGTCACAGGGTTCATGGATACTGCTATATTTTCTTGTAAGATAAATATTGTATTATGGTAACCTTTGGAAAACAACATACATGTATGTCACAAAAGCAAGTTTTACACACCCGACCCATTGAGCCTGGTTTAAGGATTGTTTGTACGCCTAGGCATTTCTTGTGTCATTATTTCTTTAATCTTACCTAACTTTTTCATGAATTAAAGGGTAAATCATTTCCCTATTTCATATTCATGGAAGAAATGATGACACCGTGAATATTGATTAGCAGTATTTTTTGCAATGGCATACATATACGGAATGTGTTGGTATTGGCAGAAACTGTAGAATTAGATCTATATTATTTCATAACTGAGAAACAGTCCTCTGGTGGCACTCTTTCAGAATTACTAGATTTAAGTTGATATGCAAGAAAACATGGTCATCAGGGATAGGGCTATATCGAAAACGTTTTAAAAATATCCGATATTAATAGTCAAATTTAAAGGACATTTGGTAGGAATAGTCCTCTGGTGAAGACATTGAGTATTAATTTTGGTTACCATTCATAAATTGAACAAATTTAATAACTTTCAGTTGATTTATTTTATTTAAAAATGTACTACGATTTTCCGGAGATGGTGGTGATTATTTTTATCTCTAGCTGGTGTTACAATCCGCAGGTTATCGATCATATAGGGCCATAATGGCCGTCTTGTTTCGAATAGAAAATAGTTTCGCTTTGTTGGGATTTTCTTTGAAGAAATGCCTTTTAATGTCATTTAATACTGCATTCATTACAAATTATATCATCAAATAATTTGACTTCTGATTTTTTTACAAAATAAAAGGCTTCACTTCTCATTGTGCTTGTACAGTGAATCTTTTTACCATGCCGTTAAAATCAATTATTATCAGTGATCCTTTTTCATGACGTCGATCACATATTGCGTCTGTTGTAAAAAATGATGATAATACATGTACCTTCATGTATGGTTTACGAACTTAGTTTTAGTTGGCGATTTCGCAAAGAAATCCGACTGTATGAAGCACAGGGAGGGGGGACATTTCGTGGGTCTAGATGGTCTAAAAAGTAAAAAAAAAAAAATGAGTGGATCGATTTAGTGTTATACTATAAGTATAATATAACACTAAATCGACCCAATCATATTTTTTTTACTTTTTAGACCATCTAGACCCCCCCCCCCCTTCCCCAGAGGTTCAGATTTATTTATAAGAAGATCTATAAAAGGACACAATTATGTTCACCTATAAATCAAACCCTGTGACTACTCACTAGAATTTAGAAAATATGTTAGATCTAGTATTTGAAACGGGTTTTCAGTAGTCAAACTTCAACCTTTGCACCTGGTCTACTGGATTGTGTAAGCATGGTGATTTTCTTTGATTTTATGGCTGAATGCATGTAACAAAAATGTGACGTGTATTTTGACATGATAATCTTTGAAATGTTTAGGCCCTTAGTGGTCGAAATATTAGATCAGAGCAGTTCAAGTATTTATGTATTATATCAATTCCCTATTTTAGAATATTTTCTTCATTGAAATTATTCGGTAACAAATTTGAAAAGATTTGCCATTTCATAGTTTGACCGGTCGAAAAAATATGACGAACTATTAATAAGTGGTTTAAATGATGTTGTCGCCAAACACAACACACCAGCTAAATAGACTACTGTATGTTAGACGTCTACAGCTATGCGATCTGTATCTAGTCCATCGTGCTTGTGCAAAGCACACGTGCATTACGACGTCACATAGATTAAGAAGTGTCTGAACTATAAGACGCAGGTTATGTTGTGACTACTCTTTAGAATCGTCTCGAAGACATGGGGTTTGTTGGAGAAAAGACTATTTGAGTATTTGAGTACGCACGTTTATCTGTTGCTCTGGGTGTAAGACTGCTAGTACGAACATGGAAAAGGGCATATGACCCCTAGGTTTCCAAACTAGTGAAACTACCGCAAGTTGGGCGTGTGATGCCGCCGTAGGCCCGTAAGAATGCCTATATTTACTTATCAGTTATCAAGGCTATATACCACCACAGAGGCTTGCAACGAGATTGAAATAAAATCCAGAGGTACAGATAAGATGCGTAAATTAAAACATTTCCCAGAATAACTTCTTTATTTCTTCACCAAACCCTATTTTGTGACCACTCTTTAGAATCATATCGAAGTAAAGTTTATAAAGAGTGATCACACCATAGCGATTGGCGGGGAAAGGGCGATTTTAGTATGTAAATATGCTCTGCAGTTCCGTAACAAATTCACTTTCCCATGTAGATGCTAAAATCACTATAATTTGCTTGCACAAAATGACTGGTAATTACACACTGTGTTTTATTACAGATTTTGCCGTCGTTTTGTTTACTTAAAATGACTTTATGTCTGATAGTTACTAGATGTGAATGGAAGATAATAATCCCTTTTCAAATTTACATTAATTAAAAGCTTATTTAAGCGACTATTCTAATATCATTTATTGGAATAGGAGTCTTAAAAAGCAAGCGGCTGCTTAATGCAGACCGAAATTAAAGAAGAAAGCTCAAGCGGAATATTTGGTCAGCTTCCTTTCCATTTGCACACCACTTGTCTTAAATACCTATAATTAGACCTCGTTTTAATGTTCGCCAAAGACAGGTTCTGCTGTACTTTTACTACTTTGTTTTCCCTTATAAAGAACTTTAAATGTATCATCTGCAATTAGAACGTACTATATTTATCTAATCTATTCCAACATAAACCAAAATACTGCTTAGTCAAATTTAGTACGTCATACCGCAGTTAATAACTTCCAATTATAAAATCTGCATGGTAACAGAGATAGGTTTAACTTACGTCTGTGGTTAGATATTAAACTTGCATTAGTGATTATGTGTTGTGCTACAGTGCTAGTAAACTCAGTGCCAATAAACAAATAAATAAATGTAATATTCATTACTGGTTACAGAGCTACAGATAACGACGCGTACCCAAATACCAAGTCTCTTCGAGACGATTCTAAACATTGGTCACAGTATATAATAGGGTTTGGTGGAGAAATAAAGGAGATATGCTTGAAAATGTTTAAACTTACGCATCTTATCTGGAATGAATCCATTGAAAATTGGGTATTACTAAAACCTTTCAATGCGGGAAACGAGTCACTTATTTATGTCCTTTGCAAACAGTGTAGACCAAGACGATCCTCATATCAGGATCTGCACTGGTTTTCATGTTTCACCTTTCTTTTAAATACTCCCCGCATATTCACGGTAAGCTTGACCTGTTTGATGTTGACATGGGATTTAAGCGTTGAAACGGTTGAATATTTAAGCACCTCTTACTTTTAGTTGATAATGATGAAAGTGATGTGCTTTTCACTGTGCTGTTCGATTTGAATCGATATATTTTTTCCTTAAATCTTATACCGGATTAAGAGCAAATTTAAATCACTTTATCGTCGTTTAGGAACATTTTATGTTCGCGTTGCCGTTGAATAAAACTTCAATTCTAAAAAACAATCTCCTACTTTCAGAATTTACATCTCCATTTTAAATGGCGGACGAATGACGTCATTTGAACCGCTCGATTTTTTTTACGAGGGGCACTCAGTTTTGGTAACCTATTTTTAGTTCTGCGGTACTAAAGCCCAACTGAACTCAAAACTAAACAGGTGACACTAAACAAAGCTTGTTTCATTATTCTTTTAAAAGAAGAAAAGCTAGTAGATCTAGATGTGAAAAGTTCTTACCGACAATGGTGTGCACTACCGTTCGTACTGGCTATAACCAACCATTGAGAGTCGTCTAAACAATAAAGGATGACGTAACGCCACCTCGTGCCAAGTACGCTACTCTACGTCACGTATTTTGGCGCCATTGTGCCAGTTACATAAAAATTATCCTGAAAACCTATAAGAACTAACTCTCTCTCTCTCTCTCTCTCTCTCTCTCTCTCTCTCTCTCTCTCTCTCTCTCTCTCTCTCTCTCTCTCTCTCTCTCTCTCTCTCTCTCTCTCTCTCTCTCTCTCTCTCTCTCTCTCTCTCTCTCTCTCTCTCTCTCTCTCTGCCAAGCTCCATCTCAAGCGCTGTCTCATGTTCTTGCTTGAGCATTTTCTTCAGAATCCGACGACCATTTCTCAGACTTCTGTAAATGCATGTAATGGAAGAAGGTTAAGTGATGCTTCAGACTCAGACGACCTCATTTCGAACTTCTGTTGTAAAAAGACAAATTTGGACAACGGCGTCTGGCTTGACCATAAGTTATTTGGTACTCTATATCGACCCTTTACTAAAATCCGAATTATCGTATGAAGACGAATTTTACCCTAGGTTTCTGTCAATGGCCAGATTGCGAATCTCATGACGTGCGGTATGCTTAAAAGTTAACCCATTACTTCTTAGAAACGCATGTGTACGCCTCTGCAAATAGAGCAGATACAGATTAGATCGGGCTCTACTGCTTCTGTCATGATAAAAAAAACACTTGTTCATATTAAAATCAGTTAATTGATATCCATGATGTTATTATTTCTTAAGTGTTAAACTCCTCTTGGGTAGATGTTATATACAGGCTAAACTGAATTTTCATCACGCTGTCGCTGTTAACCCTTAACCCTTTCAACACTGAATTTTCAAATGGACTATTCCAAAATTCAGATAGGTCAAGCTTGCCGTGAATATTCAGGGGTGAGTTTTTAAAAACAAGTGTAACATAACAAACATTTCTCATGGAGCCCTCTCATTTTGATCTACAGTGTTTGCAAAGGACATTAGTGACTCGTTTCCCACACTGAAAAGGTTAAAAAGAAATTAAATCAAATTACAAAAAGTAGATTAGATTCCGTTCTCCTATTTGGTTATTTACGAGTTTTCTCCCGCAGATATAAAGTCCAGTTATATTTTAACATAGTTTTCCTTGTGAAAAATTGAAAAGATCGATTTTGTCTAAAGATATTTTTAAAACACTAGAAAACAAGTCGCAATGCTCGAAAAAAAATCTTTCCAAAGAAATGAACGTGATTTACCATGAGAATCCCTAGTTTGACAGATCATCCACTAAATGCAAATGAACTACTGAAGAATGACCGCCACGTGACATCTGCTCTAAAACAATAAGCAAAAATATGGCGATTAACAAGTCGCGAAAGACACAGCGCATTCAACATTCAAAGTTGATATCAGAGAGAACAGAAAAGTGGCCAAAGTCGAGGCACTTCGTTCGCTAAAACAGAAAAGTGTTGAGAATATGGAACAATTTGCTTGCATTTTTTTTCAGTTCTTTTTTTCGTCGTTTTTTGGTCGCACTAAACGATATACAATGTACATGTATATTCATAAATTACAATCAATGGGCACGTGATTCACTGACATCGTGTAAGCGCTAAATCTATATTTTCTGCTTGTTCCAAGATATCTTCCTTTGTCGTTTTTTAAACAAATAAAACGTAAAATGGTATCATTTTCTATACAAAATCTCGCGTGTAGCCATTTGCGAGCATATTAAACACGGAAATTAATTAACATAAAAAATAGAAATATAATTGGAATTTAACCTTTCTCGTTTTTTCAAAAATACGTTGATGCTCTGTATTTATTCTGTGACGAAGTACTATGTGTAAGTCTTCAATAAATCATCTGTTCTTCTGTTAGGCTAAAATTTTGAACGATTCAGTTGTTAAGCCGACCGTCCCAGTGCGTTTTATAAATACCATCAAGAAAATAAGAATATTATTGAATGTAACATTTAAATATTGAATTTTGGCATAATATTTGCATACTAAAATTGCTAGTAGCTGGATTACAAATATAACCCTTTACCTCATGAATACTCAGGCAAGAAATAATGGCATCATGCATGTTAATTGGCTGGGTTTTTTTTAATGGCAATGAACACATGGCGTTTTGGCCAGGACAGAATCAGATGTATATATTCTATGTCATAAGCAAACAGAGAAGATCTTGGTCAGACGGCGTGTAAAGAACCATCTGATATGTGTCTAATATATGTTCAAAAAGGCGACAAATGTCGTTTCTTTTGGGGTAAAGGGACACACCAAACACGTTACGATGTTGTCTAGAAGTACTTCAATGAGTTCAATTAGCTAACAGAAAGAAATTGTAGGCTTATGTACAATGCTCTTGACCTGCTTTCAAGCTTTCAGTATTGAGACGCATTTAGAATATCTGTTGACCATGTTAACCTTTATACCCCTGCAAACAAATACAGTACAACCTTTCTTACGCGACCGTTCATTTATTGAACACATGAGTCTGATGAAGCAGGTGATTGGTTAATGCAGGGCAAAAGTAATGTAGTTTCTGCATTATTTTTGACCTGCATTAAGCAACCACCTGCTTTACAGACCCATAAATATACCCTTTGTATTGGTCGCTTAAGACAGGTTCCACTGTATTGTCTGTTCAAATTTGGATCTGGCGCAATTTTGACTACTTCTGATTCGAATAAGCCTTTGTTAAACTAATGACTGGGTGTCAAACAGCGTGGATCAACCTTATATGTATATGCGTGTCAAGCCCCTGTTAGCGGGATAAGGGTCCATGCCATGATGTTGAGGAAATGCATTAGTTAATATATCAGACATCATTGAAGCTGGGAGAATTGTTACCTTCGGGTTACACAGTAAAGGATCGCTAATGCGACCACATAATTTATTAACGTAAGAACCTGTAAAGGCAGATGGTTGTTTAGTGCAGGGCAAGCGTAATTGCAAATAGCTCCTGCGGGAGTTTTCTGCATAACTTTTATTCTGCATTAATTAAAGAGGAAGTCCTTAAGCTATCACCTGTTTAAACAATCCAAATGTACATTTGTTTTGAGTGGTCGTACTATAGAGACCTTACTGTAACTGTTACCAGACTATTCAAATGTGGCAGAACTCGGTTGTCGAATGAGTCGCAATGAAAGGTTGTGTCGGGCATAGAGGGATCTCTAAATGAAGATGTTGACTGATCAGTGATGACAACAACTGAATAACGACTTAATATAATAGAGTATCTCTAAAGCGGTCACATAATTTATTAACATATGAGTCTGTAAATGTAGGTCGTCGCTTAACCATTTACCTCATAGGCTATTTTTAGGAACAACCTCTTTCAATAAATCTACCGAAAATGAGCATGAACTAGAGAAAAGGAAAACTTTAGAATTTGTAGTTTGAAACCATTGTGATAAATAGAGCATTTGCTCCTATAGGAGCTACAACCTGTTTTAGATATCAAGAATTATACTTTATCTGTGTATTAGCAAGTTAAAGTAAAGACAAAGTTAGGTAAATTGTTTGTTTATTGTAGTGCCATCCCTACTGAAAGGACCTGTCAATTTGCTTATGAGACACTTTTTTGTCTTGCACAGTGCCTCCAGATTCCCTACCTTAATGCCAGGCACGAGCAGATAGGCAATCGGTAATCATTCTTTAAATAGTTGGTGGTTCATCAACTTTCCGTATCAGGACGAGCCCCTGGCGGGGCCATGGGATCGATACTGTATATAAAATTGTTGAGTTGTGTACTACAAAGGGAGCAAACAGCACAGACCCTGATCAGGTGGCTCCTTTAGCTCAAATCTGACCAATCAAAAACTTGAGAATGAGCTCAGACTCAACTAAAAGTTTTATAAGCATGGACCCAGGTCACGCTTAGCTCGAGAAGGGTTAACGTGACAACAGAATTAGTTTGGGTTTTTTTTTATAGAAAATACAACTACGGATTACTTTGGGCCTTTCAACGCCTTTGCAAACAGAGAAGACCCAGATCTTAGTTTCTCAGAGCTGTGTTTGATCTTGGTCTACAGTGTTTGACATATGCGCAAATGTCACTATATCAAAGATCTTAAATATTTCCTCGTATGGACGCAGCTGTTTTAAATCCAATATTTTTGCACGTTCACTGGTGTGTTTGTTATTTCTATTACAAACAGTTTGGATCCACTCGATGCCTCATTAGAATCCACTTTTTTAAAACTTTACAGATGTGTTGAATACACTTCGAAGTTTGAAATTGAAATGGACGATGTATATCGAGGCTGTAAATTTGAAGGGTATTTAGAAGAAAATGTTGTTTATATTTCTCTGCCAAACCCTACTGTTGCTGCAACTCAGAATCGCCTGTCCGAGGCAATTATATTC
This sequence comes from Azorinus chamasolen, assembly GCA_963576725.1. Lineage (NCBI taxonomy): Eukaryota > Metazoa > Mollusca > Bivalvia > Cardiida > Solecurtidae > Azorinus > Azorinus chamasolen. The sequence continues at coordinate 43,011,096 of OY755236.1, read as the reverse complement.
AGTTGCAGCAAATCGGGTTTGGTTGAAAAATAGAGATTGTTCACGCATTCAAAAAGGTTGGTGAAGTGTTTTTCAAAGGTTATGTGACTTTCCGTTTGTTCTCATTGTTTTGTTTGTCATAGGGACAGCTTCAGTCCAGCCTAGTGAAGTGGTGTCGTTCATTCATACTTTTCTCCATGAATATTCATGTAAGAAATAATGACATCGTGAAAACTGATTAACCATTTCCTTCATATAAACGTGTTTTCACGCATTTGCAAACAGAGTAGACCCAGGTCAGATGGGTCCTATAGGAGCCGTCTGATCAGGGTCTGCTCTGTTTGCTGGTGACATAATATTGATATGATAGAACTGTTTATGTCATGGCGAAAAATTCGTGTCTCCTTGTGCTATTATAATAAATTAATCTAATTAATATTCATGACGTCATTATTCCTTACATGAATACCATTCATGGAGGAAAGGGTTAAAAGTTAAAGCAGATGGTTGTTTAATGTAGAGCGAAAGTATGCAGAAAACTCATGTGAGCTTTTTCTGTATTTCTCTGGTCTTTAATTAATATTATATCTGTTTAACCCTTTGCCTTATAGTGAAACATTTTAATGCCATTGCAATACAAAGTAGATCCAGAAAGCGCAGTCTGATCTGGGTCGGTCCTGTTATGTTATGGGACAGTATATATTTGATTATACAGTTTCTGCCATGGGCATACTTTTCTGTGTGCATATGCCGTAATCCTCTTATTGATATGCATGATGTAATTATGTATTACATAAATAAGAAATAAATGGTAAAGGGCATCGTTTATAGCTCCATTAGCAGTTTCACTGTAGTACATTCAGTGACTGATTCAGCCAATCCTGACCTTCAAAGAAACACGTTTCATTGTATTTTTGACGCCCAAGGGAAAACTAGATCCATGTCACTGACGGATTTCGTCTCGAACACTCCCCGAACGTGGGCAATATGACGTAAATCCAAACCTTGCACTAAATCAAACGCCAGTCAAAACCAGACATCCAGCATCAGATGCACTATCTAGAATGTCCTTTAGTTTGGGCTATTTCTTGAATTCGAGGACTTAATTTGACCAATCGTTTTTGTAAAGCTATTATATCATAGTCGTTATTTTAATCAACGTGTTTTACCATCATTGTCATTAGTTGGTATGACAGTACATGTATATATGATTATCGTTGTATTATTCATTTATCATCATCAACAACAACAACATCACCTTAATTATCATCATTATTATCACCATTATTATTATTATTATTATTGTTATCATTATTATTGTTATTCTCATTATAACACCACAGTTATTAACATAATTATCATCACTATGAGGCTGGATACCACTCAAATAAATATGTAAATAGTATTAACATTGTTTAATTTTCTTATATTTTCCTGCTGGAAACATAATCACAGTATCAAACAGTTTGGATCTTGATGTGACGTCGAAATACTCGGCGCCACACCTGGATCCAAACTGTTTGCTTATATATGTATTCACAGAGTGGCAGCGAAAAGGCTTATTGAAATTAACGCTGTCTTCTCATTCAGTTATCAATGTAACGTTCTGTCTTAATTTGTTTTCAAAGTCATAATTCAAGTGTTAAACAGTTTTAGTCCTGATGAAGAATTCGGGAATTCGGACATAATTTTTTCGTGTAAATAGATTTAATGTCGTGACTGATCTCGCCAATCTGATGTGACATATTGGTCAACAGAACGTTCGACTGATATCCCATCTGGAATTCCTGACGCCGTACATGAACATAACTATAGTACTGGCACAGTGTAAATGACACACGTCCTCCTTAAATATGTCTCTGACCGCTGTTATTGGCATTGGTCCTCGAGCTGCACTGAAATACTTTCTACAATGCCTTCGTACATTGTACCATTCAAACGTATGTATGTGTAGTATGTCAGGGGTTAACCCTTTATACCAATGATATCCCTTTATACGTCTTTGAAAACAGAGTAGAACCAGACCAGAGAGTCCCTCCAGGGTCTACTTTGTTTGCTTATGAAATTATATAAATGTGATTATACGATTTTACAAGGGTCAAACTTATCTCTGTTCATATGCCATTATCATTTTTATCTAATTAACATTCATTGTGTCATGATTTCCTTCATGAATATTCATGAAATAAGGGTCAACAATGTTGGCCTTTTCTCATGCCAGTGAAGTCATGTATTAGAGCACTCGTGCAGTAGCTTGAATTTACCTAGACCCACACTTTGAAATGAATGTACAAGTGATTTTGATAGCTGTCAACAATGGATATTTGCAGTAAGCACGAAATAAACCCCAATATTTGCAAATTTTTGTACGATATTTGCAAATATTGAGTTTTACTTTGTGCTTACTGCAAAAATCCATCCGTATTATCTTTATTTTCACTAAAATGGAGAAAGAAATGAAAAATTATTGTTATTTGCATGCTAAGTATACATGTAATTTGTCATGTGCAAATATTTTTGTCGCTTTCAATTCTCAAAAAAATAAGATTTCTATTTCTCCTTAAACCTTTACTCTATGAATATTCATGTTAGAAACAATGACACCATGAATAGCAATTACTGTAGTTTTTTTTATATCGACATGTGAACACAGAAAGTATTTGCCGTTCCAAAATCCAATCTATATTATTCCTTTAGGAAACAGAGCAAACTCCGAGAGGAGCCGTCCAATCTTGGATAGATTCAGATTGGACGGACTTGATATCCCGACTTAAACCGGCACAGTATCAAATGGCTTGTATTTTACTGAGATGTAGAATTACGTGTCTCATTTGGTCGTGAACTGCGACTGTAGATTTTATCTCATATTTTCAACTTTGCAAGTAGTTAATACATTCTGAATTGTTTATAATATTTATCCATAAGTTATAGCAAACAGAACTGATCGTAATAAACGGGCCTTCTTGTCTGGATATACAAAGAAAAACACATATAATTGTCAGCACAGAAAGGGTTAACATAAAGCACATGTACACTGTATTGAAATATTTGAAGGATGTCACCTCTTCTCACGTAAACCTTTACTACATAGAGACGCTTTTTGGCGTGCCAGATCAGATAACTCCTGTGGCAGCCGTCTGATCAGGATCTGCTCGGTTTGCTTATGAAACAATACAGAGGTATGTCAACAGTTTCTGCCTTTGTAAAATAGCCATGGTTCATGATGTCATTATAAAAATCAGCAGACTGAAATTTAAATACAGTAAAACCTCGATTATTCGAATTTTCGGTATAGAAGAATTTAGACCCTTTTAGGCAGGTGGCTGCTTAATGCATGGTGAAAGTCATGCAGAAATCTCCTACAGGAGCTTTCTGCATGACTTTCACCATGCATTAAGCTGCCACCTGTCTTAAAGATCGATAATAATACGTATTTTAGTGTTCGGATAATCGAAGTTTTACTGTACAGTTATTATTTCTGACATAAATATGAATGGGATAAAGGGTTGAAATTTTACTCCATAAAAAGCCTTTCTACGCCTTTGCAAACAGAGTAGACCAAGACCAGCCGTCTGGTCCTATAGGAGCCGTCTAATCAGAGTATGTTCTGTTTGCTAATGGAATTTGACAATCTAAGCATACGACAAAACGCAGAACCAGTGGGGAAAATGAAATCACGTGGGCTTGATTTCGATTAATTCGCACAACTCATGGATTGAAATTTCCATCTGAATCGTTTGCCATCCTTATAAATTAACACATTGTTTTATATCACTGACAACCAGCACACTGTCCTGAAAACTTGAACTACGTGTGTTTGAGTCTGAGTTCATTCTGTATTATTTAACCAGGCAGACTCAAGCAAAAGGGACATGGCCTCATTACGTATAGAAAGCATCGGAAATTTATAGATCTTATTCTACAATTTCTACCAAAATGAAAAAGTAGTATGCCCATATACCATTATATAACTTCAGCCAATAAATAGGATCCACGATGTTATAATTTCCTACATGAATATGCATGGGATAAAGTGAAAGATTCGTTCCGAAATAACCGCTGAAATAGTACTATGATGGAAACACGTTAAAGCCATGGTATAAAATAACCTAGAAAACCTATGACAGGCGGACATTCAAACAAAATGTAAGGACATAATACGACTATTGAACTTTTAACACGTGAGTTTACCGTGAGTCTGTGAGGAGAACCAATTCTCTTTTAGTTTGCGATAATATTTTAATTTCCTTTTATACAGAAATCACGGGAAACAAGGTTAAGTGTTAATGTCCCATTCACTTTAGATGTGGGGACCATAAAAACTGCCAAGCGCTCTAAATATTGTAAATGGCACAGATGGTTTTCTACCATTAATCGCTGCATCGTCAATATGACGTCAAAGCGTGTAAAATGAAATTGCAATTTAATATGAATGGTCCCACTAAAAGTTTCTTTCCTCCAGTACTATCATTATTCTGAAACTAAATTGATTTTACAAACTGTGGAGGGTCACATTAAAATCTCTAGAGAAATCAATCCTCCTAAAACACATTTTTGTTTAAAGAAAATAAACAGGGGGCCCATATATAGGACATATGCAAACAGTGTAGTCTCATATCGGGGAATTTGAAGCTGAATAATTGAACTTGGCAATATTTTGATAATTTTATATTAGACTGATATATAAGCAAATAGTGTAGACCTTGAACAGTTTGATCTGGACTATTTGCCTAAGTTTGTCCGAATAATTAGGATAGTCCGTTAGGACTGTTTTAAGTCTATTTTGACGCGTTTGTAAATTGACCGTGTTTCCGGAAGGGAAAATACGGGTGAATTTACCGTTACAAACAGTTTGTATCCACATTAGATGCTGTATCTCGTCCCAGCATCTCGTCACGATCCAATCAGATTATGTTCTAATTGATCGGACATCTGGGTCCATGCTTATAAAATTTTTAGTTGAGTCTGAGTTCGTTCTCAAGCTTTTGATTGGTCAAATCTGAGTTCTCAAGCTTTTGATTGGTCAGATTTGAGCCAAATCTGACCAATCAAAAGCTTGAGAACGAACTCAGACTCAAAAGTTTTATAAGCATGGACCCTGATCTCCCCAGTCCACCAGCTGAATAATTCGTAAATTAACCCTAACCCTATTTGCGCAAGTGTGCTAAAATACTAAAGGCAATTAACACTTTCCCTGTTCTATGTTTATTTCAAATTTCAATACCTACTGAATATTCATGGACAAAATGGTTATAATGAAATATTGAAGTTGGAACATTGTAGCCATTTTAGTCAGTAAAGAAACAGATCTTTCAATTCCACTAGTAAACCGATAGGAGCCATCTGATCTGGGTCTACTCTGTTTGCTGGTGCCTGAAAATGCCTTTATATGAAGCTTGCTTTGCAGTACAATCAGACCAAGTTTTGTACGGACAAAACTTAACTCAGCAGGCTAAAGATTAACACATACTAACAATATGATTAGACTTGTTTTATTTCAATATTTTGCACGTAACAAAATTTGCTGAATTTTAAAATACATTTCTCCTTCTTTACCCATGCCCTGTTGTATAATTACATATATCTTAAATTAACTGTGTACAAGTATTTCGCTGTGAAATTACTGCTGTGGAGCGCACTGGTTGCACAATCAACTTGTAAATAGTGTAGACCCTGATGAGACAGCTCCTGCAGGAGCTGTCTCATCTGGGTCTTCACTATTTACAGGTTTGTATATTGACGTGAATAGCAAGCGAAGGGTTAAAACAACATAATGCTAGTTAAAACAATGCATACATAAAAAACATGAAAACATTATAATGAACTATGTAAGTCATAAATATCAAGTACGACAAAAAAGAGGAAACGATCGTTTATTGGCTATGGTCTGACATAGAGAAGCATATACATGATCTAATTGATTTTTTTAAAATAAGTTGTATAATTAATTATATCATAACTATAAAAACAGAATAAGTTTCTATCATAAGAAAAATTGTCATTTATTAAAATGAAAGACTGAAATGAATAAACTTTACACAGCTTGGCACAACTTTTGAAAAAAAAGTAATATTAACTACATGTATATATCTATATAATTAACAGTCAAAGTGATCTATATGTAATTGTAAAGTTTTAAAGACAGTTAGTAGCTTAACCCTTGCTCTCACAGACACATGTTTTGGTGTATTTGCAAACCCGTACAAAGATGACTCCTGTATAAGATATGATTACACCATGATTAGATGAATTTTTAGAAAGGCAAAGGAACATTTAATGCTGGCAGAAATTGTAGAATTGTTATCTAGTAGGCAAACAGTAGACCCTGCACTACAGGAGCCATCTGACCTGGGTTTGAAAAGGTGTGGGAATGTGTTCCGGTAAAGTATTAAGCAGCCATTTACCTAAAACCTTATTTAACTCTTAACAATCATGACAGAAAATCAACAAAAATGTACCAGTTACAGAGAAAGACATACCATACAGGAGCTCCTCTCAAGCAACCACTCAACCCTTTCACTGTTCAATGTTCATGTACGAAAATACAATATGAATTATAATTTATTAGCAGATTTTTTACAACGCAAACTTTTCAAGGGAATTACAAAAACTGTAGAATCAGATCTATGTCATGTCAAAAGCAAACAGAAGACCCTGATTAGAAGACTCCTATAGAAGTCTGATCTATGTCTACTTTGTAAATGCATGAAAAGGGGGTGATATGAGGGCAGGCATTGGAATCTATAAAATTGTTTGTGTTTTTGGTGCCATCCTGTATTAAGCTACCACCTGGCTTTAAGACCCTGAATTATACCTCTTTTTGTTGGTTGCATTGGAGAGGTTTTACTGTATGTTAGGGAAACAATCTGCTCCAAAAGCATGCCCATAAACCTTTGGGAAAATAACTTAATACAGGTGATGGGTGAACCCAGACCTCTCTTTTCACCCTTTCCTTTATTTTCATGTATTGAAATATAATAAGAATATTTATTCGCTCATTTTTTTATATATTGACATATGAACACATGAATGTTCGGAATAGAACCTGTAGAGTCAGATTGACTATAATTTCATAAGAGAACAGAACAGACTGATTAACCCATTCCCTCATATTGAGGACTTTTGACGGATGTAAAAGTCACTTTGTGAAACCATTGCGATATATAGAGCATTTGCTCCTATAGGACCAAATGCTCTATTTATCACAATGGTTTCAAACTACAAAATTCTAAAATTTTCCTTTCCTCTAGTTAATGCTTCTTTTGGGTAGATTTATTCAAAGTGGATTGATCTAAAAATAGCCTATGAGGTAATGGGTTAAACGACTCCTACTGGAGCCGTCTGATATGGGTCTACTCTGTTTGCAAAGGCATCAGAGTCATCTATGAGGGAAATGGTTAACAAACCTTCAACACAGTATTTTTGCTCTTATTGATAATTGTACATAATTCAAGTTACATGTATACATAAAGTTTTAACTCTTTTGCCCGCTACAAAAATTATATCTGCTTAACCCTTTCACCGCCACAGTCGCGTAAATCCACCACGACAAATAGTGCAGTCCCAGATCAGACGCCGACTTTTCAAGGCGGCGTCTGATCAGGGACTTCACTATTTGTCCCAATCTCTAGTTCTATATATGTGCTTTATTCCTTTGAAATTTGCATTTATTTATCTCATTTCCTTATTTTACTAAATGATTTAACAAACTTGGATTGCAGACGACAATTAGAAATTTGGCACCGAAAGGGTTAAACTTGGATCTGTTACACGTTTTTTGACCTATTGTTACAGTTACACGTTATTTCCAATTCGTTAAAGCTTTTGAGAAAATACTGACTGTCAAACAGCTTGATTCTCATGAGTCTTGAGTTAATCAGCATCTCATCAGGACCTATGCTGTTTGCATATATACAAGTCATTTTGCAATTAGCAGGCAAAAGGTTCAGACCCAATACAAAACAATAATTATAATACAAAATACACTTTCGAGAACAACATCAATTTTAATGATGTTTCCATCTCTTCAGATTTTTCCCAATCTCAAAAGTATGAAATCTTTCATACACTGTATGAGAAAATATGAAAAGTACAGTAGTAACTGTTAGTTTTATAATGAAAGCGAATAAATATATATTGCCCAAAATATGAGCTCGAGGAAAATCTGATGTTGAGACTGATTTATTAATCCTTTACTTTATGAATATTCATGTAAAAAATAATGGTATCATAAGCAAACTGAGCAGATCCTAATCAGATGGTATCCTATAGGAGTCTTCTGATATGTCTACTCAGTTGTAAAGGTGTCAAAGTTTATAGAGAAAAGAGTTAACATGGGACAATACCAAAACGATTAACAAGACAAGGTATCACAAAAATATGTATGCATGTTCACAAACAATGAATGTCTTACAATATCTATTAATTATCAACATTAACATTTTCTAACATTTAACCATTTCAGTGAATTGATACCTGATTGTGCCATTGTGTAGGTATTAACTAGAGGTAATATCCACGCGAAATGTCTTCGTGGAAATGGCGTGTCACCACATTACATACTAGTTTTCGAATATCCATAGTACATGTATTAAGCAGATACCAGCTACGGTATCAAAAAAACAACAACATTCGTGTGATATTTTGATTTAAGAAATCGGGGTTACCATCTAGGGTTATTATACGTTTTGAGTTAACTCTTTAATGAAATATGTAAGGTGAAACATTGTAGCCATTTTAAAAAGTAAACCACAAGCCAACAGAACAGACCCTTATCAGGCGGCTTAATGCGGGTTGAAAGTAATGCTGAAAACTACTACAGAAGCTTTCAGCATTACTTTAGCATGCGTTAAGTTGTGAACTTGATAAATTTTAGACTAGATTAGAAACCGGATGACACGAACTTCTGTTATATCGAAGTAATTTGTGTGGTTCCTTGAAGTTCTAAATATCAAAGTTAAGCTGTATATATTTTATCACACCATATTGTGCATAAACACCCATTTACTTGTTGCCTTCTCCGTACATTTAAGCCCGAATGGTCATCGTAGGATTCAAAAGTTTCATTCCTTTATTTTCTTTTTATTCTTTTTCATCTTCTACTTTTCCCCGAAAGAATGGTAGATGGAGGTGTTAGACAGGCTGGATAGAGAGTGAGAGAATGGAAATAAAGACAGTAATTAAATATAACACAAATGGCAGACGCTTGTTTCGTTGAAAATAACCTTTCGCCTTTTGTTTTGTTTTGAGTGATGTGCATGACGCCTCTGTAAAAGTCACATTTTGAAAAGATTGTGATACAACGAGCATTTGGTCCACAATGGTTTCATTACTACACAATTCTAAACGTTTATTTTTTTTCTATTAATTATTTGTTTACAGTATATTTTTGACAAGGAGGTTTGATCTAATAATAACTGAGAGAATGGGTTAAATCTCGTTCTTTCTCAAATGTCTAAAACATACACAGATCTTGTTAAACTTACTACACATGATCCACCAGCGTAGAAAGACGACACACAAGCATCACTTTGTTGTCGTTTATCGTCTTTCTGTCCATTCTGAATGTCACGGAATGTTTTTGCATTTTCAAAAAGGAGATACTTTCAAGCACATTGCCATTTTAACCCTTCGCTTGCTATTCACGTCAATATACCTACCTGTAAATAGTGAACACCCAGATGAGACAGCTCCTGCAGGAGCTGTCTCATCAGGGTCTGCACTATTTACAAGTTGATCGTGCAACCAGTGCACCCCACAGCAGTGATTGCACAGCGAAATACTTGTACAGGTGAAATGTATTTTAAAATTCAGCAAGAGAAGGGTTAACGACCTGGTGTATTGGTAATTATAACCAAATTTATTCGACGGAAATAGTTCGCTAGATATTTTCCTAGGTTAAAGATGTACTCTGCTCATATTTACGTAAATCTTGCCTAAGAAAACTGACAACAAAAATTTAAAACATAAGATTAACGTATGCTAAACAGGAAATGTTTGTATCGAATATTTGGTTGTTGCGAACACCAACAACATGTGTCCGCCAATCACCGGAATGTGTCGTAAAAACGAATGATTTGTACCGGACTATTGCACATTAGACATTCTCGTTCGCTTTTTAACTTATGAATAACCTGTGTGGAATACCTGTTTAACAGTTATAGTCTTGTTACGAAATCCAGTCGAACTCAAATCGGGGCTTGGTTGAAAATGTCCGTTGATTTCCGTAAAGTTAAAGTCGGTGATTTTCTAAGGATTTAAAAATACAGTGTACTCCCTGAAAACCGGACCCCTTCCGGACTTGGCCAAACATTTGGTTTTCTGAGAGTTCCGGCTTTAGGTAAAGGATTAAGGTATTAATCTTGTGATTTGTCTTTTAAAATCATATTTAAAAAATCGACAACAGTGACAAAATGAGCCGGAACAGAATCTCAAGAGAACGTCCTTAAATGTCAACTTCCAGCTTTTCTTCAGCCATGAATTTAGGAAGAACTACCGACTTACTTTCTCGTGTTTGGCGTATTTCAGTGCTGTTAAATACAATCAAAAAGCAATAAATAACAATTACTATCGTAAAGTGAATTGTTATGTGCCTGCAGTTGAAAATATGTCTTTGTTAAAACATAATAAGTGATGCGTTGAATTCCTAGCAACCACTCAGTGTACAAAATACACATGGGTGTTTTGAAACCCACTCTTACAAAACAAATACAGCACTAACAATGGTAGTATAGTAAGTATGCTTTTATAGAATCTATATACATTGTATGCCGGTATATCAAACTGCAGCAGTTCAGAATAAGCAATGACAAACGCCTTCAGAATTCCATTAACAAAACTTCCCTAGCATTCACTAATATATACATATTGTAAGAAAAAAGTACCTAGTTATACTCTACTTTCAATCCGAAGGACCGCTCAGTCGACTGTTTATTTACTCCCCTGGTCATTGAGTCATTCGCCTACAATATTGAGCACTGCTAACATATGGCACAATCATGCAGCCACAGTACCGGCTAGTGACCCTCACACGTACCCATTTAACCCCTTAGTGGCAAGGAGGTGTGGATGGGAGACACTGAAAAGCGTTTCTGAAATTGTGCAGGAGGGTGTGGGATTTGGACCCCAGACCCCCGGTTTGGTAGTCAAGCGCGTTACCACTAGACTACCACACTAGACCACCGCACACCCTATATTGTGCAAATGGTTTGGTCGCTATAGATGCAGAGAACACACATCCATTGATGCAAATGCATCGGTACTGCGAACAAATCTATATGTACATAGAACATCTACAAATCTATTGGAACATAATTTATACAAAACTATCGGTGCAGAGAACATACAAAAATATATCTCTACAGAGAACATCCGCAAATATATCGGTACAGAAAACATCTACAAATCCATCGGTACAGAAAACATCTACAAATCTATCGGTACAGAAAACATCTACAAATCTGTTGGTGCAGAAAACATCCACAAATCTATTAGTAAAGGGAACATCCACAAATCTATCGATGCAGAGAACATTCACAAATCTATAGATACAGAGAACACTTACAAATTACCTACATAAACATACACTGTCTTGCAATGAACATTACCTACCATCTGGCTTAAAGACCCAGAATTAGACATCATTATAACAGAATCTTAACACATGATCAACTGTTTATGTATGCTTTGGACGCTCTATGATGTATCGGTGCACAGAACATCCGCAAAAAACATTACCTTTTGCTCATTTTAGAATCTATAAAACTGCATTCGCATGTGGTTTTCCTTTCATATGCGGTTTTGGTCTACATTTGTAACATACATGTACACTCATAATACTGTTTTAACGTCCAAGTTAAGGATGTAACAGTATAAGATTGGTTCTTTCTATCAGCCAAGCATGGCATGTACTCTGTTTAATAGTTTGAACTTTATGTCCTCTACAACCCCTTTTGCATGTGAATTAATCGTTCTAGATTACAACAGTATGTGTTTTGTTGTTTCATCGTTAATGGGTTTTTTGTCGTTTCACAGTCCATCTGCATGAGCTCTTGGATTGTTCGTACGTTCTACTCGGGTGTTCTTCTGTATATAATCAAATGTAATTTTGGCTGTGCACGGACTAACCTCTAGGTCTCCTTCCACCTGTAATTATCTGGACCTCGCGATAAACGTACAACCCCGATACCAACATACACACAAACATACGTAGGTCATCGGTAACAATATCAAGATTTATCATTGAGCAGCAAGGGCTGTTATCCGTTCTAAAGTCTTGAAAAAAAAACGTTCTAACAGTTTTGTGGAATAAGAGTTTCACCGTTTATAACCCATTCGCATTTCTAACTTTTCATACGACGATATTTTCGAAAGTGTTGCGTAACAAAATGACTTCAGAATCCGAATCTATATGACTTGCAACTTGCCTAGTGCTAATGAAAATATACAAAGAAACGCATTGTTTGTATTGAAAATCTAGGAGCTAGAAGCTCCCTGTATGATTTTTACCCATCATTAAACAGCCACCGGCTTAAAAGGCATAAATTTTTCATTATATTCAGTTTTACTGTATTTTTTTTCTTTTCGACTTAGTTGTGTAAGCTTTTATTGTAATCACTTGTTCTGAATAATGTTCCGAAATCGATTCGAAGTCAATCGCAGCTTCGCCATTCATGTTTGTTGATTTCCGCAAATTTCCGTTTCTTAAGAATTCTGAAGAGAGGTGATCCCCCGAAAGCAAAAATTGCAACACAAAAGGAGAAAATTGCAGACTCTACGTTTTCTAAGGATTTAGTAGCATTTTACATATCGGTGATATATATTTAATTGAATGCATATATAATGTTGGACAATGGACTGTAAGTATTATTTTAATAATATGTATATGTTGTATATGTGTACAATTTTTGGTATTGTATGATTTATACGTAAACTGGGCAGAATGCAATATAACATCCAACTGCATATTATCAATATACATGTACATGTGTACGAATTTTCTCTTCACTTTTATTCAACAACGTAAGACCTTACTATTGAGCTGTGCACCAGAATGAGCTTTGACATTTTTCAACGTGTTTGCTATTCACAAGATTCGGGTGTTTTATATTCTAGGCCGAGCTGTTCATGTGTCATTAGGGTGATGTCTCGGTACAAATGCATGCCACGCCATGCATGTCACCTTTGTGGATATGCTTGTTATCATTATGCTTTTAAATACTGTAAAACCTCGACACTACGAACTTTTAGTAAAAAAGAATGTATGTCTTTGTAGGCAGGTCACTGCATAATGCAGGATGAAAGTCATACAGAAAGCTCATAGAGGAGGTTTCTGTATGCCTTTCAGCCTGCGTTAAGCTGTCACCTGTGTTAAAGATCAATATTGGTACGTATTTTTGTGTTCAAATAATCCAGTTTTACTGTAGCATTATGAAAGGCCGCTGACAATTGTTGAAAGCACCATCATTAAATTTAGAAATGTTTAATCTCTAACCAGGACAGTCTAATGAATATTAAAGTATGATGTACTTTAGCAGTAATCTCGAATCATATGGGGTTTTCCATCTTAACCCTTGCCCCACTGTGAAATGTCTGCCTCATTTGGATCTAATGCTATTTTGAGTATTACCGATTCGTTCGAGCTTTTTGAGACAGTATTAACCGAGTTTAACCGAGTTTAGCAACCGAGTTTAACCGAGTTTCAAACAGCTCTGATACTGATGAGACGCCGAGTTACAAGCTGTTTGCAAATGCGAGTGATGTGACTGATAGCGAGACAAGAGTGAAGTCTCGTGTGATTCCGTCCTATCGATGTTACCGTTAATGTACAGTAAAACCCCTTTAAACCGGAATTCTAGTTGTGCAGAATATAAACATTTGTTTAGGCAGGTGACTGTTTAATGCAGGATGAAATCATGCAGAAAACTCATCTAGTAGGAGACCGATATTTACACTAAATTTAATGTCCGATTTAGAGGGGTTTTACTGTAGTCAATGTTGCACTAGATTTACATTTGGCATACTCTCCAAACGAACTTCAAAGGTGTCCACATCAAAACTAGTCTTCACCAATGTTGAACTGCCATTTGTATGATATTAACTGAACAATAAGCCTTATTTCTATTTATTTAATCATAATTTAGCCATTATCCCACAGTGACACTAACCCCGACCAGACTGCCGTTTGTAAACACATTGAATCAAGATGAGACGCCGAGTAATTTGGCGTCTGGCCAGAATCCATATTGTCTGAAACCTTGTCAGCAGTTTCTCAAATGCGTGAATCATCCGGGGGTAGTTAAAATTGCATCATATCAAATTTTGAGGAGACACTGTTTTTACAGCATGGTAAGTGTTAACCCTTTCCCTGTTTTATATTTAGTCCAAAGTTCAATACCTACTGAATATTCATGGACAGAATAGTTATAATGAAATATGTAAGGTGGAATATTGTAGCCATTTTAGAAACTAAAGAAACATAATTTTATCTTTCAAATTCCATTAGTTAACAGAGTAGACTCAGATCAGACGGCTCCTATAGGAGCCGTCTGATCTGGGTCTACTCTGTTTGCAAATGTGTGAAAACACGTTTATGAGGGAAAGGGTTAACATAGTTACGGACGTTGTTGAATAATGAAACTATCAAGTTGAAGCATCATATAATGCAGGGAATTGGAATAAATATTGAATTGTTAACCCATTGCTATTTGCAAACATTTGAAGATTTTAAGTTATAGAACGCCTCTGTTCCGTAACCACTTTAAAATACTCCTTAAATGTATTTGCAAATAGAGTATACCCAGTTCAAACGGTTCCTTTAGGAGCCGTCTGATCAGGGTCTGCTCTGTTTGCTTATGATATAATATAGATATAGATCTACTTCTACAAGATCTGCTTTGGCCATAACGTCATGTTCCCATGTGCTGTTATGGCAAGAATCTAATTAATATTCATATCAAGATGTCATTATTTCTTACATAAATATCCATGGAGTAGAGGGTTTACCGATTACAATCATATGTTATTAGCGAACATTGGCAACATTGTTATATAACTCGAAACATTAGAATACTAATGTTAACCCTGTACTCTATAAATACGCCTTTTAACTCTTTCGGCGCCAATGTCGCCTGTTGGCACCATTGAAAACAGTGCAGTCCCAGGTCAGATGCCGCCTTTTCAAGGCGGCATCTGACCTTGGACTTCACTGTTTTCTGTATTATTTTAACCCAATCATACAGGTTTTTAAAAACAAATGTTTTACTAATATACTTTTATTATTTAGTTTAGAATTATATTTAATATGAAATTATTATTGCAGACAACACTTTTAAATTTGGCGCCAAAAGAGTTAACGCCTTTGCAAACAGAGCAGACCTAGATTAACATACTCTGATCAGGGTCTGATATGTTTGCTTATGGACTGATATAAATATGATTCTACACTCTCTGTCATTGCCATAATAAACCAATTTCCTATGTTCATATGCCATTATATATAGACACTGATCAAACTGGCATTCATGGTATCATTATTTCTTACATACTTATCCCAATGTCAAATTATCCATTAACTCTTTACTCCATGAATAATCATGTAAGAAATAATGACAACATGGATATTAATTACATTTATTGTTATAATAGCACATTTACATTAATTATGGCAATGACACAAACTGTAGAATCATATCTATAGTATAGCATAAACAAACAATGCAGACCCTGATCAGACAGCTCATATAGGGGCCGTCTAATTTTGGTCAACTGTGTTTGCAAAGGTGTAGGTCAAGGTCACAGATCATACGTCTAAGATTCGTTAATTAAATGTCATTAATGGATTTCCAACTGCCAGTACAAATGTGTATTTAAATATTGATGAAAGAGTCCTGAATGACTTCCAAGATAGATATTTTGTAATGTCAAATGTAGGTACGAATGTTAGTGACAGGGTTGTACAGAGTGAACCTACTTAAAGGAAGGAAGTGCGCACATGTTTGTGTCACATTTCACATAATAGTATTGCAATTACATAAATGGTACATTTGGTATTACAGAAATCTCACTAATGTGACCACATAATTTATTAACAGAGGAGTCAGTAAAAGCATATGGTTGCTTAACGCAATGCAAAGGTAATACAAAAAGCTGTATTAAGCTACCACATGTTGTAAATTAAATTAGATTGATTAGATTTCTTTTGAGTGGTCGTATTAGTGAGGCTTTACTGTTGTTAGACATAGCGTTGGAACATAACGTCTGACTTTGATCTTGGTCATTAATGATAATACAGTAAAGCCCCGCTAATGCGACCACCTAAAAGAGGTATAATTATGGGTGCTAGATGCAGGTGGGTGCTTAATGCAGGACAAAGGTAATGCTGAAAGCTCCTAGAGGAGCTATCTGCATTACTTTTGTCCTGCATTAAGCAACCACCTGCTTATAAAGACACCCATGTTTATTCATTAAGTGGTCGCATTAGAGTGGTTTTACTGTAGTAATAAAGATAATAATAATAACAACGATAGTAGTAGTAGTAGTAGTAGTAGTAGTAGTAGTAGAAGTAGTAATAGTAGTAGTAGTAATATAGGTGGTATGGTGGTATTTTTTGGGGGTTGGGGTATGGGTTATATTGGGTGGGTGGGTGGCTTTTAGCTGGTGGTTGGTAAGTCAGTTCGATACCACAACCTGTGATTATATATGTGTTTTGTGTCTCGCTTTACGTTACAGTCTTACAGCTGCAACTCGAAAGTTAAGAGCAAAACTAGTGTTGCTACATTTTCAGTGTTTGCAAACAACTGCAACAAAAACGAAAAGGGAAATTTGACTCTTCCGGGAGTATGCTGTTATTCAAATTGAACTTGACGCTGTTACGTAAAGGGTTAAAAACAAGTAATTCTGTAGGCAGGTTCTCCAAGAATATTGCAAATAATCTGGGCCCTCTGAAACAGTCAATTGACGTCTTAACAATATCAAAATGTTAGACAATCTGATTATATTATGTGTTTCTCACAACAGTTTCAGAATGCGTCACAGTGACCAGACAATATTTCGTTTTACTTTTGTCCCCACGAGAATATGCTCAACGTGTTGAAGGGTAAAAATGCAGTTAGACAACCAAGTGTACAAGTCAACTGAATAGAAACGCTTTTTTTCACTGCCGTCTGCGAAACATGTCGCCTGCTTCAAAATTCAATTTTGAAATGTCTTCATTTTTTGTAATAAAGATCATAAACCCGGTAAGAGACAGTTTGGATCCTGATGACACACTTAGATATTCTGCGTCTCATTTGGATCCAAACATTTTACAAAGGTGATCACAGATTCGCATAATCCATTAACTTGAATGAAAAACCAGATAGCAATGTTTAATTGTTACGTGTTAATGTATAATTATATATCTAAAGACAATTTATAATTTGCATTAATTTTATTGCATTTGTCGTTAGACACTATCGACTTGATTATCGAAGCTAGCTATTATCTACAGAATTACGAATATATACCGGAGTCTCAGTTTAATCTGGTCAAGTAATAATCAATTTTATATCAAAACAAAAAAGCATTCGGAATACTTGTGCACTTTCGTATTGTCCCTAGAATTTATTCGAAACACTCGTGCACATTCGTGTTGGCAATGGGAGTCTTTCGGAGCACTCATGCACATTCAAGTGAGCGGGTATTATTTGTTTAAGGGAAGCAACTCTGGAACATTTACAGTAATCATGATTTCAGAGTAATTCCGCTTAACCCTTCGCTTGCTGAATTTTAAAATACAATTATCCTTCTTTACCCATGCCCTGTTGTATAATTACATATATCTTCACTGTGTACACGTATTTCGCTGTGTAATCACTGCTGTGGAGTGCACTGGTTGCACAATCAACTTGTAAATAGTGCAGACCCTGGGTCTTCACTATTTACAGGTAGGTATATTGACGCGATTAGCAAGCGAAGGGTTAATAAGAATAATTTATGCTTACCTATTTCCCTCTGATCAATACTTACGTAAGATAATTTATAAGCTATTTTGCTGAATCTTTATAATGGCGTCATTATATATCGATAAGTTAAAATTATGTTGACAACTATTTGGATCAAGATGAGATGCAGAAAATACTCCTAATTGTTTGACTTGCTTTTGAAGACAGGAAGGCGTGGTATCATTTAAAATATAAGCAGACGACAGTTTATAATTCTTAATTGTGATAATCTAATAATTATTTTTTCAAAACCAAACGCGTATGTCTGTCTGCCTTTAACCATTTCAGTGGTGTTCTTTGCAAACAGTGTAGACCAAGATGAGAGGGTGTTTAGAGGAACCTTCTCGTCGAGGTCTGCACTGTTTGTCATGTTACAAAAAAAACTTAATATTCACGGCCGCTTTGAATTTTGGAATAGTCTATTTGACAACTCAGCATTGAAAGGGCTAAGTATCAGGTGGTTGAAATCGTGGTTAGTTTTTGTATACATTTACATATGGGTTAATAAGTATAACGGCTATCAACCTCAAGCAAGTCTAAACACTCAACCACATAATGCTGCTTTCACTTTCATTAAGCTAGAATAGCTGGATTTATGCCTAAAATCCCCCGAAATCACATCAAGACATTTATAGTCCAGGGGTCCGACCGTTTTATGGAATACCGAACGACCTTAATGATCGCAAGTCTTCGTTAACGATAATTGCAATTATGAGCGTAGTGAAATTATCGAACATTCTAGCGTGCAACAATTTAACCCTTTCCTTTTTCTATATTTAGCCCAAATTTCAATACCCACTGAATATTCATTAACAAAATAGTTATAAATGAATATGAAAGGTGGAGCATTGTAGACATTTTAGAAAGCAAAGAAATAGATCTTTTAAATTCTATTAGCAAACAGAACAGGCCCTGATCAGACGGCTCCTCTAGGAGCCGTCTGATCTGGGTCTACTCTGTTTGCAAACGCGTGAAAACTCGTTTACATGAGGGAAAGAGTTAAACCCGACATGCACGACAGAAATTATCGTAAGCTCTAATATACGATGATCGCAACTGGAAGATGAGATCGTCCTATGTTAGAGCTTAGGATCATTTCAGTCGTACGATTTTTCGTAAGACCTAATTGGAAAATACCAAACTAATTAGAATGTAATCATTGACGGTTTGGTTTGAGCAGAGACATATACATACATGTATGTATATGTCTCTGGTTTGAGTAATAGATGCAGTTAGTCCCCAACTAAACACCTTTATTCTTATTCATTTTCTCCATGAATATTCATGTAAGAAATAATGAAATCATGAATATTAATTAGATTAAGTGTTTATAATGACACATCATGAACAAATGAATGTTTGACCATGGCAGAAACTGTAGAATCATAGCTATACTAGTTCATAAGCACACAGAGCAGACCTTGATCAGACCGTTCTTATAGGAGATAAATTTCCATAAGCAAACAGAGCAGACCCTGGTCAGACGACTCCTACATCTGGGTCTACTCTGCTTGCAAATGCGTGAAAATGCATTTCTATGAAGAAATGGTTAACCTTTAAAGTAGGAGAACGATGTACATTAGACATTTGCAAACAATGTAGACCCAGATCAAAGAGTTCCTTAGGAGCCCCTTGATCAGTGTTTACACTGTTTGTCATGAAAATGGTATATTGACTCTTTCGGCGCCAATGTCGCCTGTTGGCACCATTGAAAACAAAACAGTGCAGTCCCAGGTCAGATGCCGCCTTTTCAAGGCGGCATCTGACCTGGGACTTCACTGTTTTCTGTATTATTTAAGCCCAAGCATACAGGATTTTAAAAAACAAATATTTTACTAATACATGTGTATACATTTACTATTCAGTTTAGAATTATATTTAATATGAACTTATTATTGCAGACGACACTTTTAAATTTGGCACCAAAAGGGTTAATACGTGTTTGGCTTATATGAATTGATATTCAGGAAGGTAGGAACCAGTTTCAATTATTCAGCAGGTTAAGAGATAAGTCTGTCTATTAAATGTTCTGGTACCTTTGGATGTGGTACGTTTTGGTTATCATCTCTTTGATAGTGCTTGCGGTAGGTCCGTGGTTCTACTTGGATGTTCTGTGCACGAAGCAATGCAATTTGCTCTTGGGTCTTCCTCCACATTTAATTATGTGGACGTCGTGATATGACTGAAATACTGTTAAAACGACGTAAAACCCGATAAAAACCAAACCAAATTATGATAGTGGGGGATGGGAGTACTGGCATATGCAAACAGTGTACATCAACATCAGAGGGACACTAGAGATACTCCCTGATTAGAGTCTGGTCGGTTTATTATTCAAAATCCTCGAGTTGATATTTAGACTGGAATGTTTCTATATATGTCTGAAAACCTCTCTAAACCGAAATTCTAGTAGAGAAGAATTTGGATACTTTAGACAGACCTGGTGACTGCTTAATGCAGGGTGAAAAATTCATGCAAAAAAGCCCTAGGTGAGCTTTCTGCATTACTTTCACCCTGCATTAAGCTGCCACCTGTCTCTAAGACTAATATTTATACTAGAGTTGACGTCCGGTTTAGAGAGATTTTACTGTTGATAATAACTAATGGGCCAATCCTTCTTGAATAATCAGCATTCTTATTATGCTGATCTTCACCTCATTTGCAAACAGAATCGGACAAGATCAGGGTCCATGCTTATAAAGCTTTTTAATTGAGTCAGAGTTCGTTCTCAAGCTTTTGATTGGTCAGATTTGAGTTCTCAAGCTTTTGATGGGTCAAATCTGACCCATCAAAAACTTGAGAACGAACTCTGACTCAACTAAACGTTTTATAAGCATGGACCCAGATTTCGAGTAATTCGACGTTTGATTAGAACACGACATTTAGATTTAAAGCAACCCTTTACTCCATGAATAAGAAATTATATGACACCATCAATATAACATCGCTGAATCAACTAATCTCGATCTACTATATTTGTAATGGTGTTAAAAGGTATATTATATATGTAGCAAAGGGTTGAATAGCAACAGGTTAACTATTACGTTTATAGTAGGAAGAAGATCAACACATATAATTTGAAAGGAATTACGTCAATTGGGCGGTATCCGGCGAAAAAGCATTAACAACAAAGTCGTACAAAGTATATAACTATTAATGCTTGTATTAATTATCCCTTTTAATGCTGAATGTTCAAAGATGAACGACCGAACATTTATCTGAAGAGTGCATTTTGTATACAATGCAACTGTGACTAACAGCAGCACAGCCCATTATCAGAGGGAGTCGTCTGCTCTGGGTCTACATGGTTTGCAAATACCAGTGAATCATTTCCCCACATTTGAAAGGTTAATTAGGTTGTCGTCAACAACAACAAAAACAACAACAAAAACACTTAGGTGTCAACTAAACCATTAGCAATTAAACCCTTGGGCTGCTTTGTATAACCGTCTACAAAAGTTGTCGTCTGCTTCATATTTTCGTCTTTTTTTCCCATAACAAATTCTCGGGAGCCATACAGTTTCGATCTTGACCAGAACCAGACTTACTGACCCAAACTGTTGGCAAAGATGATCAAAGGTGTATACAGGAGAGCTACCAAGTAGTTAGTTCTGATCACATGTTTGGCCAGTCTTTGACACACCCACAACGGATTTTCCTATGACGCAATGAAATACAATACATACTTCTAATCAATACTTTGCAATGAATAATTTACGCTTAATGTTTCACCGAGTTTGCTGCAATGCGCGATACTGTGATTAGCTAAATGTAAACAGTTTTGATATAGAAGAGACGTCTCATCAGGTCCCATGCTTATAAAACTTTTTAGTTGAGTCTGAGTTCGTTCTCACGTTTTTGATTGGTCAGATTTGAGCCTTTGGCTCAACTCTGGCTAATCAAAAGCTTGAGCCTTTGGCTCAAATCTGGCCGATCAAAAGCTTGAGAACAAACTCAGACTTAACTAAAAAGCTTTATAAGCATGGACCTACATTGTTGGTCACATAACTTACGTTTCACAGCAGAACATATTATCACTCTTAAACTCAGTGTTTTCACTGCCAAATATTTTCTTTGGAAAAAAAAAATGGTGTTTCATTTGTTTAATTGTCTCCCGTTTCTTTCAAACACATTACCAAAGTAAAAAAGAGATACTCTGCGTCCAATCTCGATTCGAACTGCTTGCATATGTAATCAGAGACGTGGCATTTGAAGCAGACGACATTGTTTGCAGACGACATTGTTTGCAGACGAAATTATTCCTCGCTACGAGGAAGAGTAACAAGACTGTTCGGATGGTAAAGTACGGCAATTTATACGTTATTAGCTCACGTGAGAACAACTTGCATCCTGATGAGAGGTCGGGTGATTCGACGTCTCATCTGGATCCAAGCTGTTTGCAAATGGCAGTTAGTTCGAGTTTAGCACGCAGATAATTAGACGGAAGACAATTACTTTAACCCTTGTCCCTCTGTAACAACATTAACGTCTCCTTATACATATATTTGAATCTAGTACAATGTAGACCAGTTCTTATTTGACCAAGGTTTTGAGAAACTGTTGACCGAGTGTCAAACAGCTTTGATCTGGATGTGACTCCGAGTAACGCTACAAACAGAGTAGACCAAGATCAGATGACAAGAGCCATCTGACCAGGGGCTGTCATGTTTGCTTATGGGTTTGTATAGATCTGATGCCCTGTCTTCATGAACCGTTACATGTATAGAAATCATATACATGTATTTGATATTCGTGGTGCAGTTATATCAAGTAAAGGGTTAAGTGGTTTGAAAACAACCATTCAATAGAAGAACAAAGAGTGTTACATTGATACTGATTAACCCATTCCCTCATATTGACGACTTTTGACGACCCTGTAGAAGTCACTTTGTGAAACCATTGTTATAAATAGAGCATTTGCTCCTATCGGAACTACAAATTTCTAAAATTTCTAAATTAGACATTTTTCTGTAGTTGAAGCTCCTCATCGGTAGATTTATTCAAAGAGGTTGTATCTAAAAATAGCCTATGATGTAATAGGTTAAACGCGGTCTTAACTAGACCACGACTGGTTGTACTTGTCAACAAGGGTACGATTAGTTAATTTCTGACGTAAATTTATTGACTTGGATCGATGCTTTTTCTGCTCGAACGAAACCTTTCCTCCTCATCAAAAAGAGGTACATGTATAATCATGGACCTATAAGGCAGGTGGTAGCTTAATGCTATAGAAGCGTTCTGCATTACATTTGCCCTGCATTAAGCAACCATCTGTTGTTTTTTTTAAACTCCTATATTCAATAAATGAATGGTCGCTTAAGACAGATTCTACTGTATATTGGATTTCAGTGAGAAAAAAAAGTCTGGGAAACCAGATGGGAATTTCCCTCTTTTAACCGAGTTGGCATCGAATGTGCAATATATCATGTGCAACCATTAGCAGCAAGTTTTGTTTTGTATACACAAACAGAATAGACCCAGAGCAGACAACTCATGTAGGAGCTGTCTGATCCAGAGTTCTGTAACGACCAAACCCCCACATGCTTAATATAACGCCGTTATAAAACATCAGCTAATTAATATTCATATGTGAATATTCATGAAGGAATCAAACAAAAGTCCGTTGTCGTTTACATAACACATTAATGACATACACTGTTGAGTTTGCTGGCATACGTATCTATAGGCGCCACTAGGTGATGTATGCTCACATCAAATTACGTAATCCACATGTACACATATTGTGGATTCCCAAGCGAGAAACAAAACCAGCACCATTTCTGACTTGTTATCTTCTGATTTTTTAATGAATTATTTAACCCTTTCCCTGTTCTGTACTTAGGCCAAATTTCAATACCTACTGAATATCCATTAACAAACTAGTTATAAAGATATATGGAAGGTGAAACATTGTAGACATTTTAGAAAGCAAACAAACAAATCTATCAAATTCTATTAGCAAACGGAGCAAAGCCTAATCAGACGGCTCCTCTAGAAGCCGTCTGATCTGGGTCTACTCTGTTTGCAAATGCGTGAAAACACGTCTATATGATGGAAAGGGTTAATTAACCCCTTTTTGACAGAAAGCAAACATAGAAGATCCAGATCAGACGGCTCCTGATAATATAGATCTGATTCTACAGTATTTGAGATAAGCAACATATCATGGGTTCGACTAATATTTATGACGTGTTATTATGTCTTACAACAATATTCGTAAGGTAAAGATTTAACTACAGGGGGCCATTTCGTGGGTCTGCATGGTCTAAAAAGTCTACCATGTAGACCCACGAAATGGTCCCCTGTGGATTTAACGCTTTCCCTGTTCTATTAATAAAAAAGTTCTATAACTACTGAATAGTCATGGACTAAATAGTTGTAATGAAATATGGAAGGTGGAACATTGTAGCCATTTTAGAAACTAAAGAATCTGACCTGCGAAATTCCTTTAGCAAACAAAGCAGACCATGGAATTTTTGACAATAACCATAGAATCACATCTATATAAATTCATAAGTAAACAGAGCAGATCCTGATCCGGGTCTACTCTGTTTGCAAAGGCGTGCAAAGTAAGTTCTTTATATAAAGGAAGGGAGAAACATGACAAGATCAAACACTTGGATTATCGGCGGCTCATCTAGATTCACACTGTTTATCAAGCTGGCCTATGATGCACTCTCCTCGAAAAAGTTAACCCTTTATTTGATGAATATTGATGAATACTCTAAGAAATATGGACATCATGAATAAGTATTATAGGCTGAAGTTTTATAATGGTATATTAACACTGGTGTTTGAGTTTTCCATACAAGAAACTATAGAAGCAGATGTATACAGTCCCATATGCAACCAGAGCAAATACTTTACTTATCACAGTGGTTTCAAAATTACACAAATCATACAAAAAATTGTTTACTTTTCAGTTGATGTATTCAAAGAGGTTGAGTCTAAAAATAGCCAATGAGGCAATGGGTTAAGTTATATTCTGCTCTACTGGCTTATCCAGTTCTACATTATTTGCCATAATGGCCAAAATTCTTGTATTCACATAGATCTACCATTATAAAAATGCACCTAATAAACATTCATGCTGTCATTTTTCATAATTGGATGTTAACCCATTTGCACCCACGATCCCATATATGGAACATAGGCAAAAAGTGTAGACTCTGATCAGGCGCCGCATAATGCAGCGTCTGATCAGAGTCTACACTGTTTGCTGATAGGAATTTCAATATAAAACAAAACGAAATTGAACATTTAGGCCAGGCACCTCTTAGATAAAAAATTGACTAATCCAATATATAAATATGGAATAATCCGCTGGGCACAATGGGTTAATGAAGTAAAATGTTAAGCAAACTCTCTCTCTCTCTCTCTCTCTCTCTCTCTCTCTCTCTCTCTCTCTCTCTCTCTCTCTCTCTCTAAAGTAGTGTTCAAGTCTCACACCCATACCCATTCAATAGGATGGAAACGACCTTAGGCTGATAGATCCTGTATGTCCTTTGTGTTGTCCAAATGTTGATTTTGCTCTTCCAAATTCTAGGTAATGGTATCAATGGATATTCCTGTTTGTGCTATGATGGTAACAAGTTCTTATTGCATACGGTAGCACAGGTAGGGTGAGCAATTCATGTTGGTGTTTTGATGCAAACAAGTTGGTACCACAAATAGGATGTGGAATTCCGGTTGGCTGTGTAATGCTACTAAGAATCTAAACACTAACTAGGATGTGGAATTCCTATTGGTGTTGTTTTGCTAACAAGATCTTGTCGCATTCGGTAATATAACTAGGATGTAGGATGTGTGCTTAGACGAGCAGGAATGGAAAATAACTACAAGAAAAACTGTACGACTTGGATTTCTCTACTGATGCGCACAGGTAGCGGAAGCGAACAGGTTTTGTGCTATTTGTGTACTGGAAAACGCTGCACTGAAAAATACTGATGGATGAAGTTTTTGAAAACAAACGTCCCATTTATTATACAGTAAACCCCCTCTATAACGGCCACTAAATTACACCAAGTAGTTTGGGTTAAAAGCAGATGGCTACTTAAAGCAAGGTGAAAGTTAAGCAGAACGCTCCTGCATTAAATACCAACTGATTAACATAATTTAGTGGCCGTAATAGAGAGGTTTTACTGTATACATGTATATCCTACATGAGCTTTCTGCATTAAGTAACCGCCTGCTTTAACCCATTCCCTCATAGGCTATTTTTAGACCCAACCTCTGTGAATACATCTTTTGAAAAGGGGCATATACTAGAGAAAGAGAAACTTTTAGAATTGTGTAGTTTTGAAACCATTGTGATAAAAAAACATTTACTCCTATGGAGCAAATACTCTATTTATCACAATGGTTTTAAAATGTGACTTATACAGAGGCGTTAATATGAGGGAATAAAAGACGCCAATGTTTATTCATTTATCGACCGCTTTAAGAAGTTTAAATCCTTATTATTTAACCCTTTACTCAATAAATACATCTCTCTACGCCTTTGCAAACAGAGTAGACCCAGATCAGACGGCCCTTGTAATATAGATATGATTATATAGTTCTGCCTTTGCTAAAACGTCATGAGTGTGTTCAAGAGCTATTATAACAACTAATCTTATTAATATCGATGATGTCATTATTTCTTACATGAATATTCATGGAGAAAAGTGTTAAGAGTCGTAAGACTGCTACCGCTACGCATTGTCGGTGACAAACAGTTCGGGTCCTGATGACATGGCATCTCATCTGGAAGTACAAAACCGCCGCCATAAATATCACGTGACACCAGTTAAGTAGGATGGAATACTCTGAGTTTGCACACATTGAAGACGTAGATGAGTTACTCTAAGTGTGCACACAATGAAGACGCAGATCACCTACTTTACAAAAACAAACCTTTAGACTTTATACTATGCAAACAGTGTAAAACCAACTCGACCTGAGGCGTCTGATCAGGTTCCACAGTGTTTGCCAACCATCATCGTATATTCTGTGTTGCTAATGTGTGAATAAAATGTGTCAAACGTGATGGCTGGTCTGATTCTACACTGTTTGAAAAAAACATGAAGTTGGTTTTCGTATACTACATGTATTTCTGAGTCCGACATACAGAACAAGGTAGACCATGGTCCATGCTTATAAAACTTTTAGTTGAGTCTGAGAACGTTCTCAAGCATTTGATTGGTCAGATTTGAGCCTTTGGCTCAAATATGACCAATCAAAAGCTTGAGAACTCTAATCTGACCAATCAAAAGCTTGAGAACGAAACTCAGACTCAAATAAAAGCTTTATAAGCATGGACCCGGATCAGATGCCTCATTGCCACTTATGATATTAGTTTACCATATTCCTATAGTGACTCATTTGTTTATTCTGTATGAAACTTCGGCATGACTTGTTCAGTACAGTAAAACCCGTGTCAACCGAAATAATTGTAAAGAAGTATTGAAATCTTTTCAGACATGTGGCTGCTTAACTTACAATGAAAGTCATGAAAAAAACATTCCTGTATTAAGCTGTCACCTGTCTATAACCCAATACCCCATGAATATTCATGTAAGAAATAATAAGGTAATTAACAACATTAATCAGCTGATGTTTTATCATGACACCTGACCACAAGATAGTTTACCATGGTAGACTCTGTAGAATCAGATATATATTTTTATTTATAAACAAACAGTGCAGACCCTGATCAGACGGCTCCTATAGGAGCCGTCTGGTCTGGGTCTACTCTGTTTGCACTGGCGTAAAATCGTATTTATGGAGTAAATGGGGTGAAGACTTGCATTGATACTTATGTGCTCGGTCTAGAGGTGTTATACCGTAGTTAAACATGTCAACAAATGTAGTGTTCTTATAGATATCGGGTACGTGTGAGTCACGTGAGATAACTAACCCTGTAAATAAGTAAATAACCTTAAGTCCGCTGCAAAATAAGCAAATAATGTCTGCTCGAATGTTGACCTGGTGCAATGTTGACAACTTTCAATTCGATCAAGCTTTTCGGGAACTTTTCATCGATGTCAAAGAGTTTTGACCGTGGTGAGACGACATTGTGGGATACAAAATGTAATTGTGAGTAAGGGCGCCGTTAGCGGGATAGAGGTTGAAATTGCTAAGCAGGCCATATATGAACATATCTATCTAAATATAGATTTATCTATCTATGAATTTATCTCAAATCCATATCGGGTGGAAACCCCATTACTCGGTGTCTAGTTACCCTAACAAACGTAGGCCTGCAAATAGTGCAGACCCTGATCAAACTGCTCCTAAAGGAGAAGTTTGATCAGGGTCTACGCTTTTTGCCACTATACCAGTTTAATATAAAGGTATCAACATAGTGCGTAGCTGACTTATTCAGCTTTAAAACTAATAGAATGGGGAGATGGTGTGTCCGAATACTTAGGATAAATAGAGTTTAATCATGGAAAACCCATTACGTTGTGTTAAATATACCCTAATCACCATGAGTATTCGGACGGACAAAATTAGATACATATATAGTGCAGACCCAGATCAACTGTTCTTTTATGTCAGCAATATTTGCTATGTGTGTCTGTCCGTATACTTTAAGTGATTAGGGAACATTTAACCCGTTCCCTCTTACAAACGCCTTGTCACGTCTTTGAAAACAGAGTAGAACCAGATCAAACGGCCCCTATCAGGGTCTGCTCTGTTTGCTTATGATATAATATAGATGTGATTCTACAGTTTCTGCCGATGTAAAACAATTCTGTGTACGATAATGAAAAATTCAGCTGTTCATCTATCAAAAAATAATAATAATAAGGACCACAATAAGAAATAAGAGTATATATTACTCTTTTTTGTGTCATCCTTGGCATATAATGTTGATTGACATGGCTTTATTAAAATTAATACATATATCGTTGCTTGTTTATAATGTGCGTATGTTTTAATAACAGATTGCCATGTGATTGTACACTTTATGTTAAACTAAATCTATCTATCTATCTATTTCGAAACTTTTCATTGTTTCTAGTAAATGATCCTTTTCAGTAGATTTATTCAAAGAAGCTGGATCTTAAACTATGGGAATGGGTTAAAGGACAAACTGCTTTTTATAGATAGATAACTCCTATGTTCAGTCAATTAATGGCCACTTAAGACAGGGTCCACTATAGGCTACGTTAAACAAAGTAAAACCGTGTAGTGTGTCTAGATAAATATCTGAAGGACCAACTTAATCATGTTTATCTTTAATTTGTAGGGAATGGGTTATGTCTCAATAAACATTTCAACGTGTTATTTTCTGCAGTACTGAACAGTTTGATCAACCCTCATTCCGCTATCCGCGATCTGACTCGCATTTGCAAACAGCTTGGATCCAGACGAGACGCCGAGTAACTCGGCGTCTCGTCAGGATCCAAGCTGTTTGACACTGGATCAATGGTTTCTCATAAAACATGAGCGAATAGGAATAAGTCAAAACTGCAATCAACTCAAATTTGAACAGACATTTTTTTTCACGTAGGGGGTTAATGTTTTATATACGTTTTGTATTGTGATTCGACGCAAAGTAATAGCTTCAGACCCAACATCCGTGGTATGTATTGAAACTGTGCATTGCTTACATTATGATTTGATCGCCGTCTGATCTGGATCTAGTTGTTCACAAATGTACAATAGCCAACATTCAACTGTCCAAATGATTTCTGCTTACAGTTACAGAGAATACTCTCATACCAGGGCAAGTCGACGAACCGTGTGCGCACTAAGGGTGAACTTTTGGTAGTTTGTAGTCGACCCAGACATCACAAACACTGAGGTCCAAATAAGATGCGTACACTTCAACATTTTCAACAATATATCTTTTATTCTCCACCAAAACCTATACTGTGACCTCTCTTTAGTGAAGGATTACAGTAAAAACCTCTCTATAACGGCCACTAAACTACATCAAGTATTTTGTGTTAAAGACAGGTGGTTGCTTAAAGCTAGGTGAAAGTAAAACAGAACGCTCCTATAGGACCGTTCTGTTTTGCTTCCACCTTGGTTTAAGCAGCCACCTGCCCTAATATACCAACTAATTAACACAATTTAGTGGCCGTTATAGAGAAGTTTTACTGTAGTACAGATTTGTTGTATGTCTTCTTTCTGTAGTCCTTAAGACGAATCCTCTATTTTGTTAATTGTCGATATATGTTGAAGGCAATGATTTAGATTTCTTAGCGTTTATCCCTTTACCTGATAAATATTCATTTAAGCAATAATTAATTTATACTTATTAATTAGCTGAAGATATATAATGGTACATGATTCTTTGGTAACAGCAGAATCGGTTTACTAAGACCTATTTTATTCCATAAGCAAACAGAGCAGATCCATATCAGACGGCTCCCAAAAGGATCGTAAGATTTAGGTCTGTCATGTTTGCAAATGCGTCAAAAACATTTCTGTGAGGTAAACCGTCAACACACCATGTCATTGTCTTCGAAATTTGGTTTCACTTTAGAACTGAGGTGTCATATGATAGATAAATATAATACGGTGACTCTATAGAAATATGTAAAATGTAGGTGGTGTACCTAACACTTTTTATTTCACAATACCATAAGTTGCAAATTTCCATTGTCTAATATTAGCTCGATTTACCTTTGTTCATATCTAACAAAACGTGCGGCTGAGGACGGATCGTTATAAATATACTTTACTTACACGTGGTCTTGATATGGATTATCAATTAGATTTATTTAACCGGTGAATCCAGTGAACACACAACAAAACGGTTGTCTCGATCCTGATCTATACAGTCACAGATTTATGTTCAGACTACGGCGCACTATGGTTGACATGAAGTACACCCCTGTATTACTGTTTATACATATCCACGTTTGTTTGTCTGGGGTGTTACAGCCATTCGACTTCCATTGCTACCAGTCAGATCTATGCAAATTTCCTTATCAGTTTTGTAGCAGTGACGAATACCTAAAGAGATGCATGCCATGCACTAATGAAGTGTGCAGGGAGGATACACCACCACTGCAATGTAGCTACAACTGTAGCATGAGTAAGTTGTTTGTTTGTGTCAGAATGTTACACCACTTTAACAATACATTTTTTCAGTCATATCATGACGTCCAGCTAATAACAAGTGGAGGAAGACCCCATGGTGTGTTTTTTCGTGCGTTAAAGAAATTGCATTGTCTCGTAGTTCCGTGCATTGTTTCGTGCACAGAGGAACACCTATGTAGAGCCACCGACCATCCGCAAGCCAAATGGAAGACTTCATCACATGAAAAATCTAAATACCCAAACCGGGAAACGAACCACAGCGATAAGGGACCAAGTGGTTGTTTGTCGAAAACAAAAACTACTCGGCCACAGAGGTCGTATGAGTAAGTTGACTAACGCTTCTTGGACACAGTAGAATCTGTCTATAGCGACAATATACAGTAAAACCTCGCTATAACGGCCACTAAATTGTGCTAATTAGTTGGTGTTTAGGGCAGGTGGCTGCTTAAAGCAAGGTGAAAGTAAAAAAACCCGCTTCTATAGGAGCGTTCTGTTTTTATTATCATCTTGCTTTAAGCAACCACCTGTTTTAACACAAAATACTTGATGTAATTTAGTTGTCGTTATAGAGAGGTTTTACTGTAATGAATAAACATGGAAATCTATAAGAGAATGAGCTTTCTGTATAACTTTTGTCCTGCATTAAGCTACCACCTGACTCATTCCCTCCTAATGACGCATTTTGACGCATCTGTAAAAGACATATTCTGAAACCATGGTGATAAAAAGAGCATTTGCTCCATATGAGCAAATGCTCTGTTTACTCACAATGGTTTCAAAACTACACAATTCTAAACAAAAACATTTTCCCTAGAGTAAATACTCCTTTTTGGTAGATTTATTCAGAGGTTGAGCCTAAAAGTAGACTAGGAAGGAATGAGTATAGTAGGTACAGCTACTACAACTTCCATCAAGCCCTTTTTCCACTGTGTAAAAATAAGGTATGCTCAAATTTGGAATCGTTGCAATTTTGACCACTGCCGAATCGAACAAGCTTTTAAGAAACTATTGGCCGAGTATCAAACAGTCTGGACCCTGATGAGATGCCGAGTTATTCGGTGTCTCATATGGATCCAGCATGTCTGCAAATGCGAGTCTGGGTCCATGCTTATAAAGGTTTTTAGTTGAGTCTGAGTTCGTTCTCAAGTTTTTGATTGGTTAGATTTGAGCAAAGGAGAGAGAGAGAGAGAGAGAGAGAGAGAGAGAGAGAGAGAGAGAGAGAGAGAGAGAGAGAGAGAGAGAGAGAGAGAGAGAGAGAGAGAGAGAGAGAGAAAAAGAGAGAGAGAGAGAGAGGGAAATATCCCAAATATAAATACTGATAAATATAAATATTAATACTACTAAACATCAATATTACTAAATACAAATAATAAAATATAAATTATAGCATGAATGTTGGAATATAGCATGACTACTTAAACCCGTATTACATTTTCAGGACTGCAAGAAAAAACCGGGCAGACAGAAGACATTGCAGATCTTAAAGGTATTAACAACTTCTATGATAATAAATGCTTTATAAAAAAGATACCGTGATAAAATGTGTTTGATACGTCTCACTATGATAAACAATGAACCATCGAATATGCAAATAAGTATTTATAAACGTATTTATATTGTATTTATATACATATACGTGTTTAAGATATGTGGCTGCTTAATGCAGAATAAGAGGCATATTGAATGCTCCGTGTTTGCTTTCTGCATGAATTACACCCCGTGTTAAGCGGTCACTTGCCCAAACAGCTCTTAAGTTCATCCTTACTGATTTTTTAGATTAGCGACAATTTACTGTACATCAATGGAACTTTCATCCGGCGTTAAGCAGTCACCTGCCTAAACAGTCCTCATTTCATCCTTACAATAATTTCGCATTCACGACAGTTTATTCTTTATCAAAGAGATTGATTAGGTAGTCTTAAAAGTAAGGTCCAAGTGTAATTATTATGTGTTTCCATGTAAAGTCTCAATGTAAGAAAGTAGTCTTCTGCTGGGTGGCCAATAATTTGCGGCGATAAAGCTTGTATGCCGTGTCTTACTCCAAAGACATTACAGAACAACCACAGTAAAACCTATCTAAGGAGACAATTAAAAAAGGTCTAACTCTACGCCTAAAAGGCAAGCCGTAGTTTAATACTGGACAAAAGTTCTACAGAAAGCTCCCTTTTGGTGGTTTCTGTGTTACTTTCGTCCGGAATTAAGTAACCACCGGCATTTAAAGACACTTATCTTTATTCATAACTGGTCGCATTGGAGGGTTTTTGCTGTATCAGATGAACGGGACATTCGGGACTTGAAGATACAGTTCTAATTGTTGTATATGTACTGTTTTCAGAAATGAAGACTGGCGCAGACTCAAAGAAACATTCTAATAACTACCACGGTAAATGTCTTCACCAGTGACACGCTTTGTTCTTGAAGTTTCTAAACATTCATTCTGTCATCAATGTGTTTAACTCTTTTTGGCGCCAACTTTAAACGTGTCGTCTGCAATAACTATTCCATATTAAATATAAGTCTAAACTAAATAATAAAGGCATATTAGTAAAGCATTTGTTTTTAAAAACCTGTATGCTTGGGCTGAAATAATACAGAAAACAGTGAAGTCCCAGGTCAGATGCAGCCTTTTCAAGGCGGCATCTGACCTGGGACTGCACTGTTTTCAATGGTGCCAACAGGCGACATTGGCGCCGAAAGAGTTAATCATTTCCCTCATAGATAAGCATTTTCACTCCTTTGCAAAATACAGAGTAGATCCAGATCAGATGTATCTTGTAGGAGTTGCCTGATAAAGGTTGTTCTGTTTGCTTATGAAATTTATATAAAAAAAATACTCCCTTATAAAATAGTGAATGTTCAGGATAACATACATTAATCCATAAATGCATGTATTTCTTAGGGATAGGATCGGAATGGTCAGTTGAGCAATGGAAATACGTTTAATCGGTTGAAAATGCCTATGCATATTACTTGTGGACATATTTACAATGAAAATAAAGAAAACATAAAACCCAGTATACATTCAGCTCTGTATGTTTATAAAACAAATGGCTGCCTAATTCCTTTAATTTCAAATGCATATACTACTCTAAACACATTCATATTAATAAAATTACAATTATGTTATTTATACAAAATGGGGTTTCTTAAAAAAAAAACTTGTTAGTTTCGTTAACTCTAATCCGGATCTGCGCTATTTGCTGAACCGATCGATGCCAATGATTTATACTAAAACATGTTTTATTTGCGATGCCCCTCAACATGAACAGTTGATGGTTATACAACACAGAATGGACCGCCTCATCGTATATGATATGAAAGTGAATTGTTCAATATAACTAATGTTCATGGTTTTATAATTACAGTATGGAGGATTGCTTGCCTTGTCGAAACCACTATTCTTGTCGTATGCCTTGTAGTATGCCTTGCATGGGCGTTCAAACGATGGCGAGATTCGAAGAAAACGGAGACTGAACCGTAAGTGTAATGTGCGAAATATCTTTAACCATTCGCTTGCTATTCACGTCAATATACCTACCTGTAAATAGTGAAGATCCAGATGAGACAGCTCCTGCAGGAGCTGTCTCATCAGGGTCTGCACTATTTACAAGTTGATTGTGCAACCAGTGCACTCCACAGCAGTGATTTCACAGCGAAATTAATGTACACATCGAAGATATGTGTAAATATACAACAGGGCATGGGTAAAGAAGGAGAAATGTATTTTAAAATTCAGCAAGCGAATGTTTAACCCTTTCCCCAATGAATAGTCATGTAAGAATGTCAACGGGAATTTCAATAAGCTAACTTTTTACAGTGGCATTATGAACTCATGAAGTTTTACAACTATATTATTATTATTTTATAAGCGAATAGAGCAGACCCTGACCAGACAGATCGTATGGGAGTTCATTTTGGCGCCCTCCTATATAGACTGAAACTGTATGTGTGTCCCTAGGTGTCCCTAGGTGGCATCTGTAAGACAACAACCGATCACCTTCTAGATAAATATGGGATTTGAACAAATATTTATAAGCGGGTTCTAATGTGTATTTGCAAACAGAGGAGACTCAAATAAGCCCCACTAAATGATGTATGCTCACGTCGGATTACGTAATTCACATTTTCATCCTTTATAGAACAAAACCAACACCATTTCTGACAATTCGGACTGCTTAAGAATCATTTAACTCTTTATATGATGGAGATGGGAATTTTTCCCTGTGGCATAAATTGTTGAATCATATCTATATACTGTTTCGTAAGCAAACAGAGCAGACCGTAATATAGGTCCACGGTTTGAAAAGGCGTTGAAATGCGTATTTATGGAGTAAAAGCTTTAAAAACCGATGTGTTTTACTCTATAATCGATGCCATATACAGTGAAACCCCTCTAAACTGGACGCTAAATTTAGCATAAATATCGGTCTTGGTTACAGGTGGCAGCTTAATGCAGGGTGAAAGTCATACAGAAAGCTCCTAGAGGAGCTTTCTGTATGACTTTCACCTTGCATTAAGCAACCACCTGTCTAAAAGTATCTAAATTCTTCTCTACTAGAATTCCGGTTTAGAGGGGTTTTACTGTAATTATGTAACAAACACTTTCGATCCAGATCTTGATCCAGTCTGTTGGTAAATGCGAGTCTTGTCGCGGATTGCGGGATAAATTAGTTAAGATTTGTATTTTAACATGACAAGGTACATACTACATAAATGAATGTTTTGTACATGTCTCCCTCTTAGACCAACTCACCAGACAGAAATGCAACAGCAGCGAGAGGGGGAACAGCCATTGATAGATAATCAAGAAAATAGCAGTAAGTACACTTGTAAGCATGTTTTGAGTAATACGTTTAGTCGCTTACTATTCTGTAAGCATGGTATCAATGAGGGTGTATATCTAT
Organism: Azorinus chamasolen; assembly: GCA_963576725.1. Taxonomy (NCBI): domain Eukaryota; kingdom Metazoa; phylum Mollusca; class Bivalvia; order Cardiida; family Solecurtidae; genus Azorinus; species Azorinus chamasolen. Next base: position 42,975,191 of record OY755236.1, on the reverse strand, counting down.
TAGACCTTACTTGTTTAATCTAACTGCAGTCGAACCTGTCTTAAGAGACCATTGATTGATTGAACATAACACTCGGTTGCTAACACATGGCGAAAGTAGTGCAGAACGCTCCTATACGTGTTTTCCGCATTACGTTCGATCTTTATTAAGCTACCACCTGCCTTAACCCATTACATCATAGGCTATTTTAGATACAACCTCTTTGAATTAATCTACCGAAAAGGAGCATTAATTAGAGAAAAGGAAACTTTTAGAATTTTGTAGTTTGAAACCATTGTGATAAATAGAGCATTTGCTCCTATAGGAGCAAATGCTCTATTTATCACAATGGTTTCACAAAGTGACTTTTACAGAGTCGTCAAAAGTCGTCAATATGAGGGAATGGGTTAAAGACCCAGAATTAGAATTCACTTTAGTGGTCTCTTACGTCGGGTTTAACATTACATATTAGTAGAGGTGTTACTTCTCTGAACTGGTGGTTTTCGAAAGGTATCATCACTGTAGTGCAACTTTTAGAACTTTGTAGTTTGAAACCATTGTGATAAATAGAGCATTTGCTCCTATAGGAGCAAATGCTCTATTTATCACAATGGTTTCACAAAGTGACTTTTACAGAGTCGTCAAAAGTCGTCAATATGAGGGAATGGGTTAAAGACCCAGAATTAGAATTCACTTTAGTGGTCTCTTACGTCGGGTTTAACATTACATATTAGTAGAGGTGTTACTTCTCTGAACTGGTGGTTTTCGAAAGGTATCATCACTGTAGTGCAACTTTTAGAACTTTGTAGTTTGAAACCATTGTGATAAATAGAGCATTTGCTCCTATAGGAGCAAATGCTCTATTTATCACAATGGTTTCACAAAGTGACTTTTACAGAGTCGTCAAAAGTCGTCAATATGAGGGAATGGGTTAAAGATCCAGAATTAGAATTCACTTTAGTGGTCTCTTACGTCGGGTTTAACATTACATATTAGTAGAGGTGTTACTTCTCTGAACTGGTGGTTTTCGAAAGGTATCATCACTGTAGTGCATATATACAGTATGCCCCATCTAACGAGACCTCTCAAAAGAAGATATGAACATGTATAATTTTGGTCGTAGATGCAGTTGGTCGTTTAATACAGGACGACAATGATGCACAGACAGCTTATATAGGAGCTTTCTACATTATTTATTATCATAGGAACAAATGCTCTATTGATCACAATGGTTTCAAAACTACACGATTCTAAAGCTTTCTTGCATTCTAGTGCTCCTTTTCGGCAGATTTCTTCATAGCTTTTGAGGTAATGGGTTAAGAGCGGCTTGATCTCGGTCTGCATTAGTTGTCTATCTGTCCGATTACAAATGGTACTCGTATGCCGGTTTGTCCTAACTCTTTTGCTGCCACGCATTGTCGTCTGGAAAATTGTGTTTTCTGGTACCGTTGACGTCTGCTATAGTTTTCAAAAAAGATAACGCAGCAGACAATTTAGATTCGAGTTACTCGGCGTCTTATCTAGATCCAAAATTTTCGCATAATATTATGTGATTGGCAACGAAAGAGTTAGAAATGTGCTAGATTCAAAAATAGACTATAGATAAGGTGGTGATATTAAATGATACAATCGATATTTAAACTATTTAAAAATTACCTTTAGCCTGCTGCGGGCGGATTAAGTGACTACCTATGCAAACAATTAGATCCACTTAGTGACTTATCAGGATCCAAACTGTTTGATACTCTGACGGTGTTGTTGGAAAATGAATGTAAGATAATTCAACTGTGACAACTGAAGGTTTTGAATTGTGTACCAATGAAAGTTTGCTTCTCGACAAGCTAAAGTTCGTGAAATAATCAAAACTAGAGGGGTTTCCCTATACAGTCAATCGTAAGACAATTTCGCCTTTAAACTTGGCAACTGATCAAGTTCAGTGTTACAGCAGATCCTTATATAGTGGACATATGACCAAAGTGTTGTATTATCAATACATGTATTTATAAAGCGAATAAGGGAAAACGTTTGCCAAAATTCTTTTGTTTATATGTTGCATAGCGCGTGATCAAATCTGACTGTGACTGTTATACATAAATATCTTGCTTTGGTTTACCAGTATCATATTCATAGACAGAATTTTACCAAAGATAAAGAAAGAGTTAAGTGTACCCTTGGTAAACATCGGGGCAGATAGTATGACAATTTTTTATGTTGAATCTCAATAGCCTTTATCGTGCTGAAAAATATATGTCTGCTAAACTAAAATCCTTGATATAGAACATTATTTTTTTAACCCTTCGCTTGCTGAATTTTAAAACACATGTCTCCTTCTTTACCCATGCCCTATTGTATAATCACATATATCTGCACTGTGTACAAGTATATCGCTGTGCAATCACTGCTGTGGAATGCACTGATTGCACAATCAACTTGTAAATAGTGCAGACCCTGATGAGACAGCTCCTTTAGGAGCTGTCTCATCTTTGTCTTCACTATACACAGGTAGGTATATTGACGTGAATAGCAAGCGAAGGGTTAACTTTACCGATTCGTTCTAGCTTTTGAGAAACTCTTGACTAAGTACCAAGCCTACTCGGTGTTTCATCTGGATCCTAAAAGGCTGAAACTGTTTCTAAATATATGACGTGCTTAGCATGAAACGTTGTTGTAGATCCAGGAAACTCTGTCTCAAGTTCTCAGAAACATCTTAAGAAGGGGTTCTTAAAAGTCATGTTACCATTTTGAAACTTTATTTCATATACAGTGAAACCCCTCAAATGCGACCACCAAAAAGGGACAGAATTCACAGTGGCAAAGACAGGTGATAGTTTAATGCAGGATGAAAGTTATGCAGAAAGCTCCCATAGGAGCTTTCTGCATAACTTGCGTCCTGCATTAAGCAACCACCTGCTTATGAAGACAGTCACGTGTATTCATTAAGTGGACACATAAGAGGGTTTTATCATATATTATATCTTTATATTGGGGTCTATAAAGTCTCCACACACGAATACGTATTCGGTGACGATTAATTAGTGCCAACAAGAGTCCGCTTTTTCACAGAATGTAAATTTCTGCCCATTAAACTTTTAACCCTTCGCTTGCTATTCACGTCAATATACCTACCTGTAAAAAGTGAAGACCCAGATGAGACAGGTCCTGCGGGAGCTGTCTCATCAGGGTCTGCACTATTTACAAGTTGATTGTGCAACCAGTGCACTCCACAGCAGTGATTGCACAGCGAACTACTTGTACACAGTGAAGATATATGTAATTGTACAACAGGGCATGGGTGAAGAAGGAGAAATGTATTTTAAAATTCAGCAAGCGAAGGGTTAAAATATCCACAGACATCACCAAAGGGTTTTTTCTTAACCTTTTCCCTGTTGAATATGCATGTAAGAACTAAAGACATAATCGTTAATATCAATTAACAGACTTTTATGATAGCATATGTACATATGATATTTTGGTATTTGAAAAAGCGTTTATAAATATGAATGAAAAAGTTCCCGTAACGTTCCCATAGGAGCTTGCGGCATTACGCTTGTTCTTCATTAAGCAGACACCTGCTATGTTTGTTTATAAAGGTGTGTCTCCTTATTTATGCACCCTCTCAATCTCCTAGACGTCCTTATAAAACACGTAAAATCCTTAGGCCCGTCTTACCAAAGATCTTGCGACTGACATAGTCGTTAGTTCTATCATACGACGATCTCAACTTTCGGTTGCGATCGTTGTATGTTTATACAGTAAAATCTCTCTACAACGGCCACTAGATGATGTTAATTAGTTAGTATTTAGGGCAGGTGGCTGCTTAAAGCAAGGTGAAAGTAAAACAGAACGCTCCTATTGGAGCGTTCTGTTTTACTTCCACTTTGCGTTAAGCAGCCACCTGCCTTTAACACAAAATACTTGATGTAATTTAGTGGTCGTTATAGAGAGGTTTTACTGTAACTTGAGATAATTTCTATCGTAAGAGACAAGCTTTTGGTTGATGCACAATAGATTTTGACTTTCGCTCAGTAGCAATTGTCTTAGTACAGAATCACGATACTTTGGATCGTGTGATACAGATAAACCTCGTTTACTCGAATTTGTAGTAAAGGAGAAAAGAGATAGTTTGCTTAATGCAGGTGAAAGGGGTGCTTTCTGCATGACTTAAAGACCAGTAAATATACTTGTGAGTTAACGAGGTTTTACTGTATTTTTGTAAAGCAGTGTCCCAGAATGTGAAACTAACATTATTATGTGACAAGACAACATGCCCTCAAATTTATGGACACTTACTGACATGCCTTGTGCTTGAATCCAGACGAGATGCCGAATTAGATCTATATCATGTTTGTAAAGGCATGCAAACGCGTTTATATGAAGGGAAGGGTTAACATTATCCAAAAATGACTGATAACCCTAATCAAATGTCTACAGGAAATACCCAGCAGGACAGTATGTATATTGAGTACTGATGGCCGGTGTCTGAATTAATAATAATAGGCTAATGGGTTTTCAAGTATTGTTACCTGTGGGTAAATTGAGATAAGTTATTTTAATCATTTGCCTCATGAATAGTCATGTACGAAACAATGACAGCGTGCACATTTATTAGCAGGCTTTGTATAATAGTATGAACAATGGGTATTCTATTTACAAAGACGTTAAAGAGGTATCTGCCAGCTTAAGCATTAATCTACCACCAGTGAATGTTTGCTTTAAGCCCTTCATTGCGGGAAACGAGTCACTAATGTCCTTTGCAGTGTAGACCCAGATTTGAGGACTGCAAAATGGGCCTTGTTTTTAGTGTCTGCACTGATTGTCATGTAACACTTTTCTGTAAAAAAAGCCCCAGAATACTACCGGTAAGTTTGACCTGTTTGAATTTTGGAATAGTCCATTTATTTACATGTAGAGGATTTAATGTGTTTACATGTAGAGGGTCTATTGTATTACTTGTAGATGCTTTAATGTATTTACACGGTACATGTAGTGGGTGTAATTGTAACATGGTGAAAAAGTTGTGACTCGACTGGGACTCGAACCCACGGCCTCTGACTTACCATGTCAACACTCTACCGACTGAACCACCAAGCCACACAGTCTAAGCCTATCAACCGTTTCACCACTATCTCTTCCCAGCTACATAATGTATTTACATGTAGGGTTTAATGCATGTAGAGGGTTTATTGCAGTTGCATATAGATATCTTAACGCATATACATGTATAGAGGGGATAGTGTATATACATGTAGGGTTTAAATGTATTTAACTGTAAGGTCTAATGTATTTAAATGTAGAGGATTTAATGCATTTACATATAGAGCGTTTAATGTACAGTTGAACTTCGATATCTCGAACATCAAGGGATCATGCAAATAACTCGAGATAGGTTCGAGTTATTCGATTTCTTATCCGAACAATATCTCCCGATCACATCTTATTGCAGGTTTAAAGTAATGCTGAAAGCTCACGCATGATCTTTCAGCATTACTTCCGACCTGCATTATGCTGTCACGTGTGTTTCTAGATATGCATAGTGATACATTTTAGAGCAATTATGTATTGTAAATTTTGGAACTTTTAGTTATATATATCCGAAGTTCGAGTTATCTGAGTTCGAGATATCGAAGTTCAGCTGTATTTACATGTAAAGAGTTTAATGTATATACATGTATATCGTTTGTGACTTTCAGGTGTCCGAGGAGAATTGAGTAAATCCCCTACTATTGAGGTTCAGGAAAATGGCAGTAATGTTTACAGACCGACGACCAACCTAACCAGATTTAATCCATCAGAAAATAACGCCGATCGTAACAGATGAAACAAACCAACTCTTTGGGTGTGGGGACACTATTAGGCGGGAGGTGGGTTTTCGGACTTTAGGACAGGCGGTCGGGTCTTTTGAGAGGACGGGAGGATTGTAGGGCGGGTAGTGTTGTTGTTTTTATAATTGTTTAAGCTAGTGTTGCTATGTTTTTTATTAAAAGTTTGTTGTTGTTTTTTTATTGTTTTTATGTCTGATAGTTTCCGGTTATCTTATTAGGTTTGTCGTTTTTCATTCATGTTGCACTAAATGGGAGATCATGTCGAAATATATTGTTAATTTTTATTTTTTTTTAAAAAAAGCTATATATAATGTTATATTTTGCGGGGTTTTATATATGTTTCCGTGGGGGAGTTGTTGGGTCTTTTTTTCTCCTGTTTTACTTTTGGGGATTGGACTGAAAGGGTGTCGAAGAAGTGTAAGAGTTTGAGTCAAGTTTAGATTTAAACATTGCCTTCATATAGACGCCTTTTCACGCATCTAAAAACAGAGTAGACCCAAATCAGACGGCTCCTATATGAGCCGTCTGATCAGTGTCTGCTTTGTCTGCTAATGGAGTTTGATAGATATGTTCCTTTAGTTTCTTCAAGTGCTACTGTGTTCCAACTTCCATATTTCATTTTGTCCATGAATATTCAGTAGATACTGAAATTTGGAATAAATATAGAACAGGGAAAAGGATAAGATGTGAAAGAGCAATGCAGTTCAGGTGTTCAACGCTTTACTCAATGAATATTTATGTAAAAAGATAATGACATAATGACTAATATTAATTATTTGCAATAGTACATGGACTAAAGGAAGTTTGGCAATGGCAGAAACTGTAGAATCATATTTACATTATATCATAAGCAAAGGCATAGAAATGCATATTTATGGTGTAAAGGAATAAAAACAATCCCGGATGCTGGCTGTGAAAATGCATCTCGTTGTTCTGTTTGATAAAGCCGAGGCATTTGGAGGCAGAGCCAGAGCAGTAAGACTCTCATTTTGGGAAACTTTCTCAGTAAAACATAGTTAATTCAATATGTTTCAAAATATACAGCATTAATTATGTAGATTCGTACTGATTCACAATCCAGTATTTGTATTTGTACGGCTATATATGTGCTTTATGCAACTTTATGCCGAATAAATTTATGTTATGTTATGGTATGTTATAAAGCGAATAGTGTAGCCCTAAACGGCTCGCGATTTTCTAGTTAACTGACTGGAATATTAAGGCTGTTCTTAACCCTTACAACGCTGAATTTTCAAATGGAATATTCCAAAATTCAAATAGGTCAAACTTACGGTGACTATTTAGGGGATTTTTCTATAGAAAAGTGTAACATGACAAACAGTGCAGACCCTGATGAGAGGGTTTCTCTAGGAGCCCTCTCAACATGGTCAACCATGTTCGCAAAGGACATTAGTGAATTGTGTCCCGCACTGTAAGGGTTACTAAAATATTTGTCCATAATGAAATTTTCATTTGTACATAATGAAATTTTCATTTGTCCTTTATCACTTTATTATTTTACGCTTTAATTGATATCAAAATGTGTTCCGATACAAATGTATTAAATATGATATGTATATATAGATGTTAGTGTTTTTATTTATTTATCTGTTTCTTAAGAGTGGTACAAAAGTTCCACAATCGGTTTCCGATAAATTTACATTGTAATGCCCCATGAAAATATAGAAAAGTCCCTCTAAAGAGACCACTTTATGAATAAACATATGCGTGTTTAAAAATAGATGGTAACTTAAAGCAGAACATTTTAAGTAATGTAAAAAATTCCAACGGGATCTTTCTGTATAACGTCCGTTCTTCCGTCCTACCACCTGCTTCTATGTATACGGCCTAGAATTAAGCGATTTTATGTGGTCACATTAGTGGGTTGTTAGTGTAAGAATATGCAGAATAAAAACAAGGTACAGTATAACCCCGCTAATGCGACCACCTAAAAGAGGTATAATTCTGGGTGCTAGATGCAGGTGGTAGCTTAATGCATGTCAAAAGTAATGCAGAAAGCTCCCAGAGGAGCTTTCTGCATTACTTTTGTTCTGCATTAAGCAACCACCTGCTTATAAAGACACCCATGTTGACTCATTAATGGTCCTACTGTATATTACAATGCCCTTTGAAAATACAGTAAAACCTATCTAAAGCGACCACTTTATGAATAAACATATATGTGTTTAAAAACAGATGGTTACTTAAAGCAGGACAAAAGTAATGTAAAAACACTCCAGCGCGATCTTTCTGTATAACGTCCGTCCTACCACCTGCCTCTGCGGCCTAGAATTAAGAGATTTTATGTGGTCACATTAGAGGGTTGTTACTGTAAGAATATGCAGAATAAAAACAAGGTAGATCTAGTATAATTTGTACAGTCAACCCTGTCTCCAGAGACTTCCCAAAATAAATCTAATGTTGGGTGTTTAACTCTTGTACTCTATGAGTATTCATGTACGAAATAATGACATCGTGAATAGTACCTGTAATTAACACATTACCCCCTAGCGACGCATTATTGGGTTTCTATAAAATTCACATTGTGAAACCATTGTGATAAATAGAGCATTTGCTCCTATAGGAGCAAATGCACTATTTATCACAATGGTTTCAAACTACAAAATTCTAAAAATTTCCTTTTCTCTAGTTAATGCACCTTTTCGGTAGATTAATTAAATAAGGTTGAGTCTAAAATAGCCTTGGAGATAATGAGTTAACTGAATCATGACAGCAAATGTAGAATCAGACCTGTTTTATTTCATAAGCAAGCAGACCTTGACCAGACGGCGGCTTCACAGTGAGCAGTCTGATCTCGATCTACTCTGTTTGCGAGGGCGTCGGCAGGCGCATCTTTGGAGTAGAGGGTTAAGACAGCTTGTTGCTTAATGTAGGACAGAGTTTTGCAGGAAGCTTATCGAGGACATTTCTGCATTACTTTAGCCCTGTATTAAGCAGCCGTGTGTTATTGTAAACCTCCTGTCATTCATTGTATGCGGTCACAATAGACATGTTGTTATTTATTTTGTTTCTCAGACCTTGATCACATCATATACATTCAGTCTAAAGTATATAATACACGTTGAAATATATATACAGTAAAACTTCTCTATAACGACCACTAAGTTGTGTTAATGTGTTGGTATTAAGGGCAGATGGATGCTTAAAGCAAGGTGAAAGTAAAACAGAACGCTCCTATAGGAGGTTTTGTTTTACTTTCACCTTGTTTTAAGCAGCCACCTGTTTTTAACCAAAAATACTTGATGTAATTTAGTGGCCGTTATAGAGAGGTTTTACTGTATTTTCATGTTTATCTGTTTATCCTCAAAATCTGCTACAGTAGAACCTACATTGTATCTTAAGCGACCATCAAATACAGGTATAATTATGGGTATGTAAGACAGGTGGTTGCTTAATGCAGGTAAAAAGTAATGCAGAAAGTTCCTATACGAACTTTCTGCATTAATTTTATCCAGCATTAAGCAACCACCTGCTTCTTAACTCGTGTGTTCAATAAATGAATGGCCGCTTAATAACCGCTCCTTCCTGCATTCTTATCAAGATCTGTAGTATTTTTCATTCAAAATTTACTCGCGAAGTATACCCTTTCATACTAAATGGACTCTATCATTTAAAAATAATGGGCTGTCCAGCATCAAAGGGAATAGTAATTGAACGCCCCCTGGAGGGGACGATCTTACGGAAATGCGTTTTCCGTTTGTGTTATGGGCAAGGGCAAGTGGATAGTTTCTCCTATTACTGATGATCAGTGTAGCAGCGAATAGTTTTATGAGATTCACGCTATTTGGATTCTGATTAGATGTGTTCGCTAATAACATTTATTCCGTGGATCAAGAAAGTGAAGAGGTTAATTATCATAATTAAGCATGAGGTTAAGACAGTTTGGATTCTGATCAGACAAGTTACGTAATGTTTGCACGATCAGGATCCAAAGTGTTTGCAAATATTTTTTATATTTGGGATCAAGTCAATGAAGGTGTTAATTATCCCAATTTAAGCACAATGTAAATTAAAAGTTCAGGGGTATCATACTTTGTCACACAAAATGCGTGAGAAACGCCTTAGAAGTGCCTGAGATTTTAACTTTTTATATAGAATTTATAGGGCTAGGCAGACAAACGAGTAAAATGCATGAAATTTTATTTTTGTACATAAAAACGCAGGTAATAAAAACAGGGCATTAGGATTAGAGAACTACAAATTAAACTGTTTTATTCATTTCACTAAATTGTTATATTTATATAAATATTCAAGTTTTGATGGGGTCTAATCAAATTATTTAGATTCCTTCCCTGAACCGCTGATTCCTAAGTGCCCCACACCCTGGTGTTATATTACTCTTCCTTGCAATAAAATTTTTGGGGCGATCTAGATGCTTAAAAAATTAAATTAAAAAATTAAATTTAAATTATTATTTTTTGGGGGGGGGGGGGGCGATCTAGATGCTTGCATAAATGTTTGTCTTGTTATTATTGATCGATCCGTTATACATGAACTGGATGCACAAGCGTCAAAGTAGCTTAACCCTTTCCTCCATAAATACGCATTTCTACGCCTCTGTAATAACCACTTCTTGAAACCAATGTGATAAATAGAGCATTTGCTCCTATAAGAGCAAATGCTCTATTCATCACAATGGTTTCAAACTACAAAATTCTAAAATTTTACTTTTCTCTAGTAAAATGTGGATTCAATCTGTTTACAAATAGCAGCCAGAACGCCCTAAGCATAAGAAGAACAGACAAAAGAATATCTTTACAGTCAAGTACACGTTTGCCAAGCATATTGTAGTAAAGTATACTTTAGCCAAACACACTACAGTTCAGCCAAACATATTACAGTAAAGTATACTTTAGCCTAAAATACTACAGCCAACTAAACTTTAGCCATGAATACTGTAACAAAATATACTTTAGCCAAAAATACTATAGCCAAGTAAACTTTAGCCAAGAATATTGTAGTAAAGTATACTTTAGCCAAACACACTAGCCAAGTACACTTTGTCCAAGCATAACTGTAGTAATGTGTACTCCAACCAAACCGCCTCCAGCGTGTTAACCCTTTCCCTGTTTCAATATTCATATAAGAAATTATGACATCATGAATATTTATAAAGCTGCAGTGTTATGATGTAAACTTTTTAAGGATTGTTTTTGCTTTGACAAAAACTTAGGATCATATCTATATCATGTCAAAAGGAAACAGGGCAGGCCCAGATTAGACAGCTCCTCCAGGAGCCGTCTGATCTGGATCTACTCTGTTTGCAAATGCGTGAAAAGCGTTTATTGCTAGGAAAGGGTTCACACACGAACTTCATTGCACAACTAGCATGAAAATGTGAAGTTCACAACATCATTTAACAGTATCTCTGTCAATACCACAATTGTGATTACCTATGCAAACAGCTTGGATCCAGATGAGACAACGAGTGACTCAGAATCCATACTGTTTGTTACTGTTGTAATGTGTTTTGAAAGAAAAGTGGAGAAAAGTAAACAAATGAAAATTAGAGCAGACGACATACTTTGCGTAAACATGCCATTACTATTTCAAAACCCCAGTCTATTTTTAGGAAAAAGAATTTTCCCATTCTGTTTAAAATAGCTATGACACTTATCGGGAAACCATAAGGCGATATATACCTGGTCATAATATCCTGTGAATATGATGGGTTGGACATATATATATTACTCACCAATGAAAATGACCTCGTTGACATTTGTTATTGTTTTGTCCGGACTTATCGTGGCCGGACAGTCAGTGGACATACCGGAGTTCCAGTACCCGTGCTACGTGGACATATGTACTTTTCCTAGGCAGTTTTGCAACTCGGAAAGATTCGAAAGACGCTGTAGTCCATGTACAAGATCAATATGTCGAGAGAAGAAAGTTCCATTGGCATGCAAGTACATATGTGGACAATACGAGAAACGTAAGTTAACCCTTTCCTTCATTTTTGTACGCCTTTTCACGCATTTGCAAACAGCAGACCCAGATCAGACGGCTCCTATATGAACTGTCTGATCAGGATATGCTCTGTTTGGGTTTTTTTACTTCCTAAAATGGCTAAAATCGTATCTTTCAAAAACAAAAGTTCAACCTCCCATCATGTGTCATTGGAACTATTTTATTAAAAAAATATTCAGTAGATTTTGAATTTTTTAATAAAATATAGAACAGGGACGGTGTTAAAATAGAACAATAAACCCCTCTAATGCGACCACAAACAAGAGGTCTGATTCTGATTCGCAAATGTAGCTTAATGCAGGAACTTTCTGGATTAGGCTTACTTTCATGTTGCATTAAGCAGTCGCATGCTACTAAGTACAACTGATTCACAAGGCGGTCGCTTGTAGAGGGGTTTTTTTCTGAATATGAGCCAAGACACGAGAAGACTGTGTAGATCAGCTTCCGCGTGTTCTGTATTTGACACTTAATGTAATGTCATGTAATAGGGTAATTCGAAGAAAAGGTTAGGTCCTTCCAAAATTTACAATACTGAATGTTCTAAAATATAACTCTATGCATATCTATAACACATGTGTCAGACTGCATTATTTTAACTTGTTTGCCAAATACTGACGCCTTTCCCACCTCTGTAAAGTCACTTTTTGAAACCATTGTTATAAATTGAGCATTTTCTCCATGGGAGCAAATGATCTATTTATCACAATGATAAGTTTGAATTGTCTCCAGTAAATACCCCTTTTTGGTTGTTTCATTCAAAGAGGTTGGGTCTAACTATAGCCTATGACGGAATTGGTTATCATAAAGAATGTAGTAAAGATAGTTTTGAACGATACCCTCGGTGACCCACGGTATTCACTGCATTGTTACGGAGGGTGCAACCACGTGTCGAGCATGACACGCTTAGGTTTCAATGATATTACACATGTCTAGACTAACCCTATTGAATACGGGATACACATGTACTGTTGCACTCGCACAGTGTAGACCCAGATTGGAGGGTTCCTAGAGGAGTCCTCTGATCAGTGTCTGCACTGTTTGTCATTCACAATCCTCTCACAAATTATACCCTTTCATATGTAATGGTTAAACAGTGATGGACCATTCTTCTCTGTAAATTCGACATTGAAAGGGTTAAATACAGTAAAATCTAGTTTATACGAACACTCAAATACGTATTAGTATCGATCTTTCAGACAGATGGCAGCTTAATCCAGGGTGAAAGTCATGCAGAAAGCTCCTAGGGAGCTCTCTGCATGACTTTCATCCTGCATTAAGCAGTCACCTGCATTACTAACATTTCGTAGTATCGAGTTTTTACTGTACATCAGAGGACTACCGCAAAACCACTGTAACCACATTCTATTCAAATTTACCTTAAGCATGAGTTTCGGAAATGTAACTTTTGTTTCAATTTCAAGTGGGTTTTACATGTGTTTTTTTAATCTTTGATGGGACGCCGACTTACTCGGCGTCTCATCTGGATCCAAACAATTTTCAAAGGCAAACCAAGATTCGCATTGTGACGAAGCAATACGCCGTGTCCTCGATGTCTCGTGCATTTCTGTCGTATTGGTTTTACAAAACATGTACATGGAATGTATGTGTGGGTGAAGGGATGGGTGATATATTATGTACCCCAATGTCAAACATGTAGAATTTCAACCCTCCTCATGCTGAGTGTCATCAGTGTAAACCACGGGGATCCAGGTGATACACCAGATCTCATCCAGATCCGAGCTGACACTCTTTTAGTAGTTTCTCATCAACTTTAACGAATCAGTGAAGCCAGTAAAAAGTTAAGCCGCTCAGAATTTGAGCAGACATTGCGTTTGCAACATGTTAACGGTTAATCAGGGCTACAAATAAGGGTGCGTACCCAAAACCTAAACTCGTCATTACACCACCAAATCCTATACTGTGATCACTGTTTAAAATCGTCACTTCGAGACTATTCTAAAGAGTGGTCACATTATAGGGAGCTATTCTTTAAGATGTTTAAATTTACGCATCGTATCTGGCGCTCTAATTAATACGGGACACGAAATAATCTCTGACTTGATCGGAATCACGAAGTACACTAAATATTACGTGCTAAAGGTTATCCCTTAGCTTGCATAGCACAATTTGTTAATAAACATATTAATTTTAATTCAGATTTCGGGACAGATTTTTTTTTCATTTTGGGCAGGTATTCAGGCTCCTGATGAGACACCGAGGCAATCGCTGTCTTATTTGGATCCAAACTGTAAGCACACGTAATCACATATTCACTTGTAACTTGCTTACGGTTAAAAAACGGTACATTGTTAAATTTAAATCTTGGTGTTGTCTATAAATGTACTACGAGTGTCTATTTATAGAACGGCTATCAACGGCTCCAACCTTAACCCTTTACTCTATAAATACGCTTTTCTACGCCATTACAAACAGAGCATACCCAGATCAGACGGCTATAGGAGCGTCTGACCATGATCTGCTCTGTATGCTTATGAAATTATATACATCTGATCCTACAATTTTTACTATGGGCCAAATTTCTCATGTCAATGTAAAAAGTAATTAAATTGACTATTTTTTACGTGAATATTCATGTAGTATCTACTCCGTTTGTAAAGGCGTTAAACTTAAAAGTAGTGTATATGGAGTAATAGGTTAACTATTCCCAATGTTTACTTTCATCAAGTGGTCGTTCCTGAAAGCCTGTATAGTACAGTAAAACCTCTCTATAACGACCTCTAAATTGTGCTGATTGGTTGGTATTAAGGACAGGTGGTTGCTTAAAGCAAGGTGAAAGTAAAACAGAACGATCCGGCTTTAAGCAGCCACCTGTCTTTAACACAAATTATCTGATGTAGTTTAGTGGTCGCTATAGAGAGGTTTTACTGTATTAATATTTGTTCTTTTCATCGTTGTTTTGCAGCTGTAACAACAGCAGTGCCAGAGCCTACGAAATTGGCGTCTTCTGAAACCCGTGACTCAGCCTCACAAGGTATGTGTACACGTGCATCTACGATTCTATGATTCATTACGCAATGTGCATTCAACCCTTACGCTGCCAATCGCGAGTGCAAACAGTTTGGATTCAGATGAGACGCCGAGTAACTCGATGTCTCATCAGGATCCAAACTATTTGATACTGGGATAATGGTTCTTGTAAAGAAATGAAGAAAACAAATAAAAATGTTTCAGACGGCATTTTTTGCAAACGACATTGTATATTACAACGACAAGCCTAATCTACCAGGGTCTCCACTTGTCGTGTTTTGAAACATTTAATGATAAACAGAATCCCAGGGAGTGGTACAGACCCCTATGTACGATATAGAATCCCAGGGAGTGGTACAGATCCCAATGTATATAGAGTCAAAGGGAGCGATACAGACCCCTATGTATATAAAATCACAAGGAGTGATACAGACCCATATGTATATATAATCACAGGGAGTGGTACAGGCCCCTATGTATATAGCCGTCTGATCAGGATCTGCTCTGTTTGTTTATGATATAATATGGATATGATCATACACTTTCTGCCAGTGCCAACAATTCCTTTTTTCCATATTCATTTTTTATCCAATTAATATTCATGACTTCATTATTTTCTTACATGAATATTCATAGAATAAAGGGTAAGATATGCGTACTGGTACATGTTAGAACAATTCTGTATTTTAAACTTTGGAAAGACCGATCTTTTACTACGAGCTATCTCGAAATTCGTGTTATCCGAGTTCGAGATATCGAGGTTCAACTGCAATTCCATAAGCAAACAGAGTCGCCATCTACGTTTAATATTCATGAATTTCATACGTATCATCAATAAGTGGTCTCTTAAAACAGATTTTGCTATAATGTCTACATTTGTGACATTTTAGATAGCAAAAAGGCAGATCTATCAAATTCTATTAGCAAACAGAGCAGACCCTGATCAGACGGCTCCTCTAGGAGCCGTCTGATCTGGGTCTACTCTGTTTGCAAATGCGTGAAAACATGTTTATATGAGGGAAAGGGTTAATATTCCTATGTATCATCAATAAGTGGCCTATTAAAACAGATTTTGCTATAATGTCTACATTTATATCCAATGTAAAATTATACCTCACAACTTCGGAATTAGATGAAATTAGATATTTTCAAATAGTTGTGAAATAACTTCCAAGAATGGAAAAATTATTTCTTGCTTCAACACTGTACTACTACGACATGCGTAATAGCCTTGAAAAGTGTAAGTTTTCCTCCTTCGTCGAATCAAAGCTTCCTCAGCCCTTTCCCTGTTCTATATCTAGAGTTATAAAGAAAATTAATATGGAATGCGAAAAATTGTAGCCATTATGGAAAGTAAAGAAACAGATCTGTCAAATTCCACTTGTAAACAGAGCAGACCCTGATCAGACGGTCCCTGTGAGAGGCGTCTGATCTTGGTCTGCTCTGTTTGCAAATGTGTGAAAACACGTTTATATGAAGGAAAGAGTTAACCTTACAAACACTTAGTAACGTTCGTCTGAAAAAAAAATCGTCTGTTACGCTCGTCTGCAAAAATATCCCCTGCTTCAATTCTTTGGAGTACACTTTTCTCCATTACTTTTCATCAAAGCGTGCCTTCAGGTTTAATAGTGGAGGTTCCACTTTGATCAGAACTGTTTGCATAGGTCGTGGGATGGCCATAGTGTTGTAAATAGATCATTTCTGGCAAAAATGATCAGTGACCAATCATGACACTGACATATAACATTCTCCAAATGATTCTAACATTTTACACCATAAATATTCATGTATGAAATAATGATGTCCGGAATATTACAAATGAAATTAGATTCATTTTTATAACGGCATATGGAAAAAGGAAAGTGTAGCCTTGACAGAAAATGTAGTCACATCTATATTATTCCATCTATAAGCAAACAGAGCAGACCCTGATCAGACGGCTCCTATAGGAGCCGTCTGATCTGGGTCTGTTCTGTTTGCAAAGGGGTAGAAAGGCGTATTTATGGAGTAAAGGGTTCATATTGTTTTTATATCTTTTTATCCACATCATGCTGTAGAAATATATCTACTGAACTCTTATCTGCTGCAATGTGTTAATCCTTTACTCCATAACCCAATCTCCCATAAGCTATTTTAGGCCAAATCCCTTTAACATAAATCTACCGAAAATGAGCATTAACTAAAGAAAAGGAAACGTTTAGAATTTTGTAGTTTTGAAACCATTGTGATAAATAGAGTATTTGCTCTATAGGAGCAAATTCTCTATTTATCACAATGGTTTAAACAAAGTTACTTTTACAGAGGCGTCAAGAAGCACCAAGATGCGGGAATTGGATAAATACGCCTTTGCAAACAGAGTAGACCTGTGGTAAAATCCTCTGTTGTTAATAAAAATCCATCGATGGCCAATTGCCCTTCTAGTTAATCCTTGTTTGTCTCAAAAAGCACAAGACCGTATTTCAATACAAACACATGTACGTCGTAGAAAATCTCCTCATTCGATGCTTTAGAATGAACTCGGGCAGAAAGGTTCATGACATTAGTTCCATGTGTTTGTTAAACAACCCTGCAGTTGAACTGCATTTAGACTATGCAATTACATGTAACAGCATATTGCCTAAATGTGTCTAGATTTATAAATTGATTGGATAGACCTCATTCTTAAAAATCTTTGCTGACATTTCAGATCACTGTTGGTCATCATTCCTGCTATTGAGCTACAGTGCAATATCGACCACGATTATACTGGTTCTGCTTCTGTGCTTCCTGACCATGCGCTCAATTAATAAACGAAATAAAGACAAAGGAAAATTGTCCCGTACAAAAGATGTCAAGGAAGGGCGTGAGGTGGGTGATGCCGAACAGAGAGCCAGCCTCCTGGAGAGAGGTGGGGAGGGGCGTGTCCAAACTGCCAAGTCTCCTTCACATACAAGCGAGGAAAAACCGCCTTCTTACACTACAAGCGGTGAGACAAAACTGCTGTTTTTTAATAAAATGTAAATTTCCATAAGCAATCAAAGCAGACCGTGAACAGACATATCCTGCAGGAACTTTTTTACAAATGCCTAACCTTTTCCCTCTTTCCCTCATACAAACGTGTTTTCACGCATTTGCAAACAGAGTAGACCCAGATCAGACGGCTCCTAGAGGAGCCGTCTGATCAGGGTCTACTATGTTTGCTAATGGAATTTGATAGATCTGTTGCTTTGCTTTCTAAAATGTCTGCAATGTTATACCTTCCATATTTCTTTATTACTATTTTGTTAATGAATATGCAGCAGATATTGAAATTTGGCCTAAATACAGAACAGGGAAAGGGTTAAACTGTTGTATATGCGTTTATATGAAGTAATGGGTTTAGCATGTCTACAAAAGTTGGGCGCCTGCTTCTTTGTTCAGTAACAGTTCATTATTTAAAAAATATCCGTATGAAATGCACTAAAACAAGTCTAAAGTGACCACCGAAAATAAGTCTAATTCAGAATATCTTTAGACAAATGGTAGACCAATGCAGGACGGAAGTTCTGCAGGAAGCTTCTTCAGAATCGTTCTGTATTATGTTTGCCCTTCATTTAGCAACCATCTGCTCTTATAGACCCCTATGTTTATTTATTGTGTGGTCGCTATTGGCAGGTTTTTCTGTAATTGAATATAAAACCGTATTTCGTAGTTCGTATTTGTAAGTTAAGGAGTATAAATACCGGTATAGATTTTTACAAAAGAAACAACAAGCTCAGATCAAATTATATCCTAATTGGAATCATACAAAATCTGGTACTACATGTGAGCTGATGTTGACTTAGGAAAATATTGCCGGTGACATCTAAGGGGAATATTGCTGGAGACATCTAAGGGGAACATTGCTGACTTAGGGAAATATTGATGGACTATTGACTATAAGGAACTATTGATGGTGACATCTAAGGAGAATAGTGTTGGTGACATCTGACTAAGGGTAATATTGCTGATGGGATCTAACTTAGGAGACTATTGTTGATTACCTCTAACTTAGGGGAATAGTGTTGATGATCTCTGACTTAGGGGAATATTGTTGATG
Source organism: Azorinus chamasolen (assembly GCA_963576725.1). Taxonomy (NCBI): domain Eukaryota; kingdom Metazoa; phylum Mollusca; class Bivalvia; order Cardiida; family Solecurtidae; genus Azorinus; species Azorinus chamasolen. The sequence goes on along the minus strand of OY755236.1, from coordinate 42,956,357 downwards.
ACTTATAGCTTTGCGAACTGTTGTTGGTGATTTCTAACTTAGGGGGACATTGTACGTGATCTCTTGCTTGGGGGATATTGTACATTATGTCTAACTTAGGTGAATATTGTTGATTATCTCTAACTTAGCGGGATGTTGTTGATGATCTCTAACAAAGGGGAATATTGTTGATGACTTTTCACGGGGAGGGGGTATTGCTGATGGCTTCTGGGGTAGAGGAATATCGCTAATGGCATCTAACGTTTGGGAGTTATGTTGATGATCTCGAACAATAGCGAATCTTTCACTGATGACGTCCCTAAAAGTACTGCCGATTACCTCTGACCTAGGGAAATATTGTTGACGATCTCTGAATTTTGAGAATATTACTGATAATTTGACGAGAAGGGCGATGGTCAACATTAGATAATTTAAAAACATAAAATGCATGTACCTTAGTGTCTGACACACGACTATTGCAAATATGACATTGGTCGATCAAAACCTAACGGGACCTCTTAAGGAATAATCATTGGAGTCTTTAAAACAGATAAATGTTGTTTTGTACAATGTAGAATGAAAGTAACACAGAATGAAACCTTCTTTAGAATTTCGTCATTCAGTTACCACATGGCTTAACCCTTTCCCTCATACAAGGGCATTTTCACGCATTTGCAAACAGAGTAGACCCAGATATAGGAGCCGTCTGATCAGGGGATACTCTGACTGTTTTTGATATGATATGATTTTTCACTTTGTGTCGAAAGCTATTTTTTAAAACAAAAATCCCTGAAAAGTTTCCTTTTTAGAAAAATCAGCTAATAAACATTATTATGGCTTTAGGATGAAAGGCTGATCATGAAATGGGAGTCTGTCTTGTCTGAACTAAATCTACTGTGAGAAATGGGATGACGACAAAAATTCAGATAAGGTTGTTTTTAAATGCCCTTTTTCTTCGCAGAAAATCTGAACGACGTAACGACGGTTCCCGTATACCCAGAAGAAGATAGTCATCCGGGTCACAATGGCGCCCACAGACAAGTGTGCAACACTTCAACCACAACAGAAACAAGAGAAGCCCCCCGAACTGAAAAATCACGGGAGCTTGCAGCTCGACCTAAATACAACAATCAGTTAAGTCATCAGCAGATGCACCAACAGCCAGTTTCAGCGCAGTTTTCGAATCACAATTCTCGTTACGAAGAACAGAATACCCCAAATGGTAGGAGAGAAAATAGGAGCATTGGCAACGAGAGTGACAGCAGGTCGACCAGTGGTAGAAGTATCAGAAGTAGCACCAGAGGTAGTACTGTCTCTAATTATAGACACTCTCCCTTGCAACAACTCACGTATTCTGCAAAGACGAATTCGAACGAATGTGTGGTCAGCGATGCAGAAAATTCTGACAGCTGTGATGAGGAAACTAGTCTCAAGTCTTGAACAGAAACAACTATCGATGTTAAAGATCTGTTTGAAGTTTCTTTACTGCTTTAACACTAGTGATGGCAGTATATTGAATCCTCTCTATACCGGACTTTCAAATTAGTATCAATACCGGTCTTTATGACAAGTGGCTGTTGAATATAGGGTGAATGTCATACAGGAAGCACCCAAAGGAGATTTCTGAAGTTCTTTCTGCCTGTATTAGGCTGCCACCTGCCTAAATAGATGTTAGTTATTCTTTGCTTCCAGTCCGGTTTAGAGTGGTTTTATTGTAAACAAGACACAACTTTATGCCAGTAAGTGTGATAAGCTGACTCAGCAACACATCAAAGTATAATTTGCTTAATACATAAACACCTTTCCTCGTGCAAACGCTTTTCACACTTTTGCAAACTGAGAAGACCCAGATCTGACGCCTAGAGTCAGGGAGTGCTGTGTTTGCTTATGAAATTATAATAAATCTGACTTTACTATTTCTTCCAACATCATAAATATGTACATATGCCATTAGAAAATGGTTTATTGCATGAATGTTCTACAGGGAAAGGGTTAAGTCCATTTTCGATGTTGCCGAAAAAAGTGTCAGGAATACAAGTTCATGCTACTAGCAAGTACAAAGAGTTGAGATCTAGATATGGGGTCGAGTAACTCGGCGTCTCATCAGGATCCAGCCTGCTCGATATTCGACTCATGGTTTAGCTCAACAGAGCACAAAGTGCTCAGGGTGAGCTTTTGTGATCGCCTGATGTCCGTCGCCCGTCGGCGTGCCTCTAAAAAAAGATATATAAAGTATGTCCCTGAGTCAAAATTGGACCTGTCCCAAGGGTGCCTTGTATCCTATAGAAACGTATAGTGAAAACTTTGAAACTGGAAGGCTCTTAGCTTTTATATTTGGCACATAGCATCATATTCAGGTTCTCTACAAAAGTTATATAGATTATGCCCTGGGGTCAAAATTGGCCCCGCCCCAGTGGTGGCCAGTTTTCTATTCTATATAAACATATTGTAAAATCTATGAAAATCTCCTCTGAAACTGGAAGGTTCTCAGCTTTCATACTTGGCACATAGCATCATGTTCAGGTCCTCTACAAAAGTTATATGAAGTATGCCCCTGGGGTCAAAATTGGCTCCACCCCAGGAGTGGTCAGTTTTCTATAAAAACATACAGTGAAAAATCTGAAAATATTCTATGAAACTGGAAGGTTCCCAGGGGTGGCCAGTTTTCTATAGAAACATATTGTGGGTACTTTGAAAATCTTCTCCACTAAAACTGGAAGGTTCTCAGCTTTCATATTTGACACATAGCATAAATGTTCAGGTCCTCTACAAAAGTTATGTAAAAACTTTGAAAATCTTCCCTGATAGTCTGGCGAGCGATATCAGGGCCACCATGGCCCTTTTGTTTTGTTTAAGTATTAAAACAATCACACAAACAAAACACAATGGATAAAATCCAGTAGCAGACGACAAATTTTGCAGACAACTGCTTAACATATAACCCTTTACCCAATAGCCTGTTTCTAGTTTTGAAGACATATGATCACTTAAAGCAGGTTGAAAGTAAAGCAGAATGCGCCTTAAGGCGCATTCTGCTTTACTTTCAGCCTGTTTTAAGCTACCACCTACTAGGATATAGAAAATATTTATTATGCAATATGTTCATGACTGTATGAATTTGAACTATTTTCTTCAGCGGAGGAATAAATCAAACACGCTTAAAGCCGCTTCTATCAGGTAAAGGGATAAAGAATTAATGAGCCTTATTTAATTAGTAGACATGCAGTCCGTCTGTGTCTCTATCAGTGAATGTAATGATAACTTATATTCAGATGTTTAGATGTATTCAGATGTTGTGATGGTGGCTTTGAATAGTAGTTGAGCGTAGAGCTGATAACCCAGGGATCCGAGGATGGAATCCCGACTGAACCAGCTCGAACTTTCGGAGACATTTTTCAGTGTCTCCCACCTGCACGAGGTTGTCTCCTATCCAACCAGGGGTTAAAATGGATACCTTTGAGGGTCACTAGCCGGTACTGCGAGTTTGGTGGAGAAATGACGATTTTATTATTTTAATTCGCACCTTTATCTGTAGCTCTGTTATATTTATATGCGTGATCACCTCTGTCGCACTGTGAGCTGCACATATACCTTACTCATAGTAAACAGTGTTTAACCCTTTACTCCATGAATACGCATTTCAACTCCTACGGGAACCGTCTGGTCAGAGTCTACTCTGTTTGCTTAAGTAATTCAGTAAAACTTCTCTATAATGGCCACTAAATTACATCAATTATTTTTTGTTAAAGGCAGGTGATTGCTTAAAGCAAGATGAAAGTAAAAAAGAACGCTCCTATATAGGAGCGTTCTGTTTTACTTTCACATTGCTTTAAGCAGCCACCTGCCCTACCTACCAACTGATTTATACAATTTAGTGCCCGTTATAGAGAGGTTTGACTGTATGTGTCAGATTCTACAGCTTATGTCGTGGCAAACTTGCTGTGGTCATACTCGTATACCATCAACATTCTTATAATTATAGTAAAACCTCTCTATAACGGCCACTAAATTACATCAACTGTTTTGTGTTAAAGGCAGGTGGTTGCTTAAAGCAATGTGAAAGTAAAACAGTTATTAAGACAGGTGGTAGCTTATGTAGACAACGTGAAAGTAATTATGGTTATTAAGACAGGTGGTAGCTTAACGCAGGACGAAAGCTATGCAGAAAGCTCTTCTAGTCCCGAGCTTCTGCATTACTTACGTCCTGTACTGAACAACCACCTGCTCTTATATATATACAGTATAAAACCTCTCTATAACGGCCACTATATTTCATCAAGTATTTTGTGTTAAAGGCAGGTTGCTGCTTTAAGCAAGGTGAAAGTAAAACAGAACGCTCCTATAGGAGCGTTCTGTTTTATTTTCACCTTGCTTTAAGCAGCCACCTGTCCTAATATACCAACTAATTAACACAATTTAGCGGCCGTTATAGAGAGGTTTTACTTTAATATCCATGAGGTACATATTTCTTACATGAGTATTCATCAAGTAAAGGATTAAGTTTCTCCCCTTTATACCATGTACAATATGTGATACATACAATAAGCATTGGATAGGGTTATTCTTTTTTTCATGTACCGAGTTTATAAACGTGCTCCTTCTGATCAAACTTTCTTCACTCAATGTATGACCCAATTAAGTATTTTCACGCTGGCTACAAATATTTTATTGCAGATTCCGGCAGACTGAATGCATTCAAAAGACATGTGGTTGATGAACACTTTGGATGCTTAAGTTTCAAAGTGGAATGGTCCGTCATTGTTTAACGATAGAGTCCATTCAGTATGAAGGGGTATATGTCTATTTCGTTAGAGGGTCTACATGACAAACAACAGTGTAGAACCTACTTAGAGGGCTCCTCTATAAACCATCTGGTCTGAGTTTACACTGTTTGCAAATTACAGTATATTCGTTTCCCGGACCCAACAACGAACATATTGCACACACTTCCAAAACGAGCTTTCTGTGTTACTTTCGTTTTGCATTAGGCAGATATATTCAATAATAATATTTTAATAACAAACACGTTATAGAGGATCAACATTGTATGTACTAACTTATGTTAAAACTAGTCTTCTCCTTGCGGCTTGTGATATCAATGTCTGTAATACATACTAATACAGCACAGCCTGCCTATAGCGACCACATTTATATAATGAATGACGGTACAGTAAAACCTCTCTATAACGGCCACTAAATTGTGTTAATTAGTTGGTATTTAGGGCAGGTGGCTGCTTAAAGCAAGGTGAAAGTAAAACAGAACGCTCCTATAGGAGCGTTCTGTTTTACGTTCACCTTGCTTTAAGCAACAACCTGCCTTTAACACAAAATACTTGATGTAATTTAGTGGCCGTTATGGAGAGGTTTTACTGTTTATAAGAGCATGTGGTTGTTCAGTACAGGACGTAAGTAATGCAGAAGCTCGGGACTAGAAGAGCTTTCTGCATAGCTTTCCTCCTGCGTTAAGCTACCACCTGTCTTAATAACCAATAGTTAAATTCATTTTGGCGGCCACAATTTTTACTGTATATGCATTCTTAAACCTTTACTCCATGAATATTCATGTCAGAAATAATGTACCGGTAAATAAGAAATAATGCATGTATGAATATTAATAAGCTGACTTTTGATAATGGTATGAGAACAAGAAATGTTTGGCCATGGAACACACTGTAGAATCAGTTCTATAAAAAATAATCAAACAGAGCAGACCCTGATCTGGGTCTACCCTGTGTGCAAATGCGTTAAACGGGATATTTATAGTAAAGGGTTAATGATGGCCTCCAAAGGCACAGTGGGTATCGAATTTCTACCACCCCTTTGAGGGGGGGGGGGGGGTCGGAGTGTGAACTGTGAGGAATTATACTTACAAAGCTGAACGTACGGCACTTTATTACAAAATAAGAAAAGTTCAAAAGGATTTTTCTAACAATGTATATAGATGATGCCAACATCAAATCTGCCCAGGCTTTATAACATAACATAAGAGAATATTTTAAAAGAGTGGTCATAGTATAGGGTTTGGCTGGAGAAACAAATGAGCTATTCTTAAAAATGTTTAAATTTACGCATCTTATCTGGACTTCTTCTTAAGGTGGCGGCTATTTTTTTTAATGTTAAATCTGTTTGTCCATTATTATTTTACATATTGTTGACACCGTGTGTTAATTAATGATTAAGGAAATAATTAATGAATTATGCTGTATATTTATTTCATTATTATGCGTGTCTTTTGTTTGTTCGACATTTCTGCTGATAAAGATGACTGGTCTGTCAGCGGAACCTACAATTTTGAGATTGTTCATGGTAGGAGTGGTTGTTATTTATATTACATGTATTATTTATACATGTATTTTTAAAATATGTTTGCCCAATGTTTATTTGCATGTTGTTATCACTATATGTCATTAAATGATTGAGAAAATAATACAACTGAATGAACCTATTTTATTTATTTTATACTACATGTGTCATATGCAACATTCTGCCGATAAAAATGACTTGTCATTCAGAGTAACTGACATTTTTGCACAGAGGTAACTCCTTACACACGTAATATAATATACGCTTAACCCTTCTCTTGCTGAATTTTAAAATACATTTCTCCTTCTTTGCCCATCCCTGTTGTATAATTACATATATCTTCACTGTGTACAAGTATATCACTGTGCAATCACTGCTGTGGAGTGCATTCGTTGCATAATTAACTTGTAAATAGTGTAGACCCTAATGAGACAGCTCCTGCAGGAGCTGTTTCATCTGGGTCTTCACTATTTACAGGTAGGTATATTGACGTGAATAGCAAGCGAAGGGTTAATTTCGAACAGAGAGTCTTGTAATTTGTTATTTGATTGAATAAATCGCACGTTACATCGTATTTCAAACATAGGGGTCTGTACTTCCCACTGGCAGTCTATTATTATTACACATAATCTGCCGCGTGGGAGTGCCGAAACAGAGTGCCGTAAATCGCGGAAATGCACTAGTTTATTTTTTTATGCAATTGAACAGTTTGGATCCAGCTGTACTACGCTGTAAGCAATGGCCGTAATAGCCGTCAGATATAGTCTGTTTCACTTTCTCGTGACATATTACAGTTAACTCGTTTCATAGAAGCAATTTGTAATGAACAGTCATTTAAGATCCTCTATATAGTATATATAGACTCCCAATGAGAGGTACAGATCCCTATGATTTCAAACTCAGCTGTGATCTATTTTGTCAATGTTAAATAGACCTGGGTCCATGCTTATAAAGCTCTTAGTCGAGTCTGAGTTTGTTCTCAAGCTTTTGATTGGTCAGATTTGAGCCTTTGGATCAAATTTGACCAATCAAAAACTTGAGAACGAACTCCGACTCAACTAAAAAGTTTTATAAGCATGGAACCTGGTGTTTTGATTAGCCACATTAAACGAAACCGTTAGTAGTCGAACCACTTTTGGTCGAAATTAATTTCCTGAACAATGATTAAAGGAGATAAAGGAGATTACGCGCATAGTTTGGCATGGTAAAACAAATCAGAGAATATCAATATTTCACTGTAATAATATATTAAAAATTATCCTGCAAATTCGGCTATAATTTGGATAAAAACGGTTTTAAAAACATCAGAACATATTTGCAATTTGCTAAATGCTTTAAGCAAGAAGAACGTGAAAATTGTTCTTTTGGTTAACATGGCAAACAGAGTTTTTACATTCGGCAAAACTGCATCAGATATCAAATCCACTTGTCAAATCTAATTTATTAGTTTAGCATTGACATAATACAATATATGCTATTTTGTGAGAGAGAGAGAGAGAGAGTGGTGTTAAATAATCTGTTCGTGATAGATGGGGAAATACATTGAGAGACAGACAGAGATATATAGAGACAAATGCAGAGACAGACAGAAAGAGGAGAGCGTTAAAACACGTGTTCGCGTTAATGCCAGCTTAATATTCAGGTTGAAGGATGTCTCTATTGCTTGTTAAAGTACCAATGCTTCACATCATATTTTTATGTTCAGCTGACTTAGTTGACCTATCTAGATAAACAATAACCACGCGTATAGTAATTTAACCCTTTCCCTCATATTGACGACTTTTGACGACTCTATAAAATTCACTCTGTGAAACCATTGTGATAAATAGAGCATTTGCTCCTATAGGAGAAAATGCTCTATTTATCACAATGGTTTCAAACTACAAAATTCTAAAATTTTCCTTTTCTCTAATTAATGCTCTTTTTCGGTAGATTAATTCAAAGAGGTTGTATCTAAAAATAGCCTATGAGGTAATTGGATAATGGTATTTCCTAATATATTATATTCCTAAATTTACTTCAGTATAGGGAGAAAATTTGAAAATCCACTGGGTAGAATAAGTTTATTACCATTACACATGATTATCAGCCAAATTAAAATGGAGTACCCCTTTACCCCATAAATATACGCCTTTCAACACTTTTGCAAACAGAGTAGACCCAGATCAGACGGTTCCTCTAGGAGCCATCTGATCAGGGTCTGCTATGTGTGCTTATGATATAATATAGATATGATTCTATAGTTTTCGTCATGTTTAATTTTTCTTGTGTGAATGTGCTATTGTAACAATTAATCTATTTAATATTTATGATGTCATTATTTTTATGCGAATACTCATGGAGTGAAGGTTTAACTATGTCCTTAACATTTAATTCCATAAGTCTGTAAAATGCTCTATTTATCACAATGGTTTCAAACGTGACTTTTACAGAGGCGCCAAAAGGCGTCATCCTCGTAGCAGAGAATATATGTGTTAAAAAGGTCTGATTCTACAGTTTCTATTATTGTAAATAAAACAACCTGTGACCACATACATTTATAAAAAAAATCATCATATTAGTATTCAAGATACAGTAAAACCTTTCTATAACGGCCACTAAGTTACATCAACTATTTTGTGTTAAAGGCAGGTGGCTACTTAAAGCAAGGTGAAAAAAAACAGAACGCTCCTATAGGAGCGTTCTGTTTTACTTTCACCTTGCTTTAAGCAGTCACCTGCCCTGAATACAAACTAATTAACACAATAATTTAGTGGTCGTTACAGAGATGTTTTACTGTATCACTATTTCTTACATGAATATTAATGGAATAAAGGTTTAAAGTGGTTCAGACTACTCATTATACCGAGTGAGGATGGAGACGGATTGTTGAATTGTTTGATAATCCTTAATCCGCTAATCGCGACTTGACTCGTATTTGCAAACAGCTTGGATCCAGATTAGACACCGAGTGTTTCGGATCCAAGCTGTTTGACACACGATCCATCTTGTTCGAATCAGAAGAAGTTGACATTGTACCAGCTCCATATATGAGCTGACCTTTTCCCAGCAGGGATAATGGAAAAATGAGTCTGGGATAGTGTACACATGATTAATGCTTATAACTGAGTCTGGGATAGTGTGCACATGATCCATGCTTATAACTGAGTCTGGTATAGTGTACACATGATTCATTCTTATAACTGAGCCTTGGATAGTGTGCACATGATTCATGCTTATAACTGAGTCTGGGATAGTGTACAAATGATTCATTCTTATAACTGAGCCTTGGATAGTGTACACATGATTCATGCTTATAACTGAGTCTGGGATAGTGTACACGTGGTTCATGCTTATAACTGAGTCTGGGATAGTGTACACATGATTCATGCGTATAAATGAGTCTGTGATAGTGTACACGTGGTTCATGCTTATAACTGAGTTTGGGATAGTGTACACATGATTCATGCTTAGCATGAAAACTAAACTACTATAATTAACCATTTTCCTGTTCTATGTTTATTACAAATTCCAATACCTATTGAATATCAATGGACAAAATAGTTATAGTGAAATGTTAAATCTATTCATTGTTTTTGTTGTTGTGTTTTTTCTTTGTTATTTTTCGGACTGGAGCCTTGAAGGGCCTATACATACATGTATATACATGTATTGTGTTTTCATCTGAAATCCCTACGAAAAAGTAATGCAAGATTTGACTTATGCATTCTCGAATGTGTTTTAATCGAAGTTTTGGTCGAGGCCTTGAAACAATGCTCACATGTGAATTTTAGCAAGGGCTGGGTAGGGGGCGTCGGATTGGAACCTTGAAGGGTCTTTACAAACTGTTGTGTTTCCAACTGAAATTCCTCCGAAAGAATGCGACATTTATTTTATTTTTTACCAAAGTTTTTGCCGAGAATGCAATATCGCATTTTTACGGAGGGGTGCCTGACAGAAATAGGAGACACTAGATTAGTGTATGCCCTTCAAGAGTCCAATCGGAAACCGATCGCGATAATGCACCGTCACGTACACGCGTTTTTGTTTTGTTTTGTTTAAAACATTGTTAATATATATTTTTTTTAACGATTACGCGGCTCGAGATCACGATGGCACTATTAGGATTCCGTATACTAACCAACTCTTATTGAGTGTTTGACAAATATACAAGTGATAACACTTGCACAATGGTTTGTCAAGATTGTGGTATTCAAAATTCAGATCACGGCTAGTTCGAACTTGCGCTTAACCCTTATCCTCTTTAGTGCGACCTGGCTGGCATTTAAAACAGTGTGGATCCAGACGAGACGTCAAGTAATTGCCATCTCATCAGGACCCATGCTATTTGACACTCTGTCATTAAGTTCTCAAAAGCCTGAACGAATCAGAAGTAACAGAAACTTGCAACATGTCGAAGTCTAGAAGCAAACGTCATTTTCAGCATTTTATTGTTAATCCTTTCCTCTATGAATATTCATGTAAGAAATTATGATGTCATGAATATTAGCACATTGACACGTGTATTTTTAGCCAAGGAAGAAACTAGAATCATATCTATATTATATCATAAGCAAACAGAGCAGACCCTGATCAGACGGCTCCTGCAGGAACCGTCTGATCTGGGTCTACTCTGTTTGCAAAGGCGTAGAAAGGAGTATTTATGGAGTAAAGGGTTAACTAAATACAAATCAATTAACCCTTATCTCGTCAGCTGCGATGTGATCCGCATAACTCGGGTGTCTCATCAGGATCCAAGCTGTTTGACATTCGATAAATAGTTTCTCAAGAGCGTGTTTGATTCGATCAATAGTTTCTCAAGAGCTTGTTCAATTCGATCAATAGTTTCTCAAGAGCGTGTTCAATTCGATCAATAGTTTCTCAAGAGCTTGTTCAATTCGATCAATAGTTTCTCAAGAGCTTATTCAATTCGGAAGTAGACAGAATTGTTCCAGATCCAAATTTAACCCTTTCCTCTATATAAACGCATTTTCACGCATTTGCAAACAGAGTAGACCAAGATCAGATGACTCCTATAGGAGCCGTCTGATCAGGATCTGCTCTGTTTGCTTCTGATATGCTATAGATCTGATTCCACAGGTTTTGCCAACGCAAAAAAATAACTTGAAAGTTGTGCATTAAAAATGTCAGCTAATAAAATTCATGATGTCATTTTTGTCTTACATAAATACGTTAAGCACATATTATTTTTCCATCGGGTTCTCATTCATATGATGTGGTAATTCCCCGCATAGTTTTGGAAGTAACGAAAATAGAGTGTGCATGGGAACCCACTAAGTTCAAGTGATCTACATGTACATACTTGTGAAGGAAATTGCCGTTTCTATTGTTTTTTGTAAATACATACTTATGACGAGTCCTTCACTGGCACCAGATCACCTACCGAATGTATATCGAGAACTCAGCGGACAACTATTAGGACTCACCAGGATCCAAACTGGTTGACACTCTGGTTGTTAACCACAAAAGAACTGGGGGACATACACATGTATTCAGAATAAATGAAGAAATTTGCAAATATGCTTATAGATATTACAGAATGTAGTTACACTAGTTTTATATAATGTACACATGTATAGACTTTAACCAGTTGGCACTTTTACTGATGGCATGGCGCATTTTCTACGCATTTACAAGCAGAGTAGACCCAGATCAGATGGTTCCTATAGGAGCCGTCTGATCAGGGTCTGCTCTGTTTGCTCGTGATATAATATAAATATTATTCCACGGTTTCTGTCATGGTAAAAAATTCCTGCAAGTGTTCACGTGTTATTATAGTATTTAATCTGATTAATATTTATGGTGCTATTGTTCAATTTCTTACATAAATATGCATGGAGTATATGGTTAAGTAGGTGAATTTCAGAGTATAATAAAGGAGTTTTTCCTATTTCAATTTAATCTTGTTTCGAATTTATACTGATATGAAACATTGTCACCAGAACAAGTTCTCCAAATATTTTCGTTGGATACCATCGATCGCTTCTAGAAGTACATGAAATACTGAGTGGTGCATGACTTTAATCTTAACGAGATGTCATCTACATACCATCTCACATGGATCTAAGATAGTTGCACATGCCAGTGATACCACAAGTCTGCATGATTTTCACCTTGCATTAAGCAGTCACCTGCCTAAAATTATCTAAATTCGTCTCTGCAAAAAATGCGGTTTAGAGGGGTCAATGTACTGAAGCAAGGCAATGATTCCACCGTCTCCTTCCGTTTAACCATTCTGTTGATTCATTCACATGTTCTTGCAAAATGCAAACAGTATGTTTTGTAACATGTGGTCAAAATATACGACGTGTTCTGTTCTATTCTATAATGGCATGTGAACATAGGAATTTTGGTCATGGTAGAATATAGTGTCACTGAAAGGGCCAGTAAACTTGGCTTATTAGACACCGTATTCTTCCGACTCCTCGCCTTAATGCCAAGTAAAAGGCAGGTAAGCAATCGGTAACCATTCTTTTACTAGCCGGCTGCTCACCAATCGGCCATGTCAGAACGATCCAACGACAGGAAACGAACCTTCGACTTCCCAACCCTGAAGCGGGTGCCTTATCCATTAAGTCAAGGGATCGGTTTAAATTGCTATATATATATATGTGATAAGACATGCATGCCAATGGATCGGATTACAAAGCAGGGGAATGTAGCACACACGGGAAAGGCTAAATAACTCAAAATCATAACCCTTCGCTTGCTATTCACGTCAATATACCTACCTGTAAATAGTGAAGACCCAGATTAAACAGCTCCTGCACCAGGGTCTGCACTATTTACAAATTGACTGAGCAACTAGTGCACTCCACAGCAGTGATTGCACAGAGAAATAATTGTTGACAGTGAAGATATATGTAATTATACAACAGGGCATGGGTAAAGAAGATGTTTTTAAAAAGGGTTAAATACGACAGCAAAAAACTTAACCTTTAGCCTGCTGTGGTCAGATGAGTTTTGATCCAGGTGAGATGCTGAGTAAATCGCCGTCTCATCAGCATCAGTACTGTTTGACACGCTGATTACAGTTGTGTAGACACACTGATAATTTGGAAATGTGGTGAGTGAAAAAATCTGTAAAAATTATTTAATCAGCGGTCTAATGGTTGACGTTTTACTGTATGAACATTAATTAATGTGTAGCGACATGAGTTACAACGGGTTATAACCCGTTAAAACTGTATGAATATTACAATTAAGTGAATATTTGACCATGGAAGAAACTGTAGAAAGTATAACTGAAAGCTGCTAGAGGGGCTATATTATTCCATAAGCAAAAACTCACATGAGCCGTCTGAGCTTGTTTGCAAATACTTAAAATGCGTCTGCATCAGGTAAAGGGTTAACAATATAGCTATGACGAAAGACTAGTGGCAAAGTATTCGCATTCTTGTGGAGCATAAGAACAATACAAATACTTGGCATTTCTGTGTCGTTTGTAGACGAATCCGTCAGCCATGCTGTTTATAAGTCTTTTACTCCATGAATGATCACATGTAAAAAATAATGACATCATGGGAATGTTTGAACACAGGAATTGGCAAATGTCCTGAAACTATAGAATCAGATATGTATCACTCCATTAGCAAACAGAGCAGACCCTGATCAGACAGCTCCAATGGGAGCCGTCTGATCTGGGTCTACTTTATTTGTAAATGAGTGTTAAAATGCGTATTTATAGAACAAATGATTAAGAGTTGAAAAAAAAGATTGTACAGTAAACTCCCTCTGAACTGGACTTTTAGTGAAAATCAATTAAGGTCTTTTAGGCAGGTACTTGCTTAATGCAGGCTGAAAGTCGTGCAGAAAGCTCCTCTTTACATCTTTCGGGGGGGGGGGGGGGGATATACATGTATATACCGATTGTTCTGATGTGTTGTAATTTTTCCTTTCTTCCTATTCACTAGGCTTTTGAGTGACTATTGACCGTGTGTCGAACAGCTTTGACACGGTTGAGATCCCGAGTTACTCTGTGTTTCATCTGGATCTCGACTGTAAATGATAAGAAGGTTGCGCATAGCAGTGTTAAACTGTAGTATAGCTCGAACAATATGACCTGGACCCTGACCTACTTAATTTGCATAAATAAAAATTCGTAACATTGCACGGATTTATCCTCGGCACGTGTCCCGTTAAGCAACTATGTATGGACACACTCGTGATTGTATGGTTTACATATGCACGGGTTAATTTCAACGAGAACAGACTTCACGATTTACCGGCGGAGTTTTATTTATACAGCGTCATCTCTCTCATTACGCATTCTGCATAAAGGTAAGGTGTCCAGATCAATGTGTTCGAGCTATATGGCTGTTCAATATTTATGTAAGAAATATATGTATCATGAATATTTATTAAGTGGAGAAAAAATGTTTAAGGAAATATTTCCGCTTTGACAAATACTGTTGAATCAGATCTATTCCACGTCGAAAGTCTAGTTTCAATGGCTTTTACCTTATAAGCTATAAACCTCGTTCACTGATTGTGTATGCAGGTACGTACCGTATATCTTACAATGTCATGAGAACATGAATTGAGAAAATGCATGTACGAATAAAATAACCTTGTAAACTTCCGATATTGTCACTGACAAAGGACGATGATGCGTTGACATTTCATGTTTACCGCCAGGTGTTGCTGAACCTTTAGCATGCATTGTTTTGTAAGCACACATGTAGACAATTCATCTCAGCACACATGTAGGCAATTTATCTCCTACAGATTAATTTGTTAATGCATTTCTTTTCAAAAACACGACCACACATACCAAACAGTTTTGATCCTGATGAGCCACCGAATTACTCGGTGTCTCATCTGGATCCTAACTGTGTGCAAAGGTTTCTCGAACCCGCCTGCAGCTGACTAAAGGGACTAAAGGTTAAAACCAAAGTTGTATAATATGCTTTCAAAATATAAAAAAATACACATGTGCAGCACTCCTATTAGTATTGAAAAAAATACTGATGCCTATGAATTTGTTTAACCCATTCCCTCATATTGACGCCTTTTGACGCTTTTGTAAAAGTCACTTTATGAAACCATTGTGATAAATAGAGCATTTGCTCCTATAGGAGCAAATGCTCTATTTATCACAATGGTTTCTAACTACAATTTTTTTTAATTTTCCTTTTCTCTAGTTTATGCTCATTTTCGGTAGATTTACTCAAAGAGGTTGGGTCTAGAAATAGCCGAAGTGGGAATGGGTTAACCTATTCCCTATTCAATATTCCAATAATGACATCATAAATATTTATTACCTCAGTGTTATAGTACTGCATATATACATTGAAATGTTTAAGTATGCTTAGAAAGTGTAGAGTCGGATCTATTACAAATGCATAAGTAATCAGAGCAGACCATGATCAGACCTCTCCTACAGGAGCCGTCTGATCTGGGTCTATTCTGTTTACAAATGAGTGAAAAGCGTTTATATGATAATGAAAGAAAGGGCTAATTGACAAAGCAACAACTAACTTATGTTATCCTGTTCATCGGTCGAAACTTCAAATAGCATTTCTCGTATGTAACACTAAAACATACACGTAGCATATTCTTCAGACCAATTATGAAGGAAATTAATTAAGTATATATAACTACATGTAGTTCTATAACCATCAATGGATCTATTCTTTTGAAACGTGTTGCATGCTGTATTTGCGTCATTACTTTACTTCATAGACCGCCTTTGAAAACATAGTAGACCCAGATCAGATGGCTCCTACTGAAGCTGATTGGTCAGCGTCATTCCAGTTTGCTTATGAAATAATATAATTCTGATTCTAAAGTTTATACCATGGTCAAACTCATGCGTTTGTATTGCTACCTTTAAACCTTTACTCCATGAATTAGCCTCTCTACGCCTTTGCAAACAGTGTAGATCCAGATCAGACGGATCCAGTAGGAGCCGTCAGATCAAGGGCCGTCTGAACTGGGTCCACTCTGTTTGCAAAGGCGTAGGCAGGCGTATTTATGGAGTAAAGGGATACATCAGGTTGTTCATTAACCCTTTCCCTGTTCAATATTCATGTCAGAAATAATGACATCGTGAATATTTATTAACTTTTTTTAATAATATCATATGTACACAGGATGTTTAGTATTAGTATAAACTATGAGTCAGAAGCAAACAGAGCAGACCCAGATCAGACTGCTCCAATAGAGGTTTGTAAATGCGTTAAAAGGAGTTACAATGTAATATGAAGGAAATGTTTAATGCAACATGAAAGTGATCTAGAGAGCCCCTGTGGGAGCTTTCTGAATAGTTTTTGTTCTGCATCAAGCAACTATAGTAAGTATTTTGTGTTAAAGGCAGATGACTGCTTAAAGCAAGGTGGAAGTAAAACAGAACTTTCACCTTGCTTTAAGCAGCCATCTACCCTAAATACCAACCAATTAACACAATTTAGTGGCCGTTATATAGAGATTTTACTGTACCTATCTTTAAGACCGATAATTAGACATGTTATCTGGTGGTCGCTCTAAAATGGATTTACATGTACTTATTTTTGGATTTTATTCTTTCTCCCATTTCATCAGCGTCAGTCAGGTTAAAATAATCATGAAAGTTCAAGGTGTGATACATCCGATACCTTGTTTCACGATGTCTCATACTTGCACTGAGGACAAAACATTAAACAAATGCTATTAATAGCGCCTTATGCAACTGTGTGCTTTATAGTCTAGGAGGATCGCCTCTATTAATGTACATGTATCTAGATTCAGACCTCAGTCTACGAATTCCGCTATCTGTTCAGCATAAAACATTAACAGTATAGTGAACGAAATATTTCGTCGATAATGGCTCCTAGAGGAGCCATCTGATCAAGGTATCCTCTGTTTGCTTATAAAAAAATATAATTGATCTGCCTATAGTTTTTACCAATACCCCCAAAATCCAATGTGCCAATGTCGCATCTGTGATGACGTTTGCAAGCAGTTTGGATCCAGATGAGACGCCGAGTAACTCAGTGTCTCATCAGGATCCAAACTGTTTGTTATTGTGACTGACTATGTTTCTTGAAACAAAAATGAAGAAATGTAAAAAACAACTGCGGCAGATGACAAAGGTTGGAGGCGACTAAATTTGGCAGCGAAAGAGTTAATAAGATTACGACGTACATGTATATCAAATTATGCTGAATTTCGTTGGTGCAAAATAAATTTATGTTCCAGACAAAAAAAAAATGGACTAACATACTCATGCACAGATGATTGCATGCATGTACATATGTATGTGCACATACTTTTGTGGCAACCATGTCGATCTGACTACAAGCAAACTCAAAATGAGAATCACAGATGAAAACTCATTACACCAATCTAAAGTTCGGTGAAATTGGAAATAAGAGGCTTATTATCATTGCAGCTAAACAGTTTAGATGTCAATAAATACTGTAACTATGCTCGTCAATACCAGCACTGTCCTAAATGACCATGAAAAAGATGTCTAATGTCGGGGGTCTTTCAGGTTGGTGGTAGCTTCATGCAGGTCAAAAGCAATGCAGAAAGCTCCTATAGAAGCTTTCTGCATTACTTTTGCACTGCATTAAGCAAACACCTGCTTTATAAGATTCATATGTACAGTCAACTGATGGTCGATTTCGACAGGTCCTATTGTAATTGGAAAATACTCTACTGGGCCTCCTTCAAAGAATGAAACAAGAATTCTCTACATATTTACACAAGTGAGACCACAGGTCACTCATTAAAAGAGGATGTAATGTTTGTCATTTGGTTCTGGTTCAAGATAACAAAAGAGAAATTGTGTCTTTATATTTTATTTCCCCAAACTTTTCATCCAGTATACTGAATACATATATAATATAATTACATGCTATAGTTTGATTAACCCTTTACCTAATATATCTTTGCAAGCAGAGCTTCTGTAGGAGCTGTCTAATCAGGGTCTACTATGTTGCTTATGGAAATTTTATAGTTTCTGCCATGGCAAAAAATCCCCTAATTCATAATGCCATTATAAAAATATCATGTAATAAATACTCATGATGTCATTATCATTTCTTATATGAATATTTATCAAGTAAAAGGTTAACCCATTCCCTCATATTGACGACTTTTGACGACTCTGTAAAAGTGGCATGTTGAAACCATTGTGATAAATAGAGCATTTGCTCCTATAGGAGCAAATGCTCTATTTATCACAATGGTTTCAAATTACAAAATTCTAAAATGTTACTTTTCTCTAGTTAATGCTCATTTTTGGTAGATTTATTAAAAGAGGTTGCATCTAAAAATAGCCTATGAGGTAATGGGTTAAACAATTTCCTTTTCTTTTGTTCTTTGTTTCTAGCTATCCTTCCTGATGTACTCAAATGAATGAGCTAGGCTTGGAATATTTTGAACTACCGTAGTCTCAATCGATGCCATTGGTCACCAAAGAGAGTGAACTACTGTGATGCTAGGAGTTCAAAGAGGAATAACTCTTTCAAATCCTATTATAACATGAAAAACAAAAATACTCCCAACTGAATTGTCTCCCTTTGATACACAAAACGTAAATTACCAGTACAGTTCTTTGAATTATTTATCTTTGTTACATAGATACACACAGAAATGCTAAAATTACAAACCTTTTTTAAATGTCTTTAACATGATACATGTATATGCAATATGTTTTGTAAAAATGTTTATGAATTTGCAACATCAAATGTTTCTTAACCCTTTATTCCATTAATGCCTTTACTCCACCTTTGCAAACAAAGTAGATTCAGATCAGACAACTCCTGTGGGAGCCTTCTGATGTAGGTCTGCTCTTTTTGCTTAAGACATAATATAGATCCAGGAACACATTTTCTGCCTTAGTTAATTCTTCACGTGTTCATATAAGTTACTATAAAAATACACCTAATCAATATGATTCATGTCATTTCTTCTTATATGAATAATCATGGAGTAAATAAAAGGATTAAATTTGTGACTTATTCCATGAATCAGCAAGAAAATATATTATTGGGAAAACTAATGCTTGATTTCTCTTTTTAAACCTTTACTCCCTGAATATTTATGTTAGAAATAATGACATGAGTGAGAGAGTTGGGTTTACAGCTATACAACATTATATGGGTTATATGGCACAGAGACAAGAGAAAAGTTGTCGGACCCACATTTTCATTTACATCGACATAAAATATGTGGTATAGATCAAGAAACTTAACCCTTCTCTTGCTGAATTTTTAAAATACATTTCTCCTTCTTTACCCTTCCCATGTTGTATATTTACATATATATTCACTGTGTACAAGTATTTCGCTTTGCAATCACTGCTGTGGGGTGCACTGGTTGCACAATCAACTTGTAAATAGTGCAGACCCTGGTGAGACAGCTCCTGCAGGAGCTGTCTCATCTGGGTCTTCACTATTTACAGCTAGGTATGGTATATTGACGTGAATAGCAAGTGAAGGGTTAACACCTGCTGGAGAATAAGAGATGCTGAAACTCCTATTTACGTTAAACACTCATAAGTCGCCTGTTACGATCAAGCAAAGGGTGCCAATTAGGCGTATGCACACTCCAGTACCACATGGGGCATAACATCATGAATATTAATTACATTAGTTGTTATAATAGCACATGGACACAAGAATTTTAGGCCATGTCAGAAACTGTAGAATCATATCCATATTATGTCATAAGCAAACAGAGCAGACACTGATTAGACCGATCCTACATCTGATCTTGGTTCACTCTGTTTGTAAAGGAGTAAATAGGCATGTTTATGGAGTAAAGGATTAAATTAAAAGTAATAAAACTAAAGAAAATAGTCATAGGTTCAAACTTCTTTTTCAAAGAATTTTCTATCAAGCTACACTGAGCCTGCTCGGGGGCAAACATTTTCATAATGTAATTACAGAGTGTCAAAATAACAATACATGTATAAAGAATTCAAAGAAGCCTATAGATTCTGAAGAAAAAAAATACATATACAGTAAAACCTCTCAATAACGGCCACTAAATTACATCCAGTATTTTGTGTTAAAGGCAGGTGGCTGCTTAAAGCAAGGTGAAAGTAAAACAGAACGCTCATAGAACGCGTTCTGTTTTACTTTTACCTTGCTTTAAGTAACCACCTGCCACAAATACCAACTAATTAACATAATTTAGCGACCGTTATAGAGAGGTTTTACTGTACATATACATACCAAAAAAGGAAAATGTGTCAAAAGAAATTCCAACAACTTCTGTGATATTTGTATGGCAAACACTTAACCTTTGACCTGATAAATATAAAATGATTACACCATGAATGTTTATTAGCTGAATTTTTATAATGGTAAGTGAACACAAGACATTTTTGCCTTAGCAGAAACTGCAGAATCAGATCTATAAAATTCTATAAGCAAACAGAGCAGATCCAGATCAGACAAAAACAGGGTCTAGTCTGTTTACAAAGGCATGAAAATGTGTTTCGATCAGGTAAATGGTTAATATCTTTCCCCTGAGATAAACTATATCAAATCAGAAACAGTTTTAGTCTATTTGTACACAGAGCTCCAGATAAGATGTGTAAATTTAAACATTTTCAAGAATAGCTCCTTTATTTCTCCACCAAACTCTATACTATGACCACTCTTTAGAATCGACTCTTCGAGGTAGTAGGTGATTTTTTATAATGGCATGTGTACAGATGACATTTTGGACATAGCAGAAACTACAGAATCAATAAAATATTATTCCATAAACAAACAGGGTAGACCCTAATCAGACAGCTCCTACAGGAGCTGTCTAAGCTGCATCTACTCAATTTGCAAAGGCTTTAAAAGGCATATCTATAGAGTAAAGGGTAAACCACTTTCTGTTTATATGAACTTATGACTGAATCAATATAACTAGCATTCCTTCTTTAGACATATGTACTGAAGTATTTGCATGAAATATTGCCACTATCAACTTCCTGAACACATTAAACTAGAACTAACACTAAAGGTAATAATACCCCCGCATGGAAGCTTTGATTGCAAATTCAAGTTTGTGACACCAACTACCCATGTAACAGTTCAAAACCACAAAAAGACTTAAAAGTTCAAAGGAAGATAATTTTGCAATGCCCAGCGCTAAACGCATGAAAATTGTGTCATGTACATCTGCTATCTGTGGTTATTATGTATGGAAAGTATCAATTCAATAACTTTAAAATTGAAGGAGGAGTTTGCGACACCAACTCCAAATGTTTCATACCAAACTGACAAAAATTACTCAAGTAAGGGGAGATCATTCTGCAATGCCCAGCACTAAACACATGAAAATTGAGTGTTGCTCATCTACTATTCATGGTTATATTGTATACTACTTAAACACAGAATAACTTTATACT
Organism: Azorinus chamasolen; assembly: GCA_963576725.1. Taxonomy (NCBI): domain Eukaryota; kingdom Metazoa; phylum Mollusca; class Bivalvia; order Cardiida; family Solecurtidae; genus Azorinus; species Azorinus chamasolen. The sequence goes on along the minus strand of OY755236.1, from coordinate 42,934,738 downwards.
GAAGGAGGAGTTTGTAACATCAACTCCCCATTTTTCATTCCAAAATGACAAAAAAAAACTACATGTACGTTCAAGAGGAGATAAATCTGCAATGCCCAGCGCTAAACATATGAAACTTTGCGTCTTGCACATTTGTTTATGGCTATTATGTATGGCAAGTATCAATTGAATAACTTCAAAATTGAAGGAGGAGTTTCGCGACACCAACTCCCAATGTTTCATGACAAAATAACAAAAATTACTCAAAGTTCAAGGGGAGATAATTCTGCAATGCCAAGCCCTAAACACATGAAAATTGAGTGTTGCTCATCTACTATTCATGGTTATTATGTATACCACTTATATACTGAATAATTTTCAAAATGAAGGAGGAGTTTGTGACACCCGACTCCACATATTTCATGTCAAAAATGACAGAAAATACTCTAAGTTTAAGGGGAGATAATTCTGCAATGCACAACAGTAAACACGTGAAAATTATGTCATGCATATCTACCATTCGTGGTTATTATGTATATTAAATATAAATTCAATAACCTTAAAAGTGAATGAGAAGTTTGCAACACAAACTACCCATGTTCAAATGCGGACGGACCAACGGACTGCATGACCAACGACCGACTGACCACCGGACAGGCTGATTCCAGTATACCCCCTCAAACAAGTTTGCGGGGGTATAATGAAAAAGCAAATATTTGTGCAAGAATAATGCATAATTATACATATCAAAATTAGATTCTAACAACTGCATAAACTGTGGAGAAAAAGTCTTGTAGATAAAGTATATATGTGTAAAAATAAATTATAGACTGGGTTTTCAATCCTTAAATCAGCTACATGTAGTCCCCTCAAAACTAATAGTAAAATCCTGGTATATAAGTGGAATGTTATTTATTAGCTTAAACAGTTTGTAAATTTGAATGATGAATTTCCATGTAACAATTAACAGCTGTTCCATTTAAATGTGTATTGGGGGACAGGAAGGCACTTTAAAAAACAACTATGCATGGGTGAGTTTCGCTGCAAAAATGGTACTATTTGGTTTGTGCATTAGTTAAAAACTTATATGGGTGGGTGGCCGAATTTGAAAGTGCCTTCCTGCACCCCCATACACATTTTAATGGAACAGTCCTAATGGCATTATGAATATATATTAGCTGATTTTTTATAACTATGTGTGAACAAATGATTTTTTGGCTACTGAAGAACTATAGAATTTTATCTTTATACATATAATTATAAAAGCAAACAGAAGAGACCTTGATCATACAACTCATACTGTCTAATCTTGGTTTACTTTGTTTGCAAAGGTATCTAAAGGCACCCCGCTCAAAAAAAGTTATCACATGCTTCAGAAGAAACATACAGTTTGGATCCTGATTCATAACTCACCCAAAGCTAAGCTTGTTTTTTAAACCCTTTACTCAATGAATATTCGTGGTAAGAAATGACATAATGAATATTAATTAGACTAATTGTAATAATAGCACATGGACACAGAAATGTTTGGCCATTGCAGATACTGTAGAAAACTTTATTATATCATAAGCAAACAGAGGAGCCCTCTGGGTCCATGCTTATAAAGCTTTTTAGTTGAGTCTGAGTTGGTTCTCAAGCCAAAGGCTCAAATCTGACCAATCAAAAACTTGAGAACAAACTCAGACTCAACTAAAAAGTTTTATAAGCATAGAACCTGATCAGGGTCTACTCTACTCGAAAAGATGCAGAACGGTGTATTTATGGAGTAACGGGTTAATGGCATATATGAATATTCTCTACAGCATTTTATCAGGAAATCATTTATATCTCCCCATGCTAGCAGCAAATGCGTGACCACATATGAGTGACTGGGCTGAGTAACTGGGCATCTCATCAGGATCAAAACTGTCCATCACTGTGATTATATTTTATAAGAAAAAAGAAAGAAAAACTAATTTTGAGAAATTTAGCAGATGACAATTGTTGCAGCCGACATTTACTTAGTGTGCAATGACTTAAGTTAAGTAATATTTCATCCATGCACCAGTCATGATCTTCCAAGTCTAAATCCACCACCCTGAGGCTGTGGTCTTGAACCACCATTTCCACTTTGACCTTGACCTTGCCCTCCTCCACCGCCTCCAAAAAATGAGGAGAGACCTCCTCCTGATGAACTCATCTTTGAAACAAAAAATAATATTGCACCTAATAATAGTCCAGGTAGTCCAAGCAGCAAGCCAGCGAGTACGAAACCTACTAACACAATGGGTTCTACCGTATGCTGCCCAATGTTAAAACGAGGCACGCCATAACCAATAAGTCTCTGGTTCAAACTATCAAATACTGAGAACTGTTGTCCGCCTCCTTGATACTGTTGTGCAACTGCATCTGGGTCATGCTGGATCCTTCCGATGTTCTAGAAAAGAAATTGTTAAACATTTAAAATGAAACTACATGTATGACAGAAGGGAAAGAGTGATCTATTTGAATTAACCCTTCATCTCATTAATATTCATGTAAGAAATACTGACAATATGAATATTAATAAGATGATTTTTTACAATGGTATTATGATACATGTATACAAGATTTTTTTTTACCATGTACTAAAATCAGATTTATTTTATTTCATTTATAACAAACAGAACAGACCCTGATCAGACAGTTCCTACAGGAGCCATCTGGGTCTATTCTTGTTGCAAAGGTGTTAACCCTTTACACCATAAATATGCCTTTCTACACCTTTGCAAATAGAGTAGACCCAGATCAGATCTGTAGGAACAGACTCTACTCAGTTTGCTTATGGTATAATATAGATACAATTCCACAGTTTCTGCCATGGCCAAAAAATGCCTTTATCCATATTCTATTACAACAAATAATCTAATTTAAACATTCATGTGAGCATTATTTCTTACATGAATATTCATGGAGTAAAGGGTTAAAGGGCGTATTATTTTTAGTAAAGGGTTACAACTTAGTGACAATATCATTATTTAGATTTCATACAAAAGGTGTAGCTTTTCCTATACAATTTACATTTTGCCTCTTCAATATTGTATTTGATGCATTTTCAACCTTTTACTCCATATATATGGTCTTTAACAACAATCATCCATACCAAAATCAGACCAAAACCATATTGCATACCAAACTATCCCTTTCATACTACATCTACAGTGCTCCATCTCTACGACACCCTTTGGGATACGAAAATTGTATGTGTTGTTCAGAGGGAGTTGTTATAGGGAGGGAAAATCAAACACAATTAGCTTGTTTGCAGATCCCCAGATAAGGTGTATTTCGAGAACTAAAACAGTTATGCCTCCATCAAACCCTATATTGTGACCACTCTTTAGAATCGTCACTTTGTGGTCACATCATAGGATTTGATGGAGGCATAAAGAAAATACGATGGAAATACGAAGTTGTTTCTGGAACCTTGTTGTTTCGGAAACAGTGACATGCGTTGTTGTAAGGAGGGAATCGTTATTGAGAGGTTCGTTGTAAGGAGGGAGCACTGTTTATTGTATTGTAACTCTATATTGTATAGTAACATTTTATCCTTACTCCATAAATACACCTTTCTATGCATTTGCAAACAGAGTAGACCTAGATTACAGCTCTTGTAGGAGCCATCTGTATCCATGCTTATAAAACGTTTTAGTTGAGTCTGAGTTCGTTCTCAAGTTTTGATTGGTCAGATTTGAGCCTTTGGCTCAAATCTGGCCAATCAAGACCTTGCATGGACATAAGCATGGACCCTGTTTTGTTTGCTTATAAAATAATATACAGTGCCTGACATGGCCAAACATTCCCCTACTAATATGTAATTATACAATTTCAACTAATCAACATTCATCATCTCTGGAGCCGACAACAAAGCAACTCATAGGACTTGTTGCAATGAGCAAAACTGACTACATTTGCAAACTGTTCGGGTCTAGATGAGATGCTGAGTAACTTGGCATCTCATCAGGATCCAAAATGCTGACACTCCACTTATGTTTTGAGAAGAAATTGAAGGAAAATCTGCTCTGACACAGTCAGACATAAAGATAATGTGCGCATCTGACCAAGGTTTGCTTATAAGATTATATGGATATGAGTCTACAGTTTCTACCAATACCAAGAAACACCTGTGTATACATGCAAATATAAAACTTCAGCTAATGAATATTCATGATGTCATTATTTCATATATAAATATTAAACAGGGAAAGGGTTATACCTGTCTAGGCCTTGTGTTTCCTTGTTGTGCTCTGGGATCATCATCTCCTACTATCTCTCCACTGCTTAAGATTTTGACCATCTTCCTTGATCAGGTTCTGTGAAGATCAATTTGTATCAAATTCAGGAGCACTGTAAATTTATGCAAATGTGAGAAAAGTATGCAAAACATTTAATTTTAACCCTTTACTCCATAAATACTCCATTCTGCACTTTTGTAAACAGATTCGACCCGGATCCTGTAGGAGCATGCAGCTTGATCGGAGTGTGCTTCTTACATGAATATTTATGGTATAAAAGTTAACCTTTATTTAAAAAAAGTAAAATACACATTTCTCTATTCCTTTGTAAACAGAGTAGACCCAGATAAGATGGCTCCTATATGATTCATGAATATGATCAGGGTCTCCTCTGTTTGCTTATGACAAAATATGGATATGATGTTTAACCCTTTACTTCATAAATACGCCTTTCTACGTCTTTGCAAATATTATAGAGTAACTCAGATCAGACATTTCTATATAGGAGCCATCTGATCAGGGTCTGCTCTGTTTGCTTATGATATAACATAGGTATCGATCATTCTACAATTTCTGCCATGGCCAAATATTCTTGTGTCCATGCATGTGCTGTTATTGTTATAACAATTTATCTAATATTAACAATCATGATGTCATCATTTCTTACCTGAATATCCATGGAGTAAAGGGTTAAGCATCAAAATTGTTATATTTATGGATAATGAAGATCAATGGGGGATTTGTTGAAAGAGAGAAGGGTTGATCATTGAGATATAGAATGGATGGTGGGTTTGTAACTTATCACTGTAAAAACGTTCACTCTTTCCCAATTTGTAAATTTGTTTTCATATTTTAACCAGAGCTAGCCGTTACATAAGCATCACTCATGATGGAGTGAAGTAAACAAAAGATTATAGATGGATAGAGAAACTGCCAAAACAATATAGGTACATAATGATAAACACCATTCCGCTTTTCAAATATAAATGTTCTTTTGTCGATTTACGAAGCGGTTTTACCAATATAAACTTTTTTTCTGGCACCAATATAAAAGAGAGAAGAAGAAGAAATCCTGTCTATATTTATCATAGAGGATCATAGAAGGCGATTTTACTTTGTGCGAACCAGCATCCCCAAGTTACGTGGCACTTAATGTCATTTGAACATGATTTCTGGTAAAATAGAAAGAAATAGAATCAAATCAGTAAATAGACTAGACAAGAGACGTACTACATGTATGTCCAGACAGCAAAAATGAAAGGGTTCGTTATTTGTAATCTCTGTATCTTTTTTTTTACAATCAGCTTAGACGCTTGCGTGTACTATAAGTCTTGGGTGAAGATATTGAAAGCAAGCGCCCATGTAAGATGATGACTGTAGCAAAGGGGCGTAACTTTTACACTTGACAAATACTTGAGATGCCAGGTTTGACAGGTAGTTTCCTATAAAATCATGAACGACACAACGCATAACTGCCTTTATCTATTTGATAGATATAGAAAATATGAAAAGCTTTAACTTCAGCATAGTTTAAGATTTCATTTCGGTTCACCAATCACTTTTTAACATGTTCACGTTCGGCCTGAATATAGTTCGTACCAGGATACACAGAATTTAGCACGGCCTTACACATTCTCTTCCCATGGTTCATTGATCTCCCAGTTTACATCTGACCATTTTTTCTTTAGACACACTTCATATTAAGTTATAGGAAAACTTAACATGATTCAAATTTCATGAGTATTTTTATATGAATTCTGTGCAAAATAAGTTTTAGGCTTTAATATTTATCTGTAGTTTTCAGTCAGGATCAATCAAGAGACACATGTTGAATGAAAGTGGTCTGCATGTCATGACACTGTGTCAACAGTAACTAATGGGAAGAGAAAGTGTGTGCACATGATGGGGATCAAATGCACAACAGCCAAATACCAGTTCAGTTGTTCCGCCGATTGAGCAATGTGGTGGATACTGATAAATGACTAGAAACACTTCATTTTCCTGTACTTAACCCTTAAATCTATGAATATTTATGAAAGAAATAATGACACCGATATCAGGAATATTACATGTACTTAGATTTATTTTTTATTATGAACACAAAAAAGTTTGGATATGGCTGAAACTATAGATTCACATCTATGTAATTCCATAAGCAAACAGAGCAGATCCTATTCAGACAGCACTGATCTGGGTCTACTTTTTTGCAAAGGGATTAGAATGCATATTAATGGAGTATGTGTTAAGAACTTTCAGACCTCCCAAGATGATGACTCTTACAGCCCAAGATCTGTCAGCCATGTTCCCCAGAGGTTGATATTAAATACTGACTTTAACTCATTTAGTCTGTCTTTAAGTATATATATATATGCTGTAAATGAAAAAAGGGAGAATGCACAAGTGGTCAGTTTGTTGATAGAATTACAACACTATATATACTTCTTTTTAGATACAGGGCTTTTTTTCGGTCGATTTTATAGCCGTTTATAGGCTATATTCCCAATGGCAAAAAGTATGTTTTTTTCCCAATTTGAAGGAAAAAATTCCCAATCAAAAGACTAAAATGTAATAAAGAGGCAAAAAGTATTCATATGTCATCTAATTGCCCATTTTTGAGGTCCACAAGGTATTTGTGCATTCTTTGAGTGGAACAGAACATCATTTAATGGTGTAAAATGCTAAAAGATTTGTTGTAAAACTTATTTTGATACATTCTATTTTCCCAATTTTGTTAAAACGATGCAAAAAAATTCCAATGCTAGGGGTACGGGCCATGTTCCCAAAATGGTCAGAAAAAGCCCTGAGATAGTTCCTTTAAATCTTATTTTTAGGAATAACATTCTAGTTCGGGCTTCTTCTGGGCTGATGTAATGGAACAACCAGAAACAAAGCCCACTGTTGATGATTCTGATGAGCAGAGCACTGTAACAGATACAGCTGGTGATGAACAGACTCAGGCAGAGTCTCCTGACATTCCAGAGCAGCATGATACAGATGGGACTAAATCTGAATCTAACATTCCACCTTCTGTAGCACAAGAGCAGACAATAGGTAAAATAAAAACAAGCCAGAAAATATACTAAAATATGAACTTTTGCCATCACAGTTAATGAGTTTTATTTTGCAGATACTAGATTGGATAGTAAAGCCTAATGGAAATCTCTTTATTGTTATTGCAAGGCTGCAATTTAAAAAGTAAAGTTTGAAGGCCCATTTTGAATAACTTTGATATTTTAAACATAATTCTTAAACCCTTTCCTCCATAAATACGCCTTTCTACGCCTCTGTAAAAGTCACTTTTTGAAACCATTGTGATAATTAGAGCATTTACTCCATAAGAGCAAAGGCTCTATCACAATGGTTTCTAAACTACACAACTCTAAAAGTTGCCTTTTCTCTAGTTAATGCTCCTTTTCAGTAGGTTTATTCAAAGAGGTTAGGTCTAAAAATAGCTATGAGGGAATGGGTTAAATGCGGAAATGAATGTTCATGTAAGAGGTAATTACATTATGAATCTAGCTGAAGTTTCATATTTCAGCATTTGAACAAAAAATAGTCCTGGCCATAGCAGAAACCGTGGAACAGATGTATATTATTTATTCTATAAGCAAACAGAATAGATGCTGATCAGACGGCTCCTACAGGTTGATAGATGCAGTAACATGTGTCTTTATCCCTTTCCCTGTTCTATATTTGGTCCAAATTTCAACACCAACTGAATATTCATGGAAAATGAGTTATAATGAAATATGGAATGTGGAATAGTGTAGCCGTGTTAGAAAGTAAAAAAACAGATCGATCAAATTCCACTAGCAAACAGCTAGAGCAGACCCTGATCAGACGGCTCCTCTAGGAGCCGTCTGATCTGGGTCTACTCTGTTTGCAAATGCGTGAAAGCACGTTTACATGAGGGAAAGGGTTAACAAATAAAGGCATCTGTTCCAAAATGTTTATCCCCTTGGTAACATGATCAAATACAAAGCCTTTCAGGCAGTTGGGGCAATCAAATATTAGCTACTAATTTCTTTAGACATTTGATAAAGATTGTAATGAATCAATTAGTCTGTGGTTTCATTAACCCTTTACTCCATTAATACGCCTTTTCTATGCCTTTGCAAACAGAGTAGACACAGATCAGATGGCTCCTGTAGGAGCCGTCTGATCAGGGTCTGCTCTGTTTGCTTACGATATAATATAGATATGATTCTAATGTTTCTGCCATGGCTAAAATTTCTGTGTCCATGTGCTGTTATAACAAATTAATCTAATTAAAATTCATGACATCATTGTGTCTGATCTGGCTCTACTCTGTTTGCAAAGGCATAGAAAGGCATATTTATGGAGGAAAGGGTTAAGTTATACCTGTATTGAGGAATGGATTTATTCATATGGCTCAGTTGTCTTTCAAGGTATATACATGTACATGTAGTTGCAAACTTGTGTATAACTTGTCTGAATCCTTTCCCTGATAGAGACACCTTTTGACTGCTAAAGAAAGTAAGAGCTTCTTGTAGGATTCAATACCTGCTGAGTATTGGTTAACAAAATAGTTATAAAGAAATATGGAAGGTAGAACATTGTAGACATTTTAGAAACTAAAGAATCAGATCTATCAAATTCTATTAGCAAACAGAGTAGAACCTGATCAGACGGCTCCTCTAGGAGCCGTCTGATCTGGGTCTACTGTTTGCAAATGCGTGAAAACACGTTTATATGAGGGAAAGTGTTAAAAGAAAGCTGTTGAAGGAGATTAGTATGTGACAATTTGTCTTTGGTTATTTTGTTTGCAGCAGAGGAGGAGGAGTCAGGAATTGCTGTTGACCCAGCGGTGGTGGATAAACTAACTACGGGTCTGCTTGGACTGTTCCTTCCTAACCTACAAAGGGCCAAAGGCTCTTTAAATGAAGTATTGTAAGTTCTGGTCTCTGTGTGAAGCTGTTCTAATATTTAACCCTTTACTCCATGAATACTCATTTAAGAAATAATGACATTTTTATAATAGCACATGGACACTGCAATGCTTGGCCATGGAAGAAACTGTAGAATCATATCTATTTTATTTCGTAAGCAAACAGGGTAGACCCAGATCAGACGACTCCTACAGGAGCCATCTGATCTGGGTCCACTCTGTTTGCAAAGGCGTAGAAAGGCATCTTTATGGAGAGAAGGGTTAGAGTCCCATTACATTTTCATGTGAATTAATTCTCACGCTCAATTAGGTGTTAAATGGCTACAACTGAAGTAGGAGATATCTTATCAGGGTCTGCTCTGATTGCTGATGAAATAATATACATTGTAGATTGATTCTTCAGTTTCTGCCATGGTCAAAAATTCCCGTATCCATGTACCATTATAGAAGTCAATCTAATTAATATTCACTATGTCATAATTTCGTACATGTTTATTCATGGAGTAAAGGGTTAAAACAATAAAAATTACACATGTAATAATTATAATTAAGAATCACTTTATGAAGTCTGTGACATAAGCCTTTTGGGTATAAACTATTTTATCCTCAAACCCTTGATAGAATTTGTTACCACTTTGAGGCAATTATAATATTAAACATCAAATCCTTTACCTTCTAAAAAAAATAACACCACGAATATTGATAAAACCGCTCTAAACCAGAATTCTACATTATTCTAGTAGAGAAGAATTTAGACCCTTTTATGCAGGTGGCTGCTTAATGCAGGGTGTAAGTCATGCAGAAAGCTCCTAGAAATCTTTCTGCACTACTTTCGCCCTGCATTAAGCTGCTACTTGTCTCCAAGACTGATATTTATACTAAATTTAACATCCGGTTTGGAGGGGTTTTACTGTATTGTAAATGAATCTTTATAATGTTAAATGAACACAGTAATATTTTGCCATGGCAGAAACTGCAAAATCTTTTTGTTTTTCCATACTCAAACAGAGCAGACCCATATCAGATGGCTCATACAGGAGCTATCTGATATGGGTCTGCTCTATTTGTAAAAGGTTTCAAAGGTGTCACTGTCAGATAAAGAGTTAAAAAATGAATTGGGCATAAACTTACTCATGGCCAATTAGTTATGTTCAACATCTCATTTCAGACACAATCAGGAGGTACTTATCGAGACAGTTGTTCAGGAAAATGCCAAATTTACAGATTCAGCTGCGATGAAACAGCTGACTGAAACGGTACTATTCAATAAAAATATTCATTGATCTAACTCTTTATTAACCCTTTCCCTGTTGAATATTTGTGTAAGAATTAATGACATCATGAATATTTATTACTGGTAACCGAATTTTGATAATGGCATATGTGTACATGAAATATTTGGTATTGGAAGAAACTGTAAAGTCAGACCTGTTATAGATACATGTACATGTAATTTCATAAGCAAACAAAGCAGACCCTGATCAGATGGTTCCTGCAGGAGCCTCCTTATCTGGGTCTACTCTGTTTGAAATGGCACAAGAATGTGTTTTGTATGAAGGAAAGGGTTAAACACTGCCTCATTGTAACCTCACAACAAAGTTGTTTTTGGGAAAGGGGATAGGGGTATTATAGTGGACAAATCATCATACAATATTTAACAGATATTTGAAACTTCATGTTGGTATCATTACTATCATGTGACCCTGTGCACTAGCAATTTTCCGTCTGAGTTAATTGCAAATGCTGGAAGTATTGCTCTTTACGATTGTAAATATACTCATGATGTCTTTATTTCTTACATTAATTTTCAGATGAATTCCCAAAATGTACTACCGTATATCTTCGGCCATAGTGCGAGTCAGGCCATAAGTCAGGGTGGTGTTTTGACCCTCAGATCCAAGAATTTTACCTTGACCCTTTCATATGTCGAGTCATATTTTTCACGTAGATCCTTCTGTAGCGTTTGAGACAAAAATCACATAACGTTTGCAACTACTTCCAAAGCTCATGTGATGATGTAACAGACATAAACCCAAACCTGCACAATCATTTCCAAAACTATCTTTGTTTCATTTCTAACTCTTGCAGATGAAAGAGGCTCGAATTTATCATGCAAAATTACTAAAATTGAAGAAAGAAATGAATTTTCTTATGGACAAGTCAACAAAACTAAAGGTATGTGCTGCTTTTATTGTAACATTAAATTATGGTCGTCTCATTATCTCCTCCTGTATTCCATTCCATGTTGTACATGTACATCAGTATGGCATTTCATAGTAAGATGTCATGTAGAATTGTTCTAGTTTTGCCTTCATTTAACCCTTTCCTTGTAGAGATGTATTTTGACAACGCTGCAAACAGAATAGGCCCAGATCAGACAGCTTCTGTAGGAGCTGTCTGATCAGGGTCTGCTCTGTTTGTTTGAAAAATAATGGACACGTATATCTGATTCTTAAGTTTCTACCATATCCAAAGTTTCCTGTGGTCATTGGCAATTTTGAAATGCATACATGTGGCTGGTAAACAGACATTAGCCCACCAGGACGGTAGCCCCCCTGCACTTTCCACAATATTCTCAGCTTTCTTTATTGAGGCAATCTCTGCATTGTCTTGTAATTGCATACCACAAAAGTTGAACTCTCGAACAATACAGCTGCTTTCTCTGCTGAGGTTCAGGCTATCAATTTAGCATTGAGATTTATACCAACTCTCATTGGTAAACACTATATCATCTGTTTTTAGCTCACCAGAGCACAAAGTGCTCAGGGTGAGCTTTTGTGATCGCCCGTTGTCCGTCGTCCGTCGGCGTGCGTCGTTCGTCGTCCGTCGTCAACAATTTGTACCTTTAAAATCTTCTCCTCTGAATCTACAGGGATCTCAACTTTCATCTTTGGCACATAGCATCTTATTCAGGTCCTCTACAAAAGTTATATAAATTATGCCCCTTGGGTCAAAATTGACCCCGCCCCAGGGGTGCCTTGTTTTCAATAGAAACATATAGTACAACTTTGAAAATCTTCTCCTCTGAAAGCAGAAGCTTCTCAGCTTTCATAATTGGCACATAGCATCATGTTCAGGTCCTCTACAAAAGTTATATAAATTATGGCCCTGGGGTCAAAATTGGCCCCGCCCCAGGGGTAGGCAGTTTTCAATATAATCATATAGTGCAAACTTTGAAAATCTTCTCCTCTGAAACTGGAAGGTTCTCAGCTTTCATATTAAGCACATAGCATCATATTCAGGTCCTCTACAAAAGTTATATAAATTTTGGCCCCGGGGTCAAAATTGGCCCCGCCCCAGGAGTGGGCAGTTTTCAATAGAAACAAATAGTGAAATCTTTGAAAATCTTCTTCTCTGAAACTGGAAGGCTCTCAGCTTTCACATTTGGCACATAGCATCATGTTCAGGTCCTCTACAAAAGTTAAATAAATTATGGCCCTGGGGTCAAAATTGGCCCCGCCCCAGGGGTAGGCAGTTTTCAATATAATCATATAGTGCAAACTTTGAAAATCTTCTCCTCTGAAACTGGAAGGTTCTCAGCTTTCATATTAAGCACATAGCATCATATTCAGGTCCTCTACAAAAGTTATATAAATTTTGGTCCCGGGGTCAAAATTGGCCCCGCCCCAGGAGTGGGCAGTTTTCAATAGAAACAAATAGTGAAATCTTTGAAAATCTTCTTCTCTGAAACTGGAAGGCTCTCAGCTTTCACATTTGGCACATATCATCATGTTCAGGTCCTCTACAAAAGTTAAATAAATTATGGCCCTGGGGTCAAAATTGGCCCCGCCCCAGGGGTAGGCAGTTTTCAATATAATCATATAGTGCAAACTTTGAAAATCTTCTCCTCTGAAACTGGAAGGTTCTCAGCTTTCATATTAAGCACATAGCATCATATACAGGTCCTCTACAAAAGTTATATAAATTTTGGCCCCGGGGTCAAAATTGGCCCCGCCCCAGGGGTGGGCAGTTTTCAATAGAAACAAATAGTGAAATCTTTGAAAATCTTCTTCTCTGAAACTGGAAGGTTCTCAGCTTTCATATTTGGCACATAGCATCATGTTCAGGTCCTCTACATAAGTTATATAAATTATGGCCCCAGGGTCAAAATTGGCCACGCCCCAGGGGTAGGCAGTTTTCAATAGAAACAAATAGTGAAATCTTTGAAAATCTTCTCCTCTGAAACTGGAAGGTTCTCAGCTTTCATATTTGGCACATAGCATCATGTTCCGGTCCTCTACATAAGTTATATTATTTATGGCCCAGGGGTCAAAATTGGCCCGCCCCAGGGGTGGGCAGTTTTCAATAGAAACAAATAGTGAAATCTTTGAAAATCTTCTTCTCTGAAACTGGAAGGCTCTCAGCTTTCATATTTGTCACATAGCATCATGTTCAGGTCCTCTACAAAAATTGTATAAATAATGGCCCCGGGGTCAAAATTGGCCCCGCCCCAGGGGTGGGCAGTTTTCAATAGAAACAAATAGTGAAATCTTTGAAAATCTTCTTCTCTGAAACTGGAAGGTTCTTAGCTTTCATATTTGGCACAGAGGATCATGTTCAGGTCCTCTACAAATGTTATACAAATTAAGGCCCCAGGGTCAAAATTGGCCCCGCCCCAAGGGTGGGCAGTTTTCAATAGAAACAGAGTGAAATCTTTGAAAATCTTCTTCTCTGAAACTGGAAGGTTCTCAGCTTTCATATTTGGCACAGAGCATCATGTTCAGGTCCTCTACAAATGTTATGTAAATTATGGCCCCTGGGTCAAAGTTGGCCCCGCCCCAGGGGTGGGCAGTTTTCAATAGAAACAAATAGTGAAATCTTTGAAAATCTTTTCCTCTGAAACTGGAAGGTTGTCAGCTTTCATTTTTGGCAAATAGCATTATGTTCAGGTCTTCTACAAAAGTTATATAAATTTTGGCCCTGGGGTCAAAATTGGCCCCGCCCCAGGGGTGGGCAGTTCTCAATAGAAACAAATAGTGAAATCTTTGAAAATCTTCTTCTCTGAAACTGGAAGGCTCTCAGCTTTCATATTTGGCACATAGCATCATGTTCAGGTCATCTACAAAAGTTATATAAATAATGGTCTCGGGGTAAAAATTGGCCCGCCCCAGGGGTGGACAGTTTTCAATAGAAACAAATAGTGAAATCTTTGAAAATCTTCTTCTCTGAAACTGGAAGGCTCTCAGCTTTCATATTTGGCACAGAGCATCATGGGGTCAAAATTGGCCCTGCCACCGGGGTAGTCAGTTTTCAATAGTAACATAATTATCAAGAAACCTAAAAAAAATCTTCTTCTCTGAAACTGGAAGGTTAATCTCAGCTTTCATATTTGGCTCATAGCATCATGTTCAGGTCCCCTACAAGTTTTTCTAAATTATTCCCCTGGGGTCAAAATTGGCCCGCCCCAGGGCCGGCTAGTTTTCTATAGAAACATATAGTGAAAACTTTGAAAATCTTCTCCTCTGATTGTCTGGTGAGCGCTTTAGGGCCATTCTGGCCCTCTTGTTATCAAAAACATCATGTTTTGTTGCCAAAGTTTTAAACCTGACCACAGCAAAAGTTTAACTGCTTTTTAGCTCACCAGAGCACAAAGTGCTCAGGGTGAGCTTTTGTGATCGCCTGATGTCCGTCGTCCGTCGGCGTGCGTCATGCGTCGTCCGTCGCCGGGCGTCAACAATTTGAACCTTTAAAAATCTTCTCCTCTGAATCTACAGGGTTCTCAGCTTTCATCTTTGGTACATAGTATCATCTTTTGGTCCTCTACAAAAGTTATATAAATTATGGCCCTGGGGTCAAAATTGGCCCCGCCCCAGGGATTCCTTGTTTTCAATAGAAACATATAGTAAAACTTTGAAAATCTTCTCCTCTGAAACTGGAAGGCTCTCAGCCTTCATATTTGGCACAGAGCATCATGCTCAGGTCCTCTACAAAAATATAAATTATGGCCCTGGGGTCAAAATTGGCCCCGCCCCAGGGGTGGGCAGTTTTCAATAGAAACAAATAGTGAAATCTTTGAAAATCTTCTTCTCTGAAACTGGAAGGTTCTCAGCTTTCATATTTGGCACATAGCATCTTGTTCAGGTCCTCTACAAAATGTATATAAATTATGGCCCTGGGGTCAAAATTGGACCCGCCCCAGGGGTTGGGCAGTTTTCAATAGAAACAAATAGTGAAATCTTTGAAAATCTTCTCCTCTGAAACTGGAAGGCTCTCAGCTTTCATATTTGGCACAGAGCATCATGTTCAGGTCCTCTACAAAAGTTTTATAAATTATGGCCCTGGGGTCAAAATTGGCCCTGCCCCAGGGGTTGGGCAGTTTTCAATAGAAAAAAATAGTGAAATCTTTGAAAATCTTCTTCTCTAAAACTGGAAGGCTCTCAGCTTTCATATTTGGCACATAGCATCTTGTTCAGGTCCTCTACAAAAGTGATATAAATTATGGCCCTGGGGTCAAAATTAACCCTGTCCCAGGGGTGGGCAGTTTTCAATAGAAACAAATAATGAAATCTTTGAAAATCTTCTTCTCTGAAACTGGAAGGCTCTCAGCTTTCATATTTGGCACAGAGCATCATGTTCAGGTCCTCTACAAAATGTATATAAATTATGGCCCTGGGGTCAAAATTGGACCTGCCCCAGGGTTTGGGCAGTTTTCAATAGAAACAAATAGTGAAATCTTTGAAAATCTTCTCCTTTGAAACTGGAAGGCTCTCAGCTTTCATATTTGGCACAGAGCATCATGTTCAGGTCCTCTACAAAATGTATATAAATTATGGCCCTGGGGTCAAAATTGGCCCCGCCCCAGGGGTTGGGCAGTTTTCAATTAGAAACAAATAGTGAAAAAAAAAACTTTGAAAATCTTCTCCTCTGAAACTGGAAGGCTCTCAGCTTTCATATTTGGCACAGAGCATCATGTTCAGGTCCTCTACAAAAGTTGTATAAATTATGGCCCTGGGGTCAAAATTGGCCTCGCCCCATGGGGTAGCCAGTTTTCAACAGAAACATATATTGAAAACTTTGAAAATCTTCTCCTCTGATTGTCTGGTGAGCGCTTCAGGGCCATTCTGGCCCTCTTGTTTCTGATTTTTATCTTTAATAAGTTAGCACATTATATTTAAATGGACAAACTTATTAGAAATGTACTACAATTACATTAACAAACTATGTGCTATCAGGTCTATAACCCGTTCCCTGTTGAATATTTGATTCTTGAATAAGGATGTTGTGAATATTTCTTAGCTTAATTTCTATCATGGCATTATTATGTACATAGGAATTTTTGGTATTGGTAGGAGCTGTAGAGTCAGACCTGTTATAATTTCATAAGCAAACAGAGCAGACCCTGATGGGATGGCTCCTGTAGGAGCTCTCTGATCTTGGTCTACGTTGTTTGCACATGATTGAAAAGGCATTTATATGGAGTAAAGGGATAAAACATTTCTTATCATGTTGTGAGCTGTAAGGGAAGTTGTTTATGCTCCCTGTAGTATAGGCCATACATGCATCAAACAATCCTATCTTTTAACCCATTCCCTCATATTGAAGACTCTGTAAAAGTCATTTTGTGAAACCATTGTGATAAATAGAGCATTTTGCTCCTATAAGAGCAAATGCTCTATTTATCACAGTGATTTCAAACTACAAACTTCTAAATATTTCCTTTTCTCTAGTTAATGCTCCTTTTCGGTAGATTTATTCAAAGAGGTTGTATCTAAAAATTACCAAATCTCATCTGGGGTGGGTTTTTTAAGAAAAAAGTATAGGCTATTGTCCTACCCTACATCCACATTGGGGTCATTGTTGTTGTCCTGAAAATTTATCGTTACCTATTACTTCTTCACTATTTATACCAACCTTTTGAAACTTGACACCCTTTTTCACTGTCACCAAGGCTACAACTGAACAGACAAGTGTTGGCAACTGCATGCAGTGCTCTTGTTTTATATATTGCAACCAAACATGTAAGGCAACAGAACAGACCCTGATCAGATGGCTCCTATAGGAGGCACCTGATCTTGATCTACATGTACAAATGTACTCTGTTTGCAAAGGTTTGAAAAGGTGTTTATTTGAGGAAGGGGTTGCACCAAATACAGGAACAAACAATAGACAAGAGTACCGCATACGGTACATAATACGCCCACTTGCAAACTTTCTCTGATTCAACATGCCTTATAAGTGTTGACATTTTCTAATCTGTGCTTCAGAACTTGAATTCCATAATAAGGTGATACTATTTTTAAAAAAAAAATGAAGTGAATATCTTATTAAATAAAAAAGTTAAATAAAAAATATCCTCATATTTGCAGATTTTTGAAAAGTGCAATGGCCATAACTCTGTAAAGACAAACTGAATGAACCTCAAAATAAACTCAGCTTCAGATTTTGTTGCTTAAAACATTTCTTTTAAGTTTCATTTATATCATTTTAATAGTTTTCCCAGAAAACAAGAGACAAACTAAAAGTTGACCGACAAACAAAGCAACGAACACACAAAGTTCAAGGACCATAACTTTAGAATAAAATGACTTACCAAAAACCCCGCAATATATGTGAAAATTCATATTAAGGTTTAACCATATAAAATAAATTGAAGTAAATATCATTTCAAATGAAAAAGTTATGGCCATCCTCATACATATTTGCATAGATTTGCATTATTTCTTTTAAGTGCAAGGACCATAACTCCGAAACGGCAAATCAAATGAACCTCAGAATTGACTTAGCTTCCGGTCTTGATGCATTAAACATGTGTGTGAAGTTTCATTAATATCTGTCAAACAGTTTTGCCAGAAAACAGCGGACAAACTATATGCATATATTTGCATTATTTTTTAAGTAAAAGGGCCATAACTCTGAAACGAAAAATCAAACGAACCTCAGAATAGACTCAGCTTCAGATCTTGATGCATTAAACATTTGTGTGAAGTTTCATTAATATCTCTCAAATAGTTTTCCCAGAAAACAGCGTACTAACTATTTGCATATATTTGCATTATTTTTTAAGTAAAAGGGCCATGACTCTGAAACGAAAAATCAAATGAACCTCAGAATCAACTCAGCTTCAGATCTTGATGCATTAAACATTTGTGTGAAGTTTCATTAATATCTCTCAAATAGTTTTCCCAGAAAACAGTGGACATACTATATGCATATATTTGCATTATTTTTTAAGTAAAAGGGCCATAACTCTGAAACGAAAAATCAAATGAACCTCAGAATCGACTCAGCTTCAGATCTTGATGCATTAAACATTTGTGTGAAGTTTCATTAATATCTCTCAAATAGTTTTCCCAGAAAACAGCGGACAAATTATTTGCATGTATTTGCATTATTTTTTAAGGACAAGGGCCATAACTCTGAAACGAAAAATCAAATGATCCTCAGAATCAACTCAGCTTCAGATCTTGATGCATTAAACATTTGTGTGAAGTTTCATTAATATCTCTCAAATAGTTTTCCCAGAAAACAGCGGACAAACTATTTGCATGTATTTGCATTATTTTTTAAGTAAAAGGGCCATAACTCCGAAACGACAAATCAAATTAACCTCAGAATCGACTCAGCTTCAGATCTTGATGCATTAAACATTTGTGTGAAGTTTCATTAATATCTCTCATATAGTTTTCCCAGAAAACAGCGGACAAACTATTTGCATTTTTTAAGGACAAGGGCCATAACTCTGAAACGAAAAATCAAATGAACCTCAGAATCGACTCAGCTTCAGATCTTGATGCATTAAACATTTGTGTGAAGTTTCATTAATATCTCTCAAATAGTTTTCCCAGAAAACAGCGGACAAACTATTTGCATTTTTTAAGGACAAGGGCCATAACTCTGAAACGAAAAATCAAATGAACCTCAGAATCAACTCAGCTTCAGATCTTGATACATTAAACATTTGTGTGAAGTTTCATTAATATCTGTCAAACAGTTTTCCGAGAAAACTGTGGACAAACAAAATGTTGGCGAACGAACAAACGAACGGATGGACGGACAGGACCACGCCAATATACGACCACCTTTATTAGGTGGGCGTATAAAAACCCTGTAGAACCTGTTGTAAACCGCCATTCATGTATTGAACATAGGAGTCTTAGTTCATTATCTCCTAGGCTATTTTTAGACCCAACCTCTTTGAATAAATCTACCGAAAAGGAGCATTAATTATAGAAAAGGGGAGTTTTAGAACTGTGTAGTATTGAACCCATTGTGATAAATAGAGCATTTGCTCCTATGGAGCAAATGCTCTATTTATCACAATGGTTTCACAATGTGAATTTTATAGAGGCACAAAAATGCGTCACTAGGGGGTAATGTGTTAAACAGCAGGTGGTTGCTTAATGCAGGGCAAATATAATGCAGAAAGCTCTTATAGGAGCTTTTTGCATTACTTTTTTTCTGCATTATGCAACCATCTCATTATCTGCCTTACAGACCCATAATTAGATCTCTCTAGCACAGGTTCTACTGTATCTTCAATTGTTTTTATAGAAAAGAGCTGTAAAACTACAACAACAGAAACATAAAGAAGCTCTGGACCAAGCTGTACAGCGGGACCGAGAGTTGGACAGAGAGAAAATGCTTACTGCAAAAGTTGCCAGACACCCAGAAAAAGACTCTTCACCTAAAAAAGACTCCTCAAGCTAGCAAGATTTTTTATAAAAATAATAAATTAAGTATGTGCAATATATACAGTCAAGTCTTGCTGAATTAAATATGGCTGTAAACAGTTGGAAGCTTCTAAAAATAACTTACAACTGCATAATTTGTCATAAAGAAAAGGGGACAATGGTGGTGATGGTATGTGTATATGCTTGTGTGTGTTAATGGGTCTATAACTGTTATGAAGGCTGATGGCTGTTTTATATAAGTCAAATATTAAAGGAAGTTCTCCTTTGAAAAAGGTTGTTACTTAAAAGAAGTGATAAATAAGTTTGAATATACAATGTTGACTGTATAATTTTATCTTAATTTTTGTTCCGGTAATAGACAAGGAAATCCCAGCAGCCCAAATATTAATGGTAAACTGTCTTTAACCCTTTCCCTCTTCAATTCATGTAAGACTATTTATTAGCTGAATTTTTATAATGGCAACTTTTCTAGGAAATATTTTGCTTTGATGACAAAATCTATAAAATCAGAGTTATATCATAGCAAAAGCAAACAGAGCAGACCCTGATCAGATGGCTCCTTAAGGAGCTGTCTGATCAGGGTCTTCTCTGTTTGCAAATGCGTGAAAGATTATTTATATGAAGGAAAGGGTTAAATAACATGTTGAATTTTTTTTATATCTCATTACCATTGAAATAGTATGCTATGATTCATTTTATGAAGATTTCCCTATTGTAAAACACGTTTTTGAATAGATAATAATCATTTACATTGCCACTTATTATTTCTCGTTCTAGTACAATCTTTTATTGTGATATCGTGACCACTTGACCAATAACAACACCTCATAGAAAATAATTTCAACACAGGGCAAATAGTTAATACGGAACAGAGCACATGAGTTTTGTCTGTGGATAAATAACATTTAATAATGACATTGATACAATTTTAAGTGATTATTCATAAGCTATTTCCCAACCATAACACTATTTTTCAGTAAACAAACTACAATTACATTCCATTTTTATACGCCTGAAGGTAACTTCGGTTGTATTATGGTATGGCGCTTGTCCGTCTGTCCGTTAGCTGAAACTTTGTCCGCTCAATAACTTGATGACTACTGGGTGTGCAGTCTTCATACTTAGTAGGAAGGTGGGTCATGGCTAGTAGATGACCCCTATTGATTTTGAGGTCAAAGTCACAGTGACCTTCAACTCAAAATTTTTGCCCACACAATAATTTGATGTGTATAGATGGGCTGACTTCATTCTTAGTAGGAAAGTTGGTCACGGCTTGTAGATAACCCCTAATTATTTTGAGGTCAGTCGGTCAAAGTCACTGACCTTCAACTCAAAAATCTTGTCCGTTCAATAACTTGATAAGTATTAGGTGTGCTGTCTTTTTACTTTAGTAGGAAGGTTGGTCATGGCTAGTAGGTGACCCCTATTGCCTATTGATTTTGAGGTCAGTTGTCAAAAGTCAAGGTCACAGTGACCGTCAACTAAAGAATATTGTCCGCTCAATAACTTGATAAGTATTAGGTGTGCTGTCTTCATACTTGGTAGGAAGGTTGGTCATGGCCAGTACATGACCCCTAAAGATTTTGAGGTCAGTTGGTCAAAGGTCATGGTCACAGTGACCTTCAACTAAAATATCTTGTCCGCTCAATAACTTGATAAGTATTAGGTGTGCTGTCTTTATACTAGGTAGGAAGGTTGGTCATGGCCAGTTCATGACCACTATAGATTTTGAGGTCAGTAGGTCAAAGGTCAAGGTCACATTGACCTTTAACTCAAATTAATATTGTGCATGTTATGACGGCACATACTTCGAACGTATAATGCTCCGACACACGGGGCTCTTGTGTTTGTTTAACCCTTTACTCCATGAATTTTCATGTGAGAAATAATGACATCATGAATATACATGTAAATAGGATACTTTTTTTATAATGAATTCACTATTAGTGTGCAATGAGTTCAGAAAACTACATCTGATAGGAAACAAATTTTGATTGTATTCAATTACAATATTCAATTTCATATTGTTAAGTAATTCATAAGGAAATACTATTAATTTATTTGCTTGTGTATGTTTAATAAATATTAATAAATATAAATGTGTAAATCATGGTAATTCATTGCTTTTTATTATACGCCCGAAGGGACGTATTATGGTATGGCGCATGTCGTCCGTCCGTCCGTCTGTTAGCAATTTCTTGTGCAACTAACTCCTCCTTTATTTTTCAACATAATTTCTTCAAACTTTCAGGAATGATAGATACTGATGTGTAGTTGTGCATATCAGTGAGATAACTCTCATATCATTTTTCATTCTGGAGTTATTGCCCTTTGATAGTTTCGGGTAGCAATTTCTTGTGCAACTAACTCCTCCTTTATTTTTCAACATAATTTCTTCAAACTTTCAGGAATGATAGATACTGATGTGTAGTTGTGCATATCAGTGAGATAACTCTCATATCATTTTTCATTCTGGAGTTATTGCCCTTTGATAGTTTCAGGTAGCAATTTCTTGTGCAACTAACTCCTCCTTTATTTTTCAACATAATTTCTTCAAACTTTCAGGAATGATAGATATTGATGTGTAGTTGTGCATATCAGTGAGATAACTCTCATATCAATTTTCATTCTGGAGTTATTGCCCTTTGATAGTTTCGGGTAGCAATTTCTTGTGCAACTAACTCCTCCTTTATTTTTCAACATAATTTCTTCAAACTTTCAGGAATGATAGATACTGATGTGTAGTTGTGCATATCAGTGAGATAACTCTCATATCATTTTTCATTCTGGAGTTATTGCCCTTTGATAGTTTTGGGTAGCAATTTCTTGTGCAACTAACTCCTCCTTTATTTTTCAACATAATTTCTTCAATCTTTCAGGAATGATAGATATTGATGTGTAGTTGTGCATATCAGTGAGATAACTCTCATATCATTTTTCATTCTGGAGTTATTGCCCTTTGATAGTTTCGGGTAGCAATTTCTTGTGCAACTAACTCCTCCTTTATTTTTCAACATAATTTCTTCAAACTTTCAGGAATGATAGATACTGATGTGTAGTTGTGCATATCAGTGAGATAACTCTCATATAATTTTTCATTCTGGAGTTATTGCCCTTTGATAGCTTCGGGTAGCAATTTCTTGTGCAACTAACTCCTCCTTTATTTTTCAACATAATTTCTTCAAACTTTCAGGAATGATAGATACTGATGTGTAGTTGTGCATATCAGTGAGATAACTCTCATATCATTTTTCATTCTGGAGTTATTGCCCTTTGATAGTTTCGGGTAGCAATTTCTTGTGCAACTAACTCCTCCTTTATTTTTCAACATAATTTCTTCAAACTTTCAGGAATGATAGATACTGATGTGTAGTTGTGCATATCAGTGAGATAACTCTCATATCATTTTTCATTCTGGAGTTATTGCCCTTTGATAGTTTTGGGTAGCAATTTCTTGTGCAACTAACTCCTCCTTTATTTTTCAACATAATTTCTTCAATCTTTCAGGAATGATAGATATTGATGTGTAGTTGTGCATATCAGTGAGATAACTCTCATATCATTTTTCATTCTGGAGTTATTGCCCTTTGATAGTTTCGGGTAGCAATTTCTTGTGCAACTAACTCCTCCTTTATTTTTCAACATAATTTCTTCAAACTTTCAGGAATGATAGATACTGATGTGTAGTTGTGCATATCAGTGAGATAACTCTCATATCATTTTTCATTCTGGAGTTATTGCCCTTTGATAGCTTCGGGTAGCAATTTCTTGTGCAACTAACTCCTCCTTTATTTTTCAACATAATTTCTTCAAACTTTCAGGAATGATAGATACTGATGTGTAGTTGTGCATATCAGTGAGATAACTCTCATATCATTTTTCATTCTGGAGTTATTGCCCTTTGATAGTTTCGGGTAGCAATTTCTTGTGCAACTAACTCCTCCTTTATTTTTCAACATAATTTCTTCAAACTTTCAGGAATGATAGATATTGATGTGTAGTTGTGCATATCAGTGAGATAACTCTCATATCATTTTTCATTCTGGAGTTATTGCCCTTTGATAGTTTCGGGTAGCAATTTCTTGTGCAACTAACTCCTCCTTTATTTTTCAACATAATTTCTTCAAACTTTCAGGAATGATAGATACTGATGTGTAGTTGTGCATATCAGTGAGATAACTCTATATCATTTTTCATTCTGAAGTTATTGCCCTTTGATAGTTTCGGGTAGCAATTTCTTGTGCAACTAACTCCTCCTTTATTTTTCAACATAATTTCTTCAATCTTTCAGGAATGATAGATATTGATGTGTAGTTGTGCATATCAGTGAGATAACTCTCATATCATTTTTCATTCTGGAGTTATTGCCATTGATAGTTTCGGGTAGCAATTTCTTGTGCAACTAACTCCTCCTTTATTTTTCAACATAATTTCTTCAAACTTTCAGGAATGATAGATACTGATGTGTAGTTGTGCATATCAGTGAGATAACTCTCATATCATTTTTCATTCTGGAGTTATTGCCCTTTGATAGTTTCGGGTAGCAATTTCTTGTGCAACTAACTCCTCCTTTATTTTTCAACATAATTTCTTCAAACTTTCAGGAATGATAGATATTGATGTGTAGTTGTGCATATCAGTGAGATAACTCTCATATCATTTTTCATTCTGAAGTTATTGCCCTTTGATAGTTTCGGGTAGCAATTTCTTGTGCAACTAACTCCTCCTTTATTTTTCAACATAATTTCTTCAAACTTTCAGGAATGATAGATACTGATGTGTAGTTGTGCATATCAGTGAGATAACTCTATATCATTTTTCATTCTGGAGTTATTGCCCTTTGATAGTTTCGGGTAGCAATTTCTTGTGCAACTAACTCCTCCTTTATTTTTCAACATAATTTCTTCAAACTTTCAGGAATGATAGATACTGATGTGTAGTTGTGCATATCAGTGAGATAACTCTCATATCATTTTTCATTCTGGAGTTATTGCCCTTTGACAGTTTCGGGTAGCAATTTCTTGTGCAACTAACTCCTCCTTTATTTTTCAACATAATTTCTTCAAACTTTCAGGAATGATAGATATTGATGTGTAGTTGTGCATATCAGTGAGATAACTCTCATATCATTTTTCATTCTGGAGTTATTGCCCTTTGATAGTTTCGGGTAGCAATTTCTTGTGCAACTAACTCCTCCTTTATTTTTCAACATAATTTCTTCAAACTTTCAGGAATGATAGATACTGATGTGTAGTTGTGCATATCAGTGAGATAACTCTCATATCATTTTTCATTCTGGAGTTATTGCCCTTTGATAGTTTCGGGTAGCAATTTCTTGTGCAACTAACTCCTCCTTTATTTTTCAACATAATTTCTTCAAACTTTCAGGAATGATAGATATTGATGTGTAGTTGTGCATATCAGTGAGATAACTCTCATATCATTTTTCATTCTGGAGTTATTGCCCTTTGATAGTTTCGGGTAGCAATTTCTTGTGCAACTCACTCCTCCTTTATTTTTCAACATAATTTCTTCAAACTTTCAGGAATGATAGATACTGATGTGTAGTTGTGCATATCAGTGAGATAACTCTATATCATTTTTCATTCTGGAGTTATTGCCCTTTGATAGTTTCGGGTAGCAATTTCTTGTGCAACTAACTCCTCCTTTATTTTTCAACATAATTTCTTCAATCTTTCAGGAATGATAGATATTGATGTGTAGTTGTGCATATCAGTGAGATAACTCTCATATCATTTTTCATTCTGGAGTTATTGCCATTTGATAGTTTCGGGTAGCAATTTCTTGTGCAACTAACTCCTCCTTTATTTTTCAACATAATTTCTTCAAACTTTCAGGAATGATAGATACTGATGTGTAGTTGTGCATATCAGTGAGATAACTCTCATATCATTTTTCATTCTGGAGTTATTGCCCTTTGATAGTTTCGGGTAGCAATTTCTTGTGCAACTAACTCCTCCTTTATTTTTCAACATAATTTCTTCAAACTTTCAGGAATGATAGATATTGATGTGTAGTTGTGCATATCAGTGAGATAACTCTCATATCATTTTTCATTCTGAAGTTATTGCCCTTTGATAGTTTCGGGTAGCAATTTCTTGTGCAACTAACTCCTCCTTTATTTTTCAACATAATTTCTTCAAACTTTCAGGAATGATAGATACTGATGTGTAGTTGTGCATATCAGTGAGATAACTCTATATCATTTTTCATTCTGGAGTTATTGCCCTTTGATAGTTTCGGGTAGCAATTTCTTGTGCAACTAACTCCTCCTTTATTTTTCAACATAATTTCTTCAAACTTTCAGGAATGATAGATACTGATGTGTAGTTGTGCATATCAGTGAGATAACTCTCATATCATTTTTCATTCTGGAGTTATTGCCCTTTGACAGTTTCGGGTAGCAATTTCTTGTGCAACTAACTCCTCCTTTATTTTTCAACATAATTTCTTCAAACTTTCAGGAATGATAGATACTGATGTGTAGTTGTGCATATCAGTGAGATAACTCTCATATCATTTTTCATTCTGGAGTTATTGCCCTTTGATAGTTTCGGGTAGCAATTTCTTGTGCAACTAACTCCTCCTTTATTTTTCAACATAATTTCTTCAAACTTTCAGGAATGATAGATATTGATGTGTAGTTGTGCATATCAGTGAGATAACTCTCATATCATTTTTCATTCTGGAGTTATTGCCCTTTGATAGTTTCGGGTAGCAATTTCTTGTGCAACTAACTCCTCCTTTATTTTTCAACATAAATTTATAGAACAGCCTTCGGGCGTATATTGCCCCGTCTTGCGGTGCTCTTGTTTTCTTTATCTATATGACTTAACCCTTTCCTTCATATATAGAGCACCTTTCAAACAAGACGCAGATCAGAGAGCTCCTGTAGAAGCAGTCTGACCAGGGTCAGCTGTCTTTGCTTATAAAATTTGAACAGATCCGATTCAACTGTTTCTGCCAATATCAAAAACTCTGGTGTACATAATCCATCATAAAACAGCTAATAAATATTCATAATATCAGTATTTCCTACATGAATATTCAACAGGGGAATGGATATTTATATACTGTGAGATAAAGGATTACTGATAATACAAAGGTGGAGTTTAACCTTTTGGCTGATGAAACATAAGAATTAACCTTTTAACTGATGAATGTAATTACATGTATGTAAGAAATGTATGTATTAACACATTATCCCCTAGTGATGCATTTTTGCGCATCTATAAAAGTCACTTTATGAAACCACTGTGATAAATAGAGCATAAAATTTTGCTCCTATAGGAGCAAATGCTCTATTTATCACAATGGTTTCAAACTACAAAATTCTAATGTTTTCCTTTTCTCTAGTTAATGCTCCTTTTCGGTAGATACATTCAAAGAGGTTGGGTCTAAAAATAGCCTAGGAGATAATGAGTTAACTCTACCTGTTCTATGTTTGTTCAAACTTGCAATACCTACTGAATATTAATAAACAAAATACATGTAGTTATAATGAAATACGGAAGGTGGAACATTGTAGCCAGTTTAGAAAGTAAAGAAACATCTTTCAAATTCCACTAGCAAACAGTAGAACCTGATCAGATGGCCTCTATTGGTTTGAAAAGGCATCTCTGTAGGGTCAAAAGGTACAGACCTAATGCCAAATGAAAGTGATATAGAATGCTCTTTGTTTAGCTTTACGTATTTTTTTTTTCCTGCATAAAACTACCATCTGATCTGGATCTACTCTGTTTATATGAAGTAAAGGGTTAATTAGCAGAATTTTTAAGACAATTGTAATTTTTCACCAAGGCAGAAACTAGAATCAGATCCATATTTCATAAGCAGAGATGACCTTGATCAGATGACTGTAACAGGAGCTGGATCTTCTCCGTTTGCAAAGCATCAAAAGGTATTATCTATTCCCTCATATTGGTGCCTCTTTGAAAGTCACTTTTTGAAATCATTGTGATAGAGCATTGTCAAGGTTGAAATACAGCAACAAGGGAAATATGTTTACAGTTAGGTATGATTTATCGAGTATGATCATAATATCCTTACAGCTGGAGATTTAATGTAACAGGCACACCATGACATGTGGATCTGATTGCTCTCACAACATACCTTTAACTAATTACCTCAGCTGGTACAGCATTTGCTTATGGAGCAGAAAGCCAATGGTTCAGTCCTGGCTTGGTATGCCAAGACATTTGATTGGTGTTTGGAATGTCCAGTTACCTCTTTTGGTGGAGCTTTTTTTTATGGAGTAGAGTCACGCTTTCTGTCCAGGTTATGTGGTGCCAACATATTTAACGAGTGTTGGAAGGAACATGACAGTGTCAGATGGACAGTGAAGAAATTATCTCTAAAAGTAACCCTGCCTACAGCAGGTGACACAAACAAATAATTGTATTAGTGTCTCCCTTCCTTAACCCTTTTCCTGATCTATGTTTATTACAAATTTCAATACCAACTGAATATTCATAGACAAAATAATAATGAAATATGGAAGGTGGAACATTGTACCCATTTTAGAAAGTAAAGAAATAAATCTTTTAAACTCTTTTAGCAAACAGAGCAGACCCTGATCAGCCAGCTCCTCTATACGTTTATATGAGGGAAAGGGTTAACCATTTGCCTTACGAACATTTTATGCATGAATTGGTCACTTCATGAATATTCAATAACAATTTTTATACTAAACTATGAATCCATCAGCAAATCGAGCCAATCCTGATCAGTCTACTACATGAGCCATCCCATCTGTGTCTACTCTTTTGATAAAGGCTTGAAAAAGTGCTACATCAGTGAAAAGGTTAAAGATGCATTTAAGGTCTTAGGATAGTACTAGGACTATCTGGCCGAGTGTCAGGATACTGTGGTAGGGTGCAATTTAAAATCCCCAGGTTTATCTGTGTCTCACAAATTGGTATGCTAACCAGTTATTCCATTGATACACAGGGAGCCTCGATGGCCGAGTGGTTACGGTCTTCGACTGACAATCACAAATCCCGGTCCAAGCAAAAAACTTACTATGCCTTTATAAAATTTCGGCCATTTATTATTCATACAGACTATGTTAACATGAATATTCATTGAGTAAGCTACGGAAAACAAAGAGTGTTCTCCTTTATCTGAATGCCCTCTGTGGGTGTCATTAGCCCTAAATGGCAAAATACTGATGTTAAACCTTTAAGCCACCTCATATCATGTAAGATTTAATGACACAATTAATATTTATCTGCTGAATGTTTTATGTAAGCTGAACCTATGCAAGTAGATCTATATCATTTCATAAGAAAATTGAGCAAATAAGCAAATCCTGGTCAGACAGCTCCTATAGGAGCTGTCTTATCTGGATCTTCTCCGTTTGCAAAAGTTTGTCAAGTAAAGGGTTAACCCATTCCCGCATGGGTTATTTTTAGATCCAACCTTTTTTAACAAATCTACCGAAAATGAGCACTAACTACTGAAAAGGAAAAATTTAGAATTGTGTAGTGTTGAAACCATTGTGATAAATAGAGCATTGAGAGAATGGGTTAAACACCTAAAACAACATCCATTCCAGTGGTGCCTTTCTTTGTAATCCCATACATAGTAAGGGGGTTTATGAAAGCAACTGTCAGGTTATATCTGGATGTAAATTGTAAGGAAAGCAAAAAGGAGGACTATGGCTGAATATCCATTGTTCAGAAATAAATTCCATGGATTGGCAAGTCCACTAAGTCAAAGGCCAATCATCCAAGTTATAACATTCAACAGAAGGAGAAGAATTAACCCATATCCTGGTGACACGACTTGCATTTGCAGACATCAAAACTGTTTGACACTCAGTCGTTTCTTTTTCAAACACTTGAAATAATCAAAAGTAATCTAAAACTAGTTTTAACTCTTTACTCCATTAATATCCATGTATGAAATAATTACATCATCATTATTAATTAGATTATTTTTTATAATGGAAGATGACCACCCATATTTTGGGCCATAGTAGAAACTGTAGAATCATATCTATATTCATATTCAAACAGCAGACCCTGGTCTGTTGGAGTTGTCTGATCTGGGTCTACTTTGTTTGCAATGGTGTAGAAAGGTGTATTTATGGAGTAAAGGGTTAATAGCTCTTTTGGCACCAAATAATTTTCATCTGCAAACAATTTAGCCTGCTTTAACCCTTTCCTCCATAGGCTATTTTAAGACCCAACCTCTTTGAATAAATCTACCGAAAAGGAGCATTTACTAGAGAAAAGGAAAAGTTTAGAATTGTGTAGTTTTGAAACCATTGTGATAAATAGAAAGGCGTATTTATGGAGGAAAAGGTTAAGTTTCAATTTGTTCCATAAAAACCTAAGTGCTATGTTATTCAGTGTGTATCTTGATGGGACACCAAAAATTCCTGTTAACAAATACATGTACCATTATAAAAATTCAGCTAATAAATATTCATACTGTCATTATTTCTTACATGAATATTCAACAGGGAAAAGATTAATTACCAATGGCATTTTCCATTTGTTGCAAACAAATATCTGGAAGTTATAAGAAACAAACCATACACATGATAAAGGCTTTATTGTATTAAATAAAACTAAACAGGGTGTATAAAAAGAAAAAAACAAGACTAATAGAGTAAGAGACTGGTGTATATAAATGTGAAAACAGGTCAAAAATGATATGATCTTTGTATCACCTATACAATATTCAAAATCTGAACAATGTAAGTCTTAGGTAAATTGATGTTTCCAACAACATTTACATGTACTAGTAAAAGGACCATCCAGAGCTGTAGATTTGAGGCGTACTGAACTATTTAACCCGTATCCTGTTGAAGTATCCTGTTGAATATTCATTTAAGAAATAACGAAATCAGGAATATTTATTATCAGAATTTATATAATGGTATTTGTAAACAGGATTTTTTATATTGGTTCAAACCGCTGAGTCAAATTTATAATAATTTTATAATCAAACAGAGCAGACCCTGATCAGACATCTCCTACAAGAGCTGTTTGATCTAGGTCTATTCTGCTTGCAAAGGCATGAAAAAAGCATTTAAATGAAGGAAAGGGTTAAATCTTATTTCTTGCCCAAACTGTAACTTGCTGTAACTCATCAAAATTTACTTGGACAGGCAATTCTAATAAGTACCAGCAAGATAAGTTTTGATGAAATAAACCGAAAATATTTTATCTAGATTTCCTTCAAACTCCTCTAATGTACAACTCTGTCATCCATGTGCCCACTCTACATCACCAAGATAATAATACAAAAAGGTATTACACATATCCAACTATTCTATATTAATGCAAACACAATATATATACACTAATTCAAACTTAACACCATTTAGAATTGTTCATTGTGTGTCAACAGTATCTAAACTTGGAACAATATTTCAGGCAAATATATTCATTTAACATAACATACATGAAATAGCATACTGCACTTTCGTTGTAGCATATAATAAAAGTTATGCTGTTGCCACCACCAAGAGTACCATTGTCTCAACCCTTTATTCATTAACACATTACCCTCTAGTGACGCATTTCTGCGCATCTATAAAATTCACATTGTGAAACCATTGTGATAAATAGAGCATTTGTAAAATTTGTCATCTGTTACAATTTCTTCACATGGATTTCTCCATTGTTTTCTTAAAAACCATGGTTAGAGTGCCGAACAATCTGTGTACACATGTCAGTATAAAAATTCAGCATATTAAAATCCATGATGTCATTATTTCTTACATGAATATGCAACAAGGAAAGGGTTAAATAATAAACATTTACTATATACATACATATCAAGATGTGAAAATATGTAGTAGAGAAAATGACTTCTTACAAGGTAATGAAATCAACTGTACAGTACCAAAATTGTCTGAGTGCCGAAACTGTACTGGAAGCGAAATTACTGGGTAATAAAATGAAGAGGAACAAGATGCCAATTCTCAAACACAGCTGCTGGTTTAAATTTACAGTCTGTTTACTGCAATACTCCAGATATGTTGTGGCATTACTCATATTTAGTAAATTATAAATATACAATGTACGCATTAGGTTTCAATTTTAACCCTTTCCCTGGTGAATATTCATGCAAGACACCATGAATATTTATAAGCTGAATTTTTGTGATAGCATACATGTATGTAGACAGGAGTTCTGGCATTAGTAAAAACTGTATAGTAAGATTTATTATAATTTCATAAGCAAACAGAGCAGACCCTGATCAGACGGCTCCTACAGGAGCCGAGTGATCTGGGTCTGCTCTGTTTGCAATGGCATGAAAAGGTATTTTTATGAATGAAATTTATGATGCAAACAGTTTGGACCCAGAGGAGATGTCAAGTAGTTGTGCATCTCATCAGGATTCAAACCATTATACACTGTATTTTTGAAGTTAGGAAAAATAATTTTGTAGAATTGCAGAAGACAATTATTTTGCACAACAATTATTTAGTGTGCAAAGAGATGAAGAACATATACTACTGCTTGAGGTTAAAGAGGAAGTCCCTACAATGATCGCATATTTTCAATAATATCATAAAACTTGGTATTTGTTATGCTCTATCATAATTATGAAGGTTCCAAATTTGAACTTATATCGAAAAATGCCCCTGTGATACAAATAAACCGATTTCATCAATACTGATAATTTTTTTGTTCTACAACACAATATTATCGGCTTTTTCCGTTAAATTCTTCCGCGTTTTGCCGATCATCACCCGATCCCTCCATTGTTTACGTATTAGCTTTCTCGGAAGTGGTCGGAGAATTGCGAATAGGGCGAACAGTTACGAAACTAAAACCCAACCCGAATAAAACTGAAACTTCGGGTAGTAAAACCGGGATCGGCGATATCAAACACATGGATATTTTGTCATTATAAACGGTAATTGGATGGGGCTTTTAGCGATATACTACTTTTCAGCATATAAATAAATGAGTTTTGTATATTTTAAGTGTTTATGAAATGCGTCAAATGTAGGGACATCCCCTTTAAGTGTATACCGTAGTTCTAGGAAATACTATGGTGACATTAGCTACTGCCAGTACAAGTTTCAACATTTTTTTCTGTGAGATTGCCTCTGCTGGAAATATAAACATGCTCTCATTAAATACACTGGTAATAGTATAGGGTAATTCAAAATGGAGAACTAAATGTGGAGATGACATGGTATAACAGCAATCAATAATTGAAAAATTCTGGCAGACAGCAACTTGTGCAGAAGACGGTTATTTAGAGGCATTTCAAAGCTCCTTATATAAGTGACCCCCCCTATATACACAGTATCCAGCTGTGCTCCTGCAGTGTCCAGTCAGGGTCCATAGCCATAAGAGATAAAGTTATGCAATTATACATTGATCCTCTGTGACGGTAGCCCGCCTTATCAGTTTGTGTATCATATGCTTCACAGTCAGCTCCCAAAATACACAGCATGGGGTTAATGGGTCAACATTACTTTCGAAATGCCTTTAACCCTCTCCCAGTCTCCCCTGTTCATTAGTCATGTAAGAAATAATGACATCATGAAGGTCTATTAGCTGATGTTTATAATGTAAATTTTTCAAGCAAAAGATTTGCTCTGACAAAAACTTTAGACTCAGATCTATATCAACATGCCATAAGCAAACAGAGCAGACCCTAATCAGATGACTCCTACAGGAGCCATCTGATTTGGATCTATTCTGTGTGCAAATGCATGAAAAGGCATTTATATGAGAGAAAGGGTTAATCCCAGTTAATCCTGTACTCCAAATAGAAAGGCCTTTAGACACCCTTGCAAACAGAGTACACCCAGATCAGAAGCTCCTGCAAGAGTTGTCTGACCAGGGTCTGCTCTGCTTGCTTAAAAAGAACTGTATAGATATGATAGACATGGTCAAAAATCCTGTGATCATTTTATATTATAAAACATCAGTAAATTAATGTTCATGATTTTTTTTGGTCATTATTTCTTACATAAATATTCATGGAGTAAAAGGCCAACATGCAAAGACTAAGAGACTTCCAAAGATACTATTGTTGTATACATGTAATTTGATAATTGGAGCATGTGCAAAATGTTGGCGTACAAATCTGTGATACACACAGGTTTAATTACATCTATATAATATGGTGCATTTAAATATCGTTCTTAACTTTTGCATAAATATAAAATATTAGTTATTCTAAACAATCATTTCTGTATAAATACATGGGTACAATTTTCCAGTTGCTAGTTTACCCATAGTTATGGCATTTAAATATACCCATTGACTTCGTTTGGAAATCCTTATAAATAACTTCAAGTACATAAGTTCAAACAATTCTATCTAAACAGAGTGATTTGTATCTTAAGTTCTTTCTATGTCAACAGACAATGCAAATATATAGAAAAGTTACTAATATTCTACAATCAGTAATAGATATAGATTTAGAAATATCCCTAATACATATATTGTCTAATGTTCAGTACAAGATGAGGAAAAAACAGCTTTATAGATATCATAATGGATATAAATGGTTGGAGTCCCTTTCACATGGTCTGGTTAACATGATAGGTGTGAGCCTCTTTTCCTAGCTGACAATTCTGTTTGTTTGCTTTCCATGTGCTGAACATAGACTATGCTTTCTGAAAAGAAAAAACAAACAAATAATGTACCATATAAGACATATTAGACAGGGTGCTTAATTAACTTGACATCTTCAATACTTAAACCCATATGAAATGTTTATGTACCTTACAACTTCTTTTTAAATAACATAACATAACATAAGTTTATTACACGTAAACTTTACAGTTTCTGGTGTTTACAAATGCGTACAAATATAAGTTATTAACAAGACACTATAGAGATACATACAATTACAATTACATATCATGGATGAACTTTATTTTAACATATGCATGATATATATTTATTAAACCCTTTGCACGCGGGACCAGCATGCACTGCCAGTTGCAGACAGCGCAGACCCAGATCAGAAGGCTACTAGAGGAATCCTCGGATCAGGATCTGCACTGTTTGACATTAAATTTAAGCTTTCCATTATTTTGTGGACTCAATAGTTAAGTACCGATGAGTTATTCCCCTCTGATAACGCAGCGTTCAGAGGGATAACGATTAAAACAAACTTATCCAACTACATTTATTTTTTTAAATAAAGCAGTGGGTTCCAGGGTTTCCGGTAGGTCTCAAGTTGAGAGTCCCAAGGACCCTTAGGTGGAAAAATTAGGGGTTCCTGACAATATTAAGAGTCTCCAAGGTAAAGAAAATAAATAATTTTCACGATCCTTTGCCAAAACATTGGTAAAATGACTGTGCAAACCTTAATTATTAAAGTCATTGTCTCCAGCTGAATCTCAATACAGTTACACTATCATGTTAGGGATCCAGGATCCTGCATTAAATTGGAAACCCTGTGTTCTTGAAAGCTAATTTATTGTCTAATCAGCAATCAGTCAATCAGCTATAGATAAACATGTATAGCATATGGGTATTTCCTTGCAATCATGAATCATATCACAATTACCAATAATGCCTTTGAATGAAAATAGATTGGATATATTGTGATATTGGTAAAAACATGTGATATTGGTAAGAACAGCAAAAAGTATGACAAAATGTTTTCTGGACATCCAAGTATTCAAACTATAAATGGGAATGACCCATCCTCAAGCAGCAGTTTTTTCTTTCTCTCAAGTATCGCAGAGGATATTTCGGAAGTAATTTCAAATCTTGACTCCAAAAAGGCTACAGGAGCAGATAACAATTCGGCCAAACTCCTAAATAAATGTGCAGAACCTATCAGTCATGCTGTTTCTAAGCTTATCAATCATACTTTTTCTACTTCTGTTTTTCCAACAACTTTTTCTACTTCTGTTTTTCCAACAACCCTTAAAAAGTCTCAAGTTCTTCCTTTATACAAGAAAAAAGATCCCTTGAAAAAAGAAAATTATGGACCTGTAAGTACCCTGCCAGCTATGTCTAAGATCTATGAAAGGATCATCCATAACCAACTTTCAGAATAAAAAACTGTGAAAACTTTTTTAATCCATTTCTAGCTGCTTTTCGGAAAGGATATGGATGTCAAACGATTCTTCTACGACTCTTAGAGGACTGGCGTCAAGGCCTGGATGACCATAAGTATGTTGCTGCCATTCTTATTGATTTATCCAAGGCTTTTGACTGCCACTCTCACAACCTACTTCTGGCAAAACTTCAAGCCTATAGGTTGTCCAAGAGAGCTGTTGATTTACTTGGCAGCTACCTAGGTGACAAATAACAAAGGATAAAGATTGGATCCTCTACCAGTTGCTGGTAAAACCTGCCAGGGATCTATTTTAGGACCTCTTCTTTTTAATGTTTTTATCAATGACATAATTTACTTTGTAAATAATTCTACAATCTACTATTATGCAGATGACAATACTTTTAGTGACGTTTAACACTTAAATCAGTT
The DNA here is from genome assembly GCA_963576725.1 of Azorinus chamasolen. NCBI lineage: Eukaryota > Metazoa > Mollusca > Bivalvia > Cardiida > Solecurtidae > Azorinus > Azorinus chamasolen. The sequence continues at coordinate 42,898,514 of OY755236.1, read as the reverse complement.
CTAGAGAATGAAAGTCTCCAACTTGTGGATTGGTTTGATGCAAGCCAATCCTTACAAGTTTCAGTGTATTTGCTTAGGAAGAAGGACTCATGAATGTATCTCCAATTTTCAAATGAATGACACTGTAATAAACTGTGAATCTAACATTACACTATCAGGTATAAAAATTGATTTTATGCTGCGTTTTAATGATCATTTATCTGATATCTGCAAAAAGGCTTCAAGGCAACTGGCTGTTCTTAAAAGATTAGGAAAACTTCTCAGTAAAAAAGGAAAGATAACAGTGTTTAATTTTTTCTAATTTTAATTACTGCCCTATTGCGTGGCACTTTTGCAGTCAAGCCAGCACCAACAAAATGGAAAAGATCCAGGAGAAGGCGCTAAGATTCATCAACGATGATTTCTTGTCTCCTTTCCCAGACCTTCTAGCTGCAAATAAAAGAACTTTTTTTACACATCTCTAGAATGAAGTATATGGCTGGAGAAGTTTTCAAAATCTTGAATGATCAGTCTCCATCCTACTTGAACAATTTAGTAACTTTTAAAAACTCTCATTACAATTTCAGGAAAGAAAATCTAGCTGATCTACCGAGAATTAAAAAGTACCAGTATGGACTTAGATCATTTAGGTATGAGGCGGTCCGGATCTGGAACAGTCTCCCAAATGAGTTAAGGTCTGTAGAGAGCTATATCCAAAGTTCAGACAAATGTTGCAGGCCTCGGACCGCTTCATGTGTGAATGCTCGTACTGTTCAACCTAAATTATTTTTAGTTTGCTTTACAATGTGTTTTAATTTGGCTGCTTTATCCCATTTAATTGCTTTTTATTTTCTGATAGTTAAAATCTTTTTTATAGTTTTTTTTTTTTTACAAATATATCATTATTTAAAGTGTGTGATAGCTTTTTTTTCTAGACTCCAGTACACAGAAGTACCAGACACAGGTGCAGCAGCCTGTATCCTTATAAGGCATCGAACTTATCTTAAACTAATTTGGATATAGACTGTACATAGCACTGTTTTAGGTTGTTTATTAAAAATTGATTTTTTTTACCATTTGATTTAGCAAGATTAGTATCTTTAAACCTCAAGGTCTGCTTTTGTATGTATGTCTTCTATTTCATTCTGTGTTGCTTGTTTAAATACCACAAGCCGTGGTTCATGTGCTTTTTAGTAAATGCTTGCAATTGTGCTGGTTTTTATGTGTAGTCCAGTGATTAATCTAGGTCTGCGTCCTGCGTCAGAGACGCATTAAAAAAGCAAAAAACGCATCATTCTGAAGTGTAAGCGTCCTAAAGGGCGCATTAAAATATGGCTGCGTGTAGCCGTTGAAGTTAATTTCACGTAGTGAAACTACTAGAACACCGTAGCGATATCAACATCCGACTGTTGTATGTATTTTACAACAATGATTTTGATTGGCTAGTATGCAGCAGGATGTTCGTAATGAGCCAATGAAAACGTTCCTTTTAAAATGGCAGCACCAAAAGACCCCGGATAATCCAAAATGCTGCTACCGAAAATAGTCGCTAAGATCGACTCAAATCAAACGATTTTAGGTCAGTTGTGTCCCAGTGACATGATTTCAACGTTCGTGGATCAAAATAAGGATCCCGAATCCGATGTAATGGAGGAAAATAACGACTGTCAGCTTAAAGAGAGAAAGAGTTCTGACCAAAGTGGTTGGCGACTTGCTCCTAGTCGACTTCTGTTAGGCAACGGATGGTCGACTTGATTTCATGTTTTGCTGCATATGCGACAAATATCAGGCCAAACATTGCATGGTAAATGTACACACTATTGAAACACTATCGAAAATATCATTTTGTTGCTTCGTGCCAGGTAAGTAGTCCACACATGGGTACTCTGAATGGTGGTATCGATCTACTTTCGGTTTTGACAATATTGGACATCCATGCTGTCTTAACCCTTTCCTTCATGTAAACGTGTTTTCACACATTTGCAAACAGAGTAGACCAAGATCAGACGGCTCCTATAGAAGTTGTCAGAAAAGGGTCTGCTATTTGCTAATGGAGTTTGATAGATCAGTTTCTTTAAAGTTTCTGAAATGTCTACAATATTCCACCTTCCATATTTGATTATAACTACTTTTTCCATGAATATTCTTCTTCTTCAAATTTCTTCAAATTAACAATACTCCTTCAAAATTGAAGATTATGTATTCACTAGGTACAGTACTGGTACTTGGTATAAACAGAACAGGGAAAAGTTAACAGCTAATTGATGAGACTAGCCAGGAAACCTGGTTATTCTTATAACTATAATGCAGTAAATGTTCCAAAACTAGAATGTAACTGCAGAATTACGATTTAACATCAGTTTTCATTTAATTTTATGCTTTGGGACTCATCAATTTAGTTTGGGACTCATAGTTTTCCTCTGGGACTCATTGTTTTCAGATTAGTGAGTCCTGGGACTCATGGTTCAAATTTCTAGATTAATCACTGGTAGTCTTTAACTTTGCATGCTTGTTTATATTTGTTTTTACTTGTTATCTGTTGATTTACATGTTTTGTTGGAATAAAAGCCCTACAGGGCTTACGTTGTATTGTTTACTGTATCCGACGGAAAATAAATTTTGTCTATGTCTATTCAATTATGGGTAAAAACTAAAAAGTGCTATATTTTATAATGGGGCTAAATGACTAAGTACGAAATGGATTGGGTCCGAAATGAATAGTGACTGAATCGTCCGACACCATATATTGGGTGACAGTCGTTTCGTCAAACTGCCAGTTCGTCAAAAAGGTTATACAGTACAAAAGGGGTTGTCGTTTCGTCAAAGAGGATTATATAGCAAATTGATTTATATGTATCCCCTTTTTGACGAACTGGCAGTTTGACGAAATGGCCGATATTATTAGATCTATTAACCTTAGTTTGGATCTAAATGAGATCTGGATCAGAACTGTATGCTTTGTGGTGGTTAATTAACTCAGAAATAGTGAAGAATGCGACAGTACCGTATACTTTATGCACGCTACGCGTCAATTCGCGATTGCTGTTTCAAATAGGTTTGGTCTATATCAGATCTGGATCAGAATTGAATGCTTTTAGTGATTAATTAACTCAGAATTAATTAATTTATGAAGAATGCGACAGTACCGTATACTTTATGCACGCTACGCGTGCGGGCGAATTCGTGATTACTGTTTCAAATAGTTCAGATCCAGATGACACTCGGAGGCTATTTAATGGCACATCCACGATAATTAACTCAGAGAAAGATTGAAGACGGCAACACTGAATTAGTAAGCAGAAGGTTAGCCATTTTGAAGACGTTATTGTTGCAAATAGTTTGGATCCAGATAAGATCTGCATAAACTGTTGGACATTCGGTGCTATTTTATAATGACATTTTGGCGATTTTTGCTGAGGACAATTACATAGGAAACTGAAGGCTAATACATATTTGAAGTGTGATATTATACATGCAGAATATGGCATTTGTCAGTTTTCTGCATAATCCGAAAAGTGCACATTCAAGTCATCACGTACCAGTTTCACTAGCGGTGCTGATTGATTAGGAAGGGGGATTAACATTAATTACACAATAAAGTTTGTGCCGCCGAACCCGTGTCGCTAATTGGTTTGTAGGTGTGAAAAAGCAATTAGACTAACACGTGTAATTTTTGCACACTTATAGAGTAATTAATATTTGTTTTTTGCTTTGCATATATTACTTGATAAAACTTTTAAAAAATTTAATCAACAAATCGGTACCAAGATTCATCTTCATAATTTGTATAATTATTACAAATTTTAAGTGCTGTCCTATCATTTCCAAACTCGATAGTTCCGCATACGCAAAAAATCTGTTTGTTGTTCGAGAATTCCTCACAGCCCTATATATTTTGGGGGTTAATTTTTCTGGTTTCTTAATTCACCAAAATAACAGATACATTTAACAGATGTATTGAAATACTATTCATATATATCAGGTAATATATCCTTTTTGACGAAACGTCTTTCGTCAAAACTATATATCGCCTTTTTGACGAACTGGCATTTTGACGAAACGACCGTAATTCCATATATTATGTCATGTCAACACACGCGAATTTCATTCTATTTATGATTTAAAGTATATCCTATAATTATTTTTAGCATGGTTTGTAACGTTTGTAATACTCATTTAGCAAATTATTACAACTGAACTATACCTTAAATATTGATTAATCATCATCGTCGTCTGGTACAAACAATTCTGTTTCCTCCATGAATGCAGCGAATGTCTTTGCAAGATACTGTCCAGTGTAAATACCAATAAAGAACCCAAGTGCAACTTTAGGGACGCTTGCTTTGTTTTTCAGAGGCTTTTCTGGAATTGTTCCTGAAATCTTAGTGCTAACGCTTGTTATATTTCGCGATGCAACATTAACAGAAGTTTTATTTGTCTTGGCGTTTGCACAAAACGCATTTCTTGTAGCATTCCTCGCTAGATTCAACAAGCTGGTCGCCATTTTGTTACTTTTTATTTTTACATTCCTCACTAAAACATGAGCAGAATATAAGATCAGAAAACAATCATAGTCGGATGTTGTCGTTTGTTGCACATGTAACCAAAATGCAAGGTATTGATATTTTGCATTTGCAAACAGGGTAGACCCAGAGTCTGCACTGTTTGCTATTTTAATTTGATAGTTTTGTTTCTTTACTTTCCACAAAGACCTATGATAACTCGTACATAGTTATCATAGGTCTTTGCTTTCTATTTGAAATGGCTATGTCAATGTTCCACCTGGCGTATTTCATTATATAACCATTTTGTCTATGAATAATCAGTAGGCTACTATAGGTATTGAGATTTAAAATAAACATAGAACAGAGAAAGGGTTAATTATTTGTGCATCCATCCATATCCATCCATCCATCCATCCATCCTTCCTTCATTCATTTGATTCATTCATTCATTTTTTTGCGTTAGTTGCATGCAAGATGAAACCAAATATCAAATAAATTTTATTTTGAGTCGGCAATATATATATCAGCATATTTGACATGTAACACTTTCCTATTTTGAAGGACATATTCCACATTGACAATTGCTGAAAAGGTTCAATGTCTGATGCTGACCTCAGACCTGTGCGGATCCAGGATTTCAGAATGGGGCCGGGGGGTGGGGGGCGTAGAATTTTTTTTGGAAGGGGGTGGGTGCGTTGATTTTTATGTTTGATGACATAACTGAATGGTGTGTTTGTAATACGTGTTAAAAAAGAGCTTAATTGGGTGAGGGAAATAAAAAAACAAACTCAGATTAAATAATTGTTTTATTAAAAGTTTATTTTTTAGAATGGACGCCGCTTTTTATACGGTCCCGCCGCTGAATTAACATTGCCCCTAAAAGTATGGCTGCTTGCAGCATTTTCGATGAAGATGAAGTGTGCATTCCAACTTCAACTGGCGGTTTCAAATATGGATTGGTCGTTGAAAATTCAGAATATTTAAGCAGTGATGAAGAAGAAGAAGATGACGAAGATCTCGTTAAAAGAGGAACCGTCAAAGTCGCCTGGCATCCCAATGGAGAGGAGACTGTTATTCCAGAGAATAAGGTCGTAAAACTTTATCCAGCTAAAGTATAGTTTACCGTTAGTCCGTTACAGTAATGGTATTACGCACGATTGCTTCGCAGTGTGATTTTTGTTTAACAAACTGAAGCTACACAGAGATTAAACCCCTCATTTAATAAAGAATTAATAAAAATGTTTTTCATTCATTCACATTTTTTAGTTCAAATGCACAAACCGTCACTGTTTTTAATTTTATATCACCACATTTAATCACAGGGGTCTGAAGTGTGCCTGGACCCTAAAATGGTACACCTGTGTAAAAAAAATCCATTTTGAGTCGCAGTCATTGATTACATATATATACACGCCATATCCACGGTCTCATTTTGACACGCCTCAAACAAACCCCGATTTTATCGTCAATAATTGACCTAGCAAGCAAAGCTATGTACCAATCAATAGCATTTACATTTTTCTTTCCAAAAATGTATTGGTTTCCATGACACAAAGCTCCGATTTAGATGCAGAACTTATCAAAGTCGAAAATTTGACCGGAAAACGCTACTAGGACACGATGTTGCAACCGGCTATTTACATTGGATACAAGTGCAAAATGCGACTGACACGCGATATGCATGCGAAAAAAACATGTGAAACTATTCTATGATGTGTTTGGGAACACCTACCGTCAAGATTTTAAAAGATTACCGAAATCTATCCAAGTTCTCGACTATTTGTTTTTCTCCCCGACATGTATGCTCCGGCGGCAGCCATGTTTGGAAAAGGGTGGTAGTGAACAGTCAAACTAAAACAGATTGTGACATGACTCTAATGTGCATCTGTACATCTGCAAAAGTTCGAAAAAAAATCGCACAACGGTGTGCAACCCTCCCCACACATTAAATGCACAGGGGTCTGAAGTGTGCCTGGACCCCAAAATGGCACACCTGTGTAAAAAAATCCATTCTGGGTCGAAGTCATTGATTACATATATATACAGAAGAAAAGGGGTGGAAATCCGCTCGCCATATCCACGGTCTCATTTTGACACGCCTCAAACAAACCCTGATTTTTTCATCAATAATTGACCTAGCAAGCAAAGCTATGAACCAATCAATAGCTTTGGCAAATTTGCATTATCTCATAATTCAACTGTCACTCCATCTGAGACAAAATTAGGTCAACCTAAAACACAATGTATAATTGACAATAACAAAGAATTTTTAAAAAATGAATAGTTTTCTAGAATAGAAAACATGATTACCTGAAATGTTTGTTTTTTATTTTAGCTGGTACTTGCAGATAGGTCTCTCATGCCTGGTGATGTGGTGAGGAGACTCATAAGTGGAAAAGAGAGTCAAAGAGGTTTTGTTCAGGATATGAATGTCAAATGCCATATCAAAATTCTTGGAACTGAACAATATATTTACAATTTGGAGGCAAAGGACGTCCAACCACTTCAGGTAAAAATTTCACAAACATAAATTATTTCATGTCAGTTGTGTTGTCTGGAATATAGAATGGTCATACAGTGTGCTAATGGTTTGTGTAGAATTGTATTATTTGGGGATGTATTTAATTTTTGTCCGAAGGATATCTCCTCAACTACATGAGTTGTGGTTTACAAATTATTTATGTGGGTGCTTCTTGGAAAGGTGGAGTGTCACACACTACTTTGGTGTCTCTGTGACCTTGACCAAGTCTCCGTTTTAAATAGTAAAAAAAAATTCTGGAGTTTTAGTAAAATATTGTCTGAAATTTATCTGGATGATATATCCACATGTTCTTGGGTTAGGATTCCCAAGATTTTTGTGTGGATGAATCTCAGTGTGTAACATAGTACTTTGATGTCTCAATGACCTTGACTTCAATTTGATTAAAAGTTTTGTCAAGAAATTTGTCTAGAGTATAATTTATCTCCTCAACTGCTTGACTTAGGATTTCCAATGTTCTTGTTTAGATTCATCTTCCGAAGACGGAGTGTTTTGTACTACTTTTATGAGTAGATTCACATCAGATTGTTCCTATAAGAGCCTTCTGATTAGGGTCTGCTCTTTTTGCTTATGGAATTATATAGGTCAGATTTGACAGTTTTGCCAGGGCCAAAACATTTCTTGTTGTTTTGCCATTATGAATATTTAAGCTACTTAACCCTTTCCCTCATATAAACATGTTTTCACGCATCTGCAAACAGAGTAGACCCAGATCAGACGGCTCCTAGGGGAGCCGTCTGATCAGGGTCGGCTCTGTTTGCTAATGGAATTTGAAAAATCTGTTTCTATACTTTCTAAAATGGCTACAATGTTCCACCTTCAATAATTCATTACAACTAATTTGTCCATGAATAATCAGTAGGTAATGAAATTTGTAATAAACATAGAACAAGAACAGGGAAAGGGTTAACCCTTTCCTTGACATAAACGTATTTTCATGCATCTGCAAACAGAATCTGATCAGGGATTGCTCTGTGTGTCAATGGACTTTGATAAATCTGTTTCATTAGTTTCTAAAATTTAAATGGCTACAAGGTTCCTCTCTCCATATTTTACTATAACTATTTTGTTTATGAATATTCAGTATTGGAATTATTTGGAATAAATATAGAACAAGGAAAGGGTTAAAATTGATGCATTTTTTCCTTATGTGAATATTCATGGAGTAAAGAGATTAAAATAGAATCAATATTATATTATAATTCACATTTATCCATTGAAGTATCACATAATTATATAGCTCTTAGTTTTGGCACTTCATCTGAACCTTCTCTGAGCTCAGCTGGATTTTTTGTTCAGTTTGCATTTTGGCACTATATTTGTTATATAAACTACATGTAGTATTATAATACAGAATTGTTCACTTAGCCAGTTGCTAAGTTTTGTGTAGATTATCTTAGCCATTTCCCTGTTGAATATTTATGTAAAAAATAGTGACATTATGAATACATGTTTTCTGAATTTTTATAATGGCATATGTCCACATACATGTAATTATATGTCCACAAAATGAAGCAGACCCTAATCAGACAGCTCCTACTGGCTCGGTTTAAAAAGTGTTTATATGAGGGAAAGGGTTAATCTATTTGGCAATTCTGAATTAGGAAACTTATTGTATAGTTAACGAAAAAATAACAGTTCTGTTGAAATGTTATCCTTGTCTCAGACAAGTTAGAATAGTTGTTTTCATATTGTAGGAATGGGACCCAGAGTCCGAAGTTACTCTTGAGTCCTGGGTTGGTCACATACTGGAGGTCCATGAAGATGTAACTGTCAGATTTTCAGATGGAGCCAGGTATGTACAGCTGTATATAAAAGAAGTAGGGAAAATAATTTCTTTATTTCATATCGCATTTTGGGGCCAAAGGTCATGACTCCCATTTTTGTGTCTGCTTTGTAAGTCTGACATGCATGCTTTTGGAATATCCTGGCACAAATGTTCACCACATTGAGACAATGCTGATTCTGTACTGTTTGCCATGACAATAAAATTAAAATTGCCATGTTGTATGTATAATTTTATTTACTAAAATAATTAATTGGGAAGAGCCTTGCATGAATATTCATTAGCCTTTTTCCTGTAAGAAATAATGACATCATTAATATTTATAAGCTGATTTTTTACAATGTAACATTTTCTAGGGAATGTTTTGCTTTGACAAAACCTGTAGAATCAGATATCATTTCATAAGCAACCAGGGCACACCATTGGTGTGAATAATTCAGAAGAATTGGCTTACTTTCTTGGAATTTTCGGCTGTATTGCACAGTCTTCTTCAGCAAAGTGAATATCTATCAAGCGGTATCACATGACGTTGTCAGGTCACCTGACACCAAGAGAGGCCTGTACACCGTTGGAAGCCCGAACCCCTTGCCAAGAAAGTAAGCCAATTCTTCTGAGTTATGAAAGCTTACACTCAAATTGACGATGCCAGAAGAAGAGAACAATCTATGCCATTGTAGATTCATCATTATCAGACAGCTCCTATAGGAGCCATCTGATCTGGGTCTGATCTGTTTGCAAAGGCATAAAAAGGTGTATCTATGGAGTAAAGGGTTAAGAGTGATGTATTACATATGAAAATTGGCAGTTTGATTATGGAGCAATTCATAAATTGTGTCTAATACACAATGCTCTCTGAGACATAATGACATACAGGTAAATGTTTTTATTTTAGGTGCTGTATGAGTGGCCCTGGCCTACAGAATATGGAGGATGTAAATGATAAAAGAAAGCATGTAAGAATTATTAAATGTTTATCAGAGATGCTGTCAGGGCGCGGGATGTGCGGGATCCCGCTTATCTTTGCCTCGGTCCCCCTTTTTTCTCAAAATGGTGAGGGCATTATCCCGCAGTCAAAATGATTGTCCCGCTAAAATTACTATCTAGTGCGTGCAAAATAAATCCAAACAGAAAGGTCTATATCAGCATCGCAAATAGCACTGAAGTTGGAATACCCCAAATCCTATTTTTAGCGGTCTCGCATTCGATCAATAACTCCCTAGAGGGATCCCTGTAATTGACAATTGACACTGGTTCCCGCATTTTGAAAAATCTATATTTAATATAACGAATGATGCGGGGAAACGCCTATGTACACCATTTCCGGTTTACTTTCCCGACATTCGTGCATGCTGCAGACGACAGAAAAAATGTCTAGCAATAAAAGAGAAATAAGTGAGTTCTTTCACCCCGTGGTGAGTTCATCTACGGAAACCTTGGAGATGCAAGCAGAAAATTAAAAAGCCTCCAGCTTTTTCAGATTCGAAAAACGAACACGATGATGATCCTAAGAAAACATCCAATCCGAAAAAAATTGAAGGACCACAAAATATCAGCTATCTTGCCTCAACTCATCGGTGAACAGTTTTGAAATATACTTTTACTTTGTGTGTTGAAAAAAAGAAAACCAACACGTTCACTTGTGCAAATGAATGCGTTAACTACCGCATATCAACTCTAATAAGCCTTGACAGACTGAGTCTGCCGATCACATAACATTGTCATTGAAACTTGAAAGTAAGTGTTAAAAGTTTCAAACTTGGTGTCAGAATTAGATGAAAGGACCGAGGCATTGATAAGTGCTATGAGAACAGCTTCCTATATTGCAATTGAAAATATTCCCACAGCAAAGTAGCTCTATTCAAATTTTTTAGATGTTCGAAAATTCAATGGCTTGGATCAAAGTTGGAGAAACTGCCCATTATGTAGATTCTATCAGGGATATTTGAGAATTAATAGACATGTCTTTGTGCGTTGAAAGTAAGAAAACTAGATCTAATATGTAAATGGATGCATTAACTAGTAATAACTACTGCCCATTAACTGCCCCCACTCCCCGGTAGGTCCCCCACTTTTTTTAGCTCACCTGGCACAAAGTGCCAAGGTGAGCTATTGGGATGATCCTATGTCCGGCGTCCGTCGTCGTGCGTATTTTACTTAAACATCTTCTTCTCTGGAACTACAAAGCCAAGAGCTTTGATATTTGGTATGTAGTATGATGTAATGGTCCTCTACAACGATTGTTCAAATTATGTCCCCCGGGCCAAAAATGGCCCCGCCCCAGGGCTTATCAGTTTTTCATAGGAAAATCTTTAAAAAATCTTCTTCTCTGAAACTGTAAGGCATAGACCTTTGATATTTGGTATGTAGCATGATCTAATGGTCCTCTACTAAGATTGTTCAAATTATGACCCCTGGGCCAAAAATGGCCCCGCCCCGGGGCTTATCAGTTTTTCATAGGAAAATCTTTAAAATTATTCTTCTCTGAAACTGTCAGGCATAGACCTTTGGTATTTGGTATGTAGCATCATCTAATGGTCCTCTACTAAGATTGTTCAAATTATGACCCCCAGGACAAAAATGGCCCCGCCCCAGGGCTTATCAGTTTTTCATAGGAAAATCTTTAAAAATCATCTTCTCTGAAGCTGTAAGGCATAGACCTTTGATATTTGGTATGTAGCATGATCTAATGGTCCTCTACTAAGATTGTTGAAATTATGACCCCTGGGCCAAAAATGGCCCCGCCCCGGGGCTTATCAGTTTTTCATAGGAAAATCTTTAAAAATCTTCTTCTCTGGAAATGTAAGGAATAGACCTTTGGTATTTGGTATGTAGCATCATCTAATGGTCCTCTACTAAGATTGTTCAAATTATGACCCCCAGGACAAAAATGGCCCCGCCCCAGGACTTATCAGTTTTTCATAGGAAAATCTTTAAAAATCATCTTCTCTGAAACTGTAAGGCATAGACCTTTGATAGTTGGTATGTAGCATGATCTAATGGTCCTCTACTAAGATTGTTCAAATTATGACCCCTGGGCCAAATATGGCCCCGCCCCGGGGCTTATCAGTTTTTCATAGGAAAATCTTTAAATATATTCTTCTCTAAAATTATAAGGTATAGACCTTTGATATTTGGTATGTAGCATTATTTAATCGTCCTCTACCAAGATTAATCAAAATATGACCCCGGACCAAAAATGGCCCCGCCAAAGGGCGTATCAGTTTTTCATAGGAAAATCTTTAAAAATCTTCTCCTCCAGAACTGTAAGGTCTAGGCCCTTGATATTTGGTATGTAGCATCATCTAATGGTTTTCTACCAAGATTATTCAAATTATTACCCCTGGGTCAAAAATGGCCCGCCCTGGGGCTTATCAGTTTTTCATATGAAAAGATTTAAGAATCTTCTTCTCCAAAACTGTAAGGCAGAGACCTTTAATATTTGGTATGTAGCGCTATCTAATAGTTTTCTACCAAGATTGTTCAAATTATGTCCCCTGGGTTGAAAACGGCCCCGCCCAGGGGCATATCAGTTTTTCATAGGAAAGTTTTTAAAAATCTTCTCTTAAAAATCTTTAAAAGTCTTCTCTGAACTTGTAAGGCATAGACCTTAGATATTTGGTATGTTGCATTATCTAATAGTCCTCTACCAAGATTTTCAAATTATGAATCCCGGATCAAAATTGGGCCCGCCCTGGGGCTTAACAGTTTTTTATAGGAAAATCTTTAAAATATCTTCTCCTCCAAATCTGTAAGGTCTAGACTCTTTATACATGTATTTAGTATGTAGCATCATCTAATGGTTTTCTACCAAGATTTTTCAAATTATGCAATCTGTCATTGAAATCATTAATCTGTTACGAACAGGTGAGCGATTAAGGGCCATCATGGCCCTCTTGTTTTTTATTTGATGGGGGATTTCCCCCACCAAGTTGAAATCCTAGCAGCATCTCTGGTTTATTATTTGTTCTTTAATGCTCTCCCACTTCAGTACTCAAGTATTAAAGAAATAATAACATTATGGATATTTATAAAATAATTTTATAATTTAAACTTTTCAAAGGAAGTTTTGACAGAAACTGTAGAATCGGATCTATATCATGTCAAAAGCAAACAGAGAAGACTATAATCGGACGGCTCCTATAGGAGCTGTCTGATCTGGGTCTACCCTGTTTTCAGATGCATGAAAAGGCATTTATATGTAGGAAAGGGTTAAACATTTACTCCATGAACATTTGTACAAGAAATAATGACATATTAATTATGAATATTAATTACATTAAGTGTTATAATAGCACATAGACACAGAAATTTTGGCCAAGGCAGAAATTTTAGAATCATGGTATATTATATCTCAAGCAGAAAGAACAGACCCTAATTCAAGGGTAATCCGTCTGATCTGGGTCTTCTCTGTGTGCAGAGGCATAGAAATGTGTATTTATGGAGTAAAGGATTAATGTATATTCACCTGCATTATAATATAGATATGAAGTGCTGTTATCTAAATTAATTAAGATTTTACATTTTGAAGCATAATGCACTACTAAAGCACTGTGATATTATATTCATGTATCTAGATATCAGTGTAATTGATAAAAAATTATATAAAAAATTTCGTGATCAAATTACAATGTACATTTATTATACATGAATATAATGTTATCATATTAAATTGTTTTTAGCTAGTACATGTATGTTTTGTTTACTATCTACATAATCAAAAACATATTTACATATACCGTATGCACAATTCTGACTTGGTATAATGATATTTCTATCAGCTTGCTCAAATTGTGATATGAGCAACTGCCAACATCTTCTCCAGTTGTTATTTAACCTTTTCATTCATATATACAAGACTCTTGGTACCTTTGCAAACAGAGTAGACAAAGATATAGGAGCTGTCTGATGAGAGTCTGCTCTGTTTGTTTTAACCCTTCGCTTGCTATTCACGTCAATATACCTATCTGTAAATAGTGAAGACCCAGATGAGACAGCTCCTGCAGGAGCTGTCTCATCAGGGTCTGCACTATTTACAAGTTGACTGTGCAACCAGTGCACTCCACAGCAGTGATTGCACAGCGGAATACTTGTACACATTGAAAATATATGTAAATATACAACAGGGCATGGGTAAAGAAGGAGAAATGTATTTTAAAATTCAGCAAGAGAAGGGTTAAGTATGAAATAATATTTTACAGTTTCTACCATGGCAGCCAATCCCCATCTCCACTGTTTATTTAAACTTAAGAATTTAATTTGGCACCATTTGATAACTTTGAATTAGGCCGACATTGTAGCAAATAGTGTAGACTCTGATCAAACAGTACCTTCTGGGTCTGCACTCTTTGCATAAGTTTTCTGTCTAAATACTTAGGGTAGTAACTAGTGTGATAATAAATAGAAACATTCCCCATGTGTGGCAAATACCTGATCAACTTTGCTACCAGCCTGGAATAGCCAAGTGTCTTATTAGCATTCAAATCTTTGACACATGGATTTTGTTTCTGAAAAACAGAGATAAAAAATATACTCAGGGATTAAAGGGATATCCAAAATATTCAGACCTACTTGGAAAATAATGCAGATCTGAAGGAGCAGTTTGATTAGGGTCAGCACTATTTGCTTCTCAATTAGTCAAACTTAAAGTTAATAAAATGGTGGCAACTTGAATTAAGCTTTACAAACCAGTGGAGAAGGGAGAGTGTTTTGAAATTTAGGCTAAGTACAGCATCTGCTATGTTTGCTTATGAATTAATATAGAATAATAAGACCTAATATTACAGTTTCTGCCATGAGCAAAGATTTTCCATTATAGAAAAACATCTAATCAGTATTCAAAATCATGATGTCTTTATTTGTAACATGAATATTCATGGAGTAAAGGGTTAAACACATTCCCATTACAGTACTCAGAGTTTGCCATGAAGAATTTTTACCCAGGCCAGCAGTTGAGTGGTCACCACGAGGATTACGAGGATGCCAAATGGTTACAGACCTCAGCTACCCGAGGCCCTGGACATAAAGGAACAAAAGCTCTGTATTCAGCCACAGTAGTGGTGGAAAGTGTAAGCCTTAACGCTCTCCCTGTTCTATATTTAGTCTAACTTTCAATGCCTACTGAATATTCATGGACAAAATAGTTATAATCAAAGATGGAACATTGTAGCCATTTTAAAAACTAAAGAAACAGTGCTAATCAAATTTCATTAGCAAACAGAGCAGACCATGATCAGATGGCTCCTCTAGGAGCCATCTGATCTGGGTCTACTCTGTTTGCAAATGCGTGATGTCTGTATGAGGGAAAGAGTTTGCCCTTTACTCCATAGATACACCTTTTAATGCTTTTGCAAACAATGTAGACCCAGATCAGACGGTTCCTGTTGGAGCCATCTGATCAGGGTCTGCTCTGTTTGCATATACATGTAGATCTGATTCTATATTTTTTATCAAAGCAAAACATTTCTTGTTTGTGTGCCTTTATAAATATTAAGCTAATTAATATTCATACATGCATTATTTCTTCAGTACATGAATATTAATTGAATAGGGGTTCATTTAGAAAAAAAACAATAATCAAGTTCAAAAACAAGTTTAGCTTTCAGCACTATTTGTTATTTTCTGGTTATGCAAACAGTTTGAATCAAAGTGAGAAGCCAAGTTAATTAGCATCTCACTGAATGAACAGAACAGAAATTATTCTTATGTGATCCTAGCAGATAGTGTTACTAGCACTATTAAATGTGACATTTTCATATTTCTTTGTGATATTTCCAATGAAATAGTTTCAGTGTAAATCTACTCAGCGTGCCAATGGCACATGGTCATTCAAGCCTATGTGACATTGTAAATTTCATATGTAAAATGGCATGGCCTGGTTTCCTGGTCACTGCTCACTAGGATTCAAGTTGTTACTTTCTTGATACTGTTTTTGGAAAGAAAAGGGGGAAAGAAATATTTGAGAATTTTAGCAGTTGAAATGTGTTGCTAAGGAAAGTTAATTTAATAAAAATGGAGATGTATATGAAGCTTTACATATTACCTATGACATGCAAAAAAAAGGCACTTCAATATTT
Source organism: Azorinus chamasolen (assembly GCA_963576725.1). Taxonomy (NCBI): domain Eukaryota; kingdom Metazoa; phylum Mollusca; class Bivalvia; order Cardiida; family Solecurtidae; genus Azorinus; species Azorinus chamasolen. Next base: position 42,882,632 of record OY755236.1, on the reverse strand, counting down.
GCAGATACTTTTTGACATGTCAAAAAAAAATGAAATGTCATCCACTGCAATTCTACAAGTCTATTTTCTCCAAATTCTTAAAAAAAAACAGTATATGTTTGTCATACAATTAAATTTGTAAACATTTTAAAAAAGTTGTGTTCATTACAATTTATTTTGTTGTATTGATAGCATTAAGATGCATTGGAGCCCAGTGTGTGGTTTCTTAAAGTAAAGGCTACTTTTCGGTACATTTATTCAAAGAGGTTTGGTCTAAAAATAGCCTATGCAGGAATGGGTTATTAGGTACAAACATGGGTTACCGACTTCTATGCAGAATACAGTGTGAAAGGTTGTTTACATTTTCAGGTTGAAACATCAAAAGTGGATGTGCGCTGGATATGCAAAGGGTTTACAAAGACTGGGATAAAAGAAGAGAAACTTGAGACCCCACCTCACAGTGTTCAGGGCAGCAAGCTCAAGGAGTAAGCTCCAATTGTTTTATCCTAATTATCCAAAACATTCAGACTGACAAAACTTAGGTAAATGGTGTAGAACCAAATCGAATTGCTCTTGAAGGAGCAATTGGGTATGGGTTTACATTGTTTGCTACACAAATGGTTTCTCAAAACTGTGCCATTTAGGTTTATTCAGCTTTACAGAGGTGAGAAAGGGTGACTGAAACTTTATTGTACATTTTGTCAATAAAATTGTGTGTAACAAAATGACAACAGAATTGGAATCTGTAGAACTTGAAACTAATGTAGTGTTAATTAACATGGCAGGACAAGGAAAGATATATTTAAATCGAAATGTTTTAGAAAATTTAATTGCTGCAGACACATGTCTGCCATTCACATCTTCTATTGCACATTTTTCACTTTTTGACTGACCTGTTGTTCAGCTTTTGTTGTGACCATCTGTTTAATATTCTAAGCATTGTTTTGAAAAGGATATGGATCCAATCAGAGCATCACTGTATATGTCTGTTGATTTCAGCAGTTTCACAGTATATTGATATCAGTAATATTTAGCTGACCACATATTAACAAGGGCCCCCTCCTGTCTGTTGGTTTATTGGTTGGTTGGTTTGTCCCCAACGTTGGCGATAATTTTGTAGCCATTGCACATACATACTTCAAACTTGGCATGCATTAGCAACTTATGGAGGCAAGTATTTTTAGGGTTGACTTATTAAGGTCATGGTCATATATCAAGGTCGTAGGTCAAATTACGGGTCAAATTTAGATGGCAATAATGTTGTCGTCATTCAGTATATATCCTTTAAACTTGGCATGCATGTGCAACTTATGGAGGCGAACATTTTTAGGGGTGACTTATGGAGGTCATACATCAAGGTCAAAGGTCATATCGGGTGCATAGTGTTTCACAAACACATCTTGTTGTTGATTGTGCAATATTATTAAATAAATTACCTTTACAAAATACTAACGCATGCTAAAACCTTACTATTACCACTTAACATGGTTCCCACAGGTCTTGAAAAACCCTTAAATTTGATGCCTGTCTTGAAAAACCCTTGAACATGACAATTAGCCTGATAAAACCCTTAAAATTACAATAAAACCCTTGAATTCAGTTCATTTCTCAAAATCAGAAGTTCCAGAATCAGTTGTGATGTGATATAGGAGTGAATGAAAATATCGAAATTGGCTAAAAACCACTTCATGCGTACAAAACTATTGTACTCTTGACAAGTCGGGACGCTTGCTTTCATCACTGTAGAACCATGAGCTTCCAGTGTACAGAGACTGATTTCATGAGTCCGCCATTTTTCAAGTTTTAATTGACAAGTTTGGAATTGTCTTTTAAAACAATGTCATAATAACAATGAAATGAGCAGATGATTTTAGTTGCTGAAATGTCAATGACAGATCAATCATGATATTTTCTTACATAATATTTTATCAGTGTATGAGGCAGATGTACACATTTCATGTGTCTTCTTTTTATAATTTTTCAGTTTGAGGCAGTTAGACTGTTTTCAGCATTGTCATTTACAAATTGGTGACAAGGGATACTATGTTGTGAAAGAGGACGATGTGCTTCTTCAGAATATGTCACCACGGCAACATGCCACACCTGACATTATTGAACTGATGTCTCAGGAAGATATAACAGTCCTAGGCACAACTGCCGATGGTATTGCTGTGCTCAGTAAAGGACAGGAAAATGTAAAGGGTGATAAAGACAATTCCAAAATATCAGATACTGCTGACAGCAAAGAAAGCAAAGACACAGATGGTGATGAATGTGGAGATGATGAATTTGAAGACGTAGATGACAGTAATGATGAATCTGATGCCAGCACAGAAGCTGCAGGACCTACTCCTAGACGTAAAAATCGTAAACGACCAATACTGCAAACAAGAAACTTAAAACGTGCAAAAGGGAAGAGAGCTAAGAAGAAACAGAAGCTGCCAGAGAGGGAGATAAAGCCTGGAGATAAAGTTCCAGTAGAGGTGTGCTATACATTCTCTAGGTGTACCGTTGTATGGCAGGTAAGTTTTTCAATGCCTGAACTGTAGTTAACCATTTCCTCCTTGAATAAAAGCTTAAAAATTTATGACAACTGCATAAGCAAACAGAGCAGACCCTGATTAGACAACTCCTACAGGAGCTCTCTGATCTTGGTTTACTCTGTTTGCAAAAGTGCCAAAATTCATCTTTATGAGGTAAAGGGTTAAGAGAAGTATTGATCTATCTAACTTTTATTCTTTGTTTTTCAGTTTTGCATTGTACTCATTAGAATCACCCCAGGGAAGAAACAATAATAAAAACCAACGAGATAACATGGTTTGCCTTAGAAATATAGAACGTATTTTACCCCAATCTTCCTAAATACTTGTCTTATCTAGAGCTGTTTAACACATTCTCAAGTTTAAGACTGAAGAATACTTTAACCGTTTACTCCCATAGATATGCCTTTTAATGCCTTTGCAAACAGGATAGATCTGGATCAGATGGCTTTTGTAGGAATTGTCTGATCAGGGTCTGCTCTGTTTGCTTATGAAATGGTATTGATCTGATTTTACAGTTACTGCCATTTCCAAAACGTTCTGTGTTCATATGCCAGTAGCATTTAATTAATATTCAAGATGTCATATCTCACCTGAATATTCATGAAGTAAAGGGTTAAGCATGTTTTCTTGATGCCCTTGCTTCTCCTATTTGGGCTTGTCCTTAGAAAACAATTTGCTACTGTCTCAAGCAGCTGATTGGTCAGATATTTGAAAACAAACTCAGACACAAAATCAGACGTCTTATAACCTTGGGGCCAGGTAGATCCTGTTTGAGAATATTTGTGGATCTAAGCATATACTGGATTACTGGAACCCAAGGATGTTGGACATTTAAAACAAAAAGCAAGGGTAGTTTGTTCCCAAAGGGTTGCATGTTCCCAAAGGTAGTTTGTTCCCAAAGGGCAGTTTGTTCCAAAAGGTAGTTTGTTCCCAAGGGTAGTTTATCCCCAAAGGGTGGTTTGTTCCCAAAGGGTAGCTTGTTCCCGAAGGTAGTTTGTTCCCAAGGGTAGCTTGTCCCCAAAGGGTAGTTTGTTCCCAAATGTAGTTTGTTGCAAAGGGTAGTTTATTCCCAAAGGGTAGCTTATTCCTAAATGTAGTTTGTTCCCAAAGGGTAGCATGGTCCCAAAGGGTTAACAGAGAGCCATCCTACAGGTGCCCTCTAATATGAATGAGATAACATTTCTGTGTTCATATGCCATTATAAAAAATGAGCTAATATTTCTTACATGAATACACCATTATGTCCATATATACACCTTTTTACACATTTGCAAACAGAGTAGAATTTGATCAGTTGGCTTCTGCAAGAGCCATCTGATCAGTGTCTGCTCTGTTTGCTTTTGATATAGTATGGATATGATTCTACAGTTTGTCTTGATAAAAGCTTAATTCTGTTCATAATCACTGAATTAATATTCAATATGTCATCGTTTCTTACATGGATATTCATGGAGTAAAGAGTTAAAGGTCAAAGGAGTGGTACTATACATTGTGTTTTTATTCCCTACAGGATGGTACAATAGAGAACTCTGTGCCTTCTCCAGAACTCTTCCCAATTCACCATCTGGACGAGCTTGAGTTCTTCCCTGGAGACTTTGTCATTGACAGCAAAGGTATAGTCACAATATGGACAAAGTTCATTGTAAACCATCAAAATTGTCATATTCAGAGAGTTTGGCCAGCATGAATCTTTTGGATGGTTAGCCAAAAACTATTGTAATATCTGTCAGAAGCTTTATTACTAATTTCAAAATTGCTATCTCCATTTAAATGTAGAATCTGCTTGCATTTCGTTTAAAAAAAATCATAATGTGAAATAGTTAACCCTTACCCCGCTAACCATGACCTTAGTCGCGTTCACAAACAGTTTGGACCCAGATTAACCCTTTCCCTCATGTAAACGTGTTTTCATGCATCTGCAAAAAAAGAGTAGACCCAGATCAGATGCCTCCTTTAGGAGCCATCTGATCAGGGTCTTCTCTGTTTGCTAATGGAATTTGATAGATCTGTTTTGTTACTTTCTAAAATGGCTACAATGGTCCACCTTCCATATTTCATTTTGACTTTTTATACCCCCCTTTTGAAAAAATGGGGGTATATTGCTTTGCACATGTCGGTCGGTCGGTCGGTCTGTCGGTCGGTCGGTCGGTAGATCGATGGTTTCCGAACGATAACTAATAAACGACTTGGCCTAGAATCTTCAAACTTGCTGTGGTGGTTGGTCATGACAAGTAGATGACCCCTATTGTTTTTGAGGTCACTAGGTCAAAGGTCAAGGTCACCATGACCTAAAATGGTGAAATAGTTTCCGATCAATAACTGCTCAAGGGTTTGGCTTGGGATCTTCAAACTTGCTGTGGTGGTTGGTCATGACCACTAGATGACCCCTATTGATTTTGAGGTCACTAGGTCAAAGGTCAAGGTCACCATGACCTTAAATGGTTAAATGGTTTCCGATCAATAACTGCTCAAGGGTTTAGCTTAGAATCTTCAAACTTGCTGTGGTAGTTGGTCATGACCACTGGATGACCCCTATTGATTTTGAGGTCACTATGTCAAAGGTCAAGGTCACCATGACCTTAACTGGTTAAATGGTTTCTGATCAATAACTGCTCAAGGGTTTGGCTTAGGATCTTCAAATTTGCTTAGGTGGTTGGTCATGACAACTAGATGAGTCCTATTGTTTTTTAGGTCACTAGGTCAAAGGTCAAGGTCACCATGACCTTAAAGGGTGAAATGGTTTGCGATCAATAACTGCTCAAGGGTTTGGCCTAGGATCTTCAAATTTGCTGTGGTGGTTGGTAATGACCACTAGATGACCCCTATTGTTTTTTAGGTCACTAGGTCAAAGGTCAAGGTCACCATGCTCTTAACTGGTGAAATGGTTTGCGATCAATAACTGCTCAAGGGTTTGGCTTAGAATCTTCAAACTTGCTACGGTAGTTGGTCATGACAACTGGATGACCCCTATTGTATTTGAGGTCACTAGGTCAAAGGTCAAGGTCACCATGACCTTAACTTGTAAAATGGTTTCTGATCAATAACTGCTCAAGGGTTTGGCTTAGGATCTTCAAATTTGCTTAGGTGGTTGGTCATGACAACTAGATGAGCCCTATTGATTTTTAGGTCACTAGGTCAAAGGTCAAGGTCACCATGACCTTAACTGGTGAAATGGTTTGCGATCAATAACTTCATAGGTTTGGCTTAGGATCTTCAAACTTGCTGTGGTGGTTGGTCATGACCAATAGATAACCCCTTTTATTTTTGAGGTCACTAGGTCAAAGGTCAAGATCACCATGACCTTAACTGGTGAAATGGTTTGCGATCAATAACTGCTCAAGGGTTTGGCTTAGGATCTTCAAACTTGCTGTGGTGGTTGGTCATGACAACTAGATGACCCTATTGATTTTGAGGTCACTAGGTCAAAGGTCAAGGTCATCATGACCTTAACTGATGAAATGGTTTCCAATTAATAACTGCTCAATGGTTTGGTTCGGGATCTTCAAACTTGCTGTGGTAGTTGATGACCCCTATAGTTGTTGATGTCACTAGGTCAAAGGTCAAGGTCACCATGACCTTAACTTATGAAATGTTTTCAGATCAATGAAAGATCAGTGGTTTGGCTTAGGATCTTCAAAGTTGCTGTGGTGATTAGTCATGACCGCTAGATGACCTCTATAGTTGAGGTCACTAGATCAAAGGTCAGGGGGTCTGGGGGGTATACATGTTTTACAAACATCTCTTGTTTGTCTATAAATATTCAGTAGGTATTGAAATTTGTAATAAATATAGAACAGGGAAAGGGTTAAATGCTGAGTAAAGCAGTGGATCCCAGCTGTTTGACACACAGTCAATAGTTTCTCCAAAACTTACGTCATGAGACTTAGACAGTATTTTCTAAAAAATCAGATCAATTAGAAAGTAGTCAAAATTGGACAGACCCATATTTGAGCAAACATTACTTTCCTACACAGTCATGGCAGTTAAAATCCTTATTAGACACTTCTTTACCTCTTCCCTAGATTCAAACTGCATGCAAATGTTATCATTAATTTGCACAGTGTAGTTACAATAGTTTTTAGGCCCCACCAGCCTCCAGAGGTGCACTATAGTTTGCTCTGCATCCATCCATCCCTTCCTTCCGGATGTTTGTCTGGATAATATCTAGAACCATTTGGGCTATATTGTTTCCAAATTTTATGTGAGTGCATTTGGGAAAGCAGTGTCACATACTACTGTAAAGATCGTTTATAACATTTTTGCAAGAGAACGTAGTAATGAAAATGTTATAACTGAGAGTTGTTATAAGTATTTTACCTCTCATTCTGAACATCAAGTAAATAGCGATTGTAATGAACAGTGACTCTAGTAAAAGACTTATTCAGTGATACTTCAGAATAACAAAACATGATATTCACACATTTTAACTTTGCATTAGGACATGCAAAATTTGTTTGTTATGGTAAAAACTGAGGTGAAATGCATATGCACAGCAGCCAAGATTTTGGACAGCGGACAAATTCAGCAGTGCAAACACTGATCAGGATCCAACAATCAATTTTGACTGGATGTAGATTCAATATCATGAGATTTTGGACAGACAACATTCAATGTAGCGATAATAATAAAATTTACACGAAATCTCAGTAAAAAGTGAAAGTTTAACTTGAAGCAGCAATTCCCAGCTATTAATCTTTATTTCCTATAGAAGCTGTCTGATCTGGGTCTACTCTGTTTGCAAAGGCATGCAAAAGCGTTTATATGAAGGAAAGGGTTAAAGAGTTTTTATTGTATTATTGTTTTCTACAGATGCTATGAAGACTGACTACGGTGTGGTAGTAAGCTGTGATCACAAGGAGAGAACAGTGATGGTCAAGTGGATGAAGCCATACACTCCAGGAAATACATCTCAGTGAGTATCATCTGTCAGAGTGATATAAACCCTGATACAATAAAACAAACTGTCAGACTGCTGGAATGCAGAACTTGTTTGAATAATGTACCAATTATTGAATGCCACATACGTGTCAGATACTCTGTCTGTCTGAAAATTAGACTATTATCTATTGATTTAACCCATTCCCCCATATTGACGCCTTTTGGCGCTTATGTAAAAGTCACTTTATGAAACCATTGTGATAAATAGAGCATTTGCTCCACAAGAGCAAATGCTCTATTTATCACAATGGTTTCAAAGCTACACAATTCGGAAAATTTCCTTTTCTCTAGTTAATGCTCCTTTTTGGTAGATTTAATCAAAGAGGTTAGGTCTAAAAATTGACTAAGTGGGAATGGGTTAATATCAGACAAGCATTCCTAAACTTTTCACTGTATGGCAGACACTACCTATCATGAACATTAATGGACATTAATTAAAGTAATAATTTATAATGTTGTATAACCCTTTCCTTGTTTTACATTTATTCAAGCTTTTATCACTTCTATTAATATTCATGGACAGAATCTATAAAATGGAATATGGAAAACAAAACTTGTAACACCTGCTTTACCTTATAAGCAATTAAAACTTTATTCCATAATCCCATCTTTTATGCTTTTTCAAACATAATTCCATAAACAAACGGAGCAAACTCTGATCAAAAGGCTCCTACAGGAGCCGTCTGATGTGAGTCTTTCTATGTCTGCAAATGCATTAAAAGGTATTTCTGTCAGGTAGTGGTTTACTAATGAAATGGATCCAGGCCACAGATGAAAAGAATCTCCTCATGAAATTAGTGTCCCTCTATATGTCTCCTCTAAGATTTAGTAATTTCCAGCCTTCATTCATTCATTCATTCATTCCCTCTCTTATTCGTCTCCTAAATTTTTAAGCCTGAAGTTACCCACTGTATGAATAATATCTTAAGTGTCTTGTTTGCAGGCCAGAGGAAAGCAGCCCAGAGGAACTGAGTGTGTATGATGTGAAGGACCATATGGACTACAAATTTCGATCAGGCCATACAGTGATACGAGTTGGTGGATATGAGGTTAGAATGCTCAACATTGCCTTTTTAGTCCCCCGCCGGCCACTGGAGGGAGACTGTTGGTTTGCACTCAGTCTGTCGGTCTGTCCTTCCTTCCTTCTGAAATTTTGTCTGGACAATTTCTCCTCAAGCACTTGGGTTATGGTTTCCAAATGTCTTGTTTGGGTGCATTTTGGGAAAGTGGAATGTTCAATATTACTTTGCTATCTCTGTGACCTAGAATGGACTAAAAATTTGTCTGGAAATTTTTCTGGATGATATATCCTCAACCCCTTGAGTTAAGATTTCCAAATTTATTGAGTGTGGGCATCTTGGGAAGGTGGAGTGTTGCATAATTCTTTGGTGTCTTTGACATTGACCTTGATCTCAGTTTCAGTAAAATATTGTCTGAAATTCCAAATTTCTTGTGTGGATGCATCTTGGGAAGGCAGAGTTTCACCTGCCACATTGGTGTCTCTGACTTTGACCCCGACCGCAATTTTAGTAAAAGTTTGTCTAACGAAAAGTATTTATGCTGAAAAGTGTACATTGGTGTGCTGGAAACCAAATTTGCCATTGTATGGAAGGAAATGAAGAACAAGTAATTCTGTTTGAAAGCTTTCTCTGCCAGTACCCAAAGTTGCTGGTATATCTATTTTTATGCCCCCCGCCTTTAGGCCACGGGGGAATCAAGCTTTACCCTTGTCCGTCTGTAGGTCCGTCAGGTAAATTTTTCGTCAAAGATTTCTTGGCTTGTGTATGCTGGAATGATTTGATATTTGGTCTGAAGCATTTTAATAGTGAGTTGTACTGTGTCTCCTCTTTTCAGGTCTGTCGTTCATTTACTTTCTGTTTGCTGACACTTTGATTGAATTTTTGTGATAGTTTAATGACAAAAAATTTCGTCAAATATTTCTTGCCTCATGTTAGCTCGAATGATCTGATATTTGGTCTGAAGCATAATCATAGTGAGCTGAACCTTGTCTCCCTTTTTCAGGTCTGTCGTTCATCCACTTCCTGTTTGCTGCGGGGGCATCCATGTCCCATGCACACATTTTCTTTTATTTTAACAACATGTATCATAATGAGCATATTGATGGGTTGTTTGATCATAACTTTTAGAATATTTTATTAAAATGATTTGAGAAGTGATCTTAACAGTAACAACCATAAATATGAACATAGGTTTTGCGATATGACAGCATTCATCTTTAAACTGAAGACTGACTTCACCCTAATGGCAGATGCATAATTATTATCCACCAAAACTGACTTTTTCCTGATATGTTGCACTAAAAACAGGTGCTTACTATACGTAGATTCACATTATACGGAACTCAGCTGTCCGCCACAATATCCAATTATGGGATTAGCTGAAATCTATAAATTAAGATTACTAAAACTTTATTTTGCTTGGTTGAGCATATTTTCCAATGAAAAGACAAACTAAAGAACTGTAAATCTGCTCTGGCTTATTTTGTTGCTTTATCGGTCAATGTAAAGAGATTTTATGGTATACATGTACTCTAGTTATATAAGTGTTTGGACAAACAAACTAAGCAACAAGTGCAGACTCAGATCAAATGACTCATGAAGGAGTAGTTTGATCAGGATCTACACTATTTTCTACAATGTCAGCCTAATTTAAAGTTATCAAAATGATACCAAATTGATTTGTTCAGCTTAACAACTCAGTGGAGGGAGGAGATTTGGTGTCCAAACACTTAGGGTAATTAAAGTATATTTATATATTTCAGAATGGGAGTGATGACCTTGAAGCTGTAGGCCAGGTGCACAGACTTAATCCTGATGGTACCATAGAGGTATGGTGGCCCAACAACAATATTACTCAGTGCTATCCCCAGGACCTGTACATCATCAGTGAGGAGGTGAGAGTTAGGAAAACCCCTGTCCACTGGTTCTGTGTAGTATCATAAGTCGGGTTTTATTCTCAGATTATATAGCAGTTTTGCTGTAAGGGTTTATCTACTTATGATAAAGTTAATATCAGTTTATGAATTTAGATATGTTTTAAAAATGTATCAATTATGTTTAACACTTTCTACACAGTGGACAAATGTATTATGACCTTTGCAAACAGTATTGATCTAGATGAGACAGTGAGCAGATTGGGATCTTATCAGGAACCAGAAGGTTTGACAACCTCTCATCGTTTTTTTTAAAGAAAAATGTATCTATAGAAAAGAAGCAGACAATAATAATTGTTACGAACAACAGTTACTTATTATGAATAGTTCTTATAGTCATATTTATTTCTTTATTCCATAGATATGCTTTTTAACACCTTTGGAAACAGAGTAGACCCAGATCAGATGGCTCCTGTTAAAGCTGTCTGGCTGTGGTCTACTGTGTTTGCTGAATTGAATTATATAAATGTCATTCTACAGTTTCTATCATGGCCAAAACTTTACTTGTTCATATGCCATTATAAGTATTGAGCTAAATAATATTCAACATACATTATTTCTTACATGAATATACAGTCATGGAGTAAAGGGTTAAATAAACATTGCAATAGTTTCTGTTAAAAAAGGAGGATTTATGATAAGATTTACATTGTTAACCCTTTCCCTCTTATAAATGTGTTTTCACACATTTGCAAACAGAGTAGACCCAGATCAGACGGCTCCTATAGGAGCCGTCTGATCAGGGTCTACTCTGTTTGCTAACAGAATTTGATAGATCTGTTTCTTTGCTATCTAAAATGTGTACAATGTTCCACCTTCAATATTTCTTTATAATTATTTTATTAATGAATATTCAGTAGGTATTGAAATTTGGCCTAAGTACAGAACAGGGAAAGGGTTAAACACAAAAACTTTCTTTGATGACATTGAAAGGAACTGACTTGAATTTTGTCAACCAGAGCAACAGATAAATGTTTGTACTTAGATACTAAAATGGTCATTTCTCCACCAAGCCCTATATTATGACCACTCTTTAGAATCTTCTTGAAGAGACGATTCTAAAGAGCAGTCACAACATGGGTTTGTTGGAGAAGTATAAGAATCATTTTTGTTGTTTGTTCTCAGTGTGTCATCTGGCTCCAAACTATTTGCATAGGTTATCGCTTATTTGCGACTGTCTTCTAAAGTGGTTATCCATAGTCACTGGTTGTCATACTTTTTATGTGTCAGTTGTTTTTTTCCAGATTACAGATTCAGTACATTAAAACTTAGCCTGCCATAAAAATGATGTCTGCTTATTCTCTATCTGTTACAATTTTTACTTACTTTTGAATTATTCAAGCTTTTAAGAAACTATTGACCAAGTGTTAAACAGCTTGGATCCTGATGAGACACCAAGTTACAGTAAATCCTCTCTAAAATGGCCACTAAGTTACATCAAGTATTTTGTGCTAAAGGCAGGTGGCTGCTTAAAGGAGCGTTCTGTTTTACTTTCACCTTGCCTTAAGCAGCCACCTGCAAGGTGAAAGTAAAACAGAACGCTCCTATAGGAGCGTTCTGTTTTACTTTCACCTTGCTTTTAGCAGCCACCTGCCCTAAATACGAACTGATTACCACAATTTAATGGCCTTTATAGAGAGGTTTTACTGTACTCAGCGTCTTTTCTGGATCTAAGCTTTTTGCAAATGGCAGTTAGGTCATGATTAGCAGGTAAAGGGTTGATAGTAGAAATTGTATAATGGAAATAAAATCTTCAGCTAGTGATGTATAATAGTACATGGTGATTACACGTAATTTAACCATTTACTTCATGAATAATAATGTGGGAAATAATGATATCATGTATATTCATTATCATTTTTTTTATAATGGCATTTTAACACTGGAGTTTTTTTTCCATGAAAGAAAAATTAAAATCAAATCTATTATTTCATATTAAAGCAAATCGAGCAGACCCTGATCACACGGCTTCTTATAGGAGCCATCTGATCTGGGTCTACTCTTGATTGCAAAAGGGTATCCATTAAGTAAAGGATTAAAATGCACAAAAGGAAAAAAACATGCAGTTAATATGGTAAATCACACTGAAATGTTTATTGACGGTTTTGTCGCCAAATAAGTTTTGTCTGCTGATATTATGATCTGCTTCAGGTTTCAAAATGGAGTTTCCTTCTATTGTTTTTTCAAAAACATAATCAGAGTGTCAAAATAGTTTGGTTCCTAATGAGATATAGAGTTACTCTTCATTTCATTTGGGTCCTAACTGTTGGCATAGGCTATTACTGATTCACCTGTACTGGTGAAACTGTTAACCCTTTACTCCATGAATGTTCATGAAACAAATGATGACATCATGAATATTAATTAGATGAGTTTTTAAAATGGTTTATTAACACAGAAAATGTTTTGCCAAAGCAGAAACTGTAGAACCAGATCTATATTATTCCATAAGCAATCAGAGCAGACCCTGGAAAGGTGTAGAAAGATGTATATGGAGTAAAGGGTTAAAGGACCTGTTATTCTATTCAAGTTTCAGAGTGAGCTTGGCAGCACTGATGGATGGAGTGATGAGGAAGAGGAGGAAGAAGAAGAGGAAGAAGAGGGAAGTGATGTGAGCTGGGAGACAGAGGAGGAGACAGATACTGACACAGACACAGAGGATGCCAAGAAGAACAAGTAAGAGCTTTGCAATACACTGTACACCTTTTAACACCTTCGCAAACAGAGTAGACCCAGATCAGTAGGTTCCTGAAGGAGCCTTCTAACCAGTCTGCTGTTTGCTGAAAAAATTATATAGTAATTGTCTGATAAGGATCTGTTCTGTTTGCTTAATATGGAATTATATACATCTGATTTTACAGTTTCTGCCATGGCCAATTTATTTCTTGTTAATATTCTTTTATTAAAATCAAGATATTAATCAATATTCATATATTTGTTATTTCTTACATAAATATGCATGGAGAAAATGGTTATAAACCGACATACTTTTTTTATGCCCCGGTTGACGATAGTCAGGGGGCATTATGTTTTTCACATGCCGTCCGTCTCACACTTTTGGGTGCAGTTTTTCAAGTGCTGTAAGTCAGTAATTTCAACATTTATACACATGAATCTTCACATATACATCAATTACCATCTGTGCTATCATTTGGCACCCCACCCATGCTGCCCGCAAGCCCAAGGTCGAGGTCAAATGACTTGAAATTTTACATGCAGTTGGTTGTCACATTTATGTGCTGTTTTTTGTCACTGTTTTTCATTGTCTTATATCTCCCTAACCACTGTAGCTATTGCCATGGAATTGCATATACACATTAAACACCATCCATACTTTCATTGCACACCCAGCCCATGCTGCCCGCAAGCCCAAGGTCAAGGTCAAATGACTTGGAAATTTTATGTGCAGCTAGGCAAGCACCTACACGGGGGCATCACTGTGCCTTACAGACACAATTTTCTAGTTTATTGGTCAACCTATAGGGGCTTTAATGAGATCTTATAGTTTGTGATTGTTTTGCTCTATTTTGTTTGAATACAGATTGACTGGCTTGCAGTAACTACAGTAAAACTTATTTATAACGAACTCTGATAAAGCGAATTCCCGCTTATATCGAACTAAATTTCGTTCCCCGGTCGATATCTTCATTAATTCTATACAGACTATAATGTTTAGTGCGAAGTTGGTTAGAGCGAATTTTCGCTTATGGCGAACTGATTTTCCAGTACCATTATTCACAAAACACTTTAAAATTCCTTCATTAAAGCGAAGTTTCACCTTGCTACTATCTTCAAGCACCTGTGTATTTCGCACGATTAACACCATGTCGCATAGGTGTTAAAACACACACTAGTGTTGGGGCGAACTGTGAAGCGATCCGTAAAGCATGTATTCTTCATGGTGGTAGGGTATAATTAAACACCGCTAGCCGCGGGGCATATATATATGCACTTAAAGTACGGGTTATAGCTAAACATTGTTAAGATGTGATGTTCGTTTTTTATTTTCAAAATAAATCTTTTGGTTTTGTTATTCCCTCCCCGTTCGCATATTATTTCAGCATTTTCCGCTAAAAATAGAATCTACTGCTGACTCCGATGACGACAAAGATCTATAAGGAATATTTGACCCTGCCCACATACGTGGAGTCTTTGTCCGCTATACCCAATTTGCATCGGACATTGGAGCAACAACCAATGCTCCTGATTTTTTTTAAACACTGACATTTATGAAGCAGTTATTTGGCAAGTTTCAAGCATCAACATGTGTTCAAAAGCAAATGACCGATTTCTTCCACAAAGAGTAAGCTGTACGATGAATGATGTGCATTTTGGGAGTTTGATCACTACGCATACATGTCTGAATTACGGTTTAATAAATATTGAACAGTCGTGTGTCAAAGTCATAATTTATAGCGAACTTCGTACTATCAATATAGCGAATAATGTTTATAGCGAAGTAAATCCTTCAGTCCCTTGGAATTCGTTATAACCGAGTTTTACGGTATTTAATAGCTCATGTGTATTTTTTGTTCAAGGAAAATGTCTTGACATTGCCATAGCCTTGTTTTCATCATCAGCATTTATTGTTTGTGCAAAACATTTGACATTTGTCACAGTCTCGACATCAGTACATCTATCCCTATCAAGCTTCACACACTTGTTCACCATCGCAAGGGTCGTAATCTGGTTAGCGCCATTATTCTAACATAAATACTTTGACCCTTTAACTCTTTGCATGCTAAGTAATTTTTCGTCAGTAACAATTGTCATCTGCCTCAATTCTCTAAATAAAATTTCTCTCATTTCTTTGCAAAAGTATGATCAAAGTGTCAAAAAGTTTGCATCCTTAGACTGTCAGCATCTCATCTGGATCCAACTGTTTGCATAGGAAAGCATAGTTCACCGCTAGCGTGCGAAGAGTTAAAACATTGATATTCATAGCCTTTGCATCCATATGTGGTACTCTTGTTTGTTCTGCTGTACCATTTTGAAATTAGTTTTGATGATTTCTGGCAGAGGGATGACTCATTGCTACATAATTTGTTTGTCGGTCATTTTATGTTAACCGTTTCCCTGTTTAGTGATCATACAAGAAATAATGATTACATGAATAGTTACTAGCTCATTTTTGTAATGTAAACTTTTAAGGAGAATTTGTTGACTTGACAAAAACTGTAGAATCGGACCAATATAATGTCAAAAGTTAACAGAGTAGACCCAGATCTGATCTGGGTCTACTCTGTTTGGAAGTGCGTGAAAAGGAGTTTAGGAAAGGGTTAATATCACAACCATTATTTTATCCTTAACCCATTCCCTCATATTATTATTTTTGACGCCTTTATAAAAGTCATTTTCTGAAACCATTTTCATAAACAGAGAATTTGCTCCACAGGAGCAAATGCTCTATTTATCAAATTGGTTTCAAACCAACACAGGTCTATAATTTTCCTTTTCTCTAGTAAATGCTCCTTTTTTGTAGATTTATTCTAAGAGGTTGGATCTAAAACTAGCCTATGAGGTAATGGGTTAATGATATAGTTTTGTTATGACCAGGTTCTGCACAGTGTGCCACTTATCAGAGCCATTTCAGTTATACTGACTTTTGACATAAATGCAATACATGATGAGACACCACATTATAAACATGGCAGCTGATCTGGATTTACACAGTTTGCAAAGCCTAAACGTTTTTATAGAGTATGACACAGTTAAAGCCTCTCTTCAAAATCATATGTAACTTACATTGTTTGTTTTGTTACTAGGAATAAGTCACTATGGACTATGGGTGATGAGAAAAAAAAGGACTTGGATGAACTCTTGAAGAGAGTCCAGTCCGCCCTCTCAGGTCTCTTGGAGGTGTTTGTCAATGTCCCAGGCTGCTTCTTCAAGAACTCTAGACAAGTGTTTGAAGATGTTCTTACTATATTCAAAAGATGCAAAGAAATGGAGAAACTTTTGAAAGCCTCATATTTCGATGATGATGAAATGGCAGATCTGATATCTGAAATTAAAGAACAGCTACGACAGGAAAAAACAGCTAAGTTAGCACGACATGTAGCAGAGGTGTATAGATACAGGTCTACAAGGCATAATGAAAATGGTAGCACAGAGGATAGAGGTAAAAGAATACCTGTAGGAGCATCAGTTAGTGAGAGAGGGGATGGAGAGAATTCAAGTGCAAAGTTGAATTCTGACTCTTCAGAAGTAGCTGGGGCTACTTGTAAAACTGATACAGATAGTAGTAGTGAAATACAAAGACTGAGGAAAGCTCTAACAGAATATGGGTCAAGTATTGAAGACCCCCTTTTACAAATCATTTTCGATACTTCTCTTCATGCAACTGTGGCAAAGAGTACTCAGAAAAGTATAGAACAGCGTATGAAAAAAACTCAAATAAGTGAGACGAGATCGGATAAAACCGGCAGTGTAGAAAATGGGCTAGGTGCAACAGATATCTGTGAAAATGGAATTGATTTAGATAACTCTGGAGAGAAGAAAAAAGAGTGCAATGTGGAAGAAATCATTGAGACAGTGATCAAAAGTGTATGTGAAAGTGATGACCTGGACAAAGAATTGCAGTCAGTAAGACAGAAAATACACCTCGCATACAATGACACAGATTCAGCTCACACGGGTGACGGTGAAACTGTCACCAAACAACAACAGAAAGTAGCAGAAAACGGTCTTGTAGCTGATGGAGATGCATGCATGACAGATTGTTCTGCACAAACAGACCAATCTGTGAATGGAGGTTTAACTGAAAATGCTACAAAAGTAATAGATGTTGAGGAGAATCAGCTCCCCTCAAGCCATAGAACTCTGTGTATACGGGTATGTAAAGCATTGAATGCTAGACTACTACACATTCAGCAAGAAATCAATCGTAGATGGCTGGCATTTAAATTTGGATGTGATGAGAATGTGACAGATGTGGAACTTTTTGCCAAAATGCAGGAGAAAATGATTGAGTCTGTGGAGAGTGGACAAGGCCCCCTTAAATTGTTCCCTGAGGGTACGGGTAAAAATGGTGATAATGCAGATGTAGAGAATGGTGCAAAGGAGCTGATTAGTTTGGAAGAGTCAAGGTCATCACAGTCCGGAGATCAGGAAGAGGATAGTGGAGATGCTGAGTCAGCTGAGGTTGAAGAGGAAACAGAGAGTATGTTTTTTAACCCTTGCCTTTATATAAACCCCATTTCACGCATTTGCAAACAGTAGACCCAGATCAGACAGCTCCTATAGGAGCCATCTGATCAGGGTCAACTCTGTTTGCTTACGAAATTAAAATAGATCTGACTCTAAAATTTCTATCAATACCAAAAACTCCTGTGTACCTACATGATTATGAATACATGTATAGCAAATAAATATTCATGACATTATTATTTCTTACATGTATATTGAATAGGGCTGTCACGATACAGGGTGCTCTCGGTTCGTAGTATTTGTTTTATCCACCACCCCATCTTTTTTCATCAAGGTGAAATGTTTCCAAGCAGGTGATCTCATGAATATTCTTTTAAGAAATAATGACTCCATGAATATTCATTAGCTGAGTTTTTATATGAAAACAGATTATTTTAGCTTTTTGTAAAAGTTGTAAAATCAGACCTATGTACATGTAATCAAATGGCTCCTAATGGAGCAAGGCATGAACAAACTTCCCTATGAGATAAACAATGAACTCTTGATAGAATGTAATTTTGAAAGAAAAAAGTATTTATGTTAACTGAAGCAGGTTTATATATGAGATAATATTGTTTTTGCTGCAGAAATTACAGAGCCTGCTAAGAGTTGTGATTGCTCAGATAAAGGTCAACCCTGGCCAAACTCAATTACTCTGAATAACAGTCATAACAAATCCTATTCCTTTGAAGAAGTTTACAATTTAAGAATATGTTGACTTTTAATCACCTTTAACTACACCTCAAGTTGTAAATGTAACACTTGCCAAGTAATGAGTTCTTAAATTTCTTTGTAGGATTTGAAGTGTGCAGTGAGGCTCCAAGTGGACATTGGTTCAAATATCAGGAACACAAACCAGACAATCAGAAGGCTTTCAATACTGCAGTCAGGAAAGAGGTATGTAAAATGCTATATTTTGCTATAAATTTTACCATCGGAAAATTGTCTTCAACTCTATTGGAGATCTATAGTTCTTGATAAAGCTTCACTTTTTGTGATTCTTTCATCATCGTTCATTATGATGCTGAAATTTAACAAAGGTAGCCCCAGTCTCATTAACTCATTGCACACAATAGCAGCAAATTAAAGATAATGTATGCAAAAGGTTTGAATGAATATGAGATAATGCATAGAAGTTTTTACAGAAGACAATTACTGAGTGTGCAAAGAGTAGAACAAGTAATTATAAATCACTCCATTCAGAAAGGTGTTTGTAGTTTTTTTTAACCCCTTTACTTCATGAATATTCATTTAAGAAATAATTACATAATGAATATTGATTAGGTTAATTGTCATAATAACACATGGACATAGGCAAATTTGGTCATGGCAGACACTGCAAAATCATATCTATATTATATGAAGCAAACAGAGCAGACCCTGATCAGACGGCTCCTACTGGAGCCATCTAATTTGGGTTTACTTTGTATGCAAAGGCGTAGAAGAGTGTATTTATGGAGTAAAGGGTTAATACTTTACCTCATAAATACACCTTTGAGGCCTTTGCAAACAGAGTAGACCCAGATCAGATGGCTCATGTAGGAGCCATGATCTGATCAGGATCTGTTCTATTTGCTTATTGAACTACATGTATATAGATCTGATTCTACAGTGTCTGCTATGCCCAAACATCCTGAGTTTGTTTGATATTACTACAATAAATAGTCAGCTTATAAATGTTCATGATGTCATTATTTCTCACATGAATATTCAACAAGGAAAGGGTTAAAAAAGCAATTTTCGTAAACAATAGAGCAACGCTTAATTATGATATCAAAATTTGCTTTTATTAGAGACAGCATAGAAAGAAAGGAGCTTGCGTTTACATAGTTTTCTTTTTTAACAGATGATTCTGTTGAGGAACAGCCTACCTGATGGAATACTAGTCAAGGGGTTTGAAGACAGAATGGTAATCATTTTAATATTGTGTAAAAATACATAAAGTTTGTTTCACAGAGATGATATGTATTATGTTTAACCCTTTCCTTCATATAAATGCCTTTTCATGCATTTGCAAACAAAGTAGACCCAGATCAGACGGCTCCTATAGAAGCTGTCTGGTCAGGGTCTGCTCTGCCAACGACATGATTTAGATCTGATTTTAAAGTTTTTGTAGAAAACCCAACAAAATCCCTTGGATTGTTTTACATTATAAAGATTCCACTTATAAATATTCATGATGTTATTATTTCTTAAATGAATACTGAACAAGGAAAGGGTTTATTAAAATTTTATAAATGTTCGCAAATTAGACATGACTTTTTTAATAGCTTATATTCAGGCTCCAATCTTCCCTCTCCATGGGTTTGTAAAACTGAATTAGTCAATATGGATTGGTTTTGATAACTTTAACCCTGTACTCCATAAATATTCATGTAAAAAATATTGACGTTATGAATATTAAGTAGATTTATTCTTATAATGGCATATGAAAACAGGACATGTTGGCCATTGCAGAAATTGTATATTGTATCAGATCTATAATATTTCATTTCATAAGCAAACAGAGCAGACCCTGATTAGACGGCTCCTATAGGATCCATCTGATCTGGGTATACATGTACTCTGTTTGCAGAGGTCTAGAAGTGTATTTATGGAGTAAAGGGTTAAATGATTTTTGTGATACAATGTTTGTGAGAATTGCTACCCACATTAATTTCATGTAGACCAAAATTACTAAGCATGTGTGTTTTATCAATAGGCAGGGTTGGCAGGTTTTGAAGTTAATTGCCTTTCCGAATTTTTTTGTGAAGAATGAGGTATTGCATGGAGGCAAAAGACTGGGTGGCATTGGAAGTTAACCCCTTACAGTTTAAGTCTTACTTCATTTGATGTCATTAATATCAATTAGATGAATTTTTATTATGCCAAATGAACACAGGGGTATTTGGCCATAGCAGAAATAATGATATCATGACTATTTATAAGCCAATTTTTCTAATGACATTTGTAGACAGGATTGTTTTTTTGGTAGAAACTGTAGAGTCGGACCTATTACAATTTCATAAATAAACAGAGCAGCCCCAGTATGATATCTGGGTCTACGCTGTTTGCAAATACACGAACACACGTTTATATTAGAGAAAGGTTTACATCTTTGAATGCTTAAATTTTAAGGTGGAATGACCCGTCATTGTTTAACTGTAGATCCCATTCATTATATATAATAAGACTTAAATTTGTTATATGATTTTGAATAATAAACAGTGAAGACCCTGGTCAGAGGGTTGCTTGTTTAGCTATATATATTGTCTGGGTCTACATTTTGCAAATGTCAGTACTTTTATTCACCGCATTCAAAGATTCTAACAATACACACTATTTGTTTTGAATACTAAAAATGAATTGTGTTAGACAGTTGGACTTACTCAGCCGAAATACTGCTAATTTACTTACCAGACCTAGGAAAATAGTAACGATCAAAGGTGCCAGATCATGAGATGGTCAGTAAATCCCATAATTTCTCAGCAGGGGACAAGGGTCAGCGATCACGGAACTACCATCTATCACACACTGTCTTATCAACAAAGTTATGAACTATTACGTAACAGGAATGCTTCTATTGTGACAACTACCAAACTATGTGCCAATAATTATGTGACAATTATTGTCTAAAGTTATGATTTGTTAAACAGCTTCCCGAACAATAGAAGATAACTATGTTTTGATTAATTAGATCTATGGCTAAGCATAATTAAATCCCAACGATTTAGATACATGTATATTGAAAAAGGTAGTTTATTGTGAAATATAGTTCTAAAGATAATATAGATTGATATGATCTAGATCTATTCTAAAATATTTTTACTAGATCTGCTACGGTACTGTACAGTAGCCAGAAAGACATTTTACAACACACGAATGAACGACATGAGACTGTATAACTTAATATCTAGATCTTGTTGAAATAAAACGAGAATTAAAATTTTAAATACTGTTGATCTAAATTATTCGACATATCAGGCATGTCCAACAAATATATAAGAATGTCTCCCATTTCAAAGAAAGGCCAGATCAAGGGATCGGTTTTTTTTTTTGTGTGTGTGTTTTTTGTTTTTCAAAGTTCAGCTGGTAGTTTATAGGGCCGATTTATTCAAGCTTCATGTTGTATCTATCCTTAGAAACTAAAACATAATTGTCATTATAGTCAGAGGATACAGTAAATGTACAGAAATCAACAATTAAAAACCAACACAGTCGTTAAATGATGTGTAGGCTAACTGTTGCCCAGCCTTTACATAGAGATACATAGGTCGTTATTGGCGTTTTTGCCCACCAGTTAACTGCGCATGCGCGAAATCGACGGGTTTGTTTACAAACAGAGATTCGCTCTATTACCATGTCCAGAAGATAGTTCTAATATTTGCATTTCTCTTGTTTTATACTGTTTTATTCCAAGTTTTCATTTTCAGGATCTGTATTCAGTGTTAATTCATGGTCCTGCTCACACACCATATGAAGATGGTTTGTTTTCATTTGATGTGCAACTTCCAGCTAATTTTCCCTCATCTCCACCAGTCTTTCATTATCTCTCATTCTGCAATGAGAGGCTCAATCCCAATCTGTATGAAGATGGCAAGGTCTGTGTCAGCTTACTAGGAACCTGGTCAGGCAAGGTAAGTGTTATTCGGTCTCTGCTATAAATGCAGTTACTCAAAATATTTGGCCAAACAAATGGAGGCAAATAGTGCAGTGTAGAATAAAACATTTTCAATAATAGATAATTTATTTCTTCTCCAAACTATATCGTATGTTGAGACTCTTCTAGACAATTTTAAAGATTGGTCACAACATAGGGTTTGGTGGATAAATGATGATTTTAGTATTTTTATATGCACCTATGTCTATTGTTCTGTATGTATGCTGTCTTTTTTTACATTGTCTGACTTCATAGATTGGGAGCCATTTGATTAGGGTCAGCTCTGTTTGCTTTTGACATCTGATTCTACAATTTTCGTCCGAGCAAAAATGTCCATTGAAATGTTGTGTGCTTTTTGGAGCTTACCTTCAACTAGTTACAGAATATATTTGACTTTGGTCATGTTTGACTCATCACAATTGCCACGATAGAAAATGTCTGAGACTGATAGGGGACATGTATTGCTTCAGCAATGTTCTCAGAAAGCTAGTTACAAACTATTGTTTTGTGCAAATATTGTTCAAAGTAGAGAAAACATACTGTTCTGTATTATTTTCTACTAATACATTGTCACTGAGCCGCACTGTAACTTGTCAAAATACCTCTGTTCAAGAAAATATATTTATGGTTCCTTATGCCAGACAATTTTATTGTTTTCCAGGGTAATGAGGTCTGGACCAACAAGTCTAGCCTTCTTCAGGTCCTTGTGTCTATTCAAGGTAATGACAGGATAAATATACCAATAGATATCTAGATTAGATGAGTTATGCTATAGGTTTATTAGTATCAGATGCTTTGCTACAAACTAGACTAGAGATGTAGATAAGAATGTTATTTAACCTTTTCCCCTCATACTAACACTTTTTAATGCCTTTGCAAACAGAGTAGACCCAGATCAGACATTCATGTAGGAGCCGTCTGATCAGGGTCTGTTCTGTTTTCTTGTGAAATTATACATTTAATAGATCTGTCTCCACAGTTTCTAACAATACCAAAGAAAAGCCTGTATACTTTTGCCATTATAAACTATTCAGCAAACTTACATGAATCTTCAACAAGGAGAAGGTTAAGAAATCTTAGGTGGAATATTTTTATACCCCCCTTTTGAAAAAATGGGGGTATATTGCTTTGCACATGTCGGTCGGTCGGTCGGTAGATCGATGGTTTCCGAACGATAACTAATAAACGACTTGGCATAGAATCTTCAAACTTGTTGTGGTGGTTGGTCATGACAAGTAGATGACCCCTATTGTTTTTGAGGTCATTAGGTCAAAGGTCAAGGTCACAATGACCTAAAATGGTGAAATAGTTTCCGATCAATAACTGCTCAGGGGTTTGGCTTGGGATCTTCAAACTTGCTGTGGTGGTTGGTCATGACCACTAGATGACCCCTATTGTTTTTGAGGTCACTATGTCAAAGGTCAAGGTCACCATGACCTTAACTGGTTAAATGGTTTCCGATCAATAACTGCTCAAGGGTTTGGCTTAGAATCTTCAAACTTGCTGTGGTAGTTGGTCATGACCGCTAGATGACCCCTATTGTTTTTGAGGTCACTAGGTCAAAGGTCAAGGTCACCATGACCTTAACTGGTAAAATGGTTTCTGATCAATAACTGCTCAAGGGTTTGGCTTAGGATCTTCAAATGTGCTTAGGTGGTTGGTTATGACATTTAGATGAACCCTGTTGTTTTTTAGGTCAAAGGTCAAGGTCACAACTACCTTAACTATTGAAATCGTTTCCTATCAATAACTGCTCAAGGGTTTGGCTTAGGATCTTCAAACTTGCTGTGGTGGTTGGTCATGGCCACTAGATGACCCCTATTATTTTTGAGGTCACTAGGTCAAAGGTCAAGGTCACCATGACCTTAACTGGTAAAATGGTTTCTTATTAATAACTGCTCAAGGGTTTGGCTTAGGATCTTCAGATTTGCTTAGGTGGTTGGTCATGACAACTAGATGAGCCCTGTTGTTTTTTAGGTCACTAGGTAAAATGTCAAGGTCACCATGACCTTAATTGGTAAAATGGTTAATGATCAATAACTGCTCAAGGTCACCACTACCTTAACTATTGAAATCGTTTCCGATCAATAACGGCTCAAGGGTTTGGCTAAGAATCTTCAAACTTGCTGTGGTGGTTGGTCGCGACCACTAAATGACCCCTATTGTTTTTTAGGACACTAGGTCAAAGGTCAAGGTCACCATGACCTTAACTGGTGAAATGGTTTCAAATCAATAACTGCTCAAGGGTTTGGCTTAGGATCTTCAAACTTGCTGTGGTGGTTGATCATGACAACTAGATGACCCTATTGTTTTTGAGGTCACTAGGTCAAAAATCAAGGTCATCGTGAGCTTAACTGATGAAATTGTTTCCGATTTATAACTGCTCCATGGTTTGGTTCGGGATCTTCAAACTTGCATTGGTAGTTTGTCGTAACCACTAGATGACCCCTATAGTTGTTGAGGTCATTAGGTCAAAGGTCAAGGTCACCATGACCTTAACTTGTGAAATGTTTTCAGATCAATAAATGATCAGTGGTTTGGCTTAGGATCATCAAAGTTGCTGTGGTGATTAATCATGACCACTAGATGACCTCTATAGTTGAGGTCACTAGATCAAAGGTCAGGGGGTCTGGGGGGTATACATGTTTTACAAACATCTCGTTTTATATTTCTCTATAAAGTCTCATCTTACAGCCATTCATTACAATCACCATGTAGATATGATTCTAATGAGTAGCAGCAAGATATGGTTTGCCTGAAAAATAACAGATATTGATAGATCAGTATGCATTCATTATCTACAGCCAAGGTAGACCTAGACCAACCTCTGTTTTACACAGTTCAATATTATTACAACTGTAGAAAAACTAGAAGACAAGGAGCTTGTTTGAGTAATATTAATGTATTTTTACAGAAACTTACATTAATAATGAAAAGAATAGAATAAAATATGTATGTAGAATTTGGGTTTAAAGCTCAGGGTGAGCTTTTGGGGATACTTGAATGTCCGTCGTCCGTCATGTGTCATCAACATTTTGCTTGTGAACACTCTAGTGGTCACATTTTCAGCCCAATCTTCATGACACTTAATCAGAATGATTGTCTTGATAAAATCTCGGACGAGTTTGAAAGTAGGTCACGTGGGATCAAAAACTAGGTCATATAGTAGGAAAACCTTGTTAACACTCTAGAGGTCACATTTTCAGTCCAATCTTCATGAAACTTTGTCAGAATGTTTGTCGTGATAAAATCTCGGATGAGTTTGAAAGTGGGTCATGTGGGGTCAAAAACTAGGTCAAATAGTAGAAAAACCTTGTGAACACTCTCTAGGTCATATTTTCAGCCCAATCTTATTGAAACTTTGTCAGAATGATTGTCCTGATAAAATCTCGGACGACTTTGAAAGTTGTTCGTGTTGGGTAAAAAACTAGGTCACCAGGTCAAATAGTAGAAAAACCTCGTGAACACTCTAGAGGTAACATTTTCAGCCCAATCTTCATGAATCTTTATCAGAGTGATTGTTTTGATAACATCTCGGACATTTTTATAAGTGGGTAACGTGGGATAAAAAACTATGTCAAACAGTAGAAAAGCCTTGTCAACACTCTAGTGGTCACATTTTTTGTCCAATTTTCATGGAATTTAATCAGAATGATTGTCTTGATAGTATCTTAGACAAGTTTGAAAGTGGGTCACATGGTGTCAAAAACTAGGTCACTATGTCAAATAGTAGAAAAACCTTGTGAACACTCTAGAGGTCACATTTTTTGTCCAATCTTCATGAAACTTCAGAATGATTGTCTTGATAAAATCTCAGACATGTGTGAAAGTGGGTCATGTGGGGTCAAAAACTAGGTCACTATGTCAAATGGTAGGAAAACCTTGTGAACATGCTAGAGGTCACATTTTTAGCCCAGTCTTTATGAAACAATTATTGTCCTGATAAAATCTTGGAAGATTTTGAAAGTGGGTTAAGTGGGGGCCAAAAAGTAGGTCATTAGGTCATATCTTAGAAAAAAAATTGTTAACACTCCAACAGCCACATTTTTAGCCCAATCTTCCTCAAACTTGCTCAGAATGTTTGTCTTGATGATATCAAGGTTGAGATTTATCATGGTGGGGGCGGGATAAAAAAGTATGCCACTAGGTCAAATCTTAGAAAAATCACTC
This sequence comes from Azorinus chamasolen, assembly GCA_963576725.1. NCBI lineage: Eukaryota > Metazoa > Mollusca > Bivalvia > Cardiida > Solecurtidae > Azorinus > Azorinus chamasolen. The sequence goes on along the minus strand of OY755236.1, from coordinate 42,856,222 downwards.
TAGAGGTCACATTTTTAGCCCAAACTGAATTATTGATAAAATAAATATTCTAAATCTTTGAAAATCTTGTTCTCCAGAGCCACTGCTCATGATCCACTATCAACATTGTTCCCTTAGGTCAATATTGGCCCCATCCTGGGACTACCAAGCTATTATCTTAAATCTATGGTAATCAGGTGAGGGATTAAGGGCCATATTGGACCTCTTGTTTTACCAAAAAGTATATTGTCAATATATTTGAAAAGTATATCGTCACAGAACATGAACCACTCTTGAATTCCTTCTTATGCAAATGTTCATGCATTTACACAGTCACAATTTTATTTATGTTTATAGATACTAGATTCACTGCAATAGTTTGATATTAAGCTAGTGATGTAATGTTACAGCATAACCAGTTTGAAATTTGTTACTGTTTGCAGGTTTAATACTGGTACCTGAACCTTACTTCAATGAAGCAGGCTACGAGAAACAACGAGGAACCCAGCATGGCCAGGAGAACAGCCGCATGTACAATGAGATGGCCATTCTGAAACTAGTTCAGGTGCATCTAATATTTTGATCCTTAATTCATTCCTCCATAGGCTATTTTTAGACCCAACCTCTTTCAGACTTTGAATGAATCTACCCAAAAGGAGCACTTACTAGAGAAAAGTAAAATTTTAGAATTTTGTAGTTTGAAACCAAATCGATAAATAGACCATTTGTTCCTATAGGAGCAAATGCACTATTTATCACAATGGTTTCAAGAAGTGGTTATTACAGATGCGAAGAAAGGCGTATTTATGGAGGAAAGGGTTAATCCTTTCCTTCATATAAACACATTTCATAGGAGCCGTCTGATCAGGGTCTGCTCTGTTTGCCAATGGAATTTGATAGATCTGTTTCTTTGCTTTCTAAAATGGCTGCAATGTTCCACCTTCATGCCTTGCTTGAAAATGCCAGCCAACTCGGTGTTCCTGTATTCAAATTGTTGGAGGATTGTTAAAGATCATAGAGTGAAAGGTTAATGCAGCATACTGTTAGATCTAACCTCTTTGAATAAATCTTCCGAAAAGGAGCATTAACTAGAGAAAAGGAACTTTTTAGAATTTTGTAATTTGAAACCATTGCGATAAATAGAGTAATTGCTCCTATAGGAGCAAATGGTCTATTTATCACAATAGTTTGAACAGGCGACTTTTACAGAAGCATAGGAAAGCGTATTCATGGAGGAAAGGGTTGAATCTGCAAGGCTCAAACCCTGATCAGATGAGTTGGTGTCATCTGATCTGGGTCTACTGTGTTTGCAAATGCGTGAACTGGCTTTTATATGAAGGATAGGGTTAAGAAGTATTGATATTGATGGAAGCTTACAATGAGCGCTTCACAACTTCTCCACAAATATAAAAGTGTATCTGAGATAAAACATAAAAAAGAAGAGGTATGCTCATACACTTTCTTCCATCAATCAAAAGTGACTGTAATAACTCTTTAACCTCATATAAACATGTTTTCACACATTTGCAAACAGAGAAGACCCAGATCAGACGGCTCCTAGAGGAGCCGTCTGATCAGGGTCTGCTCTGTTTGCTAATGGAATTTGATAGATCTGTTTCTTTACTTTCTAAAATGGCTATAATGGTCTACCTTATACATTTCATTATGGCTATTTTGTCCATGAATATTGAGTAGGTATTGAAATTTGAAATAAACACAGAACAGGGAAAGGGATAATGCTGATAATATCAGATACAGGAAGCAATAAATAGTCTCTCATTTACCCTTTACCTCATGAATATTTATTCAAGAATTCATTACTACTTGAATATTCATTAATCAAATTTTCATAATAACATTTAACCCTTTCCCTGGTTAATATTTATTCAAGACTTCCTCACCTTTAAATATTCATAGACAGAATCAATAGAATGAAAAAGGAAAAGGAATTTGTTTCACTGTTGTGGAAACTGCATAACCCGATCTATAAATTTCCATAAGCAAACAGAGCAGACCCTGATCAGCCAACTGATCTGGGTCTACTCTGTTTGCAAATGTGTGAAAAGGCATTTATTTGAAGGAAATGGTTAACCCATTCCCTCATAATAACATGTTTTCACGCATTTGCAAACAGAGTAGACCCAGATCAGACGGCTCCTAGAGGAGCCGTCTGATCAGGGTCTGCTCTGTTTGCTTATGGAATTTGATAGATCTATGTCTTTACTTTCTAAATTAGCTACTATGTACCACCTTCCACATTTGATTATAACTGTTTTGTACATGAATATTCAATGGGTATTAAAATTTGGACTAAACATAGAACAGGGAAAGGGTTAAACAAAGGAGTTTTGGGCTATTTCAGAAACTGGAATCAGATATTATTGCCTAAGCAAACAGAGCAGACCGAGATCAGACAGCTCCTACAGTGGCCATCTGATCTGGGTCTACTCTGTTTGCAAAGGCATCAAAAGATGTCTCTATCAAAGGTTAATAAGTTTTTATTATGAAAGAGGTTGTTGAAATATATTGCCAAACACCGATGTCAATTAGGACGTTTACTTTGATGTTTGCACACTAGAATACGTCTACTAAATATCTACATGATGGTACATACATCGAGAAGAAGTGATCTAATGTGACTAAACTCGGTGTACAGATAGCTTGCATGGAGTCAATGGTTGAGATGGGGGATGCCAAAGTCACCGTTACTGAAAAAAGAAAATTTGTTTCATTCAAATTTTTTAGAAGTGGACAGTTTGATATAGTTGAAAACCTGGTTTTATGGCTTGTTCACATTTCTTGTAAAGAATTTTTATGTCCCAGCCATTCAAAGAATGTAGGGCATGTATGTGATATGTCAGCCCATTAAGGTCAGGATTTATTGCCAGGCAATGACTTTAGTTGACTTGGCAATTTGTTTACTATAGACTCAGTTTTATGTTTTATTTGTTATTTTTTTGGTGTTTTTAGTCCATGACAAAGATGACCATTGCTCCACCTGCCATGTTTTTGGAGGAGACGAGATCTCATTTCCACAATCATGCCAAGAGGTAATTTGAACATATTTTTCAACGTTGAATTTCAAATGGACTATTCTATGGGATTTTTTTTAAGGAAACGTGTACCATGAGAAACAGTGTGACCATGATGAGAGGGTTCCTCAAGGAGCCCTCTCATCTGGGTATACACCGTTTGCAAAGGACATTAGTGACTCGTAAAAGATTTTTTGGCTTAATAGACAAAAACTGTAGGATTAGATTTATATGATTTCATGAGCAAACAGAACAGACCCTGATTAGACAGCTCCTACAAGACTACTCTGTTTGCAAATTTGTTAAAAGGGAAAGGGTTAACCCTTTACCTTATGGATATTCAAGTAATGAGCGTGAGTGAGTGAATTGGGTTTAACGGCACCGCAACACAAAGAGATCATACAGCACCAATCTTATATTCAAGTAATAAATAATAGCATTAGCAATATGTATTAGCTGGTGTATAGGCTTTTTGACCTGTCAGAGCAGAAACTTTGCATCAGATTTCATTAGCAAACAAAGCTGGAGCTGTCTAATCTGTGTCTACCCTGTTCGCTAATGCGTTTAAAGGTGTATCTGCGAAGTAAAGAGTTCACATCAGTATTTTATAGTCTATGGCAAATGGATATTCCAGAGAGGAACCTGGTGGTCTAAATTCAATACATATAATTATATCTGTGTTGATGATTCAAATATGATGTGTGTCCACAACCTCACCTAGAAAAATCAAACCACAAGATCTTTCTCAGCATGCACTCTAGAAAAATTACTTTTTGCTGTTATGTAGAAAATCTTTTCAGTATGTCAATCAATATTTGCTGTAATACACATAAATAGTGATATTCATTCTCATGTTCACACTGTATGATTGTCTCTGTGTAATACTGTAAAACCCCTCTAAACTGGACATTAAATTTAGTATAAATATTGGTCTTGGAGATTGGTGGCAGCTTAATGCAGGTTGAAAGTCATGCAGAAAGTTCCTCTGGGAGCTTTTTGCATGATTTTCACCCTGCATTAAACAGCCACCTGCCTAAAAGTATTGACACACCCTTAAAAAAGTTTATTAAGAATTTACTAAAATTCGGTGGTCTGTCCCTGCTGTCCATAGAACTAGATAACATATTTTTCTGGACATTTTTTACACTATTAGTACATTATTATGAGTAGTAGTATTATATTATATTTCTTAAATATTGAAACATAAGGAGGTTCATATTGACATTACTATCATGGGATTCTGGACAATTTTGTTGTGATCTGATTATGGATACTAAAGTTTTTGTCTTTTTAGCTTGTCTGTTCGAAGAAATCACAAGCTATTGTCGTAACTCTGGCGTCCACGTCGTCATTGTCGTCCTCGTCATAAATCTTAACGTTGACCATGACTTCTTAAGTTTTCATTTACAACCTTCATTTTTGGTATACATGTTCATCTTGACAAGGCCTATCCACACATACCAAAATGATAACAGACGAGCTTTCTCACCCGCTTGCGGTGCTCTTGTTTTATTTACCATTTGAATAAGGAAAACAAGTGTGCCCTTGCATTTGCAAACAGTGAAGACCCAGATTAGAGATTTCATAGAAGAGCCCTCTGATCAGGATCTATAACCTGCCATTCAAAATCCTTTAGCAAGTTTAAACTATACTGAATACATTCCACTTTGAATATTCAGTATTCAAAGGATTAACCCTTTCCTTCATATAAACTCCTTTTCACGCTTTTGCAAACAGAGTAGACCCAGATCAGATGGATCCTATAGGAACCGTCTGATCAGAGTCTGTTTTATTTACTTTTGACATGATATAGATTTGATTGTACAGCTTTTGTCAAAGCAAAAAATTCCCTTTAAAATTTTACGGTATAAAAATTCAGCTAATACATATTCATGTTGTCATTATTTACATGTTTATTGAACAGGGAAGGGGTACAGATCGTATGTGAGTGTAATGTATTCCATAGCCTATTGCTTACAATGTTAGTTTATCCCATTCTAGCATGATTGACAGAATACAGTCTTGGATTGACATATCTGAAAAGCAAAGAATGGAGACAACCAACAACACCTCCACATCCAGCCAATCAGAAGTCCCGCGGGAACCATGTGGTGGTGAAGCAGTCAGTGAAAAGAGCAGCCATGTCAAGCCAAACTTTCCACTTCTTCCAGCCTCAAAAGGCTTTTGTTTAACAATGAAAAAGCACTTGGACTTTTTTAAGAAGTCTGTAGAAGAGAGTATATTCAAGGGCAAACCATTATCTTGAATATGTAGAAACAACCCATATCCCAGTCTATGTGAAGAAAATAGCTCATTATCATATTTTTGCACCAATGTTCCTTAATCAGCCTTAATCCTTTACTTCATGAATATTTATGGAAGAAATAATGACAGCATGAATATTGATGAGATATTTTTAAAATGCTATATGAACAGAGGAAATATTGCCCATGGCAGGAACTGCAGAATCAGATCTACTGTTGAACTTCGATATCTCGAACTCGGATAACTCGAACTTTGGGATAACTCGATCCAAAAGTTTAGCCCTTCTAAAACTTACAGTACAGACTTGCTCTAAACTGTATCGCTAGAGATTTCTAGAAACACATGTTGCAGCTTAATACTGGTCTAAAGTAATGCTGAAAGCTCCTACAGGAGCTTTCAGCATTACTTTAGACCTGTATTAAGCTGTGAACTCGAGAAATTGTTAAGATTAGAAATCTGATAATCGAACTTCTGTTATCTCAAACTAATGTGTATGGTCCCTTGAAGTTCGAGTTATCGAAGTTCAACTGTATATTGTTCCATAAGTAAACAGAGTATACCTTGATCAGACAGTTCCTAAAGCAGTCATCTGATCTTGGTCTACTCTGTTTTCCAAGGTGCTAAAATGCATATTTATGGAGTAAATGGTGAAGCACTCTGAGTGCAAATCATGAGTTTGTATACATCTGTTGAATGTTGATACAATAATCATGTTTTTGATTAGGAATGGATGGCAACTGAATCTTAACCCTCTACTCCATAAATACCCCTATCTACACTTTGCGAACCTAGTAAAGCCAGATCAGACAGCTCCTGTAGGAGCTGTCTGATCAGGCTCTGCTCTGTTTGCATATGGAATAATAAAGATATGATTCTACATTTTCTGCCAGTGCAAAAATTTCCTGTGTCCATGTGCCAGTTAAAAAAATCAATCTAATAAATATTCATGATGTTATTATTTCATTGATGAATATTTATGGAGTAAAGGGTTAACAAACCAGGTAGGCAATTAATTCACAGACAAGAATTCTTCAGAGTGTAAAGTAGTTGCACCTAACTTCTACAACTGGCAGTTTACCCTAATTACCCATCTTGAACAGACAAACGTAGGTAAATTGCCGAGATCCAAATGAAACTGCTCTTGAAGGATCAGTTTGATCAGGATCTACACTATTTGTTATTATATTAGTCGAATTTAGTGATATTCCAAATGTTGCCAAATGGATTTATTCAGTTTTACAAACCTTTGAAGAAGGGTGATTGATTGACTGAATTCTTAGGCTAAAAACAGTTCAGTAACACCCCTCTAAACCAAACGTTCAATTTAGCATAAATATCGGTCTCGGAGACAGGTGGTAGCTTAATGCAGAGTGAAAGTCATGCAGAAAGCTCCTCTAGGAATTCTTTGCATGACTTTTATCCTGCATTTAGCAACCACCTGCCTAAAAGTATCTAAATTCTAGTAGAATCTGGTTTAGAGAGGTTTTACTGTAGTCCAGAGGCTATGTCTACTGCAGGTTGAGGGCTTGGTGACATACTATTGTACTGGCCTTCTTTAATGTTTAGAACTGTGAGAGATTCTATGATTACATTTGTGAACAGTTTGGGTTTAGTTGAGAATCTCTGCTCTGTTTGCTTATGATATAATATAGATATGATTCTACTGTTTCTGTGCCATGGCAAAAATTCCTGTGTCCATGTACTATTATAACAATTAATCTAATTAATATTTATGACATCATTATTTCTTACATGAATAGTCATTGAGTAAAGGGTTAAGCCTGTTTAACACTTTTCCTCATGAATATTCACGTATGAATTAATAACTGATTGTTGTTTACCTGCATTTTTATAACGGCATAAACAAGGAACAGTAGAATCAGGGTCCATGCTTATAAAGCTTTTTAGTTGAGTGGGTTTGTTCTCAAGCTTTTGATTGGTCAGATTTGAGCCAAAGGCTCAACTAAAAAGTTTTATAAGCATGGATACAGATCTATATTATTTCATAATCAAACGGGACAGATGCATGTCAGGCATTTCCTACAGGACCAATCTAATCTGAGTCTACTCTGTTTGCAAAGGTGTCAAAAGGTAATTCTATCAAGTAAAGACCCTGATCTAATTTGGGTTTGCAAAGGCTTGAAAAGGGGTTTATATAAGGGGAATGGTTAAGCTTATTTAAATTTGTAAAATAAGAGATCAAGATATTGTCTCCACCTCACAGTCTTTTTGGAAAGAATTCAGAGTATAATCCATATTAAACAAATCACAACTGCAACAGGAATGGCTCTTTGTTTGGATCCAGATCAGATGCCAAATTACTTCTAGTCTGATCAGGGTACAGGCTGTTTGACACTATAGTTTCTTTAAAGAATGAGTGAAGTTACATTTTGTAATTATATATATGTTAAGTTCAACGCTTCCTTTCATATAAATGCCTTTTCATACCTTTGCAAACAGAGTAGACTCAGATTAGGAGCCGTCTGATCAGGGTCTGCTCTGGTTTGTTCTAATTCTGCAGTTTCTGCTTGTGAGAGCCAAATTGTCCTCTGTTCATAATGATTATAAAAATAATCCAATTGATATACATGATGTCATTATATCTTACTTGAATATTGTAATAATGGTTATAACTGGGCAGGATTGAGTCTGGACCAGCCAACATTGTTTTGGTGTTTCTTTCCATAAATACTTATATAAGAAATAATGACTTCATGAATATCAATTAGATTTTTTCTAAAACAACATGTGATCACTGGAAATTTTGTCCATGGCAGAATCTGAAGAATAAGGTCTATATAATTCCATAAGCAAACGGAGCAGATCCTGATTAGATGGCTCCTAAAGGAGCTGTCCGACCTGAGTTTACTCTGTGTGAAAAGGTGTTAAAAGGTGTATTAATGTAGTAAAGGGTTAAATAATTGGAAGAGTCTGTGCTCCTTGTTTGTTGATCAATATTAAAATGTATTTCTTCACTGCACATAACATATCAGTATTAATCCGTTACTGCATAGAGACATCTTTGCAAACAGAGTGTCTGTTTCATCTGAGATCTGATTCTACACTATGAGGCATATCTATGTATTCACTTGTTTGTAAAACAGTATAAAATAATGAGTTAACTCTTTACTCCATGGATACGCTTTTCTATGGCTTTTTGTAAACAGTGAAGACCCAGATCAGATAGCTCCATCAGGATCTGCAGTTTGCATTCAGCATCTTTTAGATCTGAGTTTATCCTTCCTATCCTAGAAACAATTGCCATGATATACATATCAAAATACTGTTTGAGATAATTAATATGCCCAGAGGATGGATTTTAAGTCATAAATATTCGTGGAGTTCATTAATGTTCATAATTGTTGAAGTCTGCCATGAATATACATGGAGTGAAGGGTTAAATGAAGACAGAAACATATATAGTCCTTTGTTTGCAAATTCTGTATTACATGTTTTGTTGTATGAATAGGCAGTACATTGTTATAAATGATTGTATACAATTTTTAGCTCACCAGAGCACAAAGTGCTCAAGTTGAGTTTTGTGATCGCCTGATGTCCGTCGTCATGCATCTTCAGTCGTTAACAATTTGAACCTTTAAAAATGTTCTCCTCTGAATCTACAGAGTTCTCAGCTTTCATCTTTGGCACATAGCATCATCTGTAGGCCCTCTACAAAAGTTATATAAATTATGGCCCTGGCGTCAAAATTGGCCCCGTCCAAGGGGTGCCTTGTTTTCTATAGAAACATATAGTGAAAACTTTGAAAATCTTCTCATGAAACTGGAAGGTTCTCGGCTTTCATGTTTGGCACATAGCATCATGTTCAGGTCCTCTACAAAATTTATATAAAGTATGCCCTTGGGGTCAAAATTCGCCCCATCCCATGGGTGACCAGTATTCTATAGCAGCCTGCTGTTTTGAACAATCGGATCCTTTGCTGGTCAGTGATAATTAGGTCAAGCAGTATACTGCAGACAGGTGTACTCACTGTGTAGTAGCTTGGAGTGCTGTAGCTTATAATTATGTGGGGTAGAGTTAGATATATCTTAACCCTTTAGTCCATGAATATTCATGTAAGAGATAATGAATGACATCATGAATATTAATTAACATAATTACTATAGTGATGAATGAATCGGCAAAAACTTTGTCCTGATAAACACTAGAATCAGATCTATATCATGTCAAAAGCAAACAGAGCAGACCCTGATCAGCCATCTGATCTGGGTCTACTTGTTTGCAAAGGAGTAGAAAGGCATATTTATGGAGGAAAGGGTGTTAATAAAATCATTATCCCCCATCGGTGCCTTGTTTTGTAAAGAAGCATATTGTGAAAACTTTGAAAATCTTTTCCTCTGAAACTGGTAGGGTCTCAGCTTTCATATTTGACACATAGCATCATCTTGAAGTCTTCTACAAAAGTTAAATGAATTATGCCCCTGGGGTCAAATGAGGCCCCACCATAGGGGTGGCCAGTTTTCAATAGAAACATAGCGAAAACTTTAAAAATCTTCTCCTCTGATTGTCTATTTCTGGATTTGAAATTTTGAAAGTTAGTTTATTGAATACTATAGAGATTTCACTCCCTACCCAGAGTCCATTTGGGTCTCCCCATTAACAGACTTCTTCGATCTTGGCAAAAAATAATTCGGCATATTTAAGACTGTTTTAAATGTTTTTGGTGGTATTTTGAAGCAGTATGCATGTAAATAACAGAAAAATAAAGAGTTGTTTGTCATTGAATCTACCAAAACCTGACCTACTTCAATGCCTTTTCATGCCTACAACAAATGCGCAAACTGTAAATATATATTTACTCAAAATGATATGTTGTTAAGACAGTAGCACATTAGCCCATAACACAGTCGAATGCAAGTGATTGTAGAAAATGCACATGTGTGTAGCTGCAGATAATATGCTTACTGATCTATCAAAACCTCTTCTTTCTCAGCCACACCCTATCTTGCTGCCTTAGAGAGACAATTTTGATGAGTAGCAGCCAGATAGGTTTTCACAGAGAAATATCAAAAATATATTACTTAGATTTCTTAAATACACAGATTATCTAACAATAGCTCTGCACATGTGTATATATAATTTATTGTTGCCATTTTTAGGTGTTGGTGCAAAACTATTGTAGCCATTGTCAGTGGGAAAAGTCACTGTAACTTTTGCAATAGGATTGGATCCAGATGAGATGCCAAGTACATTTGTGCCTAATCTGGGTCCAAATTGTTTTGACTCTGTTATCTTATTGTTTTAAGAAGAAATGTAAAACTTAAATTGAAGCTTCTTCTTGAATTAGGAGACTAAAACTAATGGAAATGTAAAAAAATAAAATAAAAAAAATCTGCAAGCTATAAAGTAATTGTCATCTGCTGCAACTCCATGTTATATTTGACATTATATTTTCTTCTGTTCCTCTTTAGAAATACAGTCAGTGTTGAAACAGTTTGGATCCTGATGATAGGCCAACTTATTTGGTGTCTCAGGGTCTGCTCTGTTTGTCTATATAGAACTACGTCTTCACATGTAGTTTTTGAAATGGTAAAACATTCCCTTGTCCATATGCCATACAATTCATCTATGTAAACAGAGTACACCCAGATCAGACAATTCCTACAGGAGCTGTTTGATCAGGGTCTGCTTTGTTTACTTATAAAATAATATAGATCTGACTCTACAGATTCTGCCATGGTCAAAAATTCCTGTGTCCATGTGCTGTTATAAGAATCAATCTAATTAATATTCATGATGATATTATTTTTTACATAAATATTCATGCAGTAGAGGGTTAGAAAATGTGATATAGTAGCTTTGCACCGACTGCCCGTTTCCTTTGTTAACCGAATTCCTATTCTCATTGTGATAAAACGTTTTTTGTGATATTGCTTATTGTCTCTGTATGAACTACATGTATTTATGGTGCAAAATGTTTTGTTGCATTTACTTGTGTTTCCATAAAATGCCACTAAATGTTTGATAATGTTGTAGGAATATTCTACTAGTTGGAAAATAATAGTTTTAATACACTTGTGCTGACATTTTTGCAGAAGGACTTTTGTCATGATATAGCAACTATTATTGAAATACAATAGAATGTATCTTAAGCGTCATCAAAAAGAAGTCTACTTATTGGTCTGTAAGGCAGGTGATAGATTAATGCAGGTCAAAATTAATGCAGAAAGCTCCTATTGGAGCTTTCTGCATTACTTTTGCCCTGCATTAAGCAATCACCTGCTTTTTAACACTCATATGTTCAATATGGCTGCTTAGGACAGGTTCTGCTGTACCACAATTCATCCATTTTCATATTGACATGGTGTCAATAAAGGTATTAACCCTTTCCCTCATATAAACATGTTTTCACGCATTTGCAATCAGAGTAGACCCAGATCAGACGGCTCCTAAAGGAGCCGTCTGATCAGGGTCTGCTCTGTTTGCTAATTGAATTTGATAGATCTGTTTCTTTACTTTCTAAAATAGCTAAAATAATCCGCCTTCCATATTTCATTATAACTAGTTTGTCCATGAATATTCAGTAGGTATTGAAATTTGGAATAAACAGAACAGGGAAAGGGTTAAATTAATTAGACATCAAGAGCAAACTCCTCATCCAAGATTTGTATGTCCCCATTTCAGTCATATAGAATTGCCTGTGACTGTCCACCCGCAAAAAAGTAAAAGATTGTCTTGCATGTATCCTCATATGTATGTGGGTAAGAGTCATGAAACTTTACAGGAAAGTTTACCAGCATATGAAGCTTGGACCTGGATTTTTTATGCATATTCATCCCATTATATTGGCAGAGTTTTGGCTCTTGACTCAATGAAAATTGGTGATTTTCAGCATGTGTTTGGCATACCTGGAAACGTATTTGAGCTACAATCATGGATGTTGTCAGCATTATAGGTTGTGCATTTGGTAATTTGAATTCTGATTCATCATGTATAGATGGAACAATGGCCATGGTTTTAGTGAAAATTGGGGATTTTCACTGTCGCGGATAATTCAAAATGTTATGAAACAATGTGGAAATGTTAATCAGCATGTGTAGTTGTGCACCACAGTTGTTTTAATGGAATCATCTGGTAAAGGTGGATATAAGACCCATGAACGAGTGATTTTCTAGTTGTGACAGTGGCAGAAAATGGGGCAGTTTTGTAATATAGAAACATTACTACGGTACATATAATTCAAAATTGAAGCAAGTTAGAACGTTATATTAACCATTTTGTTTTGTAACCCATTACTCCTGTGATCACATAAATAGGACATGAGCAAACTGTGTAGACCCAGATTAGAGAGATAGTTCAAAGGTCCCCTGAACAGGGTCTGCACTATTTGCTGAACAATTAGTGTCTTAGTGGTTTTTAGCTCCACTTTTTATACGCCCATCTAAAAAAGGTGGTCGTATATTGTCGTGGCCCTGTCCGTCCGTCGGTTCGTTCGTTCGTCCGTCAACATTTTGTTGGTCAGCTGTTTTCTATTTGACAGATATTAATGAAACTTCACATAAATGTTTAATGCATCAAGACCTGAAGCTGAGTTGATTCTGAGGTTCATTTGATTTTTCATTTCAGAGTTATGGCCCTTGTCCTTAAAAAATATGCAAATAGTTTGTCCGCTGTTTTCTGGGAAAACTATTTGAGAGATATTAATTAAACTTCACACAAATGTTTAATGCATCAAGATCTGAAGCTGAGTCGATTTTGAGGTTCATTTGATTTTTCGTTTCGGAGTTATGGCCCTTTTACTTAAAAATACAGTAAAATCCCGTTAATGCGACCACCAAAAAAGGGCATAATTCTGGGTGGCAGAGGCAGGTGGTAGCTTAATGCAGGACGAAAGTTATGCAGAAAGCTCCTATAACTTTTGTCCTGCATTAAGCAACCACCTGCTTTAAACGACATCGGTGGCTGTTTATTAAGTGGTCGCATTTGTGGGGTTTCACTGTAATGCAAATAGTTTGTCCGCTGTTTTCTCGGAAAACTATTTGAGAGATATTAATGAAACTTCACACAAATGTTTAATGCATCAAGATCTGAAGCTGAGTTGATTCTAAGGTTCATTTGATTTGTCGTTTCGGAGTTATGGTCCTTGTCCTTAAAAAATATGCAAATAGTTTGTCCGCTGTTTTCTGGGAAAACTATTTGAGAGATATTAATGAAAGTTCACACAAATGTTTAATGCATCAAGGTCTGAAGCTGAGTCAATTCTGAGGTTCATTTGATATGTCGTCTTCGGAGTTATGGCCCTTTTACTTAAAAATTATGCAAATAGTTTGTCCGCTGTTGTCATTTGATTTGTTGTTTCGGAGTTATGGCCCTTGCACTTAAAAAAATAATGCAAATCTATGCAAATATGAGGATGGCCGTAACTTTTTCATTTGAAATGATATTTACTTCAATTTTTTTATATGGTTAAACCTTAATGTGAATTTTCACATATATTGCGGGGTTTTGATATGTCATTTTATTCTAAAGTTATGGTCCTTGAACTTCGTGTGTTCGTTGCTTTGTTAGTTGGTCAACTTTTAGTTTGTCTGTTGTTTTCTGGGAAAACTATTAAAATGATATAAATGAAACTTAATACAAATGTTTTAAGCAACAAAATTTGAAGCTGAGTTTATTTTGAGGTTCATTCAGTTTGTCTTTACAGAGTTATGGCTGTTGCACTTTACAAAAATCTGCAAAAATGAGGATTAGCTGAAACTTTTTTATTTAATAAGATGTTCACTTCATTTTTTTTAAAAAAAATAGTATCACCTTAATATGGAAATCAAGATCTGAAGCACAGATTAGAAAATGTCAACACTTATAAGACATATTGAATCAGAGAAAGTTTGCAAGTGGGCGTATTATGTACCGTATGCGGTACTCTTGTTCAAAAAGTGGAGCTATTGTCATGACCCTCTCGTCGGTGTCGGCATTGGTTAACCTTTTTGTTAAGGTCCTTTTCTCAGAAACCATCAAAGATATTTGGTTCGTATTTGGTATGTATGTTTACTATCACAAGGGGAACCCATTTCACAAGAGTAGGTAACCCTAAAATTAATTTTGCCATAGTTATGTCCCTTTTTTTGCTTAGAATTTTCATTGTTGGTTAAGTTTTATGTTCAGGTCCATGTCTCAGAAACTGTCAAAGATATTTGGTTCATCTTTGGTATACATATTAACTATCACAAGGGGAACCCAATTCACAAGGGTAGGTAATCCTAAAATTAATTTTGCTGTTATCTCCCCTTTCTGACTTAGACTTCTACTACACTATCCAGCACTAAAGAAAGTGGAGCGCGCTGTCTGCGGACAGCTCTTATTATTTTTGTTTGCAGTGCCCTCACCCCAACACACTTGAGTTGGGTTCAAAATTCCAACAATTTGCCTAAAATAATATGGGAGGTAATAGGTTAGTCATCATTTTGCAGATACGCAGATATCTGAGACATTAGCTTCAGCCTTGTAAATGTTCTGTAAACCATTCAAAGCAACTTTTATGTGTTTCTTTTTTACAGATGATTACCTAACCCGTTACTCCTAGAATTATTTACCCGGATCAGACATAAGCAAACAGAGCAGACCCAGATCATACAGCTCCTACAGGAGCTGTCTGTCATAAGTCTAATCTGTTTGCAAAGACGTATTTATGGAGTAAAGGGTTAATGCAGATGAAAATGGTGCAGTCGCCAGTACTGGATCAAAGTAATGGAGAAAACTCCTAATAGGGGTACATATACATTATTCTGCATTAACCCTTTACTCCATGAATATTCATGTATATAAATTATGACATGACTATTGATTAAATCATTTTTATAATGGCATAATGATATAGACACGGGACATTTTGGTCAGCAAACAGAGCAGACCATGATCAAATGGTTCTTATAGGAGCCATCTGACCTAGGTCAACTCTGTAGACAGATGTAGAAAGGCATATTTATGGAGTAAAGGGTTAAGTAGTCATCTGTTTAACCCATTCCCACTTAGGCTATTTTTAGACCTAACCTCTGATTAAATCTACCAAAAAGGAGCATTAACTGGAGAAAAGGAAATTTTCAAAATTGTATAGTTTTGAAACCATTGTGATAAATAGAGCATTTGCTCCTGTGGATCAAATGCTCTATTTATCACAATGGTTTCACAAAGTGACTTTTACAGAAGCATCAAAAGGCGTCAATATGCGGGAATGGGTTAAAAGAAGTGTTTGTATACTCTTTAGTACATTCAACCCTTTGCCTGATACAGATGCCGTTTGATATCTTTGTAGAGTAGACCCAGATCAGCAGACTTCTGTTGGAATGATATAGATCTAGATCTGATTCTGCCATGGCGAGTACTTCCTGTGTTGATATGAATAATCTCATTAATATTCATCTATTGTGTCTTAATACATAAATATGCATTAAAGTGGATCTGTATGTATCAATTTCGTTTTTTGATTCCATTTAAATTTTGTTGAATGTGGAAATATATCATGGTCTGTGTTGGAAATAATGTAGCTACTTAAATATACATTGGAATAATTTATAATATATTACAATAAGCACTTGTTTACTTTAACCATTTCCTTATCAATTTACTCCATAAATACACTTTGCAAACAGAATTTTCAATTATTTCATTTTTGTAAATGCACACTTTTTAAATAAATGTTTGGCTTAGACAAAAACTGTTGAATCGGATCTATATTATTTCATAAACAGAGCAGACCCTGATTAGAAAGCTCTTACAGGAGCCGTCTGATCTGGGTCTACTGTGTATGCAAAGCATACATGAAAAGGTAAAAAAACAACAACAAAAAACAACAATATTTTAAAGTGCATACTTTGTTTATGTTCCAATAGTATACACATATCTTGTGAATGGTCACGCCCCATTCAAGGTTTAACTCTATACTCCATGAATATTTAACCCTTTCCTCCATAAATACGCCTTTCTACGCCTCTGTAAAAATCACTGGTTGAAACCATTGTGATAAATAAAGCATTAGCTCCTTTAGGAGCAAATGCTCTATTTATCACAATGATTTCAAACTACAAAATTCTAAAAAAAAATCCTTTTCTCTATCTGATGCTCCTTTTCGGTAGATTTAATAATTGTTGGATCTAAAAATAGCCTATGAGGGAAAAGGTTAAGTACGAAATTATGACATCATGAATATTAATTACATTATTTGTTATTATGGCATATGAACACAGGACATTTTGGCTAAGACAGAAACTGTAGAATTATATCTATTTTATACTATAAGCAAACAGCAGACCCTGATCAGAGGGCTCCTATAGGGGCCGTCCTGTCCGGGTCTACTCTGTTTGCAAAGGCGTAGAAAGGTGTATTCATGGAGTAACAGCTTTATGTAAATTTTGCATACGTTTTGTATTTGTACAAATCAACAAGACTTGTATGCAAAAACAAGCAGCCTTAGCGCACATTGTACATTTATGTTGACATTCCTATATCCAAGTCCTTCAGCCCATTACCTAATAAAAATGTCTTTGGAAACAGGGCAGACCCAGATCAGACGGATCCTGTAGAATTAGTCTCATCAGCGTCAACTCTGCTCGATAATAGAATGTCTTAAATCTGATTCTATACTATTGGAATGGCACTGTATTCACGGGTAACAATATAAGAAATTTATGTAGTTAATTAATATTCATAATGGGTGGAGTCTGCCAAGAATATTCATGAGGTAAAGGGTTAATAAGAATCATTGTTTGGCAATCCACAAGTCCATTCTGTATAGCAGGTAGAAAATTCAGAGGTGACAATCAACAAGTCGGTTCTTCTTCTTCCTGGTTACTGGCCATCTTCCACAGATTGAAGTGTAGCTAATGAGTATTCATGATGTCATTTTTCTTACATGAATACTCATGTAGTAAAGAGTTAGGATTGATATTCGTATTCTCCAAGTTTGACTGTATGTCTCCATGAACCAAATGAGAGATTTCAAGACCATCTGTGAGTTTCTTGTGTTGCACATTTACACATTTTTTTATATTCTTAACCCTTTACCTGTTCTATGTTTATTCCAAATGTCAATACCTAGTGAATATTCATGGACAAAATAGTTATAATGAAATATGGAAGGTGGGACACTTTAGAAACGGATCTACCTACCGTATTTCCATTAGCAAACAGAGCAGACCCTGATCAGATGGTTCCTACATGTGTCATAAGATCTTGGTCTACTTTGTTTGCAAAGGCGTATCTATGGAGTGGTCTGATCTGGGTCTATTGTTTGCAAATTTGTGAAAAAGGGTTGATATGAAGGAAAGGGTTAACCCTTTACCTGATGAATATTCATATAAGAAATGACATGAATATATAATTAGCTGAATTTTTTATAATGATAAATAATCACAGGATTTGTTTTTTAACTTGGCAGAAACTGCAGAATCACATCTATACAATTTATGGCCATAAGCAAATTGTGCAGACCTTGATCAGACAGATCATACAGGAGCCATCTGATCTGGATCTATTCTTGATTGAAAAGCTGTTTATATCAGGTAAAGGGTTAAATATGCTGCTGCGAAAAAAAAAGCTAAGTTGTCCCAATTAAAAATTAGCATGGTAGAAAGACTTTGTCATCTTTACTTTCCTGAGCTTCACTTGTGCAAAGCACATTTACTTTATGCCTTCAGCTTGCTGGTCTATTTCGAAACGCACCTACTCAGAAAGGTCTGGGTCACAAGTCGGGCTGAAATAAAACTTAAATTTTGTGTCCACTGTGTATTTTCCACATGAAGTTATGAACAGATTTTGATAAATCACACAATTGTTACTAATAACATTAGACTATGGCTAGTGAAAACACAATTACACTCACTTATCTACTTCCTACTTTCACAGGTGGGCTTAACCCTTTCCCTCATATAAACGTGTTTTCACACATTTGCAAACAGAGTAGACCCAGATCAGACGGCTCCTAGAGGATCCGTTTCTTTGCTTTCTAAAATGTCTATAATGTAACGCCTTCCATATTTCTTTATAACTATTTTGTTAATGAATATTCAGTAGGTACTGAAAGTTGGACTAAATACAGAAGAGGGAACGGCTTAACCCTTCACCTGTTCAATATTCATGGAAAAAATATCAAGATCATGAATTTTAATAATGGTTTATGGACACAGAATTTTTTACCTGAAAAATGAGAAACTGAAGGATCAGATCTATATCATTTCATAAGCAAGCAGAGCAGATCCTGATCAAATGGCTCCACTAGGAGCCATTTGATCTGGGTCTACTCTGTTTGCAAAGGGTTGAAAAAGCATTTATATGTGAGAAAAGATTTATCCCTTTATTTCAGACACCTTTACAGAGTAGTCCCAGATCTTTAGCAGCCGTCTGGTCATGGTCCGCTGTTTGATTATAGAATATCTTAGATCTGATTAATCAGTTTGTTCATTTGTTTTGTTTAACAAGACATTAGGTGAATTAGTATACATGTGTGGAGTGGGCATGAATATTTATGGAGTAAAAGGTCAAATATATCTGAAGTTTTGTGTCTGCTCTGCACCTTTCACATACATCATCAAGTTTTTATATTCATACAACTGTTGCTCAAGCCACGTCCTGTACAACACCCCTCAACCCATTCTCAAGGTCAATGTCACTGTTTAGGCTCCAACAACTAAATGTTTGAAACTAATATCCTTCAAAATGTTAGGGACTTTAGTATTGTTTGGCAATACCTCATTTACACATTTTATTTGGGTTAATATGAAACTATGCTAATGATTTTTTCAGCAAAAAAAATGCCATGTTTTTAATGATGGCAGAAACTGTTGAATCAGATCTATATTACTTTGAAAGCAAACAGGGCAGACCCTGATCAGATGGCTCTTACATGTGTCATAAGATCTTGGTCTACTTTGTTTGCAAAGGCGTATCTATGGAGTTGTGGGTTAAGTTTTGCTCCAAGTACTGGAAATATGCTTCCAAGTACTGGAAATATGCTTCCATCTATTGAAGGAATCCTACTTTGATTGGTACATGCAATATGTGCAGGACACATTGTTCTTTGAAACAGACCTTGTGAAGACTCCATGGTAATATATGAATCCTTTCCCTCATATAAATGCATTTTCACACATTTGCAAACAGAGTAGACCCAGATCAGACGGCTCCTATACGTCTGATCAGGGTCTGCTCTGTTTGCTGTATATCTTGCTAGATCTGTTTCTTTAGTTTCTAAAACGGCTACAATTTTCCACCTTCCATATTTCATTGTAACTATTTTATTCATGAATATTCAGTAGGTATTGAATTTTGGACTGAATATAGAACAGGAAAGGGTTAACCCTTTACAAAGCAGACAAACCAAAGTAGACCCAGATCAGATGGCTGTTGTAGTCCTTTGATCAGGGCCTACTCTGTTTGCATATGGAATAATACAGATGTGACTAGTTTCTGCTAGTCAAAAATGCCTGATCTGATATTCTGTAATAAGAATTTATTTTGTAATTACAATTCATGAAGTCTTTATTACTTGCATGAATATTCATCAGGTAAAGGCTTCAGTTAACCCATAACCTTTATAAGAAATAATGACATCATGAATATCAGCTGAATTTTTATGATGGCATATGTACACTGGATGTTATGGCTCAGGCAGAAATTACAGAATCTGACCTATACTATACCATAAGCAAACAGAGCAGACCCTGATCAGATGGCTTCTATCGGAGCCATCTGATCTTGGTCTACTCTGTTTGCAAATGCGTGAAAAGGCATTTATGAGAGAAAGGGTTAAAAATTTATTCCATAGATACACTGTTTTACGCCTCAGCAAACAGAGTAGACCAAGTCAGATGGCTCCTGTTGAAGCTGTCTGATCATGACCTGCTCTGTTTGCTTATGAAATTATATATAGATCTGATTGTACAGTTAGTCATAATATAAAATGCACTTGTTCCATTATAAAAATTCAGCTAATCAATATTCATGATGTCATTATTTCTTGCAGGAGTATTCTTGGAGTAACAGGTTATTAAACGTGAAACTAGTTCAAAGCATGTCCTTGCAAATAGGCTAAATTGTAGGCCTTATATTAACTCTTTCCCTGTTTGATATTCATGTAAGAAATAATGACATTATAATGAATATTTATTAGCTGAATTTTCATAATAGAACATGAACACAGGAATATTTTACATTTGCGGAAACTTTAGAATGAGATCCATGTTGTGTCAAAAGCAAACAGAGCAGACCCTGATCAGATGGCTCTTATAGGAGCCATCTGATCTGGATCTACTCTCTTTGCAAATGCGTGAACAGATGTTTATATGAAGGAAAGTGTTAACCATTTTCCCTCATGTAGATGACATTTGGCATCAAACCCAGATCAGGGTCTGCTCTATTTGCTTGAAAATGGAATAATATATACATCTGATTCTGATGTTTCAATGACAACCAAAACTATAATTATCAAAATTCAGTCCATGAATATCCATACATAGTCACAAATTCTTAACCCTTTCCATCATATAAATGTGTTTTCACGCATTTGCAAACAGAGCCATCTGATCAAGGTCTGCTCTGTTTGCTAATAGAATTTGAAAGATCTGTTTCTTTACTTTCTAAAATGTCTACAATGCTCCATCTTCAAGATTTCTTTATACCTATTATGTTAATGAATATTCAGTAGGTATTGAAATTTGGCCTAAATACAGAACAGGGAAAGGGTTAAACTAATGTTCATGGGGGACAGGGTTAACTGTAACAACTGAACATCAGCAGATATTTCAATTTTCTTTATTTACAATTAAAACAAATCGTAAAGACTTTGATGTGTGAAATGCAACGACCTCATCAGTACAGCATCATCCTTCCATCATTCTTATTTCTTGTACATAACAGTTAACCCTTTGAATGTGAATGCTTTCAAAGTGGACTGCTCCATCATTGTTGGAAGGAACAGTCCATTCCATTTGCTTGATGTATTTGAATGACAAACAGTGCAGACTTTGATCAGAGGGCTCCTCTTAAGAGCCCTCTGATCTGGGTCTGCAGTATTTGCAATTGCTGGTACGCTTGTTTCCATTGCTGTCTGATCTGGGTCTACTCTGTTTGCAGAGGCATAAAAATATGTGGAGTGAAGGATTCAAAACTATTGGTCTGAGTCTACACTGAAAGACTAAAGAGACCCTTTCTAATAATTGGACTTTTAGGCAGAAACTGCTAAATGCTAACAACTTTCATTCCAAACAGTAACTACAGCTAGTGAATTATTTATTTCGTTATGAACTCATTTAAAATTGGAAAAACAAAATATGGATATTGAAGCATGGAATATCAATATTCAGTGAAGAACTTTTCAGAAGCTTTTAGCTTCAAGTCAGAATGATGGTTTTCCTTTCTTCCCTGCACTATTTCATACTATTCACCATCACTGTATTCAAACTAGCCCTGGCCTGGAGAGCCTGGGGACCAATAATTATATCACATTTATGACATGAAAGTTATTCTAGGATTTAGATGGGGCTGGTGGTGTGGGACCTGGAGGAGGCGGGGCCATTCCTGGGGGCATCATGCCCATCATCCCTGGCCCACCAGCAGGTGATCCTGAAACAGCTGCATTTGGACCCATCAATATCTGAAATGAAATTTTAAAAGAAAGACATGAAAGCAAATGCCAGAGCATTTGGTATTCAAATACTAAAATTATCATTTCTCAACGTTAGAACCCTTAGTATGTTCAAGTATGTTGTGACCACTCAAAGAGGTTATTCTAAAGAGAGGCCACAACAATAGGGTTGGTGGAGAAATAAAGGAGAATTTCTTGAAAAACTAGAACTGTAAGCCAAAGGCTAACGAATACCCCCCACCTGTCTGCTTATCAGAACACCTATCATCAATCTGAACATATGTACATACAGAAACATGAAGAGATTTAAAAACAATACATGCCCCAACCTAATTTATGTAATAAAAACTAGAACTATCACTAAAGGTGATGAATACCCCCACACGGCAGCCTTGATTGCAAATCCAAGTTTTGAACATGTAACAGGACCAAATAACAAAAATACCCAAAGTTCAAATAGAGAAAATTCTGTAATGGCTAACACTAAACACAGGAAAATTGTGTCTTGCACATGTACTATTCGTGTTTAGTATGTATGGCAAGTATCAATTTAATAAGTTTCAAAATGAAGGAGGAGTTTGTGACACCAACTCCCCATGTTTCATGCAAAAATGACAAAAATATTCAAAGTTCAGGGGGGGGGGGGATAATTCTACAATGGCTAACCGTAAACACATGAAAATTGTGTCTTGCGCATCTGCTATTTGTGACTATTACGTATCCATAATATAAATTCAGTAACTTTAAAACTGAAGGAGGAGTTTGCGACACCAACTCCCCATATTACAAGCCAAAACATTGTATCAAGTGAATCAGGTTGAAAGTGAAGGAGGAGTTCAAAGTACAGGATTTTCCCTGCCAATTTCAAGACCAATTTCAAGGACAAAGGTCAAGGTCAAGGTCACAGAGACCTGAAATTTGTGTCTTGCACATATACTACTCCTGAGTAATATTTATGCCAAGTATCAAGTGAATCAGGTTGAAATTGAAGCAGGAGTTCAAAGTACAAGATTTTGCCTGCCAATTTCAAGGCCAAAGGTCAAAGTCACAGATACCTGAAATGTGTGTTTTGCACATCTACTACTCCTGAGTAACATTTATGCCAAGTATCAAGTAAATCAGGTTGAAAGTGAAGGAGGAGTTCACCGTACAAGATTTTGCCTGCCAATTTTAAGATCAATTTCAAGGCCAAAGGTCAAGGTCACAGAGATTTGAAATTTGTGTCTTGCACATCTACTACTCCTGAGTAACATTTATGCCAAGTATCAAGTGAATCAGGTTGAAAGTGAAGGAGGAGTTCAAAGTACAAGATTTTGCCTGCCAATTTCAAGACCAATTTCAAGGCCAAAGGTCAAGGTCAAGGTCACAGAGACCTGAAATTTGTGTCTTGCACATATACTACTCCTGAGTAACATTTATGCCAAGTATCAAGTGAATCAGGTTGAAATTGAAGGAGGATTTCAAAGTACAAGAATTTGCCTGCCAATTTCAAGGCCAAAGGTCAAGGTCAAGGTCACAGAGACCTGAAATTTGTGTCTTGCACATCTACTACTCCTGAGTAACATTTATGCCAAGTATCAAGTGAATCAGGTTGAAAGTGAAGGATGAGTTCAAAGTACAAGATTTTGCCTGCCAATTTTAAGACCAATTTCAAGGCCAAAGGTCAAGGTCACAGAGATTTGAAATTTGTGTCCTGCACATAATACTACTCCTGAGTAACATTTATGCAAGTATCAAGTGAATCAGGTTGAAAGTGAAGGAGGAGTTCAAAGTACAAGATTTTGCCTGCCAATTTCAAGACCAATTTCAAGGCCAAAGGTCAAGGTCACAGAGACCTGAAATTTGTGTATTGCACATATACTACTCCTGAGTAACATTTATGCCAAGTATCAAGTGAATCAGGTTGAAATTGAAGGAGGAGTTCAAAGTACAAGATTTTGCCTGCCAATTTCAAGGCCAAAGGTCAAGGTCAAGGTCACAGAGACCTGAAATTTGTGTCTTGCACATCTACTACTTCTGGTTAACATTTATGCCAAGTGTCAAGTGAATGAGGTTGAAACTGAAGGAGGAGTTCGCCGTACAAGATTCTGCAAACAGAATGCCAATTTCAAGGCCAACGGTCAAGGTCACACAGACCTGAAATTTGTGTCTTGCACATCTACTACTCCTGATTAACAATTATGCCAAGTGTCAAGTGAATCGGGTTGAAACTGAAGGAGGAGTTCGCCGTACAAGATTTTGCAGACAGACCGCCCGACCGACGACCAACCGACAGGCTGATTCCAGTATACCCCCCTCAAACTCTGGTAAATATGAACTTATGATCTTGTCCAGGATAATGACACTTTGTAGACACTTTTGGACATGGACACTTTACTTGTGCCACTTACTAATGAAACTTTTTTTATGAACACACAAGATAATTTTATACTAGTATGTGCAGTTTACTTCTGTGATTAGACACACAAGAAAAATTAAACACACAAGGGATATTCGTACTTAAAAAAAGTCACACAAATATACTTTTGTGAGAGCGGACGGACGGACAACCTGATTTCAGTATACCCCCCCCCCCCAAACTTCGTTGTGGGGGGTATAACTATTTTA
This sequence comes from Azorinus chamasolen, assembly GCA_963576725.1. NCBI lineage: Eukaryota > Metazoa > Mollusca > Bivalvia > Cardiida > Solecurtidae > Azorinus > Azorinus chamasolen. The sequence goes on along the minus strand of OY755236.1, from coordinate 42,831,745 downwards.
ATCACACATCTTATCTGGGCCTCTGAAAATTCTATGGTAAGGATTGCTCATCAGACATTTAAGCCTTTTAATGCTGAAAATTGAAAGGAATGACCCACCAGTGTTTAATCTATAGAGTTCATTCAGTATGTCGTCATTTCATACACACGAATGACCGCGGGGGGGGGGGGGGGGGGGGGGTAAATGTATGTATGAACATTATCCCTTTAATTCATGAATAATTATGTAAGAAATAAGGACATCATGAATATTAATTAGCTGAATTTCTATAATGCCATATGAACATGAAAAGATTTGGCCATGGCAGAAACTGTATAATCAGACTATGTATGAACATTATCCCTTTAATTCATGAATAATTATGTAAGAAATAAGGACATCATGAATATTAATTAGCTGAATTTCTATAATGCCATATGAACATGAAAACATTTGGCCATGGCAGAAACTGTATAATCAGATATACGTAATTTCAAAAGCAAACACGGCAGAACCTGATGAGACAGCTCCTAAAGTAGCAGTCTGATCTTGGTCAACTCTGTTTGCAAAGTCATTACAACAGAGTCATTAAAAAGGCATATCTATGGAATAAAGGGTTGATTAGCTTAATGCTAATAGTGGCATATGAAAAAGAAAAAGTTTGGCCCTGATAAAAACTGTAAAATCATATCCATAGAAGCAAATATCTAGCAGACTTGTTATCAGATGACACCTACAGGAGCCATCTGATCTGGGTCCACAGTTTACAAAGGCATTAACAGGTGTATCTATGGAGTAAGGGGTTAATCAAAGCTACCGGTATACCAAGCTTGCTTTTCATTAGCTCATTCCATCATAGAAATGGTATATATATTCACTGTAATCAAAATTAGTCACAGCAATTGAGCATTTCAATTTTAACCCTTTTCCTGTTGAATATTCATGTAACAAATAATGACATCATTAATATTTATTACCGAAGTTGAATTTTTATGATGGCATACCGTATGTACACAGGATGTTTTGGTATTGGACTATTGGTAGAAACTATAGTCAGATCTATTATAATTTAACCCTTCTCTTGCTGAATTCTAAAATACATTTCTCCTTCTTTACCCATGTCCTTTTGTATAATTACATATATATTCACTGTGTACACATATTTCGCTGTACAATCACTGCTGTGGGGTGCACTGGTTGCACAACAATTTGTAAATAGTGCAGACCCTGATGAGACAGCTCCTGCAGGAGCTGTCTCATCTGGGTCTTCACTATTTACAGGTAGGTATATATTGATGTGAACAGCAAGCGAAGGGTTAATAAGCAAATACAGCAGACCCTGATCAAACGGCTCCTGCAAAAGCCATCTGATCTGGATCTACTGTTTGCAAAAGAGTGAACAGGCATTTGTATGAAGGAAAGAAATAAGGATTTATTGCTCATAAGAGCTAAAGAACATGCTTCAACAGCTCTTGTGGTTTTCATAAAACATCCTCGTTACATCTAAATTAAACTAGAGGTTTGTTTTTGTCACAAAAACAGATGTCTCCCCCTCCCATCCTCTTTCCAATTCACAAGTGTAATGTCTGTAACTCCAAACTTATCATGGTCTAATTTTTAGTCATCAGGGGCAATAACTCCAACATTATCAGGGGGAGACAATTAAAAAAACCCGGGTTTCTCTTATTTTAAGTCATAAGGGGCAGTAACTCTAAAGTTATCAGGGGGAGACAATTAAAAATCCCAGATGCACAACAACTCATGCTGGTGAACATTCCTGTGAAGATTGGTGACTCTAGCCCTACTGCTTTCAGAGATACGTGCAGCACAACGTTTCTCTAATTTTAAGTTATCATATCAGGGGCAATAACTCAAGAATTATCAGGGGGAGACAATTAAAAAAAACCAGGTGCACAACAGCTCATGCTGATCAACATTCCTGTGAAGTCTGGTGGCTCTAGCCCTAGTGGTTTTAAAGATATGCATGACACAAAGTTTCTCTAATTTTAAGTAATCATATCTGGGGCAATAACTCCAAAGTTATCATGGGGAGACAATTCAAAAACCCCAGGTGCACAACAACTCATGCTGGTGAACATTCCTGTGAAGTTTGGTGACTCTAGCCCAACTGATTTCAGAGATACGCGCGACACAAGTTTGTGACGGACGGACGGACAGACGGACGGACGGACGGACAGACAACTCTGGCAAAAACAATATATCTCCCCATAAATGGGGGAGACATAATTAGCAATGAACGGGGTAAACACCCCCCTAGTTTGGGCAATATAAAAATTGTACCAGTATGTCCTAAGGTCAAAATATGTCCTAAGTTTTACTAATATGTCCTGTGGTTTAACAGTATGTTCTGAGTTTTACCAGTATGTCTTGAGGTTTACCATATGTCATGTGGTTTACTGTATGTCCTAGTTTTTTTCGTTTTATCAGTAATATACCCGGTACGGAGGTTTACTCTATGTCCTGAGGTTTTCTATGTCCTGAGTTTTGCCAGCATGTCCTTAAGTTTATTGCATGTCCTGTGGTTTACCAGTATGTCTCAAGGTTTACTGCGTGTCCTGAGGTTTACCAGTTATGGCAGTATGTCCTGAGGTTTACTGAATGTCCTGAGGTTTATCAGTATATCCTGAGGTTTACTGTATGTACTTAGGTGTTTACCTGTCTTTGTTGCATCAGCTGTTGTTCCTGTGCACTAGCTCTGTCTTTCTCAAACAAGACTGGCAACAACAGAATAGTAACAGAAGAAGCCAATATCCACATTGCATTTCGCGTAAAGCTCAGTGTGAATTTTGCAGATTTCCAAGTAAAGCTGGTGACTGTGGAACATGAACTTCTCAGGCTGTCTGGGAACATTTCTGAGAGTCCCAATAACCTTTCTGTAAGGGTTTCATCAATAAACTCCTGCAATAAAAATAATACTGCATAAACATTAATAGTGCTGTCAAGTTTACATTTTATGACCATTGCAGTAATTGAAATGGCCAGGGTCTGTGCTTAGAAAACTTTTAGTTGAGTCTGAGTTCGTTCTCAAGTTTTTGATTGGTCAGATTTGAGCCTTTGGCTCAAATCTGACCAATCAAAAGCTTGAGAACTCAAATCTGACCAATCATAAGCTTGAGAACAAACTCAGACTCAACTAAAAAGCTTTATAAGCATGGACCCTGGTGTAATTGCCTTTTTTTCCTTTTTAACCTTTTACTCCATAGAAATGTCTTTTGGCACCTTTGCATAGACTTAGATTAGATGGCTACTAAATGAGCAGTCTGATCATGCTCTGCTCGTGTTCGCTGATGAAATAATATACAAATTTTCATGTATACCTATTTGTACAGTTTCTGCCATGTTAAAAAAAAAATCCTTGTTCATGATGGCATTATAAAAATTCAACTGATCATTATCCATTGTCATTATTTCTAACATGAATATTCATGGCAAAGGGTTAATGTTTGTATATTCTGACGTATGAACAGTCTAGTTCATAGTGCTTAAATAAGGGTAACTACTTAAAAGCAATGTTTAAACCATTACCTCATGTATATTCAAGTAAGAAATTAATATTTTTACGACATTATAACTATTTTTAGAAGCCTCTTTGAATAAATCTACTGAAAATGAGCATTTACAAGAAAAAAAGTATTTAGTTCAGAATTGTATGCTTTTGAAGCCATTATGATCTAGCATTTGCTCCTATAGATGGAGTATGGAGCTAATGCTCTATTTGTCACAATGGTTTCAAAATGGGACTTTTACAGAGGCATCAAAATGTGTCAGTATGAGGGCATGGGTTAATCCATTACTTTGAATATTGAAGTAAGAAATAATGACATCATGACTATTTCTAAAGCTAAATATTTATAATGGCATACAAACACAGGATAGTTGGCCATGGCAGAAACTGTAGAGTTGGATCTATATTTTTTTCATAAGCAAACAGAGCAGACCATAATAATTAATAAGACAGCTCCCACAGGAGACATCTAATATTGGTCTGCTCTGTTTGCAGAAGTGTGGTAAGGCATTTCTATCAGCTAAAATGTTAACCCTTACAATATTGGAAATGAGTCACTTATTAATGTCCTTTGCAAACAGTGTCAACCCAGATGAGAGGCTCCTAGAGGAGCCCTCTCATCAGGGTCTGCACGGTTTCATGTTACACTTTTCTTTAGAAAAATCTCTTAATATACACCATTATTAAAGCTTGACCTGTTTGAATTTTGGAAAAGGCCATTTGAAAAGTCAGCATTGTAAGGATGAAGATACCATGCCCACTGCTGATGCGCAGATGATGAGTTGGTTCTTCTACTTCTAGCAGCTAGGGTTTGCACAAAGAGGGAAACAGACAATTTCAAAGGGTGAAGTTTATGTATATACATGTACAGTAAAGAAATAAAATATAATTATATACATGTAAGGAAGTTAGACAAAGATATTGGCAAGCTGAGCTTAACCCTTTCCCACATTGGTCAGACTTCAAAGTCAAACTTAAGAATCTCTGTGAAGTTAATATCCCGACTAAAACAACAAAGACTAGATAAGACCAACATTGGATTACCCCCCTTCATCACCAGACAAATTCGACGATGTGACAGACTCTACCAAAAAGTTAAACACAAAGCTTCAGCAGACCCTAAACTCTTGGCCCAATTCAACTGTGAAATGATGATTGGATGTCAGTATTTCTCTAGATATTTCTCATATTTCATAAAGAAATATATATATTCTGCGCGTTATTAGAATATGGACAATTCCATAATTGTCCTGCACGTTTTAGGAATTCCAATAATGGAGGACAATATTGGAATTCATAAAGTGCACAGGACTATTCTAGAATAGTCCGTACGCAATTTTGGAAAAGTGGACAAAGTTGGAATTATCCATTTACACGCACTTATAGATTATTAATCATATAATCATTTTTATCACCTAAATAAATTGCAAATCATTATCGACTTACTCTAATTTATGCTGAAATTTTTTTAAAAGAGTAATTGTTGTTTTTTGTTTATTCTATAATCTCGTGTTTACTGAAAATCATTATCGACTTCATTTACTTTTTACCGATTAAAGTTAACATAAACACAATAATTGTTTTTCACAAAGTACACAAAAAAAAGGCCGAAGTGTACCAGCATCAAACTGTTATTCTCGCCACACATGGTAGAATAAACAACAATTAATCATATTAAAATATTAAGAAAATAATAACAAAATAAAGCATGACTGACAGGCTAATCCCATAGTGTAATGTAGTTTTGCCTTGCGCGATTCTAAAATCGCGCAAGGCAATTCTAGAATGGTCTGACATTATTGGAATTCCTAAACGCGCAGGACAATTCTGGAATTGTCCATATTCCAATAATGCGCAGAACATATATACTGTAAAAGTTTGAAGCCAATGTTGCAAGTTTTCTATTAATTTGTTTTGGGGGAATGTTTTTAACCTTTTACTCCATAAATATGCTTTTCTGCGCCTTTGCAAACAGAGCAGACCCAAATCTGACGGCTCCTACAGGAGCCATCTGATCAGGGTCTGCTCTGTTTGCTTACAATATAATATAGATCATGCCAGTAATACGCGAAAGTGGAGTCAGGCATTATACAAAGATAGATAGATAGATAGATCTATGATTCTACAGTTTTTGTCATGTCCAAAACTTCCTGTGTCCATGTGCTATTATAACAATTAAGTTAATCTAATAATCATGATGTCATTATTTCTTACATGAATATTCATGGAGGAAAGGGTTAATGCAACGGCTGTCGGACGTTTCGCTACCCTGACCTTTTCGCTACAGTCATTTCACTACACACCGGGAAGTCATTTCGCTACACTGGCCATTTCGCTACCTGTCAAATTTAATGGGAAATACAATATTGTTGCGGCAGTGCTTAGTGATCGATTTGAGAGTCGAATTTATTAACATAGAATAAATATTTATATTCAGATACCAAAAAAGAGAAATATTGGAAAAATAAAGTGTTAAAAACAACTTAAAATGAATTTAATTATTATCTATGCTGAAACAACTATCGGCAACTGCAGCATATAGAACATGCAATACTGGTAAGGAAAATTTTAATAAGTTGTAAAAACTGTAAAAGCACATAAAACTAAAAAAACTTTTTATTAAAAATAATATGCGTATCATTATCGGTGTCCCTTTGATATAATGCTGATTTATTTAAGGCACCCACTGCTTACGTATTTCCACGTGTCAATATTGTCCACTGCAAGATCAAAAGTACCGCCAATAAGCCAATCAGATTGGTGTATCGGTATGTGACACTGATTGAATTAACATGGACACGCGCCACATGCATCTTTTCTAAATGAATTTTGGCTCTTTTCCCATTGATATAAAATATGACACTTGCATAATCATAATGATCAAATGAAAAGACTACTTTACTTTTATTTTAACCCTTTCCCTCATATAAACGTGTTTTCACTCATTTGCAAACAGAGAAGACCCATATCAGCATCTGCTCTGTTTGCTAATAGAATTTGAAAATCTGATTCTTTACTTTCTAAAATGGCTACAATGTTCCATCTTCCATATTTAAACGTCTCATTCGGATCCAAACGGTTTGCCTACACTGCTACACTTGGTAGTTAAAATTGGTAAACGTATCTTTTTTCATCTGTTAAACTACTATCGTCCAAATCAATGAAAACTGTAAATAATTATATTTAATTGGGTGGCAGGGTTAGTGCTTCCCGTAGGGGTCAGGGTAGCGAAATGGTCTGGGTAGCGAAACCCTGTGTAGCGAAACGTCCGTAAATCAGTGCAGAAAAAGGTGGAGGTATGGGGTGGTGGTGGTGTGTGTGTGTGTGTGTGTGTGTGTGGTGGTGGTGGTGGTGGTGGTGGTGTGTGTGTGTGTGTGTGTGGTGGGGGTGTGTTAACTTCATTAGCTTTGAGGTGACTGCCTGAATATTCACTACAATTATTTATAGTAAATAAAAATATTTACTAAAAAATATGCACTTGTCTGTGTGAAATTCGATCTTCCATGTTTCTTCCTAATACATTCTCTATAGAGCACGGCAGTCTGGATCTGATGTGATTCCCAAGTACATATATATGAAAGTGTCACCGGCCAGCAAAAAGGTCTACACAAAATGGAGCCCCTAAGTAATAATGATAACTTGACTGCTGAGAAGCTCTCCACTGTCGCATTTCTACCACTTCAATGTGCTGCTTTAGCAATGCTCGAAAATAATAATGTAAACCGATTAGCAACGGTCACATAACAAAATGCTTGTGAACATGTGAAGGTCGTTCGGCTAATGACATCATTTTGGGAATACAAACCTCGTCGTCCTCCTCCTCATTGTTCGCCAGTGCAAGCTTTTCCGCTGCTGACATCTCTGTATGACAAGCCTTGAGTATAAATTATTTGCCAGTAATATGTGCGATTATTTCTGCTCAGTCTTGGCATTAATTGCACATGGACAGAAAAAGGAAGGTGGTAGAGTTGCGTCCCTTTATATTATTCGCAGCAAGTACTTTCGTACTCATACCATTTGGGTCGTACTTTTCTCGAATCAAGGTAAATACTTTTAAAACGGTGCGTTTCTATAGATTGGTTGTTTCGTACTTCGTTGAAAGTTTATTTCAACAAGTTATAATTATCTGTTGATCCGAATTCATGCTGTTAATCCACATTTACAGTGACTCAGGCCCGTACCCAGGTGGGGGGCTCGCCCCCCCCCCCCCCCAGCTGGCTCCCAAGATACCATTTTTGTTAATGGGCCCCTTTTTAGTTTTCAGCTATTTGAAATTTTACCAAGGCTATTTTTCAGTGACTGATATTTTCCTACCTCGGGGAGATTATGATATCTTTTAGTTCTCTACACAGACAGACCACCTTTAGCATGCTGTCATGTTGTGATCCACGATTGGCCTATTTTGGTATAGACCAATTAGAGGAAGACCCGCGGAGAACACCCGAATTACGTAATCACGAGTTGGTTCCAGTTTTCGCTATACTGGAGTTCATAAATTGTTCAGGAGCCAGTCGTGTCAAAATGCAAATTGCTGCGTTTCCACAAATACCACATGTGGCACGTATATTAATTAAGCGAGGAAACATTGTCGCAAAATTAAGACGATGGGAATGACGTACCAAGACGCTATAGCATAGCTACAAAAAGCAGTATGCACTTTGACCGATAAGCGTTTTACTGACATTGGTCAGTAACTAGTAATGAAAAAATAACATTTCGAATGATAAAAAAAGTAAAAATGATATTCGTCCTCAGGCCGATTGTACTGAATAAGTCGAGGTTTCTTAACGTTTTTTCATGGATTTGTTTTGTAACTTGAGATTGGGAATTTTCCTCCCAAAAATGGGTGCAAAACACACCTTTTGCTATTGGGAATATACCCGAATAAGGGCTATAAAATCGGCCAAAACATTATTGTAAAATAAGGTACAATGGAATGTCTTTTTCAATGGATACATAAATCTGTTATAACCAGGTGAGCGAATAAGGGCCATCATGACCCTCTTGGTAAACTGTAACATTTGATGTTTGTAGTTTTGATCAGGGTTGTAATCACATTTAGAATAAAGACATAAGCGGATGCTAGTTCTGAGATGAATAATGCAGAGTCTGTCCATGGCAAAAAACTTAAAAAACATAATCAAATGTCTGTCTGTCTGCCAATGGCAGAACACTTTAATCATGTTCATATGTGTGTCTGTAAATGGCAAAAAAACTTTAGCCTTGATCACAACTTTTGGTGTTAATATAATTATACAAAGCCCCTGCATTGAATCATTGGTGATCATTCATCATGCTTTAAGTCTATACACTGAAATCCAGGTGTAAAAAGGAGCCGATTCCCTATAATATAACATAAAATTATATCTTGATAGAGTGATTCAGATAGCAGGAAATTGCACCATTCAATGTGGCATAGGAAATTGCACCATTCAATGCGGCATACCAAAAAAAATCGACTACCGGGAGGGGCCCACCCCAACTCGGGCCCCCCCCCCCCCCCCCCAGCAAAAAAATTCTCGGTACGGCCCTGGGTGTAGTCGATCTACTCTAAATAGGCGGGTCGGGATATACCAATTGCTAAATGCCAGTTGCCAAATTCTAATTGCTTTTTCGTCAGTTGCTAAATTGCTTTTTATGCCCCCAACGGTGGGCATATAGTAGTCGCATTGTCCGTCCTTCCGTCTGTCCGTCCTTCCGTCTGTCCGTCCGTCCGTCTGGCCGTCCTTCCGTCCGTCCCAAATTCGTGTCCGGTCTGTAACTTCTTCATCAATCAATCGATTTCAATATAACTTGCCACAAATGTTCACCAGACAGAGACGATGTGTCACGTTCAACTCCCTGGTCCATGGGTCAAAGGTCAAGGTCACAGGGTTCAATTACTTTGTTACAAATTTCGTGTCCGGTCTGTAACTTCTTCATCTATCAATGGATTTCAATATTACTTGACACAAATGTTCACCAGGCAGAGAAGATGTGTCGCATTCAACTCCCAGGTCCATGGGTCAAAGGTCAAGGTCACAGGGTACAATTACTTTGTTACAAATTTCGTGTCCGGTCTGTAACTTCTTCATTTATCGATGGATTTCAATATAACTTGCCACAAATGTTCAACACACAGAGTCGATGTGTCGCGTTCAACTCCCAGGTCAAAGGTCAAGGTCACAGGGTACAATTACTTTGTTACAAATTTCGTGTCCGGTCTGTAACTTCTTCATCTATCAATGGATTTCAATATAACTTCACACAAATGTTCACCAGGCAGAGACGATGTGTCACGTTCAACTCCCAGGTCCATGGGTCGAAGGTCAAGGTCACAGGGTACAATTACTTTGTCACAAATTTCGTGTCCGGTCTGTAACTTCTTTATATATCAATGGATTTCAATATGATTTGGCACAAATGTTCACCAGACAAAGATGATGTGTCGCTTCCAAGTCCTTGGTCCATGGGTCAAAGGTCAAGGTCACAGGGTACAATTACTTTGTCACAAATTTGGTGTCCGGCCTGTAACATCTTTATCTATCAATGGATTTCAATATAACTTGGCACAGATGTTCACCAGACAAAGACGATGTGTCACGTTCAGCTCCCCGGTCCATATGTCAAAGGTCAAGGTCTCAGGGTACAATTACATGTTTATCTGTGGATGGATTTCAAAAGAACCTGGCACAAATGTTCACCACACAAAGACGATGTGTCAACTCCCTGGTCCATGGGTCAAAGGTCAAGGTCACAGGGTACAATTTTTGGGGGCATTTGTCACGTGACTGTGACATCTCTTTTTTTTTTTTTTTTTTTTAAATAATTCATTTATTTATTTTTTGGCCAGTTGCTAGATGCCAATTGCTAGTTTGCTAGTTGCCAAATGCTGCTAAAATGCTTTAATTAAATTAGCATTTGGCAACTTGCAAATATAGGAATTTGTCAAATGACAAATTCCTATATTTGCAAGTTGCCAAATGCTAATTTCATTAAAGACATTTGCTTAATTATTGCCATTTTGTTATAAATTCTAGTTCCTTATCTCTGATGAGTGCTTCTGTTTCAGGTACCCTAATTTGACAATACGTTTATAAATATAGTAGCTAAGTCAAATACTGCCACCGCATTGCATTTTCGGGATCCAAGGATTAGACAGATTGGTGGGAAAACAGGTGAATATGTGAGAAGAACACACCCGTAAATTTTTCATTTGGCAAATGGCAGTTTAGCAAATGGCAATTGGCATCATCAGTCCCGACCCCTTAATTTATTCCATATACATAGGGAACCTTCCAGATTTGACGATATCGTTACAAAATTAGCATGCTGTACGTCTTAATTAAGAGTGTTGGTGGTTTCGTCAATACCATTTCATCAAACTTATTTTATATAGTAGGCAAAAAAGTGGTTTCGTCAAACTGATATTTATATTATATAGGTAGGGCTATTAGTGGTATTGTTGCACTGCGGATAATTTGTAGCACAATTATCAAATTCTTAAAGTTGAAATATGAAAGTACATGTATGTAACGGACTGAGTTCATAAGCTATATCATATGAACGAATTAAGATAAAAATTGAAAGTTAATATTTTTTATTGCAAACAACAATTTTTTTTTAAGCCTGTTTAAACTTTAAATCACTAATTCATGTAGGATCAGTGCAACTTTGTATGATCTATTAAATCAGTGAAATGTTCAGCAAACGGTTAATTTTTGGATTCCGAACTACCGTATTTTCGATCAAACACAGTCATCAAAACGTGTCATTATTGTCATATATAAACACATCAATTGCTTTCAGGTATGAACTTAATTACTGTAATTACCGGTAACACACCCTCTGCTATTATACTATACATCAATTGCCAGTTTGAGGAAACCACTACCCATTTTGTTCATAAAGTCCATTTTGACGAACCGGTAGTTTGACGAAACCACCATAATCCCTTAAATAACAGCTCATTGATGAGACTAGTTGATGATGTACTTTCAATTTCATTGCACTGTTTTCTTGCGAATTAGTATTTGACAGAGTTTTGTAATGTAAAAAGAAGAGAAGTAATTTAAGCTTTCACTCCATAAATACTTGTTTTTAATCTGTCTGTTGGTTGGTTGTGTAACGGCAATGCTGTTAGGTATATAAGCACTATAAGCTCTCCTTGCCAGGGAACTAGCTTTTTCCCTGGCTCTTTGGCAATGTGGTTTAAGTGCATGAAAATGTTGCAAAGTTAAGCAACAGTCTGTGCGGCTACTGGCTGGATGGGTGACCGCCAGGGATTGCCGATGGTGCACATTACAATTGGTGGCAGCGGTGGGATGAAGACAATTGCCGGACTGGAATTGCCTTACCCACGGTAATTTCCCAGGCCAAATCTCAGGTCGGGATTTCTCGGAGGGGAAAGTAATGTAACAGCGATGCTGTTAGGTATATAAGCACTACAAGCTCTCCTTGCCAGAGAGCTAGCTCTTTGGGGATGATGTTTAAGTGCATGGAAACGTTGCAAAGTTAAGCAACATTTCTGTGCGGCTACTGGATGGATGGGTGACCACCAGGGATTGCCGATGGTGCATGTTACAGTTGCATGACCAGGTTGGTTTGTCTGTGTCTCCCCAACTTTAACGTTGGGGATAACTTTGTTGCCAATTGCACATACATACTTCAAAGTTGGCATGGATGTACAGCTTATGAAGGCAAACATTTTTAGGGGTGACTTATTAATTAAGGTCAAGGTCGTACATCAAGGTCAAAGGTCATATATATATTGGGGCATATAGTGTTTAACAAACACATCTTGTTTTTTGCATGAATTTTCATGGAGGGAATGGTTAATATTCTGTCTGATCATTGTTTATAATTGCCTTTGTCATCAGAGTTTAGTAATAATATTGTAGTCAGTGAATGATTAGCAAGATAAAGGTGCATGTCTATAATTATGAACATTGCAATTACATATGTGAAGCCTGCCCTGCGTTCATTCAACATTTTATTGTAACAGTTTTAGGCAAAAGTGTAGTCTAGCTGCTGTAATCGCTATATTTCGATCTGAAAATTTGCGAACAGTTGCTTAAATATTTATCCTGTCATTATTTCATACAGGAAAAAGGTTAACCCTTTACTCCATGAATATTCATGTATAATTACATCATGAATATTAATTAGATTAATTTTCAGAATGGCACTTGGCCACAGGATTTTTGGCCATGGCAGAAACTCATAGAATCATATGATTAAAGTCTACACTTTACCTACTGAGCTATAACTAAACAACAGTTGGTCATTTTGACTGAAGTTAGAACAACTTTTCAGGAGTGCTTATAAAGCTATCAAGACAATTTGTTTAACCCTTTAGTTTATTCTATAAATACGCCTTAAAAATGTCTACGCCTTTGCAATCAGAGTAAACCAAGATCAGATGGCTCTTATAGGAGCTGTCTGATAAGGGTCTGTTCTGTTTGCTCTTGATATAATACAGATAAAGTTTTGGAGGGTATCAAACCCGGCCTGGACACGTACACCAGACCTTATTAATGGATGTAGCTACTTTGCTAATGTACGTTCGGCATTTATAATAAGGCAAGTGATACGGATAATGACTGGTCAACCAGGTATCAGTTTATAATATGACTGAGTGTGATATCATCATCGCAGCCTAGCTGTTGTCTCGATTAACCCTTTCCTCCATGAAAATTCATGTTGGTAATAATGACGTAATGAATATTTATTAGATTACAGTAAAACCCCGCTAATGCAACCACCAAAAAGGGGCATAATTCTGGGTGGCAGAGGCAGGTGGTAGCTTAATGCAGGACGAAAGTTATGCAGAAAGCTCTAATAGGAGCTTTCTGCATAACTTTCGTCCTGCATTAAGCAACCACCTGCTTTAGACGACACCAGTGGCTGTTTATTAAGTGGTCACATTAGCGGGGTTTCACTGTATTTGTTATTATAGCACATGGACACAGGAATTTGTGGCCATAGCAGAAAACCTTCTCTTGACCACTGCTTTTCCTGTTATAAAGCATTATTATGAGTGTTAGCATTAGTAATTTTTTCATATAAATAAATTCTGTATGCAAATGATAGTGTTATCATTTTCCCTTAATTACAAATAGCATAAGATTGTTAGTAATGATTTAGACATTGATCAAGCTTCAAAATTTTGGTAGCAAGGAAGAAGGACCATATTCTTTGTTTTTTGTATTGATTACACTATATTTTAAACAGTAAAACACGTAGGAGCCTACATATCAGCTGCCAAGATTTGATGACATTCAGAGCAATAGATAGGTGCATGCATATACTCAAATACTAAAATCGTCATTTCTCCACCACACCCTATCTAGAATTAATTGTCTCTTGCTTAAATATTAAATCATCCTATCTCCACCAAATCCTATGTTGTGACCATTCTTTAGAATTGTCTCAAAGAGACAATTCTAAAGAGTGATCACAACATAGGGTTTGTTGGAGAAATACAGAAGTTATTCCTGAAAATGTTTAAATTTACACATTTTATCTTATATCATTATATAATCATTGGCACCATGCAAGTACATGTACTTTCCAAGACATAACTTAACCCTTCGCTTGCTATTCACATCAATATACCTACCTGAAATAGTGAAGACCCAGATGAGACAGCTCCTGCAGGAGCTGTCACATCAGGGTCTTCACTATTTACAAGCTGATTGTGCAACCAATGCACTCCATAGCAGTAATTGCACAGCGAAATACTTGTACACAGTGAAGATATATGTAATTATACAACAGGGCATGGGTAAAGAAGGAGAAATGTATTTTAAAATTCAGCAAGCGAAGGGTTAAGAACTGTTTTTTGGCAAGTTGAGATGGAGAAACAAGACAAAATAAAAACTGTTTGCATCGATTAGTAGTATTTTTTATGCAACAGAATGAGATTTGGGCTTACCAGTGCCCTTGGGGAGCTATATATACATTCCAGAGATTGATGGAAAATGTATGGGGGAAATGCATTTGAGGGGCTACTTGATGATATTCTCATCTGCATTGCAATGATGATATTTATAAGCATATGAAAAGACCTGAACCTGCCTTCCACTGTTTAGCTGACTATCTCTAAAGCTAAAAATACCAAAATAAAAACCAAACACTTGAAATGTGAATTTTCAAAACTTCAGTATCTTATCTTGACCACATTATCTCAGAAGAAAAAGGTACCCAAACTGATCCTGAGAAAACATCAGCAGGTGAGTTTTGGCCAGCCCCAAGAATATGTGATAGGCTAAAACAATTTCTACATTTTATCACAGATTACAGACATTTATAGCTCTAATTATATTTTTGCCAAGAAAATATACCAGTTACCAGTCTCTTGTAAATAATCATGTGAATATGAATATGAACATTTTCACGAATATTAAGTGGTTCACCCTTTCCCTCATATAGACAACTCAGATACAAGCTTGTTTTCACGTATTTGCAAACAAAGTAGACCCAGATCAGACGACTGATCAGGGTCTGCTCTATTTGCTACTGGAATTTGAAAGATCTGTTTCTTTACTTTCTGAAATGGCAACAATGTTCCACCTTCCATATTGAGTCACTATAACTATTTTGTCTGTGCACTAATATTCAGTAGGTATTAAAATTTGGAATAAACATAAAACAGGGAAAGGGTTAAATGACTCAGATCAGACAGCTCCTACAGGAGCTCTCTATTCATGCAGGATCTGCTTTGTTAGGTCTGATTCTGAAGTTTCTCTCACAGTCATGCAAACATTTCCTTATTTATGTGTAATTATAAAAAATCAGTACATGAATATCTATACAGCAGTAAATTCATAGAGGAAATAATGCTTAAGTGGTGATGGATGTATGGTGTCATTCACTAGCTCATCCCCTTGTGTCTTTCCGCTATATAAATAATAATTGCTTTTGTGCATATTTTCTTCCTTTTGATTTTACTTGCCCATTAAATAACCTGAAATCCCTTTAGGGCATACAAACTGTTTAACATTTAATGCATTGATGCCAGGTGAGGGTAAACAGTTCAATAGGTGTTCTCTGTTTAGGGGCCTACAGTGCTGTTTGCTTCTCAAATGATATTCCATAGGTCAAATCCCTAATGAATATTTATTAAGAAATAAAGAGTGCATGCATGAATATTAATTAGCTAAATTTTTATAATGACGTTGTGAACAAATGATTTTTTTGTCCATCCATGGCAGATACTATTGAATCAGACTTATATAATTTGATAAGCAAACAGGGTAGACCCTTATTAGAAGACTCATGTAGGAGGAGTATGATCTAGGTCTACTCTGTTTCCAAAGGCTTGAAAGTGTTAATATGATGGAAAGGGTTAAATATTGACAAACACTTTGTTTACTGAATTTCCCTTACAATATCCCTCATAATGAAAAATATGTTCATTCAAACTACCTAGATGTGAATGATGAAAAATATATTCATTCAAAATACCTATGTGGATGAGTTCGCAATGAAATACAGGTTAATTTGGAGAAAGATTTGTTTGTTTATAGAATAAAATATACATCCTACAGGAGCTATCTGATCTGGGTCTAGCCTGTTAGCAAAGGAGTAGAAAATCATATTTATGAAGTAAAGGGTTAGCATACCTTTCCTTTATACAAACGCCTTTTCATATATTTGCAAACAGAGAAGACCAAGATCAGACAGCTCCTATAGGAGCAGTCTGATCTGGGTCTTCTCTGTTTGCTTATATATGGAAATTTACAGGTCTAATTATGCAATTTCCACAACTGGGAATAAAAGCCCTTTTCCATGTTCCAGTTTATTAATTTTGTGCATGAATATTCATGAGGTGAAGAAATGTTGAATAAGCATGAAACAAGGAAAGGGTTAAAAAGTAGTTTAATTTGCTTCATTGATATTTCTGTTGAAGGAGTAAAAAGAGCTAGACTCAGTTAAAAGCAATTTTATCCAATTCACAAGACTTTTTATGCCCCAGCCTTTAGGTGATGGGGGCATTAACCCTTTACTCCATAGGCTATTTTTAGACCCAACTTCTTTGAATGAATCTACCCAAAAGGAGCATTTACAAGAGAAAAGTAAAATTTTAGTAATGCAACAAGCTCTTTCTGCATTACTTTTGACCTGAATTAAGCTACTACCTGCCTTACAGGTCTGTAATTAGACCTCTTTTTGATGGTTAAGACAGATTTTACTGAATTTTAGTTAAGCCCAAGCCATGGCTCAGTCAGCGGGCAGGAGGTACAGAGGACATGCTGTGATCATTGCCAACGAGAGTTTTTCTAGCCAAGGTCATGAGAGGCCAGGTGCATCCAAAGACGGTAGCATGATGGAGGAGTTGTTTACAGACCTGGATTTCAAAGTGCAGTTGTTAACCAATATTACATCAGAACAGATCTGTGACAATCTGACCCAAGCTGGTAAGAGGGTGATTTTTGTTTGCATGATTAACTTGTTCCTTGCACATGTTCCAAACCTTTACATTATGCCTAGGTCAAACATTCACGGATCACCTCGCCAGTTCCACTACAGATTAAATCTCACGTATGACCCCAGAAATGCCAATTTCCATAGTCCAATACAAATGCATGCACACAACAGTGTGACTACGGGATTGGCGTACCTACGGTAGGATAATGTAGGAAATGGGCCACAAGTGATACGGATTGTTACGGTACAACACGGTTAATGCCTAGGTCTAACATTCACGGATTTGACACCGGATTAGCTACGGATATGAACTGGCATCATTCATGGCAATCTGTACTGGTCCGTAGCTTTCCGTATTTTAGCCTTAGTAATACATGGTACAATGTAGTACTTGTATATCTGAGACAATTTTTGAACATGTTTAAATTTTTACCACAGATCAAACATCGGTACATCCTTACTAAATTAGAACTTACTTGATCCATTTTAGTCTGTACTAAAATGGTACTTATTACAGTACACACGCTGGGACACATGTTGTTCCGTATTAAAGTGTGTCATTTCTGTATTAAACTGTTGTACCTTAACCCGTATCACTCGTGGCCCATTCCTAAATTATCTTACCATAGGTACATCAAACCCAAAGTCACACCATTGTGTGCATCCATTGGACTACAGAAATTGGTATTTCCAGGGTCATCCATAAGATTTAATCCGTAGTGGACCCGGCTAGGTAATCCGTGAATGTGTGACTTAGGCATCAGTACGGAAATGACACGGTTTATTATGGAAATAGCACAGTTTAATATGGAATGAAAGGTGTCAGGTCGTATGCACTGCGGATGAACAATAGTTTGCTACGGTATAAGTAAGAGTAAGTACGAATAAGAACAGTCTGATACGGAATAGCACAAAGCAACATGGACCTAAGCAGTCCGACTTCGGGCCTACGAATAAGTACAGATTAATACGGTTTTAATACAGACTAAAACGGATCTATACATTTTAATAGGGTTTAGTAAAGATGTACTACGGTTGTTTGATCCGTGGTCAAATTTTGAACATGTTCAAACATTGTCACGGATATACAAGTACTACTACATATGACTACGGTTAAGGTATTTCTAGCAATGGCCGTTTGTTTACTTCCTTTCAATTTGACCTTCATATTAAAAATTGATTAAATCTATATTTTTAATAATTTTCAGCAATTATTTTAATACAGTTATTAAGTAAATGTCCTATTGTAGTCATGAATATTATTAATAATAATATTATGCAGCAAAGGCTCTATTCATCACAATGGTTTCAAAAAGTGACCTTTACAGAGGTGTCAAAAGACGTCAGTATGAGGGAATTGGTTAAGCAAGCACTTGAATATAAATACACCTATGTTTATTCATGAAGTGGTCCCTTTAGACAGGGTTACTGTATAAACTGTACCCTTTTCTTTTATAGACAGAAGTTATGCCACCATCTTTATTTTTTTGTTAGGGAAGCATCAGCTGTACAGTAGAAACTTAAGTAACCACTAAAAACAGGTCTAAATCCGGGTCTTTAAGACAGGTGGTAGCTTAATGCAGGTCAAAAGTAATGCAAGAAGTTCCTATTTGAGCTTTCTGCATAACATTTGCCCTGCATTAAGCTACCACCTGTTTTTAATTAGCTCACCTGATTATGCTCAGATGAGCTTTTGTCACATCGGCCGGACGTCCAAACTTTATATAGATGATCTTGGTGTCATGCTCTATCAAAATTGCTTAAATAATCTGGATCCATGTACATATCGTGTTGCCATGGCAACCAAACAAAAATTCTTTAACCCTTTCCCTGTTCTATATTTAGGCAAAATTTCAATACCTATTGAATATTCATTAACATAAAAGTTATAAAGAAATATGGAAGGTGGATCATTGTAGACGTGTTGGAAAGTAAAGAAACCTATCCATCAAATTTTATTAGCAAACAGAGCAGACCCTGATCAGACGGCTCCTCTAGGAGCCGTCTGATCTGGGTCTACTCTGTTTGCAAATGCGTGAGAACACGTTTATATGAGGGAAAGGGTTAAACATCTTCTTCAAGACCAGTGATCACAATTGAATGATGTTTGATGGGAATAATCTTCTTGTGACCCTCTAACAAATTGCTAGAATCATGTTGATATCTCAAAAATCATGGCTACGGGGGATTGGGATATTTTCCTTATATATATATTTTCCTTATACATATATAGAAAACCTTTAAAAATCTTCCTTAAGTTTACATTATTTAATCAGGTAAAACTTCATTTATATATTTAGCAAGACAGTGGCCATATGACTACAAACCAGAGTGCTTTGTGTGTGTTATCAGCTCACATGGAGAAGAAATACAATTGGACGAAAAGAAAGATAAAGGAGGAAGCAACTTCACTACTGTGTGGGAGCCAGTCTTTCTAGGAAGTGACTCAATACAAGTCAGAGTTAATGATGTTTTAAGTTGCTTTGCCGAAAACAACTGCAACCTATACAAAGGAAAGCCAAAATTATTTTTCATACAGGTGTGTTACATAACCATTCACTTTGAATAAATCTACCAAAAAGGAGCCTTTACTAGCAAAAAGGAAAATTTCAGAATTTTGGAGTTTTGAAACCATTGTGATAAATAGAGCATTTGCTCCTATGGAGCAAAATTAATGCTCTATTTTTCACAATGGTTTCAAAAAGTGAATTTTACAGAGGTGTAAAAGGTGTCAATATGAGGGAATGGGTTAATATTCATGTAAGAAATAATGACTTTAATATCCATATAAGAAATAATGACATCATGATTCATCAACATTTATTAGCTAAATTGTTATGATGTCATATTATATACATTAGATGTTTTTGCTCAGGCAGAAACTGGAGAATCAGATCTACATGTATATATCATAGCATAAGCACAGAGCAGAGCTCCAATAGCATCTCACATCTCCTACACTATATCACTGCTAGGAATACCAAATTTTGTGTGTGGGTGCGTAATGAATACCAAATTTTGTGTTAATTTTGGATTCTTCTTGGGATAGCGGAGTGTCACGTACCACTGATACCAGTGTGGGGTAATTCTGACCTTGACATTGACCTTTAACCCCAATCTTAGAAAATATTTGTCCAGAAAAAATCTTACACTATAATTATCACCTGTACATGTATCAAATTTTGTGTATAGATGTGTAATGACTACCAAATTTTGTGTTTGGATTCATCTTGGGATAGGAGAGTGCCACACACCAGTTTGAGGGATTTCTGACTTTGAAATTGACCTTTGACCCCAACCGTAGAAAAAAATTATCCAGAATATTATCTCCTGCACTACATCACCTAGGAATACCAACTTTTGTGTGGTGATACATTATGGGATGGCGGAGTGTCATGTACCAGATGCAATAATTGAACCTGACCATGATGGAATGACTTAGTATATATGATCACTACTTGAGTAACACTCTTTTACAATAAACACGACAACAGGTCTGTCTTTCCAAGGGTCATTTCCTTTGATTCAATATTTCTGACAATGAATCAACTAGTCATTCGCACTGTCCCTCATGCAGCTCTTGTTGTGTCAATACTTGAGTCATATCAACCTTTAGGGGACATAGATCAGTTTACAGCGACAGTTCTTGTGTCATCTTTTGCCTTGAAATCTTGATTTCTTTTGTGTGTTTTTTTTTCAGTTCACCTTGCACAATTTTTTTAGTGCCAAGGTAAGCTATTTGAATCACCTTGTGTCTGTCTTTCAACAAATTTGTTAAACAGCATCTGCTACTAAACCTGACTGGATTTTCACCAAATGTCAGAGGAATGATTTGATGATTATCATCTATCAGTTAGTACAAAATGACTATTCACAACATATCCTATACATTTATATATACATGTAATTATATTGTTACAAAGTCGCATCTTGACTTTTTCCTATGCAAAATAATGACAGTTACATGCTAGCCTTCTTTATCCCACAGGCATGTAGGACCAAATATGGGCAGCCTAATAAGAGATATGACACTGGAGTTTACATAAATGTTGAGCTTAATAAAGCACCAAAATGCAAATTGAGCACAGAAGGAATCTACGACAATAAAGGTACTATATTCTTTACAATTCAAAACAAAAAATGAATTAAGAAAGAATCTCAGGGACCAGTATAGTGGGGACTCTATAGAACATGTGTAACTCTTTACCTGATGAATACAGTAAAACCTCTCTATAACGGCCACTAAATTACATCAATTATTTTGTGTTAAAGGCAGGTGGCTGCTTAACCCTTTCCTCCATAAATACGCCTTTCTCTGCCTCTGTAATAGTCACTTCTTGAAACCGTTGTGATAAATAGAGCATTTGCTCCATAAGACATAAACAAATAAGCAAATGCTCTATTTATTAGAATTATTTCAATACTACACAATTCTAACATTTTCTTTTTCTCTAGTAAATGCTTATTTTCGGTAGATTCATTCAAAGAGGTTGGGTCTAAAAATAGCCTATGGAGGAAAGGGTTAAAGCAAGGTGAAAGTAAAACAGAATGCTCCTATAGTGTCATTCTGTTTTACTTCACCTTGCTTTAAGCAGCCACCTGCCCTAAATACCAACAAATTAACACAATTTACTGGCTGTTATAAAGAGGTTTTACTGTATTTATACAAAAAATCATGACTTTATGAATATTGATCACCGGTGAGTTAATTTTTATTCTGGCATATGAATGCAAATTGAGCACAGAAATATGCGGCAATAACACCACAGATGTTGATAAAACAGCAGTATCATGTGCATTTCCTGAAATAGATGAGTCTTCCAAGAATCTAGCATTTGAACCTGGAATTAGACCTATAATATCCCGTATGTAAACAGAGCAGACCTTGATCAGACAGCTCCAGCAGAACCCATCTGATCTGGGTCTACTCTGTTTGCAAAGGCGTAGAAAGGCGTATTTATGGAGTAAAGGTTTAAATGTGTCTTAAACAATCATTTTTTAATTCGTTGAAAATGAAATTAATTTTGAAAGACATTCAATTTTTCATCAACTGAATGGTGAACATAAATATTGAATTTAACTGTTTACTCCATGAATATTCATGTTAATTGTTATAATAGCAAATCGAGGGCTTGGTACAAAACTATTCTAACTCCTTCACAAAGTGAAGGAGTTGAATAGTTTTGCACCAAGCCCTCGAAATGGACTCAAGAATCTTGGGCCATGGCAGAAAGCTGCAGAATCATATCTATATTATCAGGGATTTTTTTCCTGGGATTGTGAATGGATCCGGTACCCCTTGAATTGTGAAAAATTAGCGTCGTTTTGGCAAAATTGTGAAAACGGTATCGAAAATTCTTTCAAAAGGTGATTCACAATTTTTGTAACAAAAATTGTGAATCACCCTTTGAAAGAATTTTCGTCCGAATATAAATTTGCGGACAGAGACGCATACCTTTTTTTCATATTCTTGTAAAAGCGTCCGAGACGTGTAAAGAAAAGCGATACGAAATTTGAATACCTCGAACTTTATCCCAAGAAACCGTTTGAGATACATAACTTTGGAAAGGGGAATATAGCGATGTAAATACAATGTATTGGTAAAAAAATTGGTGTAAGTACAAAGTAAAAGGCCGATTGTGAAATAATTGAACAGCTTTGTGAATGGGTCTGACGGACCCTGCATGTAATTATTGTGAAGGTCCGTTTCAAATTGTGACAGGGTCCGTTTTACGGTACCAGTTATATAGGGGAAAAAATCGCTGATTATATCATAAGCAAACAGAGCAGACCCTGATCAGACAGCTCTTACAGGAACCATCTTATCTGGGTCTACTCTATTTGCAAATACGTAGAAAGGCGTATTTATGAAGCAAAGGGTTAAAAAGAATTTTTCTTCAGTTTCTTATGCATTAGATACATTCCCAAAATAATCATATCTATATTATATCACAAGCAAACAGAGCAGACCCTGATCAGGCAGCTCTTACAGGAACCATCTTATCTGGGTCTACTCTATTTGCAAATACGTAGAAAGGCGTATTTATGAAGCAAAGGGTTAAAAAGAATTTTTCTTCAGTTTCTTATGCATTAGATACATTCCCAAAATAATTATACCATCACAGTGGTAATTTCATTTCATAACTCAATTAAATATACTTTAGAACTCCTCTAAAGCAAACACTCAATGAACAAATATGGATGTCTTTAAAGTAGGTGGCTGCTTAATGCAGGATGGAAGTAATGCAGCCAGTTCCTAAATATAAGAGCTTTCCACATTACTTTCATTCTGCATACAGTAAGCTACCACCTGCCTCTATGACCCAAACTTCGACCCTTTTTTTGTGGTCACATTAGAGGTTTACTGTATCTGAAAATATGGAATGGCATTTAACCCTTGAATGTAAGAAATAACGCCATGAGTGTAAAAAATAATGACATCTTGAATCTTGAAAATGGCAGTATTAGCCATGGCATACTAGAATCAGACTTATATGATTTCATAAGTAAACAGAGCAGACCCAGGTCAAATGGCATCTGTAGGAGTCATCTGATCAGGCTCTACTGTGGTTGCAAAGGCATTAACCCATTCCCACATAGCTAAAATTTGATTAAATCTACCAAAAAGGAGCATTAACTAGAGAAATGGAAATTTTCAGAACTGTGCAGTTTTGAAACCATTGTGATAAATAGAGCATTTGCTCCTGTGGAGCAAATGCTCTATTTATCACAATGGCTTCACAGATTAACTTTTATAGAAGTGTCAAAAGGCATCAATATGCAGGAATGGGTTAAAAGGTGGCGTATATATGGAGTAAATGGTTGAGCATTCATGATGGAGGACAAAGGAATTCTAATTAGTATGCACATTTTATTATGTCTCCCCCACTGGCACTTGATCGAAAAAGACTATAGTTTATCTATAGCAACTAGTACATTAATACTTTTCTTTCCGGCCTTTGAGTAGATTTCGCGTTGATCTGAGTTTTATATCGGAAATTTACGCCTGTGCGAAATAATGGGTGAATCGGCTGCCGCACCATGTATATAACTACCAGTATTATATTATACAACTATAGTCTGTTTCGATCAAGTGCCAGTGGTCTCCCCCTAGTAAACCAGGGAGACGTATTGTTTTTGTGTGTACATGGGGTTGGTCCGTCCGTCTGTTTTTAATTTGTCCGCATGGTTTCTCAAAAATCTTCAGTTGGATTTTCATGAAACTTCATAGGATTGATCAACACCATACCTAATTGTGCATATTTTATTCTTGTTCTGGCTCAATGATTTTCTGCAGAATTATGAGACTTTGAAATTTTTACATGGGAAATTTCGTCCTCGAGGTTTCTCCATAACCTTTAGTCAGATTTACATGAAACTTCATAAGATTGATCAGCACCAGCCCTAGTTGTGCATATCTTATTCCTGTTCTTCTTTTTTTCTTTTTTTTTCTGCAGAATTATGAGACTTTGGAATTTTTACACGGAAAATTTTGTCCATGCGGTTTCTCCAAAATCTTTGGTTTGATTTTCATGAAACTTCGTAAGTATGATCAGCACCATGCCTAGTTTTGCATATTTTATTCCTATTCTAGAACAAAGTGATGTGCATGTTCAATCAGATTCAAAGCATGATGCCACCGATGATGATGGCTTTGAAAGAGGACCAATCGAAATGACATCTGTTGAATGTCCAAAGAACTGCTTGGTCATGTTTCCAGTCACGTCAGGTAGGTACATTTAATGACATTGCGTGAGCCATGTAAGACAAACAAGTAAGTCCTAGGATTTCCAAACATAGTAGGCCCAGATCGGCCAGCAAACTGGAATGTGCCATCCTATCAGGGATCATGCTTTATACAATAACAGTGTAGAAAGTAAGATAGCTGATAATGCATTATCAACAGTACAGATCCTTATTTAACCCTTTACTCCATAAATGACATCATGAATATGAATTAGATTAATTGCTATAATAGTACATGTACATGGACACAGGAATGTTTGGTTATGGCAGAAACTTTAGAATCATATCTCTATTATATCATAAGCAAACAGAGCAGACCCTGATCAGAAGGCTCCAACAGGAGCAGTTTGATCTGGGTCTATTCTGTTCGCAAAGGCGTAGAAATGGTATACATACAAATGTGTATGGAGTAAAGGGTTAAGCAAGATTCCGACTCAATAAGAGTCAATTTCCGCATCCATTTAGGGAGCTGTCAAATGGCTATGCATGAGGGTTTTTAGCTCACCTGGCACAAAGTGCCAAGGTGAGCTATTGGGATGATCCTATGTCCGGCGTTGTGCGTTAGTCAACAATTTACTGAAACATCTTCTCTGGAACTACAAAGCCAAGAGCTTTGATATTTGGTATGTAGCATGATGTAATGGTCCTCTACAAAGATTGTTCAAATTTGTCCCCCAGGACAAAAATGGCCCCGCCCCAGGGCTTATCAGTTTTTCATAGGAAAATCTTTAAAAATCTTCTTCTCTGAAACTGTAAGGCATAGACCTTTGATATTTGGTATGTAGCATGATCTAATGATCCTCTACTAAGATTGTTCAAACTATGACCCCTGGGCCAAAAATGGCCCCGCCCCAGGGCTTATCAGTTTTTCATAGGAAAATCTTTAAAAATCATCTTCTCTGAAACTGTAAGGCATAGACCTTTGATATTTGGTATGTAGCATGATCTAATGGTCCTCTACTAAGATTGTTCAAATTATGACCCCTGGGCCAAAAAATGCCCCCGCCCCTGGGCTTATCAGTTTTTCATTGGAAAATCTTTCAAAATCTTCTTCTCTGAAACTGTAAGGCCTAGACTTTTGATATTTGGTATGTAGCATTATTTAATGGTCCTCTACTAAGATTGTTCAAATTATGACCCCTGGGCCAACAATGGCCCCGCCCCGGGTGTTTATCAGTTTTTCATAGGAAAATCTTTAAAAATCTTCTTCTCTGAAACTGTAAGGCATAGACTTTTGGTATTTGGTATGTAGCATCATCTTATGGTCCTCTACCAAGATTGTTCGAATTATACCCCCAGGACCAAAAATGGCCCCGCCCCAGGGCTTATCAGTTTTTCATAGGAAAATCTTTAAAAATCTTCTTCTCTGAAACTGTAAGGCATAGACCTTTGATATTTGGTATGTAGCATTATTTGATGGTCCTCTACTAAGATTGTTCAAATTATGACCCCCAGGACAAAAATGGCCCCGCCCCAGGGCTTATCAGTTTTTCTAGGAAAATCTTTAAATATCTTCTTCTCTAAAATTATAAGGTATATACCTTTGATATTTGGTATGTAGCATCATCTAATGGTTTTCTACCAAGTTTATTCAAATTATTACCCCTGGGTAAAAAATGGCCCCGCCCTGGGGCTTATCAGTTTTTCATATGAAAAGCTTTAAGAATCTTCTTCTCCAAAACTGTAAGGCAGAGACCTTTAATATTTGGTATGTAGCGCTATCTAATAGTTTTCTACCAAGATTGTTCAAATTATGTCCCCTGGGTTGAAAATGGCCCCGCCCAGGGGCATATCAGTTTTTCATAGGAAAGGTTTAAAAAATCTTCTTCTCTTAAAAATCTTTAAAAGTCTTCTCTGAACTTGTAAGGCATAGACCCTAGATATTTGGTATGTTGCATTATCTAATAGTCCACTACCAAGATTTTCAAATTATGAACCCCGGATCAAAAATGGCCCTGCCCTGGGCTTAACAGTTTTTCATAGGAAAATCTTTAAAATATCTTCTCCTCCAAATCTGTAAGGTCTAGACTCTTTATATTTAGTATGTAGCATCATCTAATGGTTTTCTACCAAGATTTTTCAAATTATGTAATCTGTCATTGAAATCATTAATCTGTTATGAACAGGTGAGCGATTAAGGGCCATCCTGGCCCTCTTGTTTTACAAAATAACATCATTTTACGATTTGTTTGCTCAAAAATGTCTCATGAAACTACCACATTATGCAAAATGGACAATATGTACATATCTGTGCAAACTTGACATTTCACCCACGCTTCTTGACTCCACCTGTTCATTCATGGCCTATTAATCACCATTTTTAGCTCACCTGAGCCAAAGCAGGTGAGTTATTGTGACCGCGATCCGTCCGTCGTCCGGCAGACGACGTCCGTCGTCCGTCTACATTTTCAAACATCATCTCCTCTGAAACTACTGACCCGATTTTAACCAAATTTTGTCAGAAGCATCAGTGGTTAGGGGGAACGAAATATTGTTCACATTATGACCCTCGGGCCAAAAATGGCCCCGCCCTAGGGCTTATCAGTTTGTCATAGGAAAATCTTTAAAAATCTTCCTCTCTGAAACTGTAAGGCCTAGACCTTTGATATTTGGTATGTAGCATGATCTTATGGTCCTCTACAAAGATTGTTCAAATTATGACCCCTGGGTCAAAAATGGCCCCGCCCAAGAGCTTATCAGTTTTTCATAGGAAAATCTTTAAAAAATCTTCTTCTCTGAAACTGTAAGGCCTAGACTTTTGATATTTGGCATGTAGCATGATCTTATGGTCCTCTACAAATGTTGTTCAAATTATGTCCAACGGGCCAAAAATGGCCCCGCCCAAGGGCTTATCAGTTTTTCACAGGAAAATCTTTAAAAATCTTCTTCTCTAAAACTGTAAGGCCTAGACCTTTGATATTTGGCATGTAGCATGGTCTAATGGTCCTCTACAAAGATTGTTCAAATTATGACCCTGGACCGAAAATGGCCCCGCCCAAGGGCTTATCAGTTTTTCATAGGAAAATCTTTAAAAATCTTTTTGTCTGAAACTGTTAGGCCTAGACCTTTGATATTAGGAATGTAGCATGATGTAATGGTTCTCTACAAAGATTGTTCAAATTATGACCCCTGGGTAAAAAATTGCCCTGCCCAAGGGCTTATCAGTTTTTCATAGGAAAATCTTTAAAAATCTTCTTCTCTGAAACTGTAAGGTCTAGACCTTTGATATTTGGCATGTAGCATGGTCTAATGGTCCTCTACAAAGATTTTCAAATTATGACCCTGGACCGAAAATGACCCCGCCCAAGGGCTTATCAGTTTTTCATAGGATAATCTTTAAAAATCTTCTGAAACTGTAAGGCCTAGACCTTTGATGTTTGGTATGTAACATGATCTAATGGTCCTCTACAAATATGTAGCATGGCTTGTGGTCCTCTGCCAAGAATGTTCAACTTACGACCCTGGCCTCTGGGCAAAACTTGGCCCTGCCTTGGGGCTTATCAGTTTTTCATGGGAAAAATATGAAATATTATTTTTCTCTGAAACCATTAGGCTTAGACCTTTAATTAATGGCATACTGCTTGGCTTTGTGGTTCTCTACCAATGTTGTACAAATGATGACTTCTTGATCAAAAATGGCCCGCCCCTGGTGTTATCTCAGGTGAGCGCTTAGGGCCTCATGGCCCTCTTGTTTGTTTCTTTCTCGGAGCACTGCTGTCATATGAAGATCACATTACAGAAACTCATTTGCATTTATCTGAACATCTAGCGTTGGTAAATCCTGTTCATTTTGAGGTCAGCGACTACTTGCTAGTAATTTGAAAACACCTTTGGAAAAATATCGCTCTTTTTTCAATTTTTCTTACAGAAAAGTGATGCTAAATATAATGTCACATTCTACTGATCTGTTCAATGATACTGTCAGTGTTTTTTGCACACAGTAGTATTTATAATGCCCCACTGAATCAGTATGATTGAGAAGGTGCAAATATTGATCTGAAAGGTTTAAAAACATTGTGCTCAAAATAAACAATCAGTGAAAGGAATCATAATGATCAATGGGACCAGCACACATACTCGGATTATTGGATTAGCAATGTTGGAATTTATGTCGGTATTTTCAGAAACATTTTTTGTGTTAGCTGCGAGCAGGTGACACATGTGTTCCTCCGAACACTCTTGTTTTATGTTATTGTTAGACATTTATTTACATAGATTCTGTATATTCTTTGTAACTAGGTCGGTCAGCGCTACGTGACAAAAACTCAGGCAGCCTGATGTTATCTTACATGCACAGATTGAGCCAGCAACTTGTTCAGAATGGTATGCTGATGCCTTTTCTGACATCAGTGTCTATGAAAATGTCCCAACGAGACTGTAAAGTAGAAAGTCCAACAACAGAGAGTTCAGAAGTGATTATAACAAAGTGTTCAACTGTGATTATTCATAGACTTACAACCTGTGTAGAGCTTCATCCCATGTCTGATACATCAAGAATGGCAGTGAAGAGAAGAGAGTTCATGAAAATGAATTAAACTTTTGAATGCAGGAAACAAGTGCACTGGCATTTGCAAACAGTGCAGCTACTAATCATCGGTTATCATAACTGCTGCATTAGCCACAGCGTGTTGATCCTGCCACTCGCTTATGACTATGGGGCTTTTTTAAACCCCCTTTTTCAAACATAATGCTCGACAACTGTAGAAGAAATAATTAGATAAACGAACAAAAAGGTCTCATCCATAATTTTTATAGACTTCTAGAGAATCCCCTTGCTGTTGTACGTGCGGGTGTTGTGTCAGCTGGATTCCACTGTCCAGGAGTTGGATTCCGAGGGAGTGCTGTTGTCAAATGGGGCATCCCTATATGCTTGGCACCTCTGGTAACTCCAGTTCCAATGCCGGAGGGGGCACCGTAGTGGAATAGGGCATCCCTATACCCCACTGGTACATTGGGAGTCATGCTGGCATGACTTGCTACCTTGCCCTCAATGAGTGCCAGGGATTCCTGTTAAGCTAACCCAGTTTCCTTATTTTTGCTTACCAGTGAACTGGGTCGATATGGGCAGTGGGTAGGTTAAGCATGTAGGGTCCGATGCAGCATCGCATGTCTCAGTCAGTCTCGATTTGTCCAATATGATTCCTTTCCATTGCAGCGGGTAGGATATGTTGTAGGAACAGTATACGGGATACCCTCTTTAGTTTTACTTTGACTGGGCTTTTCGGGTTCCCATAATAGGACATTTTACTGATTATCCTTTGTGTGCTCCCTCATTGCCATAGCGGGTCGAATAGTGTTTGACTGGGGGGGGGGGGGGGGGGGGGGGGGGGATGCATATTGCGCGTATATAACAGTTATTTGTATTGTTTAGTGTATATGCATGAACTTCAAATTGATCTGTTCTGTTACCCAATTTTCCGGCAATATTTTATGTGTAGTGTTGTATGCCAAAATATGTACCCAATTCTGTTGGGTCTGGGTCAAAACTGTGTGACGCACTGGCACTGCACATAGAATGTTACATTCAAATTTTGTTTTTGTTTTTTTATTATATGAGTGCGTTGACACAATATAATAGAGCATAATATGACACAGACAGATAAACTTAAGGAAAGGATGAAATTGGTTTACCTACCGTATGTTCTAAAAAAAATTATTTTTTATTATTATTCTTATCTATATATAAGTATTAAATATATTTATTTTAAATGTTCTATAATTACACATTGAATATACCCTGTTTTGTATATAAAATGTATCTATGTGAAGCGCTTTTGAACGCACATATCCTGTGTGAAAAGAGCGCTATATAAATGTGGTATAATAATAATAATAAAAATCCGCTTAAAAGTATTCATGATGTCATTATTATACCCCCACAAAGTTTGAGGGGGTATACTGGAATCACTCCCAATCAGTTGGTTGGTCTGCCCACATTTTAACATGGGTAGTTTCAGGTGTTTAGTGCTGGGCATTCCAGAATTATCTCCCCTTGAACTTTGAGTATTTTTTGTCATTTTAACATGAAATGTTTGTAGTTGGTTTTGCGAACTTCTACTTCAAGTTGAAAATTATTGAATTGATACTTGCTACATAATATCCATGAATAGTACTTGTACAAGGTGCAGTTTGTATGTGTTTATCGCCAGGCATTACAGAGTTATCTTCCTGTCATTTTGGAATGTAACATGGTTAGTTGGTGTCACAAACTCCGCCTTAAATTTGAAAGTTATTAAATTTATATTGGTCATGCATAATAACCATGAATAGTAGAAATATATTTTCATGTGTTTAGCGCCAGTAATTGCAGAATTATCTCCCCTTTAACTTTGAGTATTTTTTGTCATTTGGCCTGAAACATGGATAGTCAGTATCACAATCTCCTCCTTCAATTTCAATTAGTAGTAGTATAAGTAGAAGCAGTAGTAGTTGTGAAAGTTTATATACATGACCTCTATTAATTGTATATGTGCATTAAATTATTTCTATGAAAGTTTGTACCCATGGTCTCTTTGAAGTGTAGATGTGCATAAAATAATTATTTTCAGAATCTAACAACTCATACAGGAGTTATCTGCCCCTGGACATGTACCATATGTATTGCTAGCCAATAAAGTCTGTGGAGTAAACTTGTTCAATGTATTTCAGTGTATTATAGATGTGCATCACATAAATGTTTTCAGTATCTAACATACAAGAGTTATCAGCCCTTGGATTTGTGATCAAGACTGCAGTGCAGGGTGTTCATCACCTTTATTAATAGTTCGCGTTTCTTACATGAATATTCAACATGGAAAGGGCTAACAAAGAATGAACATTTTTCAGCCTTTCTACATATTAAATGGAAATATCATTTGTATCATAATAATATTTTACTATTCTAGCTTTGAAGTACATGTATGTTATATCATTTCTAACAAATTGAATGTTGAATTGAAAATGCAGGAGCCCAATAGGAATCACATTTTCTGTCTGTCTGTCCATCCGTCAACACTTTTGATGTGACGCCATAACTCAAACAGTACTTCACATATTGTTTTCATATATAGGGCATATGCTTAGTATCATCAGAGGAAGACACCTATAGGTTTTGGGTTAAATCAGATTACTATGTCTAGAGTTATCTGCCCTTGATTCATACAAAATGTTATCAACTTTTGTCAACATTTTTTAAGTGATGTGATAACTCAAACAGTACTTCACATATTTGGTTCATATTAAGAGCATATCGACGGCTTGGTGGAAAACTATTCTAACTCCTTCACAAAGTGAAGGAGTTAGAATAGTTTTCCACCAAGCCCTCGATATGCTTAGTATTATGAAAGGAAGATACCTATATTTGGGGTTGAATGAGATTACCATGTCAAGAGTTATCTGCCCATGATTTATCAAACGTGCCATATTCATCAAAAGATTATCTGCAAGGCCCTCTCTGACTGAGTCAGTTTTCTAGTTACATATGCAAGCAAAGCAGACCCTGATCAGACAACTCCTACTGGAGCTGTCTGATCTGGGTCTACTTTGTTTTCAAAGGTGTTTATATGAAGCCTGAAGGAAAGGGTTAAGAAAACAGGAAACAGGCCATGGCGGAAGCTATAGAATCAGATCTATATAATTCTATAAGAACGCAGGGCAGACCCTGATCAGGTGGTTAATGTAGGATGGTCAGACAAACAGGTTTCACTCTAATAGATCTCCCGCATTTTTGCATTGGTAATATAACCCTTTACTAGGTTTATGGACAAAGCGTACCAGTACCGAAATGTACCATTACTGAAGAGTACCATTTTTGGTTGAAGCGTACCACTTAAACAAAATTCAACTGGTATCATTATTGATTATGGTTAGTACATTAAAGCTTCAAAATTGTAATTAATATACAGTTGAACTTCAATATCTTGAACTTCAAGGGACGATACAAATAAGTTCGAGGTAACAGATGTTTGAGTTAACCGATTTCTAATCTGGACATTTTCTTGAGTTCACAGCTTAATGCAGGTGTAAAGTAATGCTGAAAGCATTTCTTTAGACCTGCATTAAGCTGCCACATGTTACTAGATACATGTATACAAATGTACATAGTGATACATTTTAGAGCAATTCTGTATTGTAAGGTTTGGAAGGACTGAATGTTTAGTTTGAGTTATTCTAAAGTTCAAGTTATCCGAGTTCAAAATATCAAAGTTCAACTGTATTAAAGTTGGATGAAATTAACCCTTTCCTCCATAAATATGCCTCTGTAAAAGTCACTTTTAATGAATCCATTTGGATAAATAGAGCATTTGCTCCTATAGGAGCAAATGCTCTATTTATCACAATTGTTTCAAACTACAAAATTCTGAAATTTTACTTTTCTCTAGTAAATGCTTCTTTTAGGTAGATTCATGTAAAGAAGTTGGGTCTAAAAATAGCCTATGGAGGAAAGGGTTAACAAAGTCTCGACATGACATACAGTTGCCCTAAGACATTAGGACATAAGACATTTCGTCAAAAAGGATATATTACCTGATATATATGAATAGTATTTCAATAAATCTGTTTAATGTATATATGTTATTTTGGTGAATTAAGAAACCAGAAAAATTAACTGATCCCCAAATTATATAGGGTTATGAGTAATTCTCGAACAGTAACAGTAACAGATTTTTTGCGTATGCAGAACTATCGAGTTTGGAAATGATAGGACAGCACTTAAAATTTGTAATATACAAATTATGAAGATGAATCTTGATACCGATTTGTTGATTAAAATGTTTAAAAGTTTTATCCAGTAAGATATGTAAAGCAAAAAACAAATATTAATTACTCTATAAGTGTGCAAAAATTACACGTGTTAGTCTAATTGCTTTTTTTATGCCCCCAGATCAGATCTGGGGGGCATATTGTTTTTGCCCTGTCTGTTTGTTTGTCAGCAACTTTAACATTGGTCATAACTTTGAGCCAGTACAGATAGAGACTTGATATTTGGCATGCATATGTATCTCATAAAGCAGCACATTTTGAGTGGTGACATGTCAAGGTCAAGGTCATCCTTCAAGGTCAGAGGTCAAATATATGGGT
The DNA here is from genome assembly GCA_963576725.1 of Azorinus chamasolen. NCBI lineage: Eukaryota > Metazoa > Mollusca > Bivalvia > Cardiida > Solecurtidae > Azorinus > Azorinus chamasolen. The sequence continues at coordinate 42,798,024 of OY755236.1, read as the reverse complement.
CAAATTACCAACTTTAACATTGGCCATAACCTTTGAACGACTTGATATTTGGCATGCTTGTGTATCCCATGAAGCTGCACATTTTGAGGGATGACATGTCAAGGTAAATGTCATTCTTCAGGGTCAAAGGTCAAATTGTCTGTTTGTTTGTCTGTAACTTTAACATTGATCATAACTTTTGAGCAAGTACAGCTAGTAAATTTGATATTTGGCATGCATATGTATCTCATGAAGCCGCACATTTTCAGGAGTGACATGTCAAGGTCAAGGTCATCCTTCAAGGTCAGAGGTCAAATATATGGGTCAAATCACTGACTTTAACATTGGCCATAACTTTTGGACCAGTAGAGATAGAGACTTGATATTTGGCATGCTTTTGTATCTCATGAAGCTGCACATTTTTAGGGGTGACATGTCAAGGTCATTCTTCAGGGTCAAAGGTCAAATTGTCTGTTTGTTTGTAACTTTAACATTGGTTATAACTTTTAAGCAAGTACAGATAGAGACTTGATATTTGGCATGCATAAAGCCACACATTTGGAGGGGTGACATGTCAAGGTCAAGCTTAAAGGTCAGAGGTCAAACATATGGGTCAAATCACAGACTTTAACATTGGATATAACTTTTGAACCAGTACAGATAAAGACTTGATATGTGGCATGCTTATGTATCTCATGAAGTTGCAGTTTGAGGGGTGCCATGTCAAGGTCATCCTTCAGGGTCAAAGGTCACCAACTTCAAATTGGCCATAACTTTAGAACCAATATAGATAGAGTCTTGATATTTGGTAAGCACGTGTATCTCATGAAGCTGCACATATTGACAACAAAGGGGCATCATGTCAAGGTAAAGGTCATCTTTTAGGGTCAAAGGTCACCGACTTTAACATTGGCCATAACTTTTGAGCCTGTAGATACATTGGCCATAACTTTTGAACCTGTAGATACAGACTTTACATTTGGTATACATGTGTATATCATGAAGCTGCACAGTTTGGGGTGACATGTCAATGTCAAGGTCATCTTTCAGGGTCAAAGGTCACCAACTTTAACATTGGCCATAACTTTAGAACCAATATAGATAGAGTCTTGATATTTGGTAAGCATGTGTATCTCATGAAGCTGCACATTTTGACAACAAAGGGGCAACATGTCAAGGTAAAGGTCATCTTTTAGGGTCAAAGGTCACCGACTTTAACATTGGCCATAACTTTTGAACCTGTAGATACATTGGCCATAACTTTTGAACCTGTAGATACAGACTTGACATTTGGTATACATGTGTATCTCATGAAGCTGCACAGTTTGGGGGTGACATGTCAATGTCAAGGTCATCTTTCAGGGTCAAAGGTCACCAACTTTAACATTGGCCATAACTTTTGAACCAGTAGAGATACAGACTTGATAGTTGGTATACATGTGTTTCTCATTTGGCTGCACAGTTTGAGGGGTAACATGTCAAGGTCAAGGTCATCTTTGAAGGTCAAAGGTCACCAACATTAACATTGACCATAACGTTTGAACCAGTAGATATACAGCATTGATACTGGTATGCATGTGTATCTCATGAAGCCGCACAGGTTGAGGGGTGACATGTCAAGGTCAAGGTCATCCTTCATAGTCAAAGGTCACCAACTTTAACATTAGCCATAACTTTTGAACCAGTAGATACAGACTTGATATTCTGTATGCATGTGTACCCCATGAAGCTGCACAGTTTGAGGGGTGACATGTCAAGATAAAGGTTATCCTTCAGGGTCAAATATCATATCGAGGGGGCATAGTGTTTCACAAACACATCTTGTTCACACCTACAAACCAATTAGCAACACGAGTTCGGCGGCACAAACTTTTATCAACACTTTATTGTGTAATTAACGTTAATGCCCCTTCCTAATCAATCAGCACCGCTAGTGAAACTGGTGCGTGGTCACTTTAATGTGCCCTTTTCGGATTATGCAGAAAACTGACAAATGCCATCTACAATGTACTTCTGCATGTACATGTATAATCACATTTCAAAAATGTATTAGCCTTCAATTTCCCATGTAATTGTCCTCGGCAAAAATTATCAAAAATGTCATTATAAAATAGCACCGAATGTCAAACAGTTTATGCAGATCTTATCTGGATCCAAACTATTTGCAACAATAATAACACCTTCAAAATGGCAAACCTAAGTTTCTGTTTGCTAATTCAGTGTCGTCGTCTTCAATATTTCTCTGAGTTAATTATCGTGGATGTTAAATCGTGGCCATTAAATAGCCTCCGAGTGTCATCTGGATCTAAACTATTTGAAACAGTAATCACAAATTCGCCTGTAGTGTTCATAAAGTATACGGTATTGTTGTATTCTTCATAAATTAATTCTGAGTTAAATTATCACTAAAAAGCATTCAATTCTGGTCCAGATCAGATATAGACCCAAACTATTTGAAACAGTAGCACAAATTGACCTGCAGCGTGCATAAAGTATACGGTACTGTCGCATTCTTCACTATTTCTGAGTGAATTAATCACTACAAAGCATACAGTTCTGATTCAGATCTCATCTAGACCCAAACTATTTGAAACAGTAATCATGAATTGGCCCGTAGCATGCATAAAGTATGCGGTACTGTCGCATTCTTCACTATTTCTGAGTTAATCAATCACCACAAGGCATACGGTTCTGATCCAGATCTCATCTGGATCCAAACTAAGGTTAATAGATCTTATCATATAGGTCATTTCATCAAACTGCCAGTTTGTCAAAAAGGGGATATATAAATCAATTCACTATATAATCCTTTTTGACGAAACGACAACCCCTTTTGTACTGTATAACCTTTTTGACGAACTGGCAGTTTGACGAAATGACCGTCACCCTTACAGAGTAGATATATACCCAGATCAGATGACTTGTGTTGTAGATCTGATACTAGTTTCTGCCATGATAAAACATTCTCCTGTTCATAGTGCAATTATAAACAAGAGTGCCAAAATGTCACAATATACGCCCGTCAAATGTTTGGAAGTGGAAAGGCCATTTCTCCATATCAGGTGGCATAAAGTAAGGGGAGATAATTGTGGAGTGTCAAGGGCAATCTTGCTATTTATCAAATTGACTGAGACATTATGGTAATATACATCCTGATCAAATCCGAAAAGGATTGGATTACGATTGTTTGAGTTAGAGAGCGGACAGGCAAAAGTTCACCGACATTCATAAAGTAAGGGGAGAAAATTCTTGAGTGTCAAAGACAATCTTGCTGGCTATCGAACATGACTGAGACTTTATGGTAATATACAAGTTGACAACATTTTAAAAGGATTGGATTACATTTGATTGAGTTAGAGAACGGTCAAGGGAAAATTCAAGGAAATTCAGAGTAAGGGGAGATCATGCTGGAATGTCTCGGGCAATCTTGCTGGTTATCGTACTTGACTTAAACATTATGGTAATATACTTGCTGACAAAAATTGAAAAGGATTGGATTACATTTGAGTTAGAGAGCAGACAAGCAAAAATTCACTGAAATTCATAAAGTAAGGGGAGATAATTCTTGAGTGTCTAGAGCAATCTTGGTGGTTATCAAACTTGACCGAGACATTATGGTAATAAACATGCTGAAAAAAATTGTTTGAGTTAGAGAGCAGACAAGCAAACATTCACTGAAATTCAGAAAGTAAGGGGAGATAAGTCTGGAGTGCCTGGGGCAATCTTGGTGGTTATCGAACTTGACCGAGACATTATGGTAATATACATGATGACAAAATTTGAAAAGGATTGGATTGCATTTGTTTGAGTTAGAGAGCAGACAAGCAAAAGTTCACGGACGGACGGACATTCCAACATTTGAGGTTTATGGGCTTTTCTTTTGAAATTAGAATAAAAGAATAGCCTCTAAAGAACAAAGGAATTAGGAACTAACGGACTGAACCTATTGTTCGCTATTGTTCTCTCAGTCTCTTTTACCCCCTAAACCCCAAATGTTCGCTCGGACAGTGCCATGACATAATACGACCCGTCTGAAGAAGGGCGTATAAAAAGCAGTTAATAAATATTCATATCATTATTTCTTTAATGCAGTAATTGTTTTGGGGATTTTGGCCGCAGTCATTTCACTAACACTTTCAGTGCGGGAAACATGTCACTATTGTGTCGCAGTCATTTTACTAACGTCATTAGTGTGGAAAACAGTCAATAATGTCCATTGCAAACATTGTAGACCAAGATGAGAGGTCTGCACTGTTTATCATGTTACACGTTGCTTTTAAAAAATCCCTGAATATTCACAGTAGCCTTTACCTGTTTGAATATTGGATAAGTCCATTTAAAAATTTAGTATTGAAAGGGTTAATCATTAATGAATGATCTGCATGCTAATGTGCCATGCTGTCCGGTTTCAAACTGTTTGGCACTCTGACCAGTGAATTAAAAACCAGACAGAAGAAAAATCTGTTTTAAAAACTACAAAGACAACAGCTTTTGCAGACATATATAAAGGTACCAACAAAACAGGTAGTGTGGTATATTATTTCAAATGCTTTTATTTCATATACTTTAAATACTATGTATGCATGCAAAATTACATCCAAAATAATAAATTACCCAGGCTAGTAGACCTCTTATCAATAATAAATAAGCATTTCACCAAATTCAGTACATGATCATCTTTTTGTATTTTTGTGCACCCACCAACTGCACAGTGTCCTGTTCCCATTTAACCCATACCTTTATGAATGTTCATGCAAAAATAGTAACATTCGGAATACTAATTTTTATAATAGCATGTAACAAATGTAATGGTGGCCAAGGCAGAAGCTGTATAATCAGGCTTGGAATTCACAACACCTACTTGGTCTAGAAACCTAAGACCAAGTATGTACATTAAATATGGGTTTTTTTCAGACAGACCTGGGATTTGAAGTACATGCTTGGCTTTCAAGTCCACATACATGTATGTGTTTGTGAATTAGATTCGAAGACAGACTTGGGATATGATGTACATGCTTTGCTTTCAAATCAAAGTATGTGTTGGTGAAGTCCAAACCAAATCTTTATTATTCCATAAGCAAACAGTGCAGACACTGATCAGACAGTTCGTAGGATCTGCCTGATAATTTTATGGGTCTACTTTGTTTCAAAGATGTATCTATGAATTAAAGGGCTAACAGAATTAACCAGCATCCTGAGAACACAGGACTATGGGACTGCTGTAAAACATTGTAGACCCAGACAAAAAGCCCCTATTTTTGTAGAATCAAATTCATCTATCGCAAATAAGGTAGCAACACAAAGATGCCAACCTGATTGTGGTTTCATTCTTTACTCACTGGAATGGGTAGCCTCTATCAATCTTTATTCTGCAAAGCACAAACTGAATGCCATCTGTAAACAACTTGGATACAGATGAGATCTGAGTAACTTGGTGAATAGTTACTCAAATCTTTAAAGAATCAGAAGCATCAAGAGTTTGAGCAGACATCAAATTTTACAACAGGGTAAAGATTAACCCTTTACTCCATACATATGCTTTTTAATGCCTTTGCAAACAGAGTAGACTCAGACAAGACATCTCCTGTAGGAGTCATCTGATCAGGGTCTGCTCTGTTTGCTTATGGAATTATAGACTCAATTCTGCCATGGCCAAAACTGTTCAAATTCATTTACCAATATACAAATGTAAGCTCATACATTATTTCTTACATGAATATTCATGGAGTATGAGGTTAATTTTGTAATACACTAACATTTTCTCTGACAGCGATTCTAATACTAATGGAATGTAATTATAAAACAAGATGGCCCTTAATCGCTCACCTGACTACCATAGATTTAAGATTATAGCTGGGTAGCCCCAGGATGGTGCCAGTATTGACCTAAGGGACAATATTTGAACAATGTTGATAGTGGATCATGAGTAGTGGTTCTGGAGAAAATGATTTTAAAAGATTTAGGATATTGATTTTATCAAGACAATCAGAAGATTGGGCTAAAAATGTGCCCTCTAGAGAGATTTTTCTAAGATTTGACCTAGTAACCTACTTTTTTATCCCACCCCACCCATGATCAAACTCAAATTTGATATCACCAAGAGCAAGTTTGAGGAAGATTGAGCTAAATATGTGGTTGCTGGAATGTAAACAAGATATGACCGTGACCTACTTTATGACCCAACATAACCCACTTTCAAATCCTTATCCTTATTGTAATGATTGTGACATGACAGTCTTTATAAAAATAAGAAACAGAAGCAGAGCTAAACCTATAAGGCAATTTGTCCTGATCACTTCTTCCTGTTTTGAGATTAGACATAAGTAATATGTGCAGTAAAACCCCTCTAAAGCCACCACTTTGTGAATTGATCCTTTTTGTTCTGCATTAAGCTACCTCCTGCCGGCAAGATTCAAATTATACCTTTACATTATGCCTTTACTGGTGCACTTTCAAAATTATATGCCGACAGAAATCTGGATGGGTAATATGAAAATAATTAACCTTTTGAATGTGGGAAACAAGTGCAGTGTCATTTGCAAACAGTGTAGACCCAGATCAGAGGAGCCCTCTTATCAGAATCTGCACTGTTTGTAATTAAAAATCCTCTCAAAACCTTTACACTGTCATACTGTATGAACTCTACCATTAGACAATGATGGACTATTCCACTCTGAAAACTCAGCATTGAAAGGGTTCAACAGGTTACTATTGTTTGTCTTCTACCACTTTAAGCAAATATCTTTTGCAAAATTTTATCAAGAAAATTACCAGATTCACTGCTATTTGCTAAACAAGAGTAACACAAGTGGATGCAAACCGTCAACTGTATGGCAAACATCCATGTATAAAGGGCTTTAACTCTTAAAACAGGCATTCAGGCTCCTCACAAAATTATAGCCATTGTGATGGTGAACAAATGTATGAAGTTTGATAGCATTGGCTGTCTGATAATGAAACAAAATGTCAAATTTTTCCACACATCACCCATGACAACGCCCACAGCGATGACACCAAAGTTATGACAATACACCAAATGAGCAATTAAATCAAGCTTTGAATTGTTGCAAATATTCAACATAACCCAATCCATTAAGAAATCATGAGCTTAATACACACTTGGCAAATGCAATGTGGTTCTTTTCTACAACCACTGTAAACTGGTTGCCATTTAATTCTTATGCATTATATGGTTTGCTAGTCAGAAACCTTCTATGAGAAACCTTTTTACATCATACAAGAGCTATTACTGAAGGTAATTAATACTACCATAACACCATCTTGTCTCTCCAACTTTATTTCGTGTCACAAAACTGCAGAGTAAACTGTAAAAACAGTTAGCTCTACAAGGATATTGAAAATTCCAAGATGGCCACCAGTTGGCTGTCTTGAATCTAACTGAGAAAGTGTCAAACAATGTGCCTCAACATTAACACTTCTGTGAATTTGAAATAAAATTCAGCAATTCTGTTAAACTGCCATTACTGGAGAAAAATTACAGGATCCACTTCTCATTTACATCGAGATAAAACTATGAGATGTGAATCCAGAAACCTAACACCTGCTGGTGAATCAGAGATGCAGATACTCAAGATACTTAAGATCATGCAAGTGGGCACAGTTGCCCCAACAATCCCAATTCTTGTGCCATTCAGGCATGCCCCAGAAGGTAAAACTAGCCAAGACAGTGAGATTTTGCAACTACAGGGTACTGACAAAGTTTGGTAATAATTGGTCACTGAATTTTCATGCTTTTGAGATGACAAAATATGGAGTGCAACAGGAATGGGTGTGACATGAGGTTTTTGACTCAAATTTAGGAGTCTGCTTTACAGTTTAACTATCTTGTTCTTCTGGAGCAAGTTGACGGCAGAAAATTTACAAGGCAATATCAAGGCTTGCTACTGCCCAAAAGGAGACTCAAGAAGAAGCAAGAGAGCAAGAAGAAGCAAGAGAGGTTTGTAAATCATGTATGCCCAAAAATCACACCCAGAATATAATTTTGACCTTTAACCTTGAAGTGTAACCTTCTGACCTCAAAATCAATAGTGATCATTTTCTTGTCATGACCAACCTCCCTACCTAATATGAAGAGTCTAGATATAAAGGTCGACGAGTTGTTGATCGGAAACCATTTGGCCTACTGACAGAGCAACATGCATGTGCAAATATACAGTAAACTCCACTTGTAATGATACATCATTTGTACTATCATTTGTCCCTGCTCACTGCCTATATAACTTATCATATTTATGATATCACTTGTAAGATATTCAAAATGTAATTATACTACTTTGGTCCCTACCTGATATGCTTATTGCAAATAATAAATAATAATTCATCAATTATATTCCAAGGAGGAGCAAAAAGGAGAAAAATCGAAAGAGTGCTAAAAACCTGCAGATCTAATGAAGTGTTCAAATACATTACTGCTCCTGTGCAGTTTGATTGGAACATATTTATAATATTTACAATACTTACCCACTAACTTGGACTAAGAGACTTACTCTAAGTATTACTATACTTTCCAAATGCCGTTTTTTAATCCAGAATGAATACTAAATAGAGTGATTATCAATAATAGCACATGAACACAGGAATGATTGTCCAAGGCAAAAGCTGTAAAATCATATCTTTGTTATATCAAAAGCAAACAGAGCAGACCCTGGTCAGACAGCTCCTACAAGAGCTGTCTGATCTGGGTCTACTGTTTGCAAAGGCATAGAAAGGCTTATGTATGCAGTAAAGGCTTAAGTAAGTGGTAAAAAGTGTGTCACTTACAATTGAATGAACATAAACTAGAGTTTCTTCTTTAAAAAGCCTGAAAATTAAACCTAATCCCAATTCACACTACCAAAATTGTAACCAATAGCACAATATTCAAACGGCATTTTCATAATGTGCCAGAGGCCCAGAACGCTTGTAAGTTGTAACAATATTTGGATAAAAAGCAATTTTTTTCAAGTCCTGTGAATATTGTTACAAGTGGAGTTTACTTTACTATTTCGAAAGGGAGATATAACTAGCACTAAAACCCTTGTACCATGATCCAGCAAAATAAAACAAGAGCACCGCAAGACGGGGCAATATACGCCCGAATGCTGTTCTATAAAATTATGTTGAAAAATAAAGGAGCAGTTAGTTGCACAAGAAATTGCTACCCGAAACTATCAAAGGGCAATAACTCCAGAATGAAAAATATCCAAGATATGAGCATGGTAAGAACAGTGTACATAGCAATCATTTTCAGACTTTCAGACTTTTTTGAACTTTGGAAAAAAAGTCGAGAAAGTTTAAACCGAACGTGACATAAGTGCGTTTAACCTTTCACCTTCAAATATGACTGACCTTAAAGGTAATGATGTAGGTCTAGTTAGCTACAGCCAGGACACAAAATTTGCTAACGCTCTATTTGTGACCTTGACCTTGAAAGTTCACAATTGGGTTTTGTATGCAACACACCTTCAAGTGATACTGAAGCCCTATTTGTGACCTTGACCTTGAAAGTTCACAATTGGGTTTTGTACGCGACACACCTTCAAGTGATACTGAACATATGTGTGAAAGAATTTTGAAAATCGGAGAAAAAATGAGTAAGTTATAGCCAGGACACGAATTTGCTAACGGACGGACAGAATTGCTAACGCCCTATTTGTGACCTTGACCTTGAAAGTTCACCATTGGGTTTTGTACGCGACACACCTTCAAGTGATACTGAACATATGTGTGAAAGAATTTTGAAAATTGGTGAAAAGATGAGTAAGTTTTACCAAGGACACGAAAATTGCTAACGCCCTATTTGTGACCTTGACCTTGAAAGTTCACAATTGGGTTTTGTACGCGACACACCTTCAAGTGATACTGAACATTTGTGTGAAAGAATTTTGAAAATCGGAGAAAAAATGAGTAAGTTATAGCCAGGACACGAATTTGCTAACGGACGGACGGACAGAATTTCCGCTAACGCCCTATTTGTGACCTTGACCTTGAAAGTTCACCATTGGGTTTTGTACGCGACACACCTTCAAGTGATACTGAACATATGTGTGAAAGAATTTTGAAAATTGGTGAAAAGATGAGTAAGTTTTACCAAGGACACGAAAATTGCTAACGCCCTATTTGTGACCTTGACCTTGAAAGTTCACAATTGGGTTTTGTACGCGACACACCTTCAAGTGATACTGAACATTTGTGTGAAAGAATTTTGAAAATCGGAGAAAAAATGAGTAAGTTATAGCCAGGACACGAATTTGCTAACGGACGGACGGACAGAATTGCTAACGCCCTATTTGTGACCTTGACCTTGAAAGTTCACCATTGGGTTTTGTACGCGACACACCTTCAAGTGATACTGAACATACGTGTGAAAGAATTTTGAAAATTGGTGAAAAGATGAGTAAGTTTTAGCAAGGACACGAAAATTGCTAACGCCCTATTTGTGACCTTGACCTTGAAAGTTCACAATTGGGTTTTGTACGCGACACACCTTCAAGTGATACTGAACATTTGTGTGAAAGAATTTTGAAAATCGGAGAAAAAATGAGTAAGTTATAGCCAGGACACGAATTTGCTAACGGACGGACGGACAGACAGACGGACACCCTATTTGTGACCTTGACCTTGAAAGTTCACCATTGGGTTTTGTACGCGACACACCTTCAAGTGATACTGAACATACGTGTGAAAGAATTTTGAAAATTGGTGAAAAGATGAGTAAGTTTTAGCAAGGACACGAAAATTGCTAACGCCCTATTTGTGACCTTGACCTTGAAAGTTCACAATTGGGTTTTGTACGCGACACACCTTCAAGTGATACTGAACATTTGTGTGAAAGAATTTTGAAAATCGGAGAAAAAATGAGTAAGTTATAGCCAGGACACGAATTTGCTAACGGACGGACGGACAGACAGACGGACACCCAGCCAGACGGCCAGACGATGGAGACCATAACATAATACGACCCTTCGGGCGTATAAAAATAGAGATATACAAATTGTAAAATAGAAATGCTTTTTCTGTTTGCAAACATTTAACCATGTTTGATATTTTAAGCCTTTTCTTGTTAATCTAATCATAAGGGTGGCACTTGCAAACAGCATGGGTGCAGATTAGAGGCCAAGTTTCATGGCTCTGATTGGATCCAAGAACCAGGCAAGGAGTTTATAATGTTTAACCCTTTCAGTCCAGAAACGAATCGCTAATGTGTTTTGCAAACAGTGTAGACCCAAATGAGAGGGCTCTTAGAGGAATCATCTCATCAGGGTCTTCACTGTTTGATATGTTACACTTTTCTTTAAACAAGAGGGCCATGATGGCCCTTAATCGCTCACCTGTTCATAACAGATTAATGATTTCAATGACAGATTACATAATTTGAAAAATCTTGGTAGAAAACCATTAGATGATGCTACATACTAAATATAAAGAGTCTAGACCTTACAGATTTGGAAGAGAAGATATTTTAAAGATTTTCCTATGAAAAACTGTTAAGCCCCAGGACGGGCCATTTTTGATCCGGGGTTCATAATTTGAAAATCTTGGTAGATGACTATTAGATAATGCAACATACCAAATATCTAAGGTCTATGCCTTACAAGTTCAGAGAAGACTTTTAAAGATTTTTAAGAGAAGAAGATTTTTTAAAACTTTCCTATGAAAAACTGATATGCCCCTGGGCGGGGCCATTTTCAACCCAGGGGACATAATTTGAACAATCTTGGTAGAAAACTATTAGATAGCGCTACATACCAAATATTAAAGGTCTCTGCCTTACAGTTTTGGAGAAGAAGATTCTTAAAGCTTTTCATATGAAAAACTGATAAGCCCCAGGGCGGGGCCATTTTTTACCCAGGGGTAATAATTTGAATAATCTTGGTAGAAAACCATTAGATGATGCTACATACCAAATATCAATGGCCTAGACCTTACAGTTCTGGAGGAGAAGATTTTTAAAGATTTTCCTATGAAAAACTGATAAGCCCTTGGGCGGAGCCATTTTTCGTCCGGGGATCATAATTTGATTAATCTTGGTAGAGGACCATTAAATAATGCAACATACCAAATATCAAAGTTCTATACCTTATAATTTTAGAGAAGAAGATTTTTAAAGATTTTCCTATGAAAAACTGATAAGCCCCGGGGCGGGGTCATTTTTGTCCTGGGGGTCATAATTTGAACAATCTTAGTAGAGGACCATTAGATGATGCTACATACCAAATACTAAAGGTCTATGCCTTACATTTTCAGAGAAGAAGATTTTTAAAGATTTTCGTATGAAAAACTGATAAGCCCCGGGGCGGGGCCATTTTTGTCCTGGGGGTCATAATTTGAACAATCTTAGTAGAGGACCATTAGATGATGCTACATACCAAATACCAAAGGTCTATGCCTTACAATTTCAGAGAAGAAGATTTTTAAAGATTTTCCTATGAAAAACTGATAAGCCCTGGGGCGGGGCCATTTTTGTCCTGAGGGTCATAATTTGAACAATCTTAGTAGAGGAGCACTAGATGATGCTACATACCAAATACCAAAGGTCTATGCCTTACATTTTCAGAGAAGAAGATTTTTAAAGATTTTCCTATGAAAAACTGATAAGCCCCCGGGGTGGAGCCATTTTTGGCCCAGGGGTCATAATTTGAACAATCGTAGTAAAGGACCATTAGATCATGCTACATACCAAATATCAAAGGTCTATGCCTTACATTTTCAGAGAAGAAGATTTTTAAAGATTTTCCTATGAAAAACTGATAAGCCCTGGGGCGGGGCCATTTTGTCCTGGGGGTCATAATTTGAACAATCTTAGTAGAGGACCATTAGATAATGCTACATACCAAATACCAAAGGTCTATGCCTTACAGTTTCAGAGAAGAAGATTTTTAAAGATTTTCCTATGAAAAACTGATAAGCCCCGGGGCGGGGCCATTTTTGGCCCTGGGGTCATAATTTGAACAAATTTAGTAGAGGACCATTAGATCATGCTACATACTAAATATCAAAGGTCTATGCCTTACAGTTTCAGAGAAGATTTTTAAAGATTTTCCTATGAAAAACTGATAAGCCCTGGGGCGGGGCCATTTTTGGCCCGGGGGACATAATTTGAACAATCTTTGTAGAGGACCATTACATCATGCTACATACCAAATATCAAAGCTCTTGGCTTTGTAGTTCCAGAGAAGAAGATGTTTAAGTAAATCGTTGACGCCCGCACGTACGCACGACGCCGGACATAGGATCATCCCAATAGCTCACCTTGGCACTTTGTGCCAGGTGAGCTAAAAACATACCTGAATATTAATGGTAAGCTTGACCTGTTTGAATATTGGAATAGTCCATTGAAAACGGGTTAAAAATGAAGCAGAGAAGCACAAGAATTTGAGCCCAACTTTTACTTCAGTAAACCTCGCAACATTTGTTGTCCATTACTAGTTGTTTTATAATAGAGCTGATTCTAAAGTTTCTACTAATACCAAAAATTCCCTGTGTACATATGCCATTATAAAACTTCAGCTAATAAATATCCATGTCATTATTTCTATCATGAATATTCAACAAGGAAAGGGTTTATGAAGGAAGGAACTTTAGGAGCTGTCTGCATTATTTTCATTCTGCATTAAGCTACCACCTGCTTTCATATTCAGGTTTTACTGTTTAGCAAGAGAAGGGTTAAAAGCATGTCAAGAAACATGACACTGTAAACTGTCTCATAAACAAAACAACTCATAACATAGGCAGCTGGCACTGTCTGTCATGGACATGTACACACTTTAAAAACCTTCCCAAAAAAGAGTAGTCCCCAGTTGTACAAATGTATATACACCATTTAGTATCACATTATCCCACGTATTGCATCAGTTCTATGGAAATCAAGTTGGCTGTGCTGGCTCATTGGATTTCGTAGATGTGAACATCTGTAAAGAAAATCATCATAAATTCAAAAGCGTGTTGCTAAACATGTCGCTTGTCAGATGTAGTGTCATGAAAAAAGTTGACTATACATGTAAACAAGTGTGACAGATGGATGGATAGATGATGGAGAAGTGATCCCTAGGTGTCACAAAAAGTACATGACACAAAACTACAAATATTTCCATCTTTATTACAGATTTCAAAAGACAGTTAGACGATTATAAACATTTATCAGCAATCCAGTCAGATTCAGATATTGGCAGTTTATAGAAATACAGGTAAACATAACAATATATAATTTGTATTTAATACAATTACAAGAAATGTGGAAACGACATCAAACCGGGTTTTCCTTCACTATTAACTAGTGATTTCTAAGTTCAAGGGGGCATAAATCCCAGAAGAATTGCAGAAGGAACAAGATGTGTTTGTGAAACACTATGCCCCCTCGATATGATATTTGACCCTGAAGGATGACCTTGATTTTGACATGTCACCCCTCAAACTGTGCAGCTTCATGGGGTACACATGCATACCAAATATCAAGTCTGTATCTCTAATGGTTCAAAAGTTATGGACAATGTTAAAAGTTGGTGATGTTTGACCATGAAGGATGACCTTGACCTTGACATCTCACCCCTCAAACTGTGCGGCTTCAAGTGATACACATGCATACTAGTATCAAGGCTGTATATCTACTGGTTCAAACGTTATGGCCAATGTTAATGACCTTTGACCTTCAAAGATGACCTTGACCGTGACATGTCACCCCTCAAACTGTGCAGCCAAATGAGAAACACATGTATACCAACTATCAAGTCTGTATCTCTACTGGTTCAAACGTTATGGCCAATGTTAATGACCTTTGACCCTTGACCCTGAAAGATGACCTTGACCTTGACATCTCACCCCTCAAACTGTGCGGCTTCAAGTGATACATATGCATACTAGTATCAAGGCTGTATATCTACTGGTTCAAACGTTATGGCCAATGTTAATGACCTTTGACCTTCAAAGATGACCTTGACCTTGACATGTCACCCCTCAAACTGTGCAGCCAAATGAGAAACACATGTATACCAACTATCAAGTCTGTATCTCTACTGGTTCAAACGTTATGGCCAATGTTAATGACCTTTGACCCTTGACCCTGAAAGATGACCTTGACCTTGACATGTCACCACAAACTGTGCAGCTTCATGAGATACACATGTATACCAAATGTCAAGTCTGTATCACTACTGTTTCAAAAGTTATGGCCAATGTTAAATACGGTGACCTTTGACCCTGAAAGATGACCTTGACCTTGACATGTCACCCCCGAACTGTGCAGCTTCATGAGATACACATGCATACCAAATGTCAAGTCTGTATCTACAGGTTCAAAAGTTATGGCCAATGTTAAAGTCGGTGACCTTTGACCCTAAAAGATGACCTTTACCTTGACATGTTGCCCCTCAAAATGTACAGCTTCATGAGATACACATGCATACCAAATATCAAGACTCTATCTCTATTGGTTCAAAAGTTATGGCCAATTTGAAGTTGGTGACCTTTGACCCTGAAGGATGACCTTGACATGTCACCCCTCAAAATGTGCAGCTTCATGAGATACACAAGCATGCCAAATATCAAGTCTCTATCTGTACTGGTTCAAAAGTTATGGCCAATGTTAAAGTCGGTGATTTGACCCATATGTTTGACCTCTGACCTTTAAGGGTGACCTTGACATGTCACACCTCAAAGTGTGTGGCTTTATGAGATACATATGCATGCCAAATATCAAGTCACTATCTGTACTGGCTCAAAAGTTATAACCAATGTTAAAGTTACAGACAAACAGACAATTTGACCTTTGACCCTGAAGGATGACCTTGACATGTCACCCCTCAAAATGTGCAGCTTCATGAGATACACAAGCATGCCAAATATCAAGTCTCTATCTCTACTGGTCCAAAAGTTATGGCCAATGTTAAAGTCGGTGATTTGACCCATATGTTTGACCTCTGACCTTTAAGGGTGACCTTGACATGTCACACCTCAAAGTGTGTGGCTTTATGAGATACATATGCATGCCAAATATCAAGTCACTATCTGTACTGGCTCAAAAGTTATAACCAATGTTAAAGTTACAGACAAACAGACAATTTGACCTTTGACCCTGAAGAATGACCTTGACATGTCACCCCTCAAAATGTGCAGCTTCATGAGATACACAAGCATGCCAAATATCAAGTCTCTATCTCTACTGGTCCAAAAGTTATGGCCAATGTTAAAGTGAGTGATTTGACCCATATATTTTACCTCTGACCTTGAAGGATGACCTTGACATGTCACCCCTCAAAATGTGCGGCTTTATGAGATACATATGCATGCCAAATATCAAGTCACTAGCTGTACTAGCTCAAAACTTATGACCAATGTTAAAGTTACAGACAAAGAAACAGACAATTTGACCATTGACCCTGAAGGATGACCTTGACTTTGACATGTCACCCCTCAAAATGTACAGGTTCATGAGATACACAAGCATGCCAAATATCAAGTCTCTATCTTTACTGGTTCAAAAGTTATGGCCAATGTTAAAGTCGGTGATTTGACCCATATGTTTGACCTCTGACCTTTAAGGGTGACCTTGACATGTCACACCTCAAAATGTGCGGCTTTATAAGATACATATGCATGCCAAATATCAAGTCTCTATCTGTACTGGCTCAAAAGTTATGACCAATGTTAAAGTTGCTGACAAACAAACAGACAAACAGACAAACAAACAGACAGGGCAAAAACAATATGCCCCCCAGATCAAATCTGGGGGGGCATAAAAATTCCTGACAGTATACGCATCTACATATGGTGTCCTTGCTACATACAAGGTTTTATGAAATTCTGTTGAACAGTTTGAGAGGAGTTGCGCTTACAAGGGTAGGGTCAAGAGACCTAGCAATTTCTAAGTTCAAAGGCGCAAAACTTTCAGGAAAATTGGAGAAGGAGAAATCCCCAACAATATGCACATCTACATATTGTGTCCTTGCTATATGCAAGCTTTTATGAAAAGCAGTTTCAGAGGAGTTGTGCTTACAAGATTGGCAGCCGCCCGGCCAACCACCCGCCCGCCTATACCTAAGCTTTACTCTTTTTTTCACACCTTTCCAAACAGAGTGGACCCAGATCAGATAATTCCAACACAAGGTTTGGTGGAGAAATAAAGGAGAAATTCTTGAAAATGATTTATTATCTGGACCTCAGGGTAATTCTACATATATATGTATGATAAATGGTCATCAAACCAGTAGATCAGGTGTATTTAGGAAACTTAAGTAAAATAATTTTATAATAAATTTCTTCACCAAACCCTATTGTGCTGCAACTCATTAGAATCTTCTCTCTGAGATGATTCAAATGAGTAGCAACAAGACAAGGCTTGACTGAGAAACAAAATATTTTGATAGATAAATATGTATCTCATCTACATTCCTGGGGTCATTTACTAAACCACTTACCGATTTCAAAAACTGAGTTGAAACAAAGCTCTTTGCCATGGAAGACATTTTCTGCCTAGTGCCCCACTTACAGCGTATATAACCGATAAGATTTGCTCCATTCATTAAACAACCAACAACTGCCACCATCTGCAACATAATAATTCAATGAACATGTGAAAACATCAAATTCAAATAACTTTGGTAGTGTGTGCTGCATCTACTACCAGTAACAATCTACTAGAAAACAAACTGATGCCTGAATTCACATTCTAAGACTCAGAACTTAACAATATTCTCAAACATGTTTGCACAGTTCTCAGTTTAGGAGTTGGGAATCAAGCAAATATGAATAAGCTTGTTTAATTCTCAAGCTTGAGTGTATAGTGAATTAAAGCCCAGATCAACAAACAAGTGAGTTAACTTTTTACTTAATGAATATTCATGAAAGACTGATGCATAATGAATATTAATCAATTTAATACATGAGTATCATGAAATAAGGACTTTCTTTGGCAAATTGCCTATAGGACACTGTGACACTGTTGCTCCCCCACCCCCAACCCACACAAACACTAAGGCAGCTATGGTATGGCCAATGAACATGCCTAGAACTCTAGTTTTACAGAGTGTACATTATAAACTTTTCTCAAGTTGGCAAAGTTCACATAATGATTAAGTTGAGATCATTAACCATCCCACAAAGTTTCATGACACTAGGTAAGTTTCCTTTGCATTTTGCATTACAGAAAGACAGCCAGATGGACAACATGGGTGGCTCTACATATCCTCCCCTTTTTCTAGAGTGGGGGCAAAAAGTAAGTTCTAACTCCGGAAAAACTACTCTAAGTCGGACTTCAAATTAGGGCTGTTCCATTTAAATGTGTAAGGGGGTGCAGGAAGGCACTTTCAAATTCGGCCACCCATCCATAACCCATAAAATGCCTTCCTGCCCCCCCCCTCCCCCCCCCCCCAACACACACACACACACACACACACACACACACACACACACACATTTCAATCGAACAGCCCTTAGTATCAATGCCGGTTTTTAAGACAGGCGGTAGCTTAATGCAAGGTTGATGTCATACGGATATCTCCAAAAGGAGCTTTCTGCACGACTTTTTTACATTTCATTTACCCTTTACTCAATAATTGTGCCTTTCTACACCTTTGCAATGAGAGAAGACTCAGATCAGAGGCTCCTATATTGACCATTCAAGGGCCAAAATTCTGATGTGCCTTGAACAATATGCCTGGTTATTTACTTGGCCCTGACATTACCACAAACATTTTCAGCAAGTTAAATGAAGATTTATAAAAATTGTTCCACTTAGAGAGCAGACATAGTCTGTAACCCTGCTACAGGAGATCCCATAATACTGCCCATCTACCATATGGCATATGCAAGGTATTGTGAAAACTTGCTTTTCAATCAATTTGATTCATAATTTAAATATTGTCTTCCATACAAATCTCAGTCACAAACAAGTGCACTACAAATCTGTATATGTATTACCCACAAAGCTATTCTAAAAGCAAAAGAGAAAAAGTATGGAGCAACAAGTGTATGCAACATCTGGCTTTAATATTAACAAGCATGGTGTGATCGACTTACCAGCCACTTGAAGTTCAATGTAAATATTGATC
The DNA here is from genome assembly GCA_963576725.1 of Azorinus chamasolen. NCBI lineage: Eukaryota > Metazoa > Mollusca > Bivalvia > Cardiida > Solecurtidae > Azorinus > Azorinus chamasolen. The sequence continues at coordinate 42,779,002 of OY755236.1, read as the reverse complement.
CAAAAAGGAACACTGCCCATAGAATTTGACAAGCAACTAGTGACAACCAGAAAATCCTAGACTCTGCAGCTGTGATTGTAGCTTTTCTACTCTGAAAATTGTAATAAAGACTAACAATGACATGTACATAAATACAGTACCCCCCCCCCCCCCCCACCACCACCACCAACACACACACACACACACACACACACACATACAAAAGGACATTCAAATCAGTTCTGGTCAGTAGGACAGGTAGCAGCTTAATGCAGGGTAAAAGGCATGCAAGCAGCTCCCAAAGGAGCTTTCTGTATGACTTTCATCCTGTATTAAGCAGCCACTTGTCTAAAAAGATCTTATTTATTCTGTACTAAATTCTAACTCAAGAATATGTTCTGTATATATATTCAACCTTTTACTCCATGAATATTTATGTAAGTAACAATGACATCATGAATATAATTTAGATTGCATGTGGCAATGGCAGAAACTGTAGAATCAGATCTATATTATTCCATATAAGCAAACAGAGCAGATCCTGATCAGATGGGCTCCAAGAGGGGCCATCTGATCTGGGTCTACTGTGCTTGCCAAAGCGTTAAAAGGCAGATCTATGGAGTAAAGGCTGAAAACAAACCATGGTACAAGACCGCTGTAAAGGTTTGAATAAAAAAAAATCAGTGTACATTATTGTGATTTATTGATATTTGAAACATATATGTATATGTTCCTTTGTCATTTTCATGGTAAATATGCTCCCATTTTCAATGTACTCTGCTCCTGTGCCATTTTTATAGTTAATTGTTACTGTGTTTGCAATTGCTCAATAATCATGTTTATTGTACTATGCTTGCTGAACACCTGCATTTTTACACTATGTAAAGTAATTGTCAGAGGCAAACAGTATTGTGGATCCTATATTACTAGGATCATTAAAAATTGGAAATCTTTATTCAGCCTATTTAGATTTTACTCCTTCTTTCGTTAAAAATTCTTTCTCATTGGATTGATATGCCCGCAAAGAAATTATTTCGGTGTAACTGCAACTGTGTGATAAATAAAAATAAAGTTAATGTTTTACTAAAAGTTTAATAAATTTGTATGAGCTATGATGAATAGTTCTTTAAATGTCTAATGAAGATGTCAGCAGTGCCTAAAACTTCACAACAACAAGGATTTCAATATATCTTTATGCAAGTCATGATCAGATGGTTTTAACCCTTTCCCTCATATAAACACTTTTTCACGCCTTTGCAAACAGAGTAGAGTCTAGACCTATATCAAATGGCTCCTGTGCTTATAACATGGTATTGAACCGATTCTACAGTTTTTGATAAAGCAAAAAATTCCCTTAAAATTTTAAATTATAATAATTAAGTTAATGAATATTAATAAATTGAGCAACTCATGCATTTATAAATGTCATTAGGGAAAGGATTAATTGATAATCAAGTTGACTGTACTTACTTTACGAGATTCAAACATCCACTGACTTTTTCCATCCTCATCAATGTAATTCCACCATCTTAAGCCCACCAGCAGGCGACCTGCAATAGTAATTCAGGCAATATGATAATTTTGTTCAATGAAGGCCAAAGGGAGACAATATAGGAGATACATCTCAACCTTACTTTTTCATTTTTCTTCAATTCAAGCATTATTAACACAAACTTTTTGACTAAATCAAAACTTTCACAGAAGATTCTGAGTTAATGCAATACTCATAAATTAAATGCATAATTTAACACAAAATCTGTTGATAAAGGAATGCTTGCTGATTTAAAATAGGTGTCTAACCCTTTACAGAAGTTGCATGAACCTGCATATAACAACCACATAATGAATAAACATGAGGTCTGAAAGTGCAAGTGGTTGCTTAACCCTTTCCCTCATATAAATGCATTTTCTATGCATATAAATGCAAACAGAGAAGACCAAGATCAGACTTATCTGGCATATTTGTGTTGTTGCTAATGACCGTTTTATTATATATAGAAATCTTTTTGTCAACTATTTTTGGATAATGAGAATTCCGGAGCTTTCATTCTCAATTTAACCCTTTCCTTAATGAACATTTATGTGTGAATCAATCACTTCATGAATATTCATTAACTTTCTGTTTATCATTCAAAATTTTCAATTCTTGGGTTAAACAAATACTGTAGGATCAAATCTATATACATGTACATGTAATTTCATAAGCAAACAGAACAGATCCTGATCAGATGGCTCATACAGTAGCTGTCTGATCTGGATTTACTCAGCAAAGGCGTGAAAAGACATTTATATGAAGGAAAGGGTTATTTAGACTCCATTTCTTAACTTTGTATGATTTCAATATAGAGTTCTTAACATCTGGTAAATGTCCTCTACATGTACATACCTGAAACATTTTTCACTGTCCAGAAATCCATCGACAGGAGTATTACTATAACCACAAAGTTTGTGATAAAGCTGTCGCTGAACCAACCACATAATAAATAGGCAAGAACTGCACCAATTCGGAAAAGTAAGTGGAACAGCACTGCCACTGGATGTCTGAAATGATGCATGTTCAAATTACCAGTAAACCATTCTATCATAATTACCCAAAGTATTCGACCAGACAAGTCTAAGCAAATGATGCAAACCCAGATGAAACCTCCTGAAGCAGCAGTTTGATCAGGGTCTACACTATTTGCTACTATGTCCGTCTAATTAAAGGTATCAAAATGGTGCCAAATGGACTTATTCAACTTTACAAACAGAAAGAAAGGGGAGATTTGGTGTCAGAATATTTAGGTTAACTTTAATATAAATTTAGGGCCTTCTCTCAATGCCACTGTAGCTGTATGCAAAAACATCAGAAAATTGGCAAAACAAAAGCAATCATATTTACAACAAATTTTGTGAATTATTTTATTTGTATACATGTAATTAAAAAAAAACATGCTTTTTTATCTATCTTTAAATTTTGGTGAAAGAAAGAATTTTGAATGCCTGAAGAGGCCTCACAAATTTGTGAGTTTTTAAGTGCCAAAACGCACATATTTCTACGCAAGGGAAAACCTTGATTATGGAAAGCTTTCATACTTGTGGCAATGCTTTTTACCCAACCTTATGTTAATTACTAATTAGTAATAAATAATTACTATGATTTAAGCCTAAATGTGCGGGAGATGCGACGTAAGTAATTAGTATACAAGACCTTTGATCAGGGCCTGCACTGTTTGTCATAAAGATAAGTTTGGATACAATTTTTTGTATAATTAATATTCAGACAAGAGAGCCATGATAGCCCTGTATCGCTCACCTGGTTTGCTATGTTTTGTATATACTAACAGACATATATAAGGAAACAGGCCCCCATCCCCAATGGCCATTTTTTTAGATATTGTCACTGTTTCAGCTATTTTGGTAGAGGGTCATCTAATGATTATTCCCATGAAATTATTTTGAAATCTGACCATCGGTTTTGTAGAAGAAGAGATTTAAATATATTTTCTTTTGGTTGCCATGGCAACCAAAATTCCGCATGGATCCAAACCATTTTAGCTATTTTGGTATGGGGTTACCTAATGATTATTCTCATCAAATTATTCTGAAATCAGACCATTGGTTTTGGAGAAAGAGGAGCTTTGAAGATTTCGCTATGTTTTCTATATATATATAGACAGTTTAGACACATAAGGAAAACAGACCCGCCCCCTAGCAGCCATGTTGTTTTAGATATTGTCATAGTTTTAGCTATTTTGGTACATGTAGAACCGGATGTTTGTAAACTGTCATGACATTGTATAGCCTAGTTAGGCTAAAACGCAGTTTGATATATGTAATTAGCTATCCTATTCTACTACTCTGTTAATTAATTGCCCTGATGATAAAACAATAAAACACCACTCATAACTGAAAATTAATAACTTGTAGTGTAAAGTAATGCCAATACCTGTCCTGGTCCGACTTTTATTCCATGCCCATAACCTATATTCTATAAATAGTAAAATCAAATGAAAACTAAAAATGTGTGTCTGCTGCAAAAATCGTCAAATAACTGAAACAATATCTAAAACAAAAAAAAGCAACTACTTTGGGGTAGGTACCCTTCTAATAACCAAAATCAACCCAAATTCAAGTGTCAAAGATACTGTACCGAGTTGTTCAGCTTCTACGAGTCAGAGACAGAGCAGTCCTGTAGAAAGCAGCGAAATCGACCGTGTCAAATCCATTGCACTTGATTTGCATTGATAATGTTGAGAAATAAAAATCCCCCCTATTTTGTACAAATCCCCCCTAAATTTCAAAGAGAAAGGGGAAATTCCCCCTTTATTTAAAATCCTGGCTGCAACACTGGAGCATATAGGATAAATTTAATTCACTCCATTTCAGTAGTCTTCAAAAATATAATGAACGATCTTGTTTGAAAGAATGTTTAGCATAGTTGAAGGAAAAATAGACTGTAATTACCTGTTTATGAGGGTGTTTATGAAGCATGTCATTTTTAAAGCTATGATCATGTTTACAAACAAAGCACCGGTATTCATGAAGGAACGAATATACTTTGCCGGTCCCAACAAAAAGTATGGGAAATGTCTACAGGTATTTTACTCTGTCACATAGGAGGGTTCTTAAATCAATAAATACAAAAAAGTTAGCTTCAAACCCCCCTAAATTGAATTCTACGAACGTTAATGTATAAATTTTCATAGATATTAAATGTTATTATTGGGGGCTGTTGCACCAAAACCCCCACTTATCAGATGATAGAATTGAAACAAAATAGCAGCGTGCTTACTGCTACATAGCAGCGAGCACATCCAGTGACGTAGTAAGAAAAATTCCCGGGACCCACAAAGTAAATTCAATCCTTCATGAATTGGACGTCATGCACACTTGCACATGCTAAAAAAAAACCCACAAAACATTGATAGGTTAGAAAACAGGTGGGGTTCAAGAGGTGTGTCGATGATATTGTCTATTAAAAGACCATTAGACTACAGAACAGTTAGATTGTCGGATTATAAGTCTGACCCCAAATGAATGTATGTCCCTCACACCTTCATGGTCGAATACTCTCTTTTGAACATAATGGAGGAAAAATATTTGCGTAAGTGTTATTCTATAGCTCGAACAATTTGACCTGGACCCTGACCCATATGCAGAATACATAATGAGAGAGATGACACTGTATAAATAAAGGCAGAGTCTATTACCACGTAATTACGTGTCATTAGCAAGTCATCTAAAACCACGTATGTACATAATAATCACCTTTTCGTGAAAATCACCCCCATCTCAAGAAAGTTTCCGGCCTATATATACAAATAGTCTTATTATAAAAGAAGAAGAAAAAGTTAGAAATTTATTTTACTTTTAATGTGTTACATGAATAAATGAAAGTCTGTTATTGTATAAAACGAAGAAATGGACGATTTTTTAATTTTTCTTTTACTATAATTTGAGATGTCTTAGTACTATCTGTACAGTGCTTAGTGCCACATATGGCCTTTTAATACCTTATTATGTACAGTTTTGCTCCAGTTTTGTTGCAAACAGATGTGTAATAATAAGCTTAATATATGAACTATTTGTTACAATGGTAAAATTAGTGTTATGTCTTAAAATAAGAGAAAAATTGTCGTACGTGAAAGCATTTTCAGCGGTGATGTCCCTTTGCTTATTGACCCGTATTTTCTGTTAGACGGGATTCTACATAATTCTCTCAAGAGAAAAAATTTGTATAGAAAACCTGATATATGGAATAGTTGTTGCAATGAAAAAAAGTAGTTTTATGCCTTAAAATAAGGGAGAAATCGCCGTACGTGTCACCAAAGGAACGATAACCTAGCCTACGGTTATTGAATTTTCAGCGGTGATGTCCCTTTGCTTATTGACCCGTATTTTCTGTTAGAATGAATCTTTCATATTTCGCTCAATATTTCAGGGAAAAAAAAAAAAAAATTGTATCAGAAAACCTGCTATATGAAATAGTTATTACAATGAAAAAAATAGTTTTATGTCTTAAAATAAGGGAGAAATCGCCGTACGTGTCACCAAAGGAACGATAACCTAGCCTACGGTCATTGAATTTTCAGCGGTGATGTCCCTTTGCTTATTGACCCGTATTTTTTGTTTGAATGAATTTTACATATTTCGGTCAATATTTCAGAAAAAACAAATTTGTATTAGAAAAACCTGATATATGAATTAGTTATTACAATGAAAAAAGTAATTTTATGTCTCAAAATAAGGGAGAAATCGCCGTACGTGGCAGCAAAGGAACAATAACCTAGCCTTATAGCATTGACTTTGTCAGCGGTGATGTCCCTTTGCTTATTGACCCGTATTTTCTGATAGACGGGATTCTACATAGTTTCCCTCCAGATTTTCGAAAAAAAAATTGGTATCAGAAAACCTGATATATGAAATAGTTATTACAATGAAAAAAGTAGTTTTATGTCTTAAAATAAGGGAGAAATCGCCGTACGTGGCACCAAAGGAACGATGACCTAGTCTAATAGCATTTACAATTTTCAGCGGTAATGTCCCTTTGCTTAGTGACACGTAATTTATGTTATACGTGATTTTATACAGTTTTGTTCAAGATTTTTTGCAAACAGTTATGTTACAATTTCTTTTTGGAACGTTTATTACCATTTTCACTGCAAAAAAAAGGCGTCGGTACACGAGATAAACGTGTTTTCACGCATTTGCAAACAGAGTAGACCCAGATCAGATGGCTCCTATAGGAGCCGTCTGATCAGGGTCTGCTCTGTTTACACCCGTTTCCAACATCCAGGTACTTGAGGATTACTGCAAAAAGGCGTCGGTATACTAGGTAAACGTGTTTTCACGCATTTGAAAACATAGTAGACCCAGATTAGATGGCTCCTATAGGGGCCGTCTGATCAGGGTCTGCTCTGTTTACACCCGTTTCCAACATCCAGGTACTTGAGGATGAAATCTCCGACGTACAGAACATGGCATCAAAAGAAGTCTTTGCCTCGTGAGAAACAGATTATTCGATGAAATTTGATTTCTCTGAAGCTTATATATGGTAAATCATGTGTCATTCAGCTCGGTCAAAGTTTGCTCCACAGTAGGTTTGGTTGATGTTAGACGTTTACGGGTGTGAATGAGTAACACCAATTAATGCGTTTGTCGGCTTACCAACGCTGTTAGACGTAATTAAGCTGTCGTGTGCGTGGTGTTTGCATTGCAAACAACTCGTAATTACCGACTGTGATATTTGTGTATCAAAGCTGACATAAACTCGGCTTGCATGCTGAGTTATCAGTCAAACCTAGCTGACTTTTGCATTCATTTCTTTAGTATTCCAAGGACGCTTGTAGGAAGCAGGGATACTTTCACTTTCACATAAGTGAAATAGATTATTGTGGATTTATGTGAATGTGTCGTTAGTTAATAATCATATGGAATTTTACTTATAAGTCACAAGTGGATCAACACTAAGGTGGGTAATTTATCTAGTCATTATTTTCTGTACTATTATTGCAATAGTATTCTATACCACGCATTGTTTTCCCCGTTAATATTATTTCGTTCATTCTTTTGAGCCTTAATTTCTTCATCCCGAAAGTTAGATATAATCTAAACTTAGTTTGGGCAGCTAATTAGGCCTACTTTTGCATATAACGAACAAAAATGATTATATTTTAAAGTCTGCATACATTCTCAGTGTTCTGCTGAGGCCGCGATTCTGCGACATTGTCGCGAAAAAATTAGAAATGTCTCGCGTCCAAACGTCTGAGTGCGAAAATTGTCGCGGCGAATTTTGCTGGGGCCGAATCGGTAAAATAGTGTAATTACTACGTTTTTAAGCGATTATAATTACACCAGATGCGCACGCAGTCAGTGGTTATCAAGCGACCGCACTGAGATTGCATCCGATTGGTTGATTCCGATCACATGTATAGGTCACGACATATTTTCCCGAACTATCTCCAAATTAAAGAGTTAATCATGGCTTCTTCGTCGCCCAAAAAAAAGAAAGCGCATACAATATTGAGCTCCTTTACTAAAAGTGACAAAAGTCAAGTAGATGTGTCGCAACAGACCGTACCGGAAAAGGCCACTGATAGTACTGCGTTGGACGAGAGCTCCGTTACTCCTTCAACATCGAAATCGGCACCGAAAAAGACCGACCGTAAATTCCAGAATAGTTGGCTGCGTGATTACTCGTGGCTGGATTTCAACCGAGAAGAAAACGCAATGACATGTAAGCTTTGCATCAAACACAAAAAAACTAATGCTTTCACTGAAAAAAACCACAAACTTTCGAACAACTACATTAAAATACCATGCTGACAGTTCCGATCATAAACAGAGTGTAGAAGCCGAACTGATGCAGGGCCAGTTGAAAAAGTCTGTTGATAAGGTTTTCACCGATCAAGAGGCAGCCATTGTTGTTGCTCTTAAATCGGCTTTAAGAAAATCATTTGCCTCATCAATTTTGAAAATGTCTCCTACATTTGATGGTTGGTGAGACAATTGTCCCCACATTTTATCAACCTTGGCAGAACACTGCATTCTGCTTACAAGAAATAGTGTTACAAAATATATCTTACGTATCTAGGTGTGTAATTCGTCCAAATAAATGCATTTTAATCATGATATTAAAATGCTATCTGAATTTATTGCCGTATAGTGTAACTCTCACGATGCGTGTGATTTTTACCCTGTCACCGGTTATAAAAATACGTGGCAATAGACACTCCGATAAATAAACTCTGTCGTTAAATTGTGAAGTCTATTCTCGCTGAAATAATGAGAGAGCGATAACCCGTGCATAAGTAAATCATACACATAAATGCGTGTGTCCATGCATAGTTGCTCACCAGGATACGTGCCGAGGACAAACCCGTGCAAGATATACAAGAAAACCTATTTACGTCGGAAAGCATAACAATAAACATTAGCTGTAACAGCTATTTTCTGACAAACATAAGTATTTATAATTCAAACAAGAGTTAAAACAGGCTGTAAAAGATGGGGTTGGCATATGTCGATGATAAAAATAGAAATGTTACGAATTTTGATTTATGCAAATTAAGAAGGTCAGGGTCCAAGTCAAATTGTTCGAGCTATACCAGACTACTAGATATATCCGAACACATATCCATCAAAACATTCAATGAATTCTAAAGTTATTTCATACTTAAACACTCTGTTTCTGTCATATTCTTCTTCTCCAAAGTCGAGAACAACGTCATCTGAACTCATTTTATGTGTTTAAAAGAGTTTAGTTTCGAAAGTAAATTCAACACTTAAAAAATTTAGCTATTTTTCGATATGAAAATATTTTTTCGCTGCCATGCTGGAAACGGAAACGGAAGTGTAAATATTCGTCTGCTAAAATAAATACCGCTGAAAAACAGTAGTCAATTTGCGGGACTATTTGTGTCCCATCTATTGTGTGACTTTAATCTGGGTGAAAGTTGTATCTTTCGCTGCCGTAAGTTCGCTACCCATTTCCTGATGTTTATGCTATCATGATGTATATGAAAAGTAAAGACAACAGCATAGCTTCACAAACCCGCGGATTATCCCGCATACATTATTTTTACCAAACCGGAACAAGAAGAATAGGTGACAGGTCACAAATGTATTATACTTGGAGAAAAACTTTGATTTGACAATAGGAACCTTTCACGTCTAGAGTATTTTTTCCTGCTATACCATCCATTATTTTATTTTTTTTAATTTATGAACACACTGGAATATCTATTTCTGATAATTTTGATATAATGTGACTTTTAACTTGAGCAGAAAGTGGCCTGAAATTTAGTGGTGTTTCACCTTTTTCAAAACGAGGCGTTGCGATCAACAAACATGGCGTCGGAAGATCAGAATTCCAATGCGGTTCTTCAAGGATTGGCACGTCACATCAATTGTCTTGGCGAAGATAATAAAATGGCAAGACGAAAAGCGTTAGAAAATATTCGGAAGGATACTTCAAGTCGTAAACCTCCGCTGGAAGAACGGGAACTGAAACCAATACTAAATGAACTTCTGAAACCTTTGCTGAAGGAATTTTCTGACCCAGTGGAGAAATGTCGAGAGATCTCATTGGATATCTTGAAAACATTTATATCTAAAGTTAGTTCACCGGAAGACTACCTTCCATATGTTGTTCCTGTCATTGTTCAGAGACTAGGTCAGCAGGATCTAGTGGAACCATCAGAAGAACTACGACTTCAAATGGTGGAATTTCTTTTACAAATTCTAGAATGTTCTGGGAAGAATATTGTTGTATATTTAGATGACATGATCAAGATTCTTCAAAGGACAATAGTTGATCCATTTGCAGAAGTAAAGAAGAAAAGCTGTCAATGTGCATCAACACTTGCAAAAGCAATCCCAGAATATTTTATGCAACAATCAGAATCCTTAATGAAACCACTATGTTTGTCAGTTTCACACCAACACTCAAAAGTGAGATCAACTGTTGTTTATACAATAGGTATGTGCAAAATTAAGATATAGCTGTATTAACCTTTGACATGAATATTAATTTGATGAATTTTTATGATGTATGTGAACACTGGAAATTTTTGCAATGACAGAAATTGTTGAATCAGACTTAGATATATTCCTAATGATTTACCCATGTTTCTGTAAATGACCAGTTCGGTAAATTGAATTTATATAGAAAATAGAATCAAAGTTTCGGTAAAAAGGTGATTATGTAGTTGTAATCGGGTGTTCTTATAAAGAAACATACCCGCTCGAACCCGGGTCGCCAGGTTCAAAGCCATGCAGGTATTTCAAACCTTCCATTCATGCACATTTTTTTCGTGATGTTGGAGGTTTGATACACACTGAGTATCTCAGGTACAAACTGATACTACAATTTATTACCAATTATTTAATTACAGCAGTGTTTGTTTAATAATTAAAGTATTCAACTTTTTATGACTACCTTTAAAGAAGAGAGTGCAAACATGTAATCCTTAGCATTACAATTATCAAAGGCGTGTGCAAACAGGTACTACCATTAAACCTGTGTCGGTAAATTTAACAGCTAATAAACTGATTAAACAATAATAATGTTTTATTAAGACATTTTGGAAAAATATATGATAGATACGATATAATGACCTTTTTACCGAAACGTCTGAACGAGTTACTCTATAAATTCAATTTATCGAATCGATCATTTACCGAAATGTTGGGCACCCTAGCTTCCTAATTCCTAATTTGTGGTACCCCATCCATTTGTGCATTGAGTAATAGGGGCGAAACAATTCAAAATTATTCAATTCAATTTCGATTTTTTTTCTAACACGATTTGATTATTTTCGATTCGCTTTATGATTGTAATATAAAGAATGCACTATGTAAAAGAAATCCTGTGCATAATTTAACAGAGCTCTGTGAAAACAGAATGCTTGGACATATACAGGTGGAAAAATTAGAGTAGCCTAGTCACATATAGATCTGATTTTAACAGCCAAACTTTCTGCAGTTTGTTTTTTGGAAGTTTTTTTAAAAGAGGTTCATGTGTCTACATCATACATGGTAACGGGTCAAGTTGGATCAAAACCAAATCGGACCGGGTCAAATGGGACCATTTTTAGCTCACCTGAGCCAAAGGCTCAGCGTGAGCTATTGTGACCGCGATCCGTACGGCATCCGGCCACATTTTCAAATGACATCTCCTCTGAAACTGCTGACCCGATTTTAACCAAATTTTGTCAGAAGCATCAGTGGCTAGGGGGAACGAAATGTTGTTCACATTATGACCCCCGGATCAAAAATGGCCCCGCCCAAGGGCTTATCAGTTTTTCATAGGAAAATCTTTAAAAATCTTCTTCTCTGAAACTGATAAGCCTAGATCTTTGATATTTGGTATGTAGCAGAATCTTATGGTCCTCTACAAAGATTGTTCAAATTATGACCCCTGGGCCAAAAATGGCCCCGCCCAAGGGCTTACCAGTTTTTCATAGGAAAATCTTTAAAAATCTTCTTCTCTGAAACTGTAAGGCATAGACCTTTACTATTTGGTATGTAGCATGATCTAATGGTCCTCTACAAAGATTGTTCAAATTGTTATCCCCGGACCAAAAATGGGATCGCCCAAGGGCTTATAAGTTTTTCATAGGAAAATCTTTAAAAATCTTCTGAAACTATAAGGCCTAGACCTTTGATGTTTGGTATGTAACATAAACATGATCTAATGGTCCTCTACAAATATGTAGCTTTGGCTTGTGGCCCCAAGAATGTTCAACTTACGACCCTGACCTCTTGGCGAAACTTGGTCCTGCCTTGGGGCTTATCAGTTTTTCATGGGACAAGTATGAAATATTGTTTTTCTCTGAAACCATAAGGCTTTGCCTTGTTGTTCTCTACCAAGGTTGTACAAGGTTATCTCAGGTGAGCGCTTCAGGGCTTCATGGCCCTCTTGTTTTATAATATGGTATATTACTCATACACTCTCATATTTTCCAACTATTTTTGCTGGCGAATACCAAAGTATGATAAGTTGATTTTAATCATGAAATGAACATTTATTTATTCAAACATACCCCCGTTAGGCTTGTTTTATGTACTTTTTTGTCAAATTACATATAACAATTTATTTTAACTTATCAATTTAATGAATTGTACTAGTTGAGAAACTGCGTTATAGAGTGAAGGACCTTTTTTTTGGCACCTTAAGACATATATTTGTAAATGACTGTTTCTTTTCTATTATAAATCTCCATTTTACCAGAGATGCATCGGAAATCATTTACATATTACATGATTATGCTGATAGTAATGTTTTTTATTTGGTCTAATTCACTCAAGTTTATCCCAATGTGATCGAAAACCAGCAAAAAATCGAATTCTAAGTGACTTTTTCATTTCCACAATAATCTTCATTTTGCCGGTGGGGGACTGGAAATGTTTTAGGAGCCATCTGATCTGGGTCTTATCTGCTTGTAAAGGCAAAGAAAGGTGTATTTAATGAGTAACGGGTTAAAGAGGAAGTCCCTACAATGATCGCATATTTTCAATAATATCATAACACTTCGTATTTGTTATGCTCTATCATTATTATGAAGGTTCCAAATTGGAACTTATATCGAAAAATGCCCCTGTAATACAAATAAACCGATTTCATCAATACTGATAATTTTTGTTCTACAACACAATATTATCGGCCTTTTCCGTTAAGTTTTTCCGCGTTTTGCCGATGATCACCCGATCCCTCCATTGTTTACGTAATAGCTTTCTCGGAAGTGGTGGGAGAATTGTGAATAGGGCGAACAGTTACGAAACTAAAACCCAACCCGAATAAAACTGAAACATCGGGGAGTAAAACCGGGATCGACGATATCAAACACATGGATGTTTTGTCATTATAAACAGTAATTGGATGGGGCTTTTTGCAATATACTACTTTTCAGCATATAAACAAATGAGTTTTGTATATTTTAAGTGTTTATGAAACGCGTCAAATGTAGGGACATCCCCTTTAATAAAACAAGGTAGGGAGTTAGCGGTAATGCCCATTGGTCATTATAGAAAAGTGTTAAGTTGCTATAATGTTAGATCAACATTTCATAATTTTGTGTTTTTAGGTGATGTTATTCAGTATGGCCATGGTAAGAATGTGGATACTGTAGTTTCACATTTGGCTCAGCGACTGTTCGACCAATCTCCAGCTGTGCGTATGGCTGTAACAAAGGTTGTAGGAGGTTGGATGTTGGATCTCATGGACAGGTATTCCTTCTGGCACAAGCTCATACCACTTTTGCTCACTAGTCTTACTGATGAACAGCCAGAAATCAGAGAGGTGGCAGATTCACTATGGCATGATATTGGTAAGCTTCTTTACCTTTCTGTTGCAATGAAAAATGTCTGCCCAAAAACTCTGTGAAAGCAGGACATAGATTAACATGGATTAGAGGTCTTCTGCACTATTTTTGTTCACTCAAAATTATATCCTTTGACTCAGAAATGGATTGTTTTATTAACATTTTACCAGATGAATATTCATGTAAGAAAAATGACTATGAATATAACTGAAGGAGTTGTCTGATCTAGGACCACACTGCTTTGCAAAGGTGTTAAAAGGCATCTCAGTGTAGTTAGTTAACAAGGTTAAACAATGATGGACCATTCCACTTTGAAATTTTCAATTAAATTCATGAAATTTCAGCATTGAACAAGTTAAACTTAATATGATTCCCATAACTTGTTTGAAGGTATTTTGCCAATAATGAGACAGGTTTGATTCAGATCAGTTGCTTTGTTACATGGTACATGTATTTGATGTGAATGCACAAATTGGTCATGTTACATTGAGCATGTTATAGATTAAAACTAATGGGGCTGTTGGTGACTAAACATAGAATTTTGATCAGTTCAGTTGCAATTTATGGAAAATGTTTTAACCCTTATTTGATAGAGACACATTTTGACACCTTTACAAGCAGTAGATCCAGATCAGATGGGTTGTGTTGGAGCAATCTGATCAAGATCTGCTCTGTTTGCTTACTATGAAATTAGATAGATCTGATTCTACAGTTTCTGCCATGGCAACTAAATTCTGTGTTCAAATACCATTATAAAGATTTAACTGATAAATATTCATGATGTCATTATTTCTTACTTAAATAGGTAAACAGTTAAGCCTTTCCTTTGTATAAAGTTTTTTTACGCCTTTGCAAACAAAGTAGACCCAGATCAGATGGCTCCTTTAGGAGCTGTCTGATCAGGGTCTGCTCTTTTTGCTTATCAAATTTTAATATTATCTGACTACAGTTTCTACCAATACAAAACATCCGGTGTACATATGCAACAGAAAAATTCAGCACATAAATATTCATAATTATGTTATTTCTTACATGAATATTCAACAGGTAAGTGGTTAAATGCTTATTGTCATGGTAATAACACCTGTAAAGCATTATATTGTACTATTTCCGTACAGTTTCTACTTGGCATTGTCTACCAAAAATAATGTATACAGTATTAACCCAAATGCTCAAATAGCTGTTCTCCTCTCTCCACTTGTCAGTAAAATTAATAGAATAAGTCAATTTTGTACAGTTTTGATAGCTCATCATTGGGTGATATTTGATAGTAAAAACATTTTCAGCAACATACAGGATTTGATTTATTTTGTTTATTTACGACATATTTAGATATTTTTTAAATATTTTCAATAAATATGGTGTTTAGGTTCAGAGTTTGTATAGGGCACCTGTGGTCATTATGTGAACTTGTGAACACCTGATTATGATATGCATTCAGTATCACTAGAGTTATAGCCCTTTTCATAGGCTATGCTATAGCTACACATGCATACATAAATGGAAGCAGCTGTGACCTATGGACACATTTTGAGTTTTCCTTATGTCTATATCAATGATATATATACTATATCAGCTTATGAATTGAATATCCATTTTGTTTCAATAGGTTTGAAATATGCATCAGAGAATGAGGATGATCTGAAAGACAAGCAAGACTTTCCCTTGAAGGATCCTTCCCACTATCCACAAGGAGGTAAGTTTATATTCTCAGGAGGATCTACATGTCAGGTACACCATTAGAAAAGATACCTTCTGGACTTTGGATACAGATGAGATGCCAAATAACTCAGCATCTCATCAGGATCAAAGCTGTTTGACATTCTGTTTGTAATTCCCCAAAAGCTTGAATTATTCTAATGACAGTAAAAAATTCGGCAGATCAGAGTTTGGGCAGAGATGAGATTTTTTTTCAGTATGAGAAGGATTAAAATCCCACTGGCATTTTTCATCAATTAATATTTAGTGTCTATCAAGTAAACCTTTCAGAGAATATTCAGAGGTATAAATGATTCATTCATGTAGAAAAAAAGAAAAATTATAAGTAGTGTCGACCAAGTCCTGAAGCCCCACATTTTATTTAGTATCAGATCAGGGTCTGCTTTGTTAGACACTCTTATAAATATACTGCAGATGTGGCTGAATACCAAGTAGTGTAGACCCTGTTCTGGTATACATGTCGAGTTGGTTTTATATAACGGTATACAATAATTATCAGTAAGGTAGGTGGTAGCTTAATGCAGGTAAAACATAATACAGAAAGCTCCTGTAGGAGCTCTCTGCAATACATTTGACTTGCATTAAGCAACAACCTCCTGCATTTTAAGACTCCTATGTTCAATAAATGATGTGTTGCTTAGGACAGGTTCTACTGTATATATGTCATGGTTCAACCTATAAAATGATTGTAAGGTTATTGCAAAATCAGAAATTTTATACAATGTTTTAGTCCAATGCTATATGTACAGGCATTAAGCTATCACATACATTAATCCTTTACTCCATAGATATGCCATTAATGCCTTTGCAAACAGAGCAGACCCAGTTCATATTGTTCCTGTAGGTGTCTGGTCAGGGTCTGCTCTATTTGCATATGAAATAACATAGATATATTTATACATATTCTGCCATGGTGAAAATTGCATTGTTCATGATTCCATTATAAAAATTCAGCAAGTTAAATATGCAATCATTATTTTTGAATATGAATATTCATGGAGTAAAGGGTTCAGACCCAGAATTAGACTTCCTTTCAATGGTTGTTTTAAACAAAATGTACTTATACATATTTCAGTGGAAAGACCTAATTTGGGCTGTCGCACACTCATGTTCAGGAACATGTCAAAGATTCTACCAGCCCTGATGAGGGATATAGTTGACTGGGTGGTGCAGACCAGACAGGCATCAGCCAGGCTTCTGTACCACATTTTGCTGAATGGGGAGGAGTATGTCACCCAGCACTTAGAACTGGTTACCTCTGGCATGTACAGAGCCTCAGCAGATGAGGAACAATCCGTGGTGAAAAATGTACAAGTCATTTCATACTGATAATCTTGATCATAGAGCTAATAAGAGGAGTATTAACCCATTCCCTCATATTGACGACTTTTGATGACTCTGTAAAGGTCACTTTGTGAAACCATTTGGATAAATAGAGCATTTGCTCCTATAGGAGCAAATGCTATATTTATCACAATGGTTTCAAACTACAAAATTCTAAAAAAAAATCCTTTTCTCTAGTTAATGCTCCTTTTCGGTAGATTTATTTAAAGAGGTTGGATCTAAAAATAGTCTATGGGGTAATGGGTTAAGAAAACTCTTATAAAATGTTTCCTCTTATTTCTTTACTAACCCTAGCTTGTGTGTACTCGTCAGAATGTCATTACTTAGATGATTCTATTGAGTATCAAGTTAGGGTTTGCCTAAGAAATCAGATATTTAGGATGTTAGTATTTGGGTTTTTTCACTCTACAGTAAAACCCCTCTAATGCGTCCACCAAAAATGGACATAATTCTGGGTGGCAGAGGCAGGTGGTAGCTTAATGCAGGACAAAAGTTATGCAGAAAGGAGCTTTCTGTATAACTTTCGTCCTGCATTAAGCAGCCACCTTCTTTATACAACGCCAGTAGCTCTTTATTAAGTGGTCGCATTAGCAGGGTTTTACTGTATATAGATGGATGGATGGGTAAATGGATGGATAGATAAAATGTAACATACATGGTAAGACATTATTACACACATTGTAAAACAACTTGTGCTTAATTGGTGCTTATCTATTAATGACACCTATGCTGCTATCATAAATCTGCCATGAGGGCTTGTTTGTGACGACAGGGAGCAATCTTTAGGATAAGGATTGGAAGTTATATTATGGGATTTAAGGCTTTGAGGGATCACCCATTTTCAGAATATATGTACTTCACAACAGCAGGTGTTAAGTGCTTGTGTGGCGGCCGTAAAAAGTCGCCCCGTACTTCATTCTCAGTGTTGTTGTATTTTCTGGTCATACGGGATCATTAGTTTTAATGTTGTTAGTTTTGAAAATTGAATACTGCTGAAGCCGGTGCTAGGGGGCGTGAGTAGTGTTGCACTTTTAATTATTACTCATGAACAGACTCAATAAAACCGAGTCTGCAATTTTCTCTGTTTGCATTTCTACTTTTGCTTTCGAGGGTTCTCCCATTTTCAGAAATTATTACAAAATGGACAAAATTACAAAATGAATGGCAGTTACATTCTTTTTTTAAAAAACGTTATTCAGATAATCAAATATCATTTTTATGAACTGATTATCAGTCATTTGACTGACTAACTAGTTAACCGTTGACATCCATAATATTTAGATAGTTCAGTACCTTGCAAATAATGTAGTCTCAGATTAGGGGGCTCCTAAAGGAGCCCTTCTGATCAGTATCTGTACTGTACTGTTTGGTATTCAAAATCCTCTAGTGAATTTAATACTGAATGGACTATCATTAAACACTGATGGTCCATTCCACTTTGAAAATTTGGCATTCAAAGTGTTACATTCACATGTTCTTTTCTTTCTCTAGATTCAACGAGCAGCAGAGCTGATTGGTTACTTTGTGCCAGTGGAAGTGTGGAGTAAACTGATATTAAAGGGCGTGGAGACTCACCAATCATACACAAACCTTATGGTTCTCTCTGCTGTGAGCCGTGGTGCAAACAGAAAAGCACTGGGACCATACCTTACACCAATTCTAGATACAGTCAGTAACCCAGAAGTTTGTCAAAGTGTTCAGGTATGTTACATACTCTAAAAGGTTTACAGGTAACCCTTTCCCTGTTGAATATTCCTGTAACAAATACTGACATCATGAATATTAATTAGCATTTGAACACAGGAAAGTTTGACTCAGGCAACTCCTGAAGAATCAGATCTGTATTATACTACAAGCAAACAGCAGACACTGAATAGACAGTTCCTACCATCAGATCTGTGTCTACTCTGTTTGCAGATGCATGAAAAGGTGTTTATAGGAAGGAACTGGTAAAGATATCTGACCACCAAACAGGTATAGGTACAGCTGTTGAAATGGATACATTGGGGGTTTTTTTGTCACAAGAGACAGAACATTAAAATATTAATACCTCATTGAAAATTTTACCTGATGAATATTCATGTAAGAAATAATGACATTGTGAATATTAATTAGCTAATACTGGTGTAGTTTTACAAAGTACCTCAATAATCCTAACTATTTCGACAGACCCACTTCGGCAAATGGTGCAGACCCATATCAATCAGATGCTGAAGGATCAGGGTGTGCAAAACTGCTGTATTAGTTTTATTTAATGATTTATTCCATTAATACACTTTTTAACGCCTTTGCAAACAAAGTACACCCAGATGAGTTAGCTCCAGTAGAGACTATTTGATCTCTGTTTGTTAATGGGATAATATAGATCTGATTCTACAGTTTCTACTATGGACAAAATTTCATCTAATAGTCCTGATGTCAGTACATGTATTTCTTACATAAACAGAGTAGACCCAGGTCAGATGGCTCCTATATGAGCCATCTGAAAGGATCTGCTCTGATTGCTAATGGAATTTGAAAGATTTGTTTCATTACTTTCTAAAGTGGCTACAATTTTCCAGCTTCCAACCTTCATTGTAACTTATGTCCGTGAACATTCAGTAGGTATTGAAATTTGTAATAAGCATAGAACAGGAGAAGGGTTAAAGTTATCAAAGTTGAAGGAATTTACTTATATAACTTTACTAGCATCCAGAAAGAGATGTCTTCATGTCCAAATAACTTGTTGAAGTACAGTATGACTGACATATTTTACTCAGTAATGTGATTGTTTACCATAAACAGGTGGCACAGCAGGTGCAGCTTTTGTCGCTGATAGAGTCACTCTTGAATGTGTGTCAGCAAGACCTCACCGAAGACGAGACTATCAAACAGACTGTGTTCAACCTACTACACACAGTGATGGCCCTGCACCAAGGGGAAGCTGTTCTACATAAGGTATATCCTAGTAAAGTTTCTTGTCAGTAAGGTAAAACCCCTCTTAAACCAGACATTCAAATCAGTATCATTGCTGGTCTATAGTGCAGGTGGCAGCTTAATGTCTTGAGGTGTAAAAGGAGCTTTCTGCATGACTTCTAGTTTGCATTAAGCAGCCACCTGCCTAAAAATGCAAAAAAAATTATCTTTATTAAAATTTTGGTTTAGAGAGGTTTTACTGTAGTTCTCTTGTAGATATTATGGAGTTCCAGTTCTGACTTGCTAAAATTAGTGGGAAAAGAATAATTTCGGGTTGAATATTCCTGTACAGATATTTGACTTAATGAATATTAATTATGTGACATTTTTATTATAGTTCATCAAACTGGAGATATTTACCATGATAGATAGGGTAGATTTAGATCTTTAACATGAATTATGCAAATATATAGCAAACCCTGATCAGACGACTCCTACACAAGCTGTTCTAGATTTTCTGTGTATGTCAAAGCATATATATGTGTATATGTCAAATTGAACTAGGAAGTTATCTTTATTAGACAATGTTATCCAGAGCTATAGAGACACTTAACTCCATAGAGACTACTTTTGGCATATTTGCAAACAGAGTAGACTCAGATCAGATGACTCCTGTTGGACCCTGATCAGTTTACTTATGGGGTAATGTAAATCTATAGTTTCTGACATGGCCAAATATTCCTTTGTTCATATGCCATTATAAAATATCAGCTAATTAATATTCAGGATATAATTGTTTCTTACATAGATATCCGTGGAGTAAAGGGTTAGATGTTGTAGAAAGCAAGATATATTTTAGTGACAAAACATCTTTCAGTCTTGTTGATTATTTACAAGCTTAACCCTTTTCTTCATATAAACGAGATTTCATGCCTTTGCAAACAGAGTAGACCCAGATCAGATAGCTCCTCTAGGAGCTGTTTGATCAGAATCAGCTCTGTTTGCTTCTGGTAGAATATAGATCTGATTATACAGTTTTTCTCTTAGTCAAAATGTCTTGTGTTCATATGCCATTATAAAAAAATAATCTAATTGATATTTATGATGTCATTATTTATTACATGAATATTAAACAGGGAAAGGGTTCAAACTGAGTTTAGATGTTTCTCTCTCTTACATTTTGAAGGTTCATGAGTTGTTAGGTACTCTTGCTAACCTAGATGGTTTGGGCGACCGCAAGCAACTGTACAAAACGCTAACTAGACCCCTACTAGAGTCATTCAAGGATACCTACGAGATATGGACGACCCATTCTATGGAAAGGCTCATCTTTGATTCTGTCATTATGGAAGCAGGTAATTAATTACCCTGATATTGGACAATAAATAATTCTAGGCAATAATTAATTACCATAATTGAGTAAGGTCATATTTTAATTTGTGTTATTCAAACATCTTTCAAAATATTGGAAAATTAATTCATATGTTCACACTGTAAAATTCTGCTTGATTTTGTCAACAATTTATCTCAATTTAGAGCAGTAAAGCACTCATTTTCATCTTGCTGGCTTGCAGTCAGCTTGACAGTGTCGCCAATAGAGTGTATGTGTATGCATCCATCCATCCGATTTGTTCTACTCATATCTCTAATTTTGCATACATCATCTCAACCCATTCCTTCATATTGACGCTTATTGATTCCTCTGTAAAAATCACTTTTGAAACCATTGTGATAGATAAAGCATTTGCTCCTAAGGAGCAAATGCTTTATTTATCACATTGGTTTCAAAACTGCACAAATCTAAAATTTTCATTTTCTCTAGGAAATGCTCCTTTTCAGTAGATTTATTCAAAGAGTTGGGGCTAAAAATAGCTTATGAGGTAATGGGTTAATTATTTCCCTTTTTGATTTTTTCTAACCTTCATTTGGACCAGGCTTGTGCATTGTCAGATTTTAATTTAATATTATAATTTTATATTATAATATTATATTCGCCATTATCTGTAATATTATTCCAAATATACACCTTTTAATGCCTAAGCAAACAGAGTAGACTTAGATCAGACTGCTGCTGTAGGAATCATCAGACTCTACAAAAAAAAAACTTCTTCATATGCCATTTTAAAATTTCAGTTAATGAATACTTATGATGTCACTATTTCTTACAAGAATATTCATGAAGTAAAAGAGTAATTAATCTGAAAGATTATGTGATTTGTCAGTAAGTCATTTGGACATAAAGTAACTTGTCGACAACGTCACTTACTTCATTTCTCAAAGTAGATTTTCTTGTTTCAATTAGTAAAGCAATCACAGTGTCAAGTAGTTTGGATTCCAGTTAACGCTTTCCCTCATATAAACATGTTTTCACACATTTGCAAACAGAGTAGACCCAGATCAGACGGCTCCTAGAGGAGCGGTCTGATCAGGGTCTGCTCTGTTTGCTAATAGAATTGGATAGATCTGTTTCTTTACTTTCTAAAATGGCTACATTGTTCCACCTTCCATATTTAATTATAACTACTATGTCCATGAATATTCAGTAGGTACTGACATTTGTAATAAACATAGAACAGGGAAAGGGTTAAAATTTAATAGTTACTTGGTGTCTCATCAGGATCCAAACTTATTTGCAAGATTATATAATCATTAACTTACCTATGCTGTAGAAAGAGTATGTTTGTTTGCTGAAACTATGATTCTTCAGTTGCACATCTGCTCAGCTGCCACTAGTATGAAACCAGATTTGTAAAGTTTATATCCTAGATGCTGATGTGCTACAACTTCCACACAATAACATTGATTTCTATGCAAGATTGATATGTACAGTTTTTTTTAGTAAATTTATCTTCATCAGACATATAAATCCAGACAGAACTATAGATAAAGACTGCTAAAATTGTCATTTCTCCACCAAATCTTATATTGTGACCTACATTGTGTCTCATCAAGATGATTCTAAAGAGTGATCACAACATGGGGCTTGGTGGAGAAATAAAAGAACTATTCTTAAAAAGAATTAATTTATACATTTTGTTGAATCCAATATTTTGTTGTTATCCTCTGACATCAAATACTGCATTTCAGACATTGGAGCTTGACTTTTGTCACACAAATAATAGATTACAAATACTAGTGCTTCTCATTGAGTCATTATTTGTTTGTGTTGTAGGGCCAGTAGTTGGGGAACTGCTTGACTTAGTGGTACCAATTCTCGCTGCCAACCTCGACCCAGACAGAGAGGCAGAGGTCAGACTCAAGTTTTTCACTCTCCTCTCCCATCTTGTGATGAACTGTAAAGACACCCTGGACTCAGAAAATAAGTTCTCCGAGTTTGCAGAGATAGTTGTACGTGACATGATCATACCAAACTGTATCTGGCGAGCAGGAAGAGTGGCTGCGGGGATCAGAACTATGGCTGTGTCGTGTGCCTGGACACTTCTGCAGAGTGGAATACTGACTAAACAAAAGGTAAAACTGGTAGTATTTGAATGATTTGTTCCATTTTCAAGATTTTTATTTCAGTGTTAATTGTAAAAATAATGTTTGTGTTGCTATAAGATCAAGTTTCAAGTGCAATGTGACTTTCTTTACCATTTACATTATGAGTATTCATGTAAGAAGTAGTGACAGTATCAATATCAATCAGGCGAATTTTCATAAGTTAAGATGAACTTGGGATGTTTTTGGTCTTGGCAGAAACTGTGGAATCAGATGTATATTATTTCGTTTATAAGTAAACATCTTCTACAGTCGTCAAAAGGCTTCTTTTTCTGGTAAAGGGTTAACCCTTTCCCTGTTCTTTGTTTATTTCAAATTTCAATACCTACTGAATATTCATTAACAAAATAGTTCTAAAGAAATATGGGAGGTGGAATATTGTAGACATTTTATAAGGCAAAGAAACCAATCTCTCAAATTCTATTAGCAAACAGAGCAGACCCTGAGGGAAAGGGTTAAAATATTAATTATCATTATGACAAAGGCTGCTAGCTATAAAACATCTTGCCAGCTATTTAATCCTTTATGAATATTCATATTTGTTTTCCAGCTTGAGCCTGTCCTTGACAAGTTTGTCACTCAGATGTTGTCCTCTATGGAGGATGACAACAAGGGTACCAGACTGGTTGCCTGCCGTGTCATGACACGCACCTTTGAGCTTGCTGGTTCCGCTATTGACCAAGATAGACTCCACAATATGTACATGGAACTGATCAAGCGACTAGATGACAGTAATGATGAGATTAGAGTGACTGTGACCAAGACCTTCCTTGCATACCTGGACAGTTTCAGCAGTGCTTATGACGTTAACCTATACAGGGCCCACCTGGAAGCAATCTATAAGGGACTGTTGGTTCACCTAGATGATTCAGATGAAAAGATCCAGGAGGCAGTTCTAGGTAGGCTCTTATTAACTCTTTACTTCACAAATATGTATACCAGAAATAATGACTATGAATATTAATTAGTTGAAATATTATAATGATATATGAACACAACATATTTTAATCATGGCAAAAAGCTGAAGAATCAGATTTGCAGCCACTGACTGGACAGCTCCTACAGGAGTCGTATGATCTGAGGCTACTCTGTTTGCAGAGGCTTGAGAAGGCATATCTATCAGGTTAAGGATTGAAGTTTTAGTTCAGGATGCTAACAGTTTCAGCACCTTCTCTTATTTATCAATAGCTTTTATCTGCCTTAACTTTCAGTGCAAGTGTTTAGGCAATTCCTTAAATTCTCAAACATACACGTCATCAAATTTAAGGATTTCATACTGAATTAACTATGTAGTTAAACTCTGATGTTCCATTCCACTGAATGTTCAGCATACAATGGGTTAATATTTGCTTTTCATTTCAGCTGTCCTGAAAAAGGCTGGTGGCCTGCTACCTGGCATGTTACTGCATGAAGTGGAGACTAGCAAGCACAAGCACAGGTCCAAGAAATACTGTGATGATTTAGTGGATTACCTGCAGAAACTGTCAACTACATCTACCCCGTGATCCTTTAGTTAAATTTGTAATGCCTTCCACTGCCAGTGCCCTACTCAAAATGTATCAATTTGTATATTAATACAACTATTAAAGCTAACGTTTGCAAACAAAATACATCTAGCTACTTCAAAGTGTCAAATTGCATTTGATTTCTTTTAACCCTTTACCTGGTGAATATTCATGTAGGAAATTATTACATCATTAGTACTAAATATATCAATTTTTTGCCATGTATGAAACTGCAGAATTAGACTTATATACTTCCATTAGTAAATAGAGCAGGCCCTGATTAGACAGCTCCCACAGGAGCTGTCTGATCTGGGTCTACTCTGTTGTATGAAAAATGATTTCTTACAGGTAAAGGGTTATAAACATTCTGATTTGATACCAAGTATCAAGTAGTTTTAATACTGATGTGAGTGCAAGCAGTGTGCAAGAGTGGATACTGTGTGAATGTCAATCAGCCAGTTTGAACACAGATCTGATACTAAGTGTCAAGCTTTTCGATATTTATATGATACTGAGTGTCAAGTAGTTTGGAAACTGATGATATACTGAATGTCCAGCAGCTTGGATACTGATGTGATAGCAAGTGTCAAACAGTTTAGATACTGGTTTGATACAAAGTGTGAGTCTGTTTGCATACTCATGTGGTACCAAGTGTCAAGCAATTTGAATACTGATGGGAAACCAAGTGTCAAACAGTTTGGATACTGGTATGATACAAAGTTTCAGTCCGTTTGCATACTCATTTGATACCAAGTATCAAGCAATTTGGATACTGATGGGATACCGAGTTATATGGGTAACCAAAGAGTTAGATATTCATCAGTAGTGTTTAAAATGTTGAGTGAGCCATGTATTAAGTAAAATTGAAAATTACTGGTGTCTGTGTCTGAAAAATAAAGTACTATCCTTTTGATATTGTTCAAGAATGTTTCTGTTGACTGAATTAAGATTGAATGAAGTTTGCACTTTGTAGCATACATGCATGTGTAAATGTAATGTCATTATTATAGTACAGTAAAACCTCTCTATAATGACCACTAAATTGCATTAATTAGTTGGTATTTTGGGTAGGTGGTTGCTTAAAGCAAGGTGACAGTAAAACAGAACGCTCCTACAGGAGCGTTCTGTTTTACTTCCACCTTGCTTTAAGCATCCACCTGCCTTTAACACAAAATACTTGGTGGAATTTAGTGGTCGTTATAGAGAGGTTTTGCTGTGTGTGAATGCAGTGTATCACTTGAGGTTTTCATATTGAAGAAGAGCAAAAATGTTTGTCAAGAGAAGAATAAAATTCAACAAAAAGAAAGTATTACTCTTTATTGTTTTCCGTCTTTAGAATTTTATTAGCCATGTCTGAAGAGAAATAATTTCAAGGTTTTGCAAGCAGTGTAGAGTTAGATGTAATCTCATCAGGATGTGTACATTTGATCAAGCCTGTTTGCCTTAGCATAACATATAATCATCACAGTGACATTTATGTGTACTGGTATAAACATTTGCAAACCCAGCCATTCTATTTATCTAGACCATGCCTTAATTTTGTATTGACAGAATTCAGTATTATCTGGTACACATTTTAATGAATTCATATTATTTGATACACATTTTAATGAATTCAGTATTATTTGGTACACATTTTAAAGAATTCAGCTTCTGTAGGAGCTGTCTAATCAGAGTCTGCTCTGTTTGCTTATGCAATTATATAGATCTTAGTCAACAGTTTCTGCTACAGTCAAAAAGTCCTGTGTCCATGTGCCGTCATAAACAATAATCTAATTAATAGTCATACATGTATGTCATTATTTCTTACATAGATAGTCATGAAGTAAAAGGTAAAGGATAAAAACGACAGTTTGAGTTAAATTGCAAAACAGAATCCATAATGTGGTTAGATATTCAGATATTGTAAATGTTTCATTAACCCTTTGAATGCAAGAGACTAACATACTGGCATTTACCAACAGTGTACACCCATATCAGAAGGATCCAACAGGAGTACCCAGTCTGCAGCCTGATATTCAAAATTGGCTGTTCCACTTTGAAGTCGTTAAAAGTTGGTACTAGTAGCTCCTTTGTCTACGCTCGACATTAAAAGGGTAGTTCTAGGACTGGTCGGCCTGGTGTCAAGATAATGTGACTGGGTGGGGTGCCCTTGCCATGTGCCCGCGGCAGGGGCATTCCAGTGAGGCAGCACTATAACTTTTCTCAAGCGGGTGCCGTCTGCAAATAACTGAAATACTGTTGGTCAGACGTAAAACCCACTCACTCATTCACTCCACTTTGAATATTCAGCTTTCAAATGTGTGTAACCCTTTACTCCATGAACACTGATTTAAGAAATAATGGCATCATAATTGCAAATTAGATTAATGTTTATAATGGCACATAAATGCGAACTTTTTTGCCAAGGCAATACTATTCCATGAGCAAACGGAGCAGACCATGATCTAACGGCTTCTATAGGTTTCGTCTGATCTTGGTCTGCTCTGTTAGCAAAGATGTAAAAGGGAGTATTTATTGAGGAAAGGGTTAACCCTTTCCCTCATATAAATGCGTTTTTATGCATTTGCAAACAGAGTAGACCAAAATCAGACAACTCCTGTAGGAGCCATTTGATTATGGTCTGCTCATTTGGCTTATGGAATAGTATAAATGTGATTCTACGGTTTCTGATCAGTGACTGTTCTGTTTGCTTATGAAATCATAACGGACATGACATTCTACAAATAACAAAAACTCCTGTGTGCATATGCAATTATAAAAATTAAGATAATTAATATCCATGGTGTCATTATTTCTTGCATGAATAATGAACAGGGAAAGGTTTAATAAGCATAGAAATCTTTAAATTAGGCAGAACAAAAATATATCGCCTGCTTTAACCCTTTACACCATAGATACTTGTAACAGCTTGGAAACAGAGTAGATCCAGATCTGATGGCCCCAGTAGAAGCCGTATGACCAGGGTTTGTTCCATTTACTTCTTAACTCTTTGCATGCTAAGCATTTTTTCTTCTGCAACAATTGTCGTCTGCTTCAATTCTAAAAATAAAATTTCATTTCTTTGCAAAAATATGGTCAAAGTGACAAACAGTTTGGATCCTGATGAGACGCCGCATTATGCGGCGTCTCATCTGGATCCAAACTGTTTGCATAGGTAATCACGGTTTCACCGCTAGCGTGCAAAGAGTTAATCTGCATCATGGTAAGATAAGCATATTTATCAGTAAGTGTGATGAATACCCCACACGGCAGCTTTGATTGCAAATCGAAGTTTGTGACACCAACTACCCACGTAACAGGATCGAAACACAAAAACACAATAAAATACAATAAGTTTGAGGGGGATATCATTCTGTAATGCCTGCAAATAAACGTGAAAATTCCGTCTTGCATTTATAACTGCTATTCGTAGTTATTATGTGTGGCAAGTATCAATTCAATAACTTAAAATTGAAGGAGGAGTTTGCAATACCAATTCCCCATGTTTCATGCCAAAATGACAAAAAAAATACTCAAAGTTCAGGGGGAGATAATTATGCAATGCCCAGCGCAAAACATATGAAAACTGCGCCGTGCACATCTATTATTCATGGTTATTATGTATATCACATACACTGAATAACTTTCAAAGTGGAGGAGATCGCGACACAAACTCTTCATGTTTTATGACAAAATGAAAAAACACTTCAAGGGGAGATAGTTCTGCAATGCGCAGCTCTAAACACATGCAAATGCGTCAAACTCAAATTGAAGGAGGAGTTCACGACACCAATTTCCCACGTTCATGGAAAATGGCAAAATACTCGAAGTTCAAGGGGAAATAGTTCTGCAATGCCCAGCCCTAAACAAATGAAATATGCATACCAAATATAAATTCAATAACTTATAAATTAAATAACTGTCAAACTGAAAGTTCAAGGGGAGATAATTATGTAATGGGACTGTGCACAACTTTAAACACATGAAAATTGTGTCTTGCACATCTACTGTTCATGGTTATAATATATACCAAATATAAACTAAATAACTTTCTATTGAAGGAGGAGTTCGCGACGCCAACTACATGTACCCTTGTTTACAAAAAATACTCAAAGTTCAAGGGGAAATAATTCTGCAATGCCCAGCGCTAGACACATAAAAATTGCGTCTTGCACATCTGCCATTCGTGGTTATTATGTATACCAAATATAAATTCAACAAGTTTGAAGACAATATCATATCATTATAGGTTTCAAGAAAATGGCATGTCCCAAAAATATTTCCCAATTAAAAGACAAAAAACAAAGTTAAAAGGGGCATAAGTCTGTCAAATTTTGTGCAAGAGTTATGAAACATGGAGAATACTGTCCCCCACATAACACTTATAATATGTATTAATTAACCTTGAAGGTGGTACCGAAAATAGTTTTCAAGAAAAAAGCAAATGCCCCGGAAAAACGCGACGGACTGACGGGCGGACGGACAAGGTGATTCCTATATAGCACCCACCACAGGTGTTGGGGGTATAATAAGACAAATATGATTCTACAATTTCTGCAATTACCTGGCATTATGTCTTCATATCCCATTATAAAAATCATCTAGTAAATATTCATTGTACTGTTATCCTCAATAGAATTGATTAGAATAAGTGCACAGGGTAAGGGCTGTGACGTAAGCATTACTATAGGTTGAGTTATCTCCCTTCTTTGTTCTAACAATTATCATCATTGTCACATGTGTTCCTCTTTTGTCATATTCTATGTAAAAAGCTGCTGAATTTCCTGCAATAGCCTCATATAGCCTCAGTCTTTTACTGACGTCAGAGATCATGCAGAAACTGCTAAAATAATTGATTGAAAATGATTAAAGCTACTTCACAACAAAAGTAAGTTGGTGGGTTTCTATTTAATCATAACCTTTTGAATGTAGGAAATGAAGTTATTTCGGGGGTTGCAATCAGTGTATATCCAGATCAGAGGACTCATAGAGGATATGCACCATTTGTCATTCAGTATCTCTCGCAAATCATACCCTTTCATGAATGGACTGTCTATCTTTAAACAATGATGGACCATTTCACTGTTAAAAATCATCATTCAAAGGGGTTACAAACACAGTATACCATATTTTAATATTATGTTTGTGGTGCTGCAACTGACCTGGGTCTACACTATAGTTAATTAACACTCTCATGTTAGGACTCGTGTGTGCAATGGTCAATGGAATGAGAGGTAATCCAGTCTATCTTACGACTATATACAAGATGCACAAAAAAGACATCTTTACCTCAAGAATATTCATGTTCATATATTATTATTATTGTTATTATGATTATAATTATGATTATGATTATGGTTATGATTATGATGATGATTATGATTATGATTGTGATTATGATTGTGATTATGATGATGATTATGATTATGGTTGTGATTATGATTATGATGATGATTATGATGATGATTATGATGATGATGATTATGATTATGATTATGATTATGATTATGATGATGATGATGATGATGATGATGATGATGATGATGATGATGATGATGATGATGATGATGATGATGATGATGATGATGATGATGATGGTGATGGTGATGATGATGGTGATGATGATTATGATTATGGTTATGGTTATGGTTATGATTATGATTATGATTATGATTATGATTATGATTATGATTATGATTATGATTATGATTATGATTATGATTATACCACATTTATATAGAGCTCTTTTCACACGGGATAGTTGCGTTCAAAAGTGGAATGATGGCTATGAAAAATTATCTTATTTTAATAATGATGTTGTGAACGAGGAAGTTTTTCACCATATCAGAAGCCACGGAATCTATAATATTTTATAAGCAAACATAGCAGAACCTGATCACGTGGGTTCAATAGAACAGTTCTAAATTCAACTCGTTTTTAGCAAACATTAAAGGAACAAATTGCGGTTTAGCCGCAAATTTACTGACTGTGTATCGTTGTTTTAGCCCATGCCTAATAATGTACATGAGGATTGAGTTATATGACAAAATGAACGTGGAAAGAAATTAATGAAATTAATGTTTTCTTAGTCTAAAGAAGCGTGCTTATTGAAGAAAAATAAAGTTGATGGCCAGGTTAGTATAGATGTGAAATTGGTTGCCTCAAATATTGTGGGATTTTCGTAAAATGACCAAGGCAAACGGACGACGAAGACGGTGTCCGTTTTCTAAAACTTGGCAACTTTTTTTTCATTTTTAATCCTAATGTATCTAGTTTGTAAGACGAGCGAGAGAGAAATATTTTTAATTACAGGTGATATAGTAATGTGTCTTTTATTGGATGTTTTTCTCCAATTTATCATTTATGATCGAGTTCAGAAACGTGGCGCATGTGCCAGTATCCCCGTACTCCATAGATACGACTTTAACGCCTTTACAGAGTAGCCAGATCAGACGACTCATATAGGAGCCTTTTGGTCAATATTCTCGCCTTGTTTATGCAATAATACAGATTTGATTCTACATATTGTTCCATGGCCAAGATTTTGTGACTGCTCTGTTTGCTTATATGTTACAGGTCTGATTCTCTACTGTTGGCTAGTCACATCAATGAGCTGTTGAGACAGTATTCTAATTTTATGATGATTGTTGTTTTCTGTGGGGATATTGTAAAACCGAAAGTAGATCAAATTCACTGTTTAGAGTACATGTGTGAACTATACAGTTGGCCAACATGCCATGTGACAATAAATTTCCTTCTTTTTTTAACCCTTTCCTCCATAAACACGCCTTTCTTTGCAGAGTAGACCCAGATCAGACGGCTCCTATAGGAGCCGTCTATTCAGGGTCTGCTCTGTTTGCTTATGATATAATATAGGCACATAATTCTACAGTGTCTGCCATGAATGATAGAAACGTACGTTTTGTGACCATGTGCTTTTAGTGTGAAACTTCAAAAAAATCTTCTCAACATTGACAATATTCAATAAAAATGACTTTTATTTGTCATGTTCTATTGCTAATCTTCAACTAAATTCCTTAAACTTGCTTTCATACCACAAATACATAGGAGCTGCCGTCAGCCTGCCGTGGTCGACTGGTTTGTAATAATATGGTCAGCGACTGGCATTCACTTAATTAGCCCCTCACCACTGTTGTTCTGGGCCTGAGCATTTTGAATTTTTCATACATGTAACTTGTAAGGAGCCTGGGTTGAGATAGTGTGGTAGTTCTACGTAGGTGCACGAAACAATGCCAGTTGTTCCATGCACAGAAAAATCTCTGGCGTCTTCCTCCACCTTTTATTAGTGGGCCGCCATAATATTACTGAAGTACAGTTAAAGCAGTGCAAAACTTAAAAACAAAAAACGTGGCAGCCAGGGCGTTGCTAGTTTTCCATGTATCATTTTAAAATTTTATATGACCAGGTTAAGGGCCATCATTAATCCTGACCTTCTTGTTTCTACATGTATGTGGATTTTGTCTTCACAAGCACTTAGCAGGCATCAAGTATTTCCTTTAAGATGAATATAATGAGTTTAACTAAATCAGCATTTCCCAACATCACACTTTGCAATCGAAAAGAAACCAAAACTCATTCAGTTTTAATTTGACTGTATCAGTACGATATTTGATATTCATGTAATCAAATACTCAACCCAGTCCACCAATCAAAGAAATGTTGATTTGGTACCTGCACCCTTTCCTTATTCAATATTGATGTGAGAAATAATGATGTCATGAATATTTATAAGCTGCATTTTTAGCTCCACTTTTTCCAAAAGTGGAGCTATTGTCATGACCCTCTCGTCGGCGTCCGTGTCGGCGTCAGCGTTGGTTAACCTTTTTGTTAAGGTCCTTTTCTCAGAAACCATCAAAGATATTTGGATCATATTTGGTATGTATATTTACTATTTCACAAGGGTAGGTAACCCTAAAATTAGTTTTGCCATACATGTAGTTATGCCCATTTTTCGACTTAGAATTTTCATTGTTGGTTAAGTTTAATGTTAAGTTTAATGTTCAGGTCCATGTCTCAGAAACTGTCCGAGATATTTGGTTCAAATTTGGTATGCATGTTAACTATTACAAGGGGGACCTATTCCACAAGGGCAGGTAACCCTAAAATTAGTTTTGCTATAGTTATCTGCCCTTTCTGACTTAGACTTCCACTACACTATCCAGCACTAAAGAAAGTGGAGCGCGCTGTCTGCGGACAGCTCTTGTTATAATGGCATCTGTATATGGGAACTTTCTTATTGGTAGAAAGTGGAGAGTCAAATCTAGATTATAATTTCATAGGCAAACAGAGCAGACTGATCAGACAGCTCCTATAGGAGCCATCTGATCTGGGACTTCTTTCTTTGCAAATGCATGAAAAAGCGTTTATATGAAGGAAAGGGTTAACTTTGTAAGACCATACATTATATAAGCATTTGTTGTTGTTTTTGCACAGATGCACACATAGGCAGCAGTAACACTTTTTTCATGACTCTTTATACATTACTTTTATAAATCTATACACAGCACTGACAGCAGTGGGAAATAGATTTGTAGTGAATGCAAATCCTGATTTATTTTCCATTTTTTACAGATGAGTCGTAAGCGAAGCTTATTGCCGGAGATCTACATAAAGAAGAAGAAGGCTTGTCTTACTCCCGGCGTTGGACAAAATGGACTCAAAGATGATGGCGACGGTAAGAACTATATTATGTCTTCACATGAAAGTGCTCAGATACTTCAATGTCAATTATTGTTATACCCCCGCAAACTTGTTTGGAGGGGTATACTGAAATCACCCTGTCTGACGGTCAGGTTGGCAGGCGGTCAGTTAGTCCATCCTCATTTGAACATGGGTAGCTGGTGTCACAATCTCCTTCAGTTTTAAACTTATTGAATTTATATTTAGTATACAAGTTTATATTTGGTTAATATATAATAACCACATATGGTAGATGTGCAAGATGCAATTTTCATGTGTTTGGCATTGCAGAATGATCTCCCCTTGAACTTTGAGTATTTTTTGTAATTTTGCATGAAACATGGGGAGTTGGTATCCCAAACTTCTCCTTTAGTTTGAATGTTATTCAGTTTATATTTGGTATACATAATAATCATGAATAGTAGATGTGCAAGACGCAATTTCAACATGTGGCAGGCATTGCTGAATTATCTACTCTTGAACTTTGAGGTTTTTTTTGTCATTTGGTCCTGTTACATGGGTAGTTGGTGTCACAAACTTCGATTTGCAATCTTCCAGTATAGTCCGACAGAATTCCTTCAGGACAGTTACGTCATAATTAGTTTACTTGAATGTTTATATAACATGTTATTTCTTAAAAGAGAAGACTGTGACTATTTGATTATGATGACATGCTTGTGGAGTGTGTAGCCAAGCAGATAAAGGCGCTCTCACCCGAATCAAAATATACCTGGTAAATCTTTTTTCTTTCTTTTTTTTGCCTCAACAACACGTATGTCAAAAACAGAAAAAAGACCAAGCAGGATTAAACAAGAACAGAAAAAAAGATAAAAAGAGGATAGATCCTATAGAAAAAATATACTGACAAATGTATTTTAAAAAATATTAAAATTTTAAATAACAACAAACAAATAAAAGTATAAACGCCGGTGAGTTTCGAACTCAGGTAGCACACATGCAAAGCCGCATAAGCGTCCTTTAGACCACGGTATTGGATATCCCATGGTGTAATGTTTGTTTTATTTATTATTTATCCAATTCACATCATATATTGAGGAAACCCTGTCTATTTTAGTTTTGTTACTGTTTTGACGTAACTGCCAGACCTAGTTTGTTTATCTATACCTACATTTTAAATCACATCATAATACTGTGCAGCTTATGCTAAAGCACAATTTAAAAGGCCTTTTTGTCAATATATCTTTGAAAATTTAGTCTGTTCAGCTTGTAGATCTTTACATACTGTGACTAACAAGGAATGTTTCTGAAGAAAAAATTATATTCAATACTCAGTAGAAGTTAACTCATTCCTTTATATTGATGTTTTTCGACACCTTTGTAAAAATCACTCTTTGAAACCAAATGTACATGGCATGTATGTACATTTCTAATCATTAACCCCTACTTCATGGATATTCATGAAAGAAATAATGACATCATGAATATTAATTAGATCATTGTTTAAAATGGCATATGAACACAGGAATTCATACCATGGCAGAAATATTATTTCATAAGCAAAGATAGCAGACCCTGATCAGACGGCTCATACAAGAGCCGTCTGATCTGGGTTTACTCTGTTTGCAAAGATGTAGAAAGGCATATTTATGGAGTAAAGGGTTAACCATTTCCCTAATTAATATCAACCTTTTATCTATTCAAGCAAATCTTATGAAACTTCACACTCTTGTTCTACATCTCATGGGCTACAATCTGACCAAGGGACATAACTCTGTAAGGCTTTTTTTACGCAAAATATGCCCCTTTAGAGACTTGGGAAATAAACATTTAAGATGTCACAACAGACGAGCGTTGGCACTTGCATGTGATGCTCTTGGTTTAGTTTTCTTATTCTTCCTTGCAGGAACTGATCCTATTTACAATGTCTATGTGGGTAAAATAATCAAGCTGAAATACACGTATTAATATTTGAGCATAAGTGTTGAAATGTATTCTTCTATGCTGTAGGAGACCTCAAAAGTCTTCCAAATGACACCAAAGCGACCATGCTTTTTCTGCGTGGTCTGTTTCCAGTAGAGAAGCTAGAGCACAGACTTCCACCAGTAATCTTGAAGCACCAGCTATACAGTATCCTCACCAACAGAACATTAGTGGATAAACAAGTGGTAAGTTTGTAGTTCTCCAACAGAACCTGAATAGATAAACAACTGGTGGTTCTCTAACAGACCCTGAATAGATAAACAACTGGTGGTTCTCTAACAGACCCTGGATAGACAAACAACTGGTAGTTCTCTAACAGATCCTGAATAGATAAACGACTGGTAGTTCTCTAACAGATCCTGAATAGATAAACGACTGGTAGTTCTCTAACAGATCCTGAATAGATAAACAACTGGTAGTTCTCTAACAGAACCTGAATAGATAAATAACTGGTAGTTCTCTAACGAACCCTGAATATAAACAACTGGTAGTTCTCGAACGAACCCAGAATATATAAATAACTGGTAGTTTTCTCTAGCAGAACCTAAATAGATAAACAACTGGTAGTTCTCTAACAGACCCTGAATAGATAAACAACTGGTAGTTCTCGAACGAACCCTGAATATATAAACAACGGGTAAATTTGTAGTTCGCCAACAGAACCTGAATAGATAAGCAACTAGTAGGTTTTTGTAGTTAGCCAACAGGATCTCTGTGAATAAACAATAGAAAAGTCATAGCTCGCTAACAGTGGATTATCAACTGGTAAGTTTGTAGTTTTCCAAACAGTCTCTTATCAGACAATACTTCAAAAAGTTGAGCACACTGTCCTCAGACAGCTCTTGTTGTGTGCTACATAGGATTAGTTATAATTTTTATATTTTGTTGAAGTATAAGTCATCATTTTTGTATGTTTCGGGGTAAGTTAATATTTTTATGTGTTGTAGGATAATTAAATATTTTTTGTGTGTGTTGTAGTATATATAAGTCGTTATTTTTGTGTGTTTTAGGTTCAGTCATTACTTTTGTGTGTCGATCCTTGTCACCTTGGATAAGTCGTTATTTGTGTGTGTTGTAGGATAAGTCATTTTTTGTTTGTTGTAGGTTTATTTCTGTGTGTTGTAGGATAAGTCATTATTTTTTAGTATTATAGGTTGTGGGATAAGTCGTTATATTTGTGTATTGTAGGTTTAGTTATTAATTTTTTGTGTTGTAGGATGTCATTATTATGCTCCCACAAAGTGGTGGCATATACATGTAGGGTTGCCGTTGTCCGTCAGTATGCACATCTAGAAGAATTTGTCCAGGTTCTTTCACGGAAAGTATTTCTCCAATCCTCACCAAACTTTACACATGTTTGTGACCATTATATCTTGGTCAATTTCTATAGCCATGTAAATCACTTCAGTCATTTAGGAATTGCAGCCCTTTATTTGCAACAATGACTTTAAAAATATATTGTCTGAACTATTTCTTGGAAAGTATTTGACCAATTCTCACCAAACTTTACACACATGCTTGTGGCCGGTATATCTTGGTCAAGTACGATAGCCATGTAAATCGCTTCAGTTGTTGCATACCTTAAAAGCTGTTGCAGTCAAAATGTCGTATGTGTCATACTCCTACACTGTTGGGAGCACTTGACTGAGACATTCACAGATGATTCTCCTTTATCTGTATCAAATGGTGATTATGGTCCTCACTTTCTGTGACAAAAAATCTGAAGTGGGGGCATCAGGGTCCTATGGACACATTTCTATTTTTGTGTGTTGTTACACTTGTAGGATGAGTTACAGCAGGCTGGGGAGGTGAAGGTGTTTCGACTCGGGGCAGAGGTGGACTCCACTTTACTAGTGTTCACAGAGGACTACCGCTGCCATGTGCAGTGTGTCATGACAGAGTTGAACATAGCCAAAGACATAATAGGTAATCCTTCTAGTTGAAACTTGGCAGAGTACAATGGCACTTTCAAATTTGTGAATAAAGGGCATATTTCAAATGCAAAAGTTGTGGTTCGGAACAAACCCTGTGATGTGACCACTCTTGAGAATCGTCTTTTTGAGGCGATTCTGTAGAGTTGTCACTGCGTAATGTTTAAAGAAATAAAGGAGATATTAATGAAAAATGTTTAACTTTTTACACCATACATTTTTCTATGCTTTTGCATACAGAGTAGACCCAGATCAGACGGCTGCTGTAGTAGTTAAATGCAAGTTGCCACTTAATGCAAAACAAAAGTATGCTGAAAGTTCCTATGGGAGATTTCTACATAATTTTAGTGCTGTATTAAGTAACCACCTGCCTTAACCCTTTATCTGTTCAATATTCATATAAGAAATAATGACATCATGAATATTTATTAACTGAATTTTTGTAATGGTAAATGAATAGAGGAATATTTTTTTACTGTGTCAGAAATTATAGAATCACATTTATATACATTGTAATTGCATAAGGAAACAGAGCAGACAGCAAATTCATGTATGGCCAACTAAGGAGTATTTGTTTCAAACAACCTTGATGTGAAGAACGGGATTTTTTGCTGCAATCATTTTTGTGTCACCTGCCGAGAGGCAGTATGTCACTTAGAGATTACTTTTCTGTCGTCTGTCTGTCCTTCTCTCCGTCCGTCTGTCTGTCCATCACACTTCCTTTTTTTTGGCCGTCAATTCTAAACTAATCATCATAGAGCTTTTAAATTACATATGTGTCTTCCTCTCATTGAGGACCATTGATGTAACTAAGGTCCGTCACTCTACATACAATACTTTTTTAGTTACTCCCCTTTGTTCTGATTTTTGCACTCCAGCGGATTAACAGTTTTTGTGTCAATTGCAAGCAGGTAACACATGTGTTTCTTCGAACACTCTTGTTACCAAAGTTAGGGATTTTGTAATGTTCTTCACTATGTATTGTGTGTCCAAATCCTCATACATGTACACCATTGAGAGGAATTGTTCTAAACTTTTACAGATGGACTATCAAAAGGATTTTTTTTATGCGACCATTTGTACCAAAGTAATGGGACTTTTTTGTTTGTTTTTTATTTCACTATAAATGCATGTAATGAAAATAAAAAAAGATCTTGTGTTTTCCATCTCCTTGTGCACCACAAGGAGGATTTGCTTCAAACTTTCACAGATAAACAACCTTGATGTAAGGATTGTAATATAGAAGGGAATTTTTGCGGTGGCCATTTTTTACCAAAGTAATGGGACTTTGTAACTTTTTTCACTGAAAATCATATTACTGCTGATATTTCGTGAAACAGGTGCCAGAAGGGGGGCATCTATGTGTTATGAAAACAATTCTAGTTGATGATGCAGATATAAAATTCAGCTAAATTATATACATGCATTATATCCTGTGTGAATATTCCTGAGGGAAAGGGTTATATAGTTCACTGGTTATATGTACTCTGCCTCCTGTCTTCCAGACAAGTACTTGAAATCTGTGATCAAGAAGTGTACCAGTGTCCATGTGGATGAGGATCTGTTAACAAAAGAATACTCCTTTACAGATGAAGAAATTACGTAAGTTCAATGTCTGTCATCAGTGTTTTGTTGTTGCGTGCAGCTGTAAAAGATTAAATCTTAACCCTTTCATCATATAAACGTGTTTTCACGCATTTGCAAACAGAGTAGACCCAGATCAGACGGCTCCTAGAGGAGCCGTCTGATCAGGGTCTGCTCTGTTTGCTAATAGGATTTGATAGATCTGTTTCTTTGCTTTCTTAAATGTCTAAAATGTTCCACCTTCAATATTTCGTTATAACTATTTGATTAATGAATGTTCAGTAGGTATTGAAATTTAGCTTAAATATAGAACAGGGAAAGTATTGTATACAAGCCTCCCCTTCCATCACATTTTTAGATGACTTAGCACAAAGTGCCAATGTGAACTATTAGGAT
The DNA here is from genome assembly GCA_963576725.1 of Azorinus chamasolen. Taxonomy (NCBI): domain Eukaryota; kingdom Metazoa; phylum Mollusca; class Bivalvia; order Cardiida; family Solecurtidae; genus Azorinus; species Azorinus chamasolen. Next base: position 42,739,720 of record OY755236.1, on the reverse strand, counting down.
CACCCAGTGTCCATCAACAATTTCTTTAAACATCATCACCTTCTAAACCTGACTGGATTTTCACTAAAGTTTGCAGGATAGATAGGTGACTCTCTATAAAAGTTATAAACATAGTTTTGATCCTTTGCATAAGTAGGTCACAGGAGCTAAAAACACATTTTATGGAATAATTTCTTTAAATGACATCACCTAAACCACACAAAGGATTTCAATCAAATTTCACAGAAATGATTTTCAGGTTACCTTCCATGAAAGGCTATATAAATCTTTCTGGTCCAATTCATAAGTAGATCACAGGAGCTAAAGATAGAATTTAATGAATAATTTCTTTAAATGACATCTAAACTGCTGAGTGGATTTTGAACAAAATTTCACAGAAACAGTAGGAGACCCTGTATAAAAGTCAAATAAAAGTTTCAGTCAATTGCATACATGAAAGTTATATACATTGTTCCAGTCCATGTGTAAGTAAGTCACAGGAGCTAAAATAGACTTCAATGAACTTCTTTAACACATTACCCCCTAGTGACGCATTTTTGTGTCTCTATAAAATTCACATTGTGATAAATAGAGCATTTGCTCCTATAGGAGCAAATGCTCTATTTATCACAATGGTTTCAAACTACAAAATTCTAATATTTTCCTTTTCTCTAATTAATGCTCCTTTTCGGTAGATTAATACAAAAAGGTTGGGTTCAAAAATAGCCTAGGAGAGAATGAGTTAAACAAATTCTATTCTTAAACCCCTAAATGGATTCTTACCAAATGTCAGAGGAATGATTTGTAGGTATGAACAACAGGAATGTTTGGCTATGGCAGAAACTGTAGAATTATATGTGTATAATTCCATAAGATGGCTCCTGTTTCGTATGATCAGGTTCTACTCTGCTTACAAAGGTGTCAAAAGGCGTCTCTATTAAGTAAAGGGTTACTATAACAATAAAACTGGTTTCATGTGAAATGGGTGCCTGACTGTAAGTTTTGATAAGTTTCTACATGTATTCTTTTCTGTTGCTTATTATTATCATCCAATTACTCCATAAATACACCTTTCTACGCCTTTGCAAACAGAGTAGACCCCGATCAGACAGCACCTGTGGAATCTTCCGATCAGGGTCTGCTCTGTTTGCTTATGAAATCATATAGATATGACTCTACAGCTTCTGCCATAGCAACAATATCCTTTGCTCATATGCCATTGTACAAATGAATCTTAATTAATATTTATGACATCAGTATTTCTTACATGAATATTCATGGAGTAATGGGTTAATATGCCCACATATGTCATTCACAGTAACAGATTTGTTGAGCATTTTTAGCTCACCAGAGCACAAAGTGCTCAGGGTGAGCTTTTGTGATCGCCGTCGTGCGTCGTCGTGCGTCGTCCGTCGTCCCGCGTCAACAATTTGAACCTTTAAAAATCTTCTCCTCTGAATCTACAGGGTTCTCAGCTTTCATCTTTGGTACATAGCATCACCTATAGGTCCTCTACAATAGTTATATAAATAATGCCCCTGGGGTCAAAATTGGCCCCGCCCCAGGGTTGAAAGTTTTCAATAGAAACATATAGTAAAACTTTGAAAATCTTCTCCTCTGAAACCAGAAGGTTCTCAGCTTTCATATTTGGCACATAGCATCATGTTCAGGTCCTCTACAAAAGTTTTATAAATTATGACCCTGGGGTCAAAATTGGCCCCGCCCCAAGGGTGGGAAGTTTTCAATAGAAACAAATAGTGAAATCTTTGAAAATCTTCTCCTCTGAAACTGAAAGGCTCTCATCTTTCATATTTGGCACAGAGCATCATGATAAGGTCCTCTACAAAAGTTATATAAATTATGGCCCTGGGGTCAAAATTGGCCCCGCCCCAGGGGTGGCCAGTTTTCAATGGAAACAAATAGTGAAATCTTTGAAAATCTTCTCCTCTGAAACTGGAAGGCTCTCAGCTTGCATATTTGGCACAGATCATCATGTTCAGGTCCTCTACAAAAGTTATATAAATCATGCCCCTGGGGTCAAAATTTGCCCCGCCCCAGGGGTGGGCATTTTTCAATAGAAACATATACAATGTAGTGAAATCTTTGAAAATCTTCTCCTCTGAAACTAGAAGGCGCTCAGCTTTCATATTTGGCACAGAGCATCATGTTCAGGTCCTCTACAAAAGTTATATTAATTTTGACCCTGGGGTCAAAATTGGCCCCGCCCCAGGGGTGGGTAGTTTTCAGAATAGAAACAAATAGTGAAATCTTTGAAAATCTTCTCCTCTGAAACTGAAAGGCTCTCAGTTTGCATATTTGGCACATAGCATCATGTTTAGGTCCTCTACAAAAGTTATATAAATTATGGCCCTGGGGTTCAAATTAGCCCCGCCCCAGTGGTGGGAAGTTTTCAATAGAAACATATAGTGAAATCTTTGAAAATCTTCTCCTCTGAAACTGGAAGGCACTCAGCTTTCATATTTGGCACAGAGCATCATGTTCAGGTCCTCTACAAAAGTTATATAAATTATGGCCCTGGGGTCAAAATTGGCCCCGCCCCAGGGGTGGGTAGTTTTCAGTAGAAAAATATAGAGAAAACTTTGAAAATCTTCTCCTCTGAAACTGAAAGGTTCTCAGCTTTCATATTTGGCTCATAGGATCATGTTCAAGTCCTCTACAAAAGTTATATAAATTATGTCCCTGGGGTCAAAATTGGCCCACCCCAGGGCCGGCTAGTTTTCTATAAAAGCATATAGTGAAAACTTTGAAAATCTTCTCCTCTGATTGTCTGGTGAGCGCTTCAGGGCCATTCTGGCCCTCTTGTTTCATATTATGATAACCCTTTACTCACTCAATACACCTTTTAATGCCTTTGCAAACAGAGTATACACAGATCAGACGGCTCGGATAGGATCAGGGTCCGCTCTGTTTGCTTATGGTGTAATGAATATTTGATTATTTAGTTTCTTCCAAGGGCAAAACTATTCCTGATGCTGTTATAGGAATTCGTTTCATTAATATTTGTGATGTCTTTATTAATATTTATTTACATGAATATTCATGGAGTAAAGGGTTAATCCTCACAAAATTGTGTATTTTCAGGCAATTGGTTAATGCTTCTCTGTTGGTGGCACGAGACATGGGCAGCTGGTGGCTGTCGGTGCCCAATGCTGGACTATTCATGAAGAATTTCATGCGTGGAAGAAAAACTGTGATAACTATGATTAAAAAATGCAAATATAGGGAAATCTTGAGAAGTGTAAGTATATTTGCCTTTGTTGGTCAGTCCATCACACCTTTTTTGTATACGCCCATTGATAGGCAGGTGGGAGAGAACATGTACGCTCTCTAAGTTGTAGTTTTTATCTGATTGTCACCAAACAATATTGACTTTTTTGTTATAAATTAGTTTATCTTTTACATAAAACACAAGAAGTTTTAGCGTTGGCTGAAACTGTAGAATCATATCTATATCATGTCATAAACAAACAGAGCAGATCCTGATCAGACGGCTTCTAAAGAGATGTCTGATATCAGTCTACTCTGTTTGAAATGTCGTATAAAGGCATATTTATGGAGTAAAGGATTTTTTCTCTCAGACATTACTTTTGAAACATTTGCAAACAGAGTAGACCCAGATCAGATGGCCCCTGTTTGCTTAAGAACTAATATAGCTCTGGTCCTGCAGTTTGAACCATCACCAACATTTCTGTGATCATTGGCCATTATAAAAAATATTTGTGGAGTTTGGGGTTAAATAAGTATCTAAAGAAGCTCACTTTTCTTTATATTAGCAACAAGTGTTTCCACTGGTCATTTTGGCATCAAATGACCGGAACATCTATAAATATGCCTTTCTACGCCTTTACAAACAAAGTAAACCCAGATCAGACAGCTACTGTAGGAGCAAAGGCATTAAAAGGCTCCTATTTTCAAAGGCATTAAAAGGTGTATTTATGGAGTAAAGGGTTGAGGGACCACCAAAAAGAAGTCTAATTATGGTTCTGTATATAGGAACTTTCTGCACCCTGCATTAAGCAACCACCTACTTTTAATGGCTCCTGTTCAATAAATGAATGGCCACCTTACCCAGTTTCTCCTACTGACACCTTTTCTACGCCTCATTTATTGAAATATTATCATTATGATAAATAGAGCATTTGCTCCATAGGAGCAAATGTTCTATTTATCAACATGGTTTCAAAACTACACAATTCTAAAATGTCCCTTTCTATAGTAAATGCTCCTTTTTGGTAGATTAATTCAAAGAGGTTGGGTCTAAAAATAGTCTGGGAGAGAATGAGTTAAGACAGGGTCTACTGTAATGCTGAATAAGTAAATCTGGTACCATATTGATAACTTTAGATGAAAATAATTGAGTTGCAAATAGTGTATACCCTGATCAGTCTGGTCTTGAAGGAGCAATTCCCTTAACAGGTTCTGCACCCGTTTTCCATTTCAGAATTCTTTTTAGCAAAATGTACTGTTTTATACAAAATTTACATCACTATTTAACCATTCCTTCATATTGACAACTTTTGACGACTCTGTAAAAGTCACTTTGTGAAACCATTGTCATAAATAGAGCATTTGCTCCTTTATCACAATGGTTTCAAACTGCAGAATTTTCCTTTTCTCTAGTTAATGCTCCTTTTCAGTAGATTTATTCAAAGAGGTTGTATCTAAATATAGCCTATGAGGTAATGGGTTAAAGTGATACTGATAGAACATTATATTTTGAAATTTCAGCTTTCATAGGGTCAAAAGTTTTGTGCTTTACAGTAAAAATATTTTATGCACTCAATTATTCAATTAAGATAAGGGTCTTAAAAGGACCAGCTGCCTTGTGTCAAAATTATATAATGCAGGAAGCTCCATTTTGTAATTTTTTTTTGCCTTGCATTTGTCCTGCATGAAGCTACTATCTGTCTTACAGATCTATAGTAAACACTTCCTTTGGGTGTTGAGATTAACCCCTTACCCCATAGAGATGTTTTATGGCACCTTTGTAAACAAGAGTAGACCCAGATCAGACAGCTCCTATAAGAACCATATGGTCAGGGTCGGGTGTCCTTGCTAATGAATTGTTTAGATCTGATACTACAGTTTCTGCCATGGCCATTATAAAACAAATTAACATCTGCAAATTAGTAATCATGATGTCATTATTTCTTTAAAATATGAATATTCATAGAGTAATGGGTTAATATAGGTGTTACCATATCTGCTTGTTTCAGGATCTCGAGCAGAGGAAGTGGCCAAGATTAGCAAAGCTAGGACTGTTATACCACATCCATGATATCATTGGTGCTGACCTAGTGGAGTGGTAGGTAGCTCTCAAGAGTGTTAACCATCACATGTTATATTAACCCTTTCCCTCCCTGTTCTATGTGTATTCCCAAATTTCCATACCTACTGAATATTCATGGACAAAATAGTTAAAGAATACATTAAAATAAAGAAGTTGGAAAATTATAGTCATTTTAGAAAGTAAAGAAACAGATCTTTCAAATTCCATTAGCAAACAGAGCAGACCCAGATGAGACAGCTCCTATAGGAACTGTCTGATCTGGGTCTACTCTGTTTGCAAATGTATCAAAGAGGGAAAGGGTTAACTTCTTTTTTGGCTGAGTTTTTCTATACAGCCCTTACTGTGCTAAAAGCAAAGCTGCTGCAATTCTGATCTGTTGCACTTTTTACTCCCAGTTCATTTGGGAAAGGGGGGGGGGGGGGGCTCTGTGGCCGAGTGGTTATGGTTCGACTGACGATGGCTCACCTCTGTGGGTTCGAATCCCGGTCTGTGCATTTGGATTTTCATGCGAGGAAGCCTTCCAGCTGGCTTGCGGTAGGTCGGTGATTCTATCTGGATGTTCTTCTGTGCATGAAACGAGGCAATTTGTTCAGTGCACGGAAGAACCGCTGGGTCTTCCTCCACCTGTAATTAGCTTGACGTCGTGATATGACTGAAATACTGTTAAAACGATGTTAAATCTGATAAAACCTAACCAAACCCAATTCATTGTAGGTTTTGAGAAACTACTGGTTCAGTGTCTATTCTGGATCTAAGGTGTTTGTAAATGTGAGAACTTTTGACATTATATAGATATGATTCTAGTTTTGTTGTCAAAGCAAAATGTTTCCTTAAAAAAAAATTCTACTACATAAATACTAGTGATGCTGAATACGAGTAGAATGGATTAATCGTTGTTGGACACGAAAGTCGGCGACAATCGATTCTCAGTCTGGGAAATCCATGTCGCTAGTTGTTTTTGTTGTTGTGTATATTCCCCACCTTTATATACTCATTGATATTTTCACTAGCCTTAGTACTCAGTTGTTACTCAAAATGCATTTGCTTGTTAAGATAGTCATTTATAAGTTACTTTAACTTAGCTGTATGTTTAAGCAAAGTTTAGCCTTCAGGAAACTTATGCTTGTTTACAAGCAAATGAGTAACAATTAAGTATTAAACAGTGATACATCAATGAGAAGATATTTCTGATTAATATTACATTATGTTCGATCCAATTCCATAATCGATTATGATTTTGATCCGATTCTCCATCCCTAATGAATACTAAACAGGGAAAGGGTTAACATTCTAAACAATTTTTGTTTGGAAAATGTCTACAAATTATGAAGCAGCCTTTCATCCATTTCTTTTCAAATATGTTATCTCTAATAATTGAACACCCTAAGGGATCTTTCTGCATTGCTTTCAGTCTGCAACAAGCTACCACCTGTATTTTGAAAAATCTATATTTCTTTATTTAACCCATTCCCTTATATTAACGACTTTTGAGGACTCTGTAGAAGTTACTTTGTGAAACCATTGTGATAAATAGAGCATTTGCTCCTATAGGAGCAAATGCTCTATTTATCACAATGGTTTCAAACTACAAAATCCTAAAAAACCCAACTTTTCTCCAGTTAATGCTCCTTTTCGGTATATTTATTCAAAGAGGTTGTGTCTAAAAATAGCCTATGAGATAATCGGTTAATGGTTATTATATAGGGTTTAAGTTGTTTTATTGATTGTTAGTTTTCCCCAGAAGTAAAGAGGAGTGTTTATTATGAAGAATATGGTACAGTAAAACCTCCCTATAACGGCCACTAAATCATGTTAATTAGTTATATTTAGGGCAGGTGGCTGATTAAAGCAAGGTGAAAGTAAAACAGAACGCTCCTACAAGAGCGTTCTGTTTTTACTTTCACCTTGCTTTAAGCAGCCACCTGCCTTTTACACAAAATACTTGATGTATTTTAGTGGCCATTATAGAGAGGTTTTACTGTATTTGCTAAATGTGTGTAATAAGTTCACCAAATTTTTTGCAAAAGCTCTCACTGCGTTTTGTTTGTTTCAGTATCCAGACAACATCAGGCCAGCTACTTCGTTTGCGGGAATGAGGCCATTTAGAGTTGACTAGTCATAATCAAACAGTGCTTGTTTCCCGCTCAGTAGACCTGAGATCTACGTAATAATGATCTGTGATTTGTCACTCCAAAAACTGTTTCTGTTTTAATGATCGCTGTACCCGTTTCTTTTTTACTGATAGTTGTTATGGTAGCTTGAAACATCTGGTAAGACAATCAAGTTATCAATCAATAAATAGTTGTACCATTTTTATAAATCTAGTTGTTATCTATATCTCCCCAATACAGTTTAAACCCCTCTAAACTGGACTTTGAGTATATAGTTTAGATCTTTTGAGGAAGATGATTGTTTAATGCAGAGTGAAAGTCATGCAGAACACTCCTTTAGGAGTCTATAGTATTCCATATGCAAATAAAGTAGACCCTGATCAGACGGCTCCTAGAGAAGCCATCTAATCTGGGTCAACTCTGTTTACAAAGGTGTTAAAATGCTTACCTGTGGAGTGAAGTATTGAAAACTGGCATTTTGATTTAGAGAAATTTTATTGTATTTCACTCTTCACTGATCAACGTATTGACCAGTTAGTCTACACTGTTTGACATGCATCAGTGCCTCCAATTTTGTGAGCAGTGTAAATCCTAATCAAAAGTTGTGCATTTAAAAATCTAGGTCAGTATTGTTAATCCATACCCACATATTTAAGTCTTGATGCCTCTGTAAGTCACTTTTTGAAACCATTGTGATCAATAGATTTCATAACTACACAATTCTAAAAATTTTCCTTTTTTCTAGAAAATGCTCCTTTTCTGGAGATTTATTCAAAAGGGTTTTGTCTAAAAATAGCCTATGAGGGAATGGGTTAACATTCTCCCACCCCATCAAGTATTTGCATGCTTAGTTAATGTCATCTGCAAAAATTGTCCATTCATATTTCTGTTATTGTTGGAAAAGGAGTGTGTGATGGGTCATCATGTTGATCCTTCTACTGGGTTTTCTTGTCTGTGCTCTTTCTCAGCAACTTTTGACAGGAATTCAATGAAAAATACTGATGGCTTCATCATCAAGAGGAGATGCTGATGTACACATAATGTTACGGTGTTCCAGTCGAATGATTTATCACGGTTATGTCTCCTTTATTACAGTAAAACCTCTCTATAACGGCCACTAAATTGTGTTAATTAGTTTGTATTTAGGACACGTGGCTGCTTAAAGCAAGGTGAATGTAAAACAGATCGCTCCTATGGGAGCGTTATGTTTTACTTTCACCTTGCTTTAAGCAGCCACCTGTCTTTAACACAAATGATTTTATTTTATTTAGTGGCCATTATAGAGAGGTTTTACTGTATTAAAAATATCACATACTCCAACATGTATTTGTGGTATAAAATCCCATTCAGCGATCAATGCTAGTTTTCTCTTAAAAAAACTGTCAAGCAGTCTGGATCCCGATGAGACATTTATTTGGCCAAATTTGATGACTATAAAACACTATTACTGTATCCAAAATATTCGGACAATCGGGCAGACCCAGCTCAAACAGCTCCCAAAGGAGTTGTTTCAACACTATTTGTTACTACTATAGTCAAATTTAAAGCATTCAGTTTTTTCAAACTGGTAAAAATGGGAGCTTTAGTGCCAGAATACGTACAGATATTAGTAGGGTATAAAGCAAAATATCAAGGGCCTTCATAGCCAAGGTTGAGAGCCTGCCCGACTACCAAGTCATTCCAGAGTTATGCTGTGGCATTTTTTATTTGTTTGCACTCATAACTGGTTTCATTCAAACTGTACCAAAAGTGCAATGTTTATTTGTATACCTCAAAAAAGTAAATCCATTGATATGGTATCCGTCCTAAAAAAAATGGAATAAAAACATTATTACAGTAAAACCCATCCAAGTCAGAATTCTAGTAGAGAAGAATTTAGATACATGTACTTTTAGGCAGCTTAATTCAGTGTCACCTGTCTCCAAGACCGATATTTATACTAAATTGATGTCAGGTTTAGAGGGGTTAAATAATATAATTATAATAATAATAATTATATAATTATTTGGACCAACTTAGGCAAATAGTTTAGACCCAGATCAAATTGCTTCTGCTCCTTAAAGGAGCACTTTCATTAGGTTCTACACTGTCCGTAACTCTGTTAACATTTAAAGTTGTCAAAACGGTGTTGAATTGACAAAACAAACTTGACAAACAGTAAACAGATTAATTAACCCTTTCTGTCATATAAACACATTTACAGAGTAGACCAAGATCAGACTGACCAGGGTCTGCTTTGTTTGCTAGTGGAATTATATAGATCGGAGTCTTCTGTTTCTGCCAGTCAAAAATTCCTTTGTTAATGATACTTTCAAATAGTTTGTAGTTGGTTTATTAATATTCATGATGTCATTATTTCTTACACGCATATTCAGCAGGGAAATGATTAAGAAGACAAAGAATGGACCAAACATTGTATGTCAGATAGGTTAACCAGATAATATACAAAGTTCAGCATAACGCCTCTGCACACAATTTGTTTGATAATACCATAAATATCACAACCCTTTTCCTGTTCAATACTTATTCCAAATTTCAATACCTATTGAATATTCATAGACAAAATAATTAAAATGAAATGGAAAGTTGACCATTGTAGCCATTTTAGAAAGTAAAGAAACATCTTTCAAATTCCATTAGCAAACAGAACAGACCCTGATCAGACGGCTCCTATAGGATCTAGATCTACTCTGTTTGCAAGTGTGTGAAAACATCTCTATATGAAAGAAAGGGCTAACTCTATACTCCATACACACCTTTCAATGCCTGTGCAGACTAGACCCATATCAAACAGCTCCTGTAGGAGCTATCTGATCAGGGTCAGTTCTATTTACAATTAGAATACCATTAATAATCTGATTCTACAGGTTATGCTATAGCCAACAAGAGCACCGCGAGACGGGGCAATATACGCCCGAAGGCTTGCTACCCGAAACTATCAAAGGGCAATAACTCCAGAATGAAAAATGATATGAGAGTTATCTCACTGATATGCACAACTACACATCAATATCTATCATTCCTGAAAGTTTGAAGAAATTATGTTGAAAAATAAAGGAGGAGTTAGTTGCACAAGAAATTGCTACCCGAAACTATCAAAGGGCAATAACTCCAGAATGAAAAATGATATGAGAGTTATCTCACTGATATGCACAACTACACATCAGTATCTATCATTCCTGAAAGTTTGAAGAAATTATGTTGAAAAATAAAGGAGGAGTTAGTTGCACAAGAAATTGCTACCCGAAACTATCAAAGGGCAATAACTCCAGAATGAAAAATGATATGAGAGTTATCTCACTGATATGCACAACTACACATCAGTATCTATCATTCCTGAAAGTTTGAAGAAATTATGTTGAAAAATAAAGGAGGAGTTAGTTGCACAAGAAATTGCTAACGGACGGACGGACGACATGCGCCATACCATAATACGTCCCTTCGAGCGTATAAAAATTGTGTTCATTTGCCATTATAAAAAAAAAGCTAATTAATATTCATAATGTAATTATTTCTTACATGAATATTCATGGCGTACAGGATTAATATTTGGGTAGATAAATAGTGTAGCAACAAATCTTGGTCTGTATACTGTTTGCTGCTCCAAAAGTTTCCTTTCACCCTTTCCCTCATACAAACACTTTCCATGCCTTTGCAAATAGAACAAGATTAAAGGGCTTCTATAGGAGCCTTCTGATCAAGAGTCTGCTCAGTTTATGAAATTATAAATTATGAAATTACAATAGACCAAACAATCCTGTATATAAAAGTAAAGTACCTAGTTATAGTCTACTTTCAGTCCGAATGACCGTTCAGCCAACTGGACTCCCCTGGTCATTGAGTCATTGGCCTACAATATTGAACACTGTTAACATATGGCGCAATCATGCAGCCGCAGTACAGGCTAGTGTCCCTCACAGGTACCCATTTTAACCCCTGGGTGGAGAAGAGGGGGCGGGTGGGAGACACTGAAAAGCGTCTCTGAAATTTCCGGGAGGGACCCCAGAAATAACACCATTATAAAAATCAGCTAATTAGTTAATAGTCGCAGCAAATCTAAGGGTCTATACTATTTGCATAAGTTATCACAATGGTGTCCACCTGACTTGTTCAACTGTACAAAAGAGAAGAAAATTTAGAGGTTATATTCAATTATTGAAATTGGTTGAATGCTTAAGTAATAGTAGAGTGTGTAGCATTATCCCTACAAAATGGAAAGTTAACCCTTTACTCCAGTGACCTCATTGGCATTTTTGCGAACAGAGTAGACCCAGATCAGATGGCTCCTATAGGGGCCATCTGATCTGGGTCTGCCCTGTTTGCTTATGAAATAAGTGGTCAGATCAGGGTCTGCTCCATTTGCTTATGAAATGTGATGACAAAACTTCCTTCCAAGGGGTTCTGTATCAAATCTCCCTCCAGTATGTCCATCAACCCTTAACCCTTTCCCTGTTCTATCTTTTTTACCAATTTCAATGCCAACTGAATATTCATGAACAGAGTAGTTGGAACATTGTAACCATTTTAGAAAGTAAAGAAACAGTTCTTTCAAGTTCCATGAGCAAACAGAGCAGACCCTGATCAGACGGCTCCTACAGGAGCCGTCTGATCTGGGTCTACTCTGTTTGCAGATGCGTGAAAAGGTGTTTATATGGGGGAAATGGTTAATTAACTATAAAATATGGATATTTATCTTCAGCACACTGGTCTAATCTGAATACTTTGGTAGGTTGGATATTGATGAGATAATACATGTATGTAACTCGGTGTCTCACCTGAACCCAACTATCTGACACTAATTGATTTGAACCCTTTACTCCATGAATATTCATGTAAGAAATATTAATGATATCATGAAAATTAATTAGATTTAACTTTTTTAATTGCACAAGAACTTGGGAAATTTTGGCCATGACAGAAACTATAGAATCATATCTATATTATATCAAGCAAACCAAGCAGACCGTGATCAGATGGCTCCTATTGGAACCATCTGATCTGGGTCTACTCTGTAGACGAAAAAACCTAATGTCCACCAACTAAAATTTGCTCAGCAAGCTAAACCTTTCACATACAATCCTTTAGCAGGAAATTTAGTATGGACAGAACAATGCTTGAACAAATAAGGGAAGATTATAAGCCATTCATTGTTTATTGCAATCTGAACCCACCATGTGTAAATACAAACAACTCCTTGACAACATGTACAGACTGGGGTATTTGGTAAAACCTCTCTTTAGCAACAACTGAAAAAAGATAAACATTTCAATCTGTTAACTTAACCTCATAGGCTATCTTTAGATCCAACCTCTTTGAATAAATGTACCGAAAAAAAATACCAAAAAGGAGCATTTACTAGAGAAAAGGATTTTTTTTTGATGTGTAGTTTTGAAACCATTGTGATAATAGAGCATTTGCTCCTATGGAACAAATGCTCTATTTATCACAATGGTTTCAGAAAGAGACTTTTACAGAGGCATCAATATGAGGGAAAGGGTTGATAATACTGCCTTTTACACATTTGCAAACAGGGTAGACTAGGTTCAGACAGCTCCTTTAAGAGTTGTCTGATCACAGTCTGCTCCGTTTGTTTTCTACTGTACAGATCTGATCCTTGAAAGCCATAGCAACACATTTCCTTCTTTTATAGTTTAAACCCTTTACTGACTGGGATACCTTTTGACACCTGGAAAACAAAGCAGACCCAGATCAGATGACTCCTGTAGGGGCTGCCTAATCGGGGTCTGCTGTGTTTGCTATTTGGAAAAATACCGAACTGATTCTACAGTTTCTGTCAAGGTTAAGAAAACTTATGTTCATATACCATTATAGAAATTCAGCTTATTAAAATTCCTGGTGTCATTATTTCTAACATGATTATTCATTAGGTGAGGGTGTTATACAAGAATTAAATTAATATCCATAATGAGTAGTCTGTTATGAATATTCATCAGGTAAAGGGTTAACACAGGTTGTAACTTTAAACATGACGGGAGTACAAAGCGCTTGCAGGATTTATCACATATTACTTCAGTTCTGCATTAAGATACACTCTACATGTACTTTTAAAAACCTATGTTTATTAGTGATTTATTGTGTTGCCGGGCAATAGAGGTTTTACTGTACATACACCAGTATCTATGTATACAAGTAGCCTGTATGTACAAGAAACAGCACTAACATTGAAACTTAGCACTCAACAAAAACACAGCTGGATCATATTGGTCCTTTCAACACTAAATAACTTTTATCTGCGAAACTGTGCTACAATTTTAAAACTATTTTATTTCTTTAACCCTTTCCCTGTTCTGTATTTTGTCCAAATTTCAATACCCACTGAATATTCATGGACAAAGTAGTTATAATGAAATATGGAAGGTGGAACATTGTAGCCATTTTAGAAACTAAATAAACAGATTTATCAAATTAGAAAATTAGCAAACAGAGCAGATCCTGGTCAGACGGCTCCTATAGGAGCCATCTGATCTGGGTCTACTCCATTTGCAGATGTGTGAAAACACGTTTATGTATGAAGGAAAGGGTTAATTTCTTTTCAAACACAGACTCAAAGTGTCAAACAGTTTGGATCATTATGAACTGCTGAGTTACTATGTGTCTCATCTAGATGCAAACTGTTTGCAAAAATCATCTGGTCCATAGTGCTGAAAGAGCTTAGAAAAACTGTACAATTGTGACATGTACACAAAAGGGTACTGAAAAATAGTGAATTCACTTTTACATGTGTTAAACCATTACCTGATATAAACGCCTTCTCCCAACTTCTCGCAAACAGAGTAAACCCAGATCAAAGAGGTCCTGTAGGAGATGTCTGATCTTGGTCTTCTCTGTTTGCAAATGTGTGAAAAGTCATTTGTATGAAGGAAAGGGTTAACTCTTTGAATGCTAGAAACCAGTGTATGGACATTTGCAATCAGTGTAGACCCAGATCAGAGGGCTCTTTCTCACGGACAGGATATTACGGATTGGACATATTAACCCTTTCCCTCATATAAACATGTTTTCACGCAATTGCAAACAGAGTAGACCCAGATCAGAAGGCTCCTAAAGGAGCCGTCTGATTAGGGTCTGCTCTGTTTGTTAATGGAATTTGATAGATCTGTTTCTTTGCTTTCTAAAATGTCTACAATGTTCCACCTTCAATATTTCTTTATAACTATTTTGTTTACGAATATTCAGTAGGTACTGAAATTTGGAATAAACATAGAACAGGGAAAGCGTTAAACTTTTCAAGGGAATTGTTTGCCTCGACAAAAACTTTAGAATCAGAATCTGTATCATGTCAAAAGCAAACAGAGCAGACCCTGATCAGAAGTCTCATCTGGTTCTACTGGTTTGCAAATGCATAAAAAAGGTCTTTGTATTAGGGAAAGGGTTAATATAGGATGTTTTAGTCCTGGCAGATACTATAGATTTAGAGCTATATAATTCCATAGTAAATGGAGCAGACACTAATCTGGGTCTACTCTGTTTGCAAAAGGCACTTCAATCAGAGAAAGATAATTATAGGCTCGTTTGTATTTGAAGGTGAAGAGTTTTCAACTAAAGGCTTCTTCATATTTCACACTTTTTTTTCCTCACAAAAATAACAAGAGATTCAGCTTTGAAATACTTGTAGTACTTTTGAGTAAAGTGGCTTGCTAAACCATTCAAAATGTTACTAATACATGTATGACCAATATATTTATACACTTAGAAGGTGTTTTGTACATTTTCAATCCTACAATACAAAACAACAAAAATTTTACCATAAAATGCAACATTGATTCTTTGATAGAAATATATTACAGAATAACCTCTCTATAAAAACCACTAAATGAATACACAACTCAGTGTATACTGTCAAGTGGCTGCTAAATGCTGAATGAAAAGCTCCTATGGGAGCTTTCTGCAGAATTTTCATACTGCATTTAACTGCCATCTGTCTGAAAAACACAGTTAACCCATTATCTGCTCAATATTCATGTAAGAAATAATAATATCATGATGAATATTTATCAGCTGAATTTTTAACATGTAAAATTTCCAAAGGAAACGTTTGATTTGGCAATAACTATAGAATCAGATCGATATCATGTCATGAGCGAACAGGGCAGACCCTGATAAGACAGCTCCTGTTGGAGCCGTCTTATCTGGTCTACTCTGTTTCCAAAGGCATGAAAGTGTGTTGATATTTTAAGAAAAGGGTTAAGGGTTCTTTTGGGTACTTGTTGCCCCAGGTTTTATTGTACATGAAAATGCACTGAAACTATCAAACCTTAATTTTGCATATGTGCTCAGCTCATATAGGGATCACTTGTAAAGTCAATGAATCGGACATTTACGTTCTTTCACGCACTCTGTAACATTCCATAATTATGTGGCGTTATCTTATTTTGCCATTCCTGAGCTGTACCTCATTCAATCCTTTACTCCATGAATATTCATGTAAGAAATAAAGACGTCGTGATTATTAATCAGATTAATTTGTTATAATAGCACATGGACACAGGAAGTTCTGGCCATGGCAGAAACTGTAGAAGCATATCTATGTTATATCATGATGAAAGCAAACAGCAGACCCTGATCAGATGGCTCCTATAGTAGTCATCTGATCTGGGTCTACTCTGTTTACAAATGCATAGAAAAGCGTATTTATGGAGGAAAGGGTTATATATATATGCAGGTCCCCATATGGTATGATCAATGTAGTGATGTTGATGGCTGATTGACCATAGTAATGAGTTCATAGGTGCAGTATCCCTATTTACAGTAAAACCTCTCTATAACGACCACTAAATTGTGTTAATTAGTTGGTATTTTGGGCAGTTGGTTGCTTAAAGCAAGGTGAAAGTAAAACAACGCTCCTATATGGTTGCTTAAAGCAAGGTGAAAGTAAAACAACGCTCCTATATGGTTGCTTAAAGCAAGGTGAAAGTAAAACTTTCACCTTGCTTTAAGCATCCACCGGCTTTTAACACAAAATACATGAGGTAAATTAGTGGTTATTATAGAGAGGTTTTACTGTACATAGCAATGAGAAATACTACACATCTCTCACTGCCATGCACAAATCTGTGACTACCTTTGCTAACAGTTTGGTTCCTGATAAGATACTGAATCTTCAGGATTCAAACTATTTGATGATGTGATTATGGTTTTGTAACATCAGGAAAGAATTTTCAAAAAATGAAAATAAAAGCAGATGAAAAATGTTGCAGAAGATAAAACATGAAAACGAAAGTGCTATGGGGTTTTGCACAAAAAGGCTGACTCTAACAAGTTCAAAATGCAGTCTATTGCACGTCTATGCACTTTTAAGATTCTTAGAATGTGAAAGACAGTAAAATGAAGCTGCACAGTGTAGACTTTGATAAGATAAAGCATTGTAAAAGCAGCAACTGGTCTGAATCTTTACTGCTGGCTAATCCTAAACGTGAGTATTTTTATGACTGAGCTAATATTTAACACTTTCTCATAACAGAAAAGATTATGCATATATTTGTTAGAATAAAGATATACATCTTATTTAGAAAAAAATCAAGTTACTAGAATCTAATCCTTTGAATGCTGAATATTCAAAGTAGATTGGTCCATCAGTGTTTAATCAAAGAGTCCATTCGATACAAAGACCTTGTTTTGATTTTAGATAAACACTCTGATCACAAGGTCTCTTTCTCTCTCTTTTTTTTTTTTTTTACAGGGAACTTGTTTGGTACTTTAACCCTTTCCTCCATAGGCTATTTTTAGATCCATCCACTTTGAATAAATCTACCAAAAAGGAGCATTAACTAGAGAAAAGGATTTTTTTTAGAATTTTGTAGTTTGAAACCATTGTGATAAATAGAGCATTTGCTCCTATAGGAGCAAATGCTCTATTTATCACAATGGTTTCATAAAGTGACTTTTACAGAGGCGTAAAAAGACATATTTATGGAGGAAAGGATTAATCATTTTACTGCTCAACAGGGGTAAGAAGGTATTTTTAGCTGGTTTAAACAACAGCCATCGACTAGCAACCCACTCAGGCTTTGAAAATTATTAAATAAAAAAGCAGATTTTTATTAACAAAAAATATAAGATCTGTGTGATTTTAGTTTTTATTTCGTAGACTGCAAAATAACATTACTGAATTCAACTATTGGAATAACAGCCTAACATCTTTTCAAGATTTCTTTCCTCTCAGAGCTACTTTGTAATACAATTCAGTATGTTTCAATAACAAATATTTCTTTTTCTCCCCCACTTGTTCCTAGTTTCTCAAAGAACTATATTTTATAGATTAAAAGGAAAAAACAAAGAACACTTGGACCAAAATTTAGCAAAATCAGTCCGAGATTTGTATTGAACGAACAAAATAAAACACCAGTCCGAGAATTGTATTGAATATGCAAAATAAGCAACTTATCGGAGATTTGTACTAAATAAATAAAATGAAAAAAACCTCCAAATTTAAATAATGTGGAGCATGGAAGATACAGACCTAATCTAGAACAAATTTTGACCATACACAGAGATACAATGAATAGCAAAAGCATGTAAGACAAGAGAGAATACAAAAGAATCACATCTGCATGCATATACAGCAAAATCCCTCTAAATTGGATGTTTCATAAAGAAGAATCAAGATGCTTAACCCTTTACTCCATAAATATGTCTTTCTACACTTTTGCAAACAGTATAGACCCAGATGAGACAGCTCCTGTAGAAGCAGTCTGATCATGGTCTACTCTGTTTGCTTATGAAGTAATATAGATACGATTCTACAGTTTCTGCCACGGCAAAACAGTCCTCTGTTCATGTTCCCCTATAAAAATTAATCCAATTAATATTCATGAAGTCATTATTTCTGATATGAATATTCATGGAGTAAAAGGTTAATGCAGGGTGAAAGGAGCTTTCTGCAAGACTTTCACCTTGCATTAAACTGCAACCTGTTATAATGACCAACGTTGATATTAATTTGAAATTCCAGTTTAGTGGGGTGGGGTATATACTGTATATGTTTATTACACTGTAACACTTTATCAAAGTGTGGCCAATTCATTATAACACCATACACATTATCATCACTCAATTAGAGAGTAAATGTAAAAGTTGGAATTGCACAAAAAAAGGATAAATTTAGTATTAAGTAACATCCTTCTGTCAGGTGACGAATAATATCATGACCATTGCATATCATTTTCAATACTAATATATATGTGTATATAATACAGTGGCTAAAATGACTTCAATCGTGTCTTCTATATAAATATATTAACAAGTAAACATAGCACTGATATTTGATTAGATTAGTGTTCAACTATTAAAGGTAGATATTGGTGTTTGATATTTTGAAATTACTTGAACAAGTAACATTCACAAACATCTAAGTATGCTTGCTATACTATTACTATTACCACATGAAGTTCTATTACAAAATTTAAAGTTTTGTAATAATATATATACATGTACATCAATGTTTAACTCTGTAATTTTTTATCTCAGCCATAAATTCAAGAGTGGGAAAATCTGGCAGGAAACTCGCAATTGACTACATATTCCAACCAGATTTTTACGCCCTTGAAATTTCAACAGAGAAAAGAATTAAAGAGTCAAATATTGATATGCAGATAAAGAGATAATTATAAAGTCTTGCATTTGACTATCAAATTCAAAATGGTAATTTTAGAATTAAATGTTTATGTGTTTCATGAATGTAACTTATCACATCATTTTGCAACATCAAAATCCGATATCTGCCTTTAAGGTCTCTTATTCCCAAACTTATAATCTCTTTCAAATTATATTATACCCTTTAATATGTACACTGGAGAAATGCAGTGATCTTTAATGATATGTGAATTTTACTACAACTAAAAATGAAAATCTCATTTAGTACTCAAATTCACCCCAATCATTCATTCTTCATTGTCATAGGAAAACCAACTACAGCCCAACCTGATTTTAGACAGTGATGTCGTAGTTAAGTCTGTTTGACAAATCATCTTTTTTTGCTGTATTATCTTTGTCTCACTTATGCAGATGTAATGAACAGACAACTGCAGCCATTGAATAAATCATAAAAAACGTAAAACAACAGTTACTGGATTTTTAACACAGAGAGAATTTTAATCAGCAAAAATGTCATACGCTTCAATTCTCTAACAAATTTACAGTTCTTTTCAAAATCAAGATCCAAGCGTCATACAGTTTTGATGTGGCAGTGTGTGGACCCAGTGCTGTAGGCAGAGGTTATAAGGATGATACGGACTAAGCCAGAAGCTTTCAAACAAAAGATAACATCATTGTCTAAATACAGCAGTAAAACCTCTCTATAATGGCCACTAAATACAAGCCTCATTCTGTGTCTTTAACCCTTCCCTGTTTAATATTCATGTAAGGAATGATGATATCATGAATATTTATTAGCTGATTATTTTTATGATGGCACATGAACACAGGATGTTTTGGCTCAGGCAGGAACTGTATACTTAGGTCTATATTATACCATAAGCAAACAGAGCAGACCCTGATCAGACGGCTCTTATAGGAGCCGTCTGATCTTGGTCTACTCTGTTTGCAAATGCATAAAAAGAGGTTTATACGAAGGAAGGGTTAAACCATTTATTTCCATGGTCCTATAAATAGGACACAGACAAACAGTGTAGACCTGGTAATATCAGACAACTTCTGAAGGAGCCCTCTGATTAAAGTCTGCACTGTTGGGTGAACCCATACAGATGACAATGGTTTATACCAGGCAATATTTTGTTTGCTGTGCCCCATTAATATGAACAAGAACCGCGTGGCGCCAACACTCGTCTAATTTGTTGCTTGTCCAACTAAATTTTAAAAAAATTGAAAACGATAAAGGGACATAACTCTAAAATTTTGAAATCAAGAGTTATGGTTCTTATGTAGGGGCCTTCTCCTCTATGAGATCTACTAAGGTATGAAGTTTCATGTTGATACCTCTTATACTTTTCGAGTAATGAGCTACATTTAAGTTTTTGCACACCGCTGACGACGACGACAACGCCTACGACCCAGTGATCACAATAGCTCGACTTTTCTTCGAAACAGACGAGGTAAAAGTTAATGGATTCCAAAGTAAGATCTGGACTGGTTTCAATAAATAATATGAGGATAAATAAGTAAATCCATTCACCAGGTGAATAACATGAAAGAAATAATGATGTCATGAGTATTTATTAGCTGTATTTCTATACAGTAGAACCTGTGTTAACCAGCCATCAAAAAGGTCAAATTAGAGATCTGTAAGGCAGGTGGTAGCTTAATGCAGGTCAAAATTAATGCAGAAAGCTCCAATAGCGGCTTTCTGCATTAATTTGCCCTGCATTAAGCAACAACTATAGGAGCTTTCTGCATTTCTTTTGCCCTGCATTAATTAACAATTTGTGTTTGAATACTCCTATGTCCAATAAATGAATGGCTGCTTAAGACTTGTTCTATTGTAACGGCAGAAACTAGAATCAGATCTATATAATGCAACTGACAAATCTGATCTGGATCTACTCTGTTTGCAAAGGTATCAAAAGGAGTCTCAATCAGCATTTCTATCGGATAAAGGGTCAAAGGCACCAATGCTCATACATCAAGTGGTCATTTTAGCGAGGTCCTATTGTATACAGTCATCCAGAGCAAACAAACAACCACATGAAATGAACACTTAACAATGACAGTAATGAGCTGGACGCTTTATACCAAATCTTTGTACATGTTGTTGATCTGTGTCTGGAAGTAAACCTTCAACTCATTCCGCTTTGCCTTGAATGTCGGCGTGAGAAGTCCATTCTCTACAGAGAATAGCTCTGGATGAAGATATATGTCCTTTGCCTTCAAGATAAAAAGAAATTTCCATCATTAATTCATTGAGTCATATTGATCTTTGGCTGGCTGGATATTAAAGGTGTATCTATGGAGAAAAGGTGTATCTATGGAGTAAAGGTTAACCCTTTCCTCCATAAATACGCATTTCTACACCTCTGCAATAACCACTTCTTGAAACCATTGTGATAAATAAAGCATTTGCAGTGTTCTCATTAGGATTGAATTTTACCGAGTCCCTGGGACCCAGGGCATCAGCAAAAGTTACGTCCCAAGCAAATACAACTGAGTCCCAGATAATTTCACTTCTGCTTTTGTAATGGAGATTTTTTGCACCATTAAATGTAAAGGGGTAAAACTATTTAAGACTTACACTGATGTATCATTTAACATCAATAAGATAAGTGTTATAAGCACTGTATAATAAGGTATTTCTTGATGCTTTGATTTGAAGTGTACGACGATGAGCATCGTTTGAGTATCTGAGCTGAGCATCACTGTATCCGCTGGTACGTAAAAGGGGTTTTCACTTATTTTCAGTGCATACAAAGCATCACATAGTAATTCTATTGGTTTCAGGGCTAACATCATTTACTTACAAGTCTTTAAACTCACGATCTTGCACCCATAACGCTTTAAAGTTCCTGGCGTGTTCAACTTTTTACTAGCAGACGCCATCTTTTTTCAGCACCCAAATGTCATTACTACGCGACAGAACGGTTCTCATAGAATTACATAATTTTAGATGCTGACATTAGGGTGGAAATCGTAACCAGTCAATGCAGGTGCCCTCCTACGTACATGGAATAACCCAGGACTCGATATTAATAGATGCGTTGCAATTTCGGAAAATGTCAAGAAAACGGAGTGAGATTCACTTTGTTTATTGATCCGGATTAATGTAAGACCGAGTATCAGTTGTTAATTTACCTGGATTCATTTAAACCGGTAAAATTTCGATCATTGATCTTGCGTTCCATGGACGCAACGTACTTGATTATTTTGCGTTCCAACGATTTTCGGTGCGTATTTAGATATGATTACGACGTAACGGGAACACTGATTTGCTCCTACAGGAGCAAATACTCTACTTATCACAATGATTTCAAGCAACAAAATTCTAAAATTTTACTTTTCTCTAGTAAATGCTCCTTTTGGGTAGATTCATTCAAAGAGGTTGGGTCTAAAAATAGCCTATGGAGGAAAGGGTTAATTCAAATTTTAAAATACTTTTTTTCCCATCTCTTTTAAAATATATTATCACAAAACTCTTTCTTCCATTTCTCTTAAACCTTTACTCTATGATATGAAATGACACAGGAATTTCATGGCTCCTATGGGAGCCACCTGATCTGGGTCTTCTTTGTTTGCAAAGGCGCAAAAAGGCGTATTTATGGAGTAAAGGATTAAAAGACGTAACCAAAGTGTAAAAAAGTTTGGATTGACTGTAATGTCAAAGTGACCCTATCCAAATGACAGGGCATAACAATATTTCAAATATTTAGGGGATAACCGTTGCGTATTTGAAGATTTGCAGCAGTATATCGGTGGTTTATATGTCGCAAATTTAGTTTTACATGCGACACGTTAGCGGAGCATGTAAAACGATTATTTGCAACATATAAACCACCGATATACTGCTGCAAATCTTCAAATACGCAACGGTTATCCCTATTCTAATGAAACCATAGATCCAGATGGTAAAAAACAAACAATACTTTAAGTCCTTTGATATTTTCTCTGTCGTCATAACATGACGTCATGAAACACCGCATATCTCCGCATTACGCATATAGAAAATAGTTTCTCCTGGAACCTAGCAATTGTGCTTATATTTAATATACCAAGAACTGGTGTTTTCACTTGATACTTTGATTTTCACAAATGAAAACCGTTAAGTCATGGTCCTTTGAATTTCTGACGGTACGTCCCTTTCAAAACTACGAAAGATGAATCAAATTTGACCTCGACATTGCTCGAAATTCCACAATAATTGTGCACACGGACAACGGAATTATTTATTTTTAAATTGTTTGCAATGTGGAACTGGTTGCATATTCAAGATACTTTGGCTGATTGGTGTATTTGATGAGAATGATGATAGGCCAAGTGGACGTGCAAATGGAAATTATCAGGAGCGACAATCTACAGGCATGTTTGCAAAGAGTCCTCGAGTGGTCTAGAGTGGGTGGGGCGAAATCTCATTATTGGACTGTCCTTGAAGAATTGAAGAATACTTCCGCTTCTGATTGTCGGACGAGGCGGCATTATAGCTTCGGACACTTGCTTCATTCTGATTACCGGACTTTTTCAGCATAGGCCAACAGCTAGTGCATGATTGCGGTCTCTCGGACACAGTGATTTGTGTTTTAAAACTTTTGACGAAACAAGCCACAGCAGAAATTGTTTTCATCATTTCGTTCAGCACACGCTCACCAACAGGCCTGGATGTGTACATGATTCTTCATAATCGACTGAACGTTTGGGTTACTGAATGAAATGGTTCGATCACGGGTGCAGTTTTATCAGGTATGTTTTCAGAGATTTACAGGACATGTTTCCTGCATGACTCATAAATTGTACTTTTGTCAGAGATCTTAGGTTTTCTATGTATACCACGAAGAGCAAAATTCAAGGTTATGTCAAACCCCTTTTCTTTGGAAAGATTTGTGATTGATGGCAGAGAGGAAACCTGAGTTTTTTAGTGTTTTCAGATCATTGTCTGTGATCGGTTGGTAATGTTTAAGTGTTGTCAGGTCCTTCTTAAATAGTTTCAGCATGGATATAAATATCACAGCTACATGGTTATATACCTTAAATCTTATATTTACAGGGTGCAGGTGCCACATACACCTTAAAACAGAATAGAGGAAGAGAAACGTTTGTTCAAGGACAGTGAATCAGATCAACATGTGAAATAAATGGACTCGGGATCAACTTGTGGGACTTTGCGATAGATATTTGAGTAGAATCGCCAGACTCACATTGACTACAACCATAAAGTGTGTTGAAAAAAACAAGTAAATTGAAAACATTTGACATTTCATTCAGCCAGTGTCTTCGTTCATTCAGACCCATTCATTCAATTTTACTATGAATGCGCGTATGAATATTTCGTAGTAAATTTTCTAGTGATTCGGTTTCCGACAGTATATTCATTTTTCCGCCAGTATATCGGTGGTTTATATGCTTCAAATTTTGTCACGTGGACCAATCAGAATGCGTGTTACAAAAATGTTGCATTAGAATTAACATTTAACATTTCACTTGCTGAATAGTCATGTAAGAATTTTTATAATGGGATATGAACAAATAATGTTTTGCCATGGCAGTAACAGTAGAATCAGGGTCCATGCTTATAAAGCTTTTGAGTTGAGTCCGAGTTTGTTCTCAAGCTTTTGATTGGTCAGATTTGAGCCAAAGGCTCAAATCTGACCAATCAAAAACTTGAGAACGAACTCAGACTCAATAAGCATGGATACCGACCCATATAATTCAATACACAAGTAAAACAGACCATGATCAGACAGTTCCTACAGGAGCTATCTGATTTGGGTCTACCCTGTTTGCAAAGGCATTAAAAGGTACCTATTAAGTAAAGAGTTAATAACTGCCGTGTTTGACACTTATAAAATGGCTAGACCAACTGCAGTTGGGTTTACCTGCTCAAAAGAAGCCAGTTTTGCCCTCTTTCCTACTCCTGTTATATCATCCAATATAGCCTTTTTCACCACCTGAAAAATATGTAAAATCGTCAAAAATATACTACATACACTCATAGTACATCTTAATAAATTACAAATGTATAAACTTAACCCTTAACTAATTGATAGAAAAAAAACCCAGTTATAATGAAATATGGAAGGTGGAACATTGTAGCCAATTAAGAAAGTAAAGACATTCAAATTCTACTAGCAAACAGAGCAGGCCATGATCAGATGGCTCCTACAGGAGCTGTCTGATCTGGGTCTAGTCTGTTTGCAAATGTGTGAAAGTGCATTTATATGAAGGAAAGGGTTAACTAATTTTTGAATGCTATTCTGTGTATAATGTATAATTTCTAAACTTTTGTTCTTCTAGATCTATGTATGTTTATATATATAATGTATTGAGGCCCACATGGAAGATTGGGCTTACCTAAATGTGTAGCCTCGTTAAATAAAGTCATTATTATTATTATTTCCTCCATGAATATTCATGTAAGAAATAATGACGTCATGAATAATGATTAGATACAATTGTTATGATAGCATATGGACGGACACAGGAATTTTTGGCACTGGCAAAAAACTGTAGAATCATAGCTATATTACATCATAAGCAAACAGAGCAGATCCTGATCAGACAGCTTCTATAGGAGTCATCTAATTTGAGTCTACTCTGTTTGCAAAGGCGTAGAAAGACGTATTTATGGAGTAAAGGGTTAACAGATTCCCAGAATCAAAGATTCATCCATAGGATATGTATGCCCCAATCAAGGGATTGGAGCTGTCTGATCTTGGTCTACTCTGTTTGCAAATGTGTAAAATGCTGGGATAATAGAAAAGGATCAAAGTTCCAAAGTCATAGAAATGACATCAACATTAAACTTTCAGAGCAGATCCTGATCAGACGGCTCCTCAGGAGCCATCTGATGTGGGTCTACACTGTTTGCAAAGGCATATAAAGGAGTATCTATGGAGTATAGGATTAAGTAATTGATTCTTCAGGTTACACACAAAGCTTACCTCTTGTTTACAAAGGTTCTCCATGTCTCCCTCCAGATTGAGCTTCTCCTTGGCATACCCAGGTAAGGTGTCTGGATCTGGCACAATAATTGCTATCACAGATGACTGAAATACAAGGGAAATCATATATAAATCTGACTACAGTATCTACCAATACCAGAAATTTCATCATAATAATTCAGCTAATAAATATTCACGATGTCATTATTATCTTTCATGTAATACATGAATATTAAAGAGGGAAAGAGTTTATAGTCCATGATGTGAAACTCAAGATTATTGAAATATCCGAGGTAATGACTGGGGTTCGAAAGTACACAATTAACCCATCACTCTATAAATATAAAAATTACTTTCTAGTTTCTACGCCTTTGAAAACAGAGTGGACACAGATCAGATGGCTGCTATAGCTTAATATTAATTAAATGATTTTTATAATGGCACTATGAACACGGGAATTTATTTTTGCAAATGACAGTCTGTTTGCAAAGGCATAGAAAGGCACATTTATGGAGTCTAGACATATTTATGGGGTAAAGGATTAAAATGTACATCTGAGCATAGTCAAAAGTATGACTAACTCATGGATGGACCGACAGACAAATCTAAATAAATATCCCCTTTTTTCAAAAGGGAGCACAAAAAAGTGTTAACATATGCCATTCTAAATATTTAGCTAATCAATATTCACGATGTCATTATTTCTAATATGAATATTCATCATGGAAAAGGTTAATGAAATATAAGGGTAAATCATTACACACAGCACAATCCATAGCACATAATGCCTCAACTTTTGTTTGACTAAGTAGTTTAGATAAGTTCTGTGACCAAGGCTATAATTCCAAAGTTTCAAAGTGCATAATATTATAATAACACTCCCCAAGGTTCACAACTTTACATCATCATCAACCATCCTATAAAGTGTCATGAGTGTAGGTAAAAACTAGCTCAATCACTGAATTGATATCTCCTGTCAAACAAGTGCTGGCCTCAGTATTTAATCATTGAAACTTGAAAGTTAATGAAATATGGATCATGATGCATGGACTGACTCCATAAGTATAACCTTCAGCCTACGGCAAGGGATAAAAAGTCATAAACTGACAGACAAGAATAAATCTAAAAGCCCCCCCTCCTTATCCAACATCATTCAACCAGAGTGTTCGAAGGAACACATGAATCACCTGCTCGTAGGTGACACAAAAACTGTTAATCCGCTGGAGTGCAAAAAATCAGAACAAAGGGGAATAACTCAAAAAGTATTGCATGTCCAGTGACGAATCTTAGTTACTTCAATGGTCCTCAATGAGAGGAAGACACATGTGAAATTTGAAAGCTCTATAATGATTAGTTTAGAAATGATGGCAAAAAAAAGAAAGAGTGATGGACAGCGAAAATCAGAACAAAGAGGAATAACTCAACAAGAGTGCCAGTGGGCACAATATACGCCCGTAGAGGTTTTGTTCAACATAAACTGGGGTTAACGTATTTGCTAAATTCAAATTCGAAGTCCAATTTTGCGACCAAGTTTCAAGGTTGTAAATAGGCATACTTTAATGCTTGAGATGAAGATGAAGCTTCTGATGGTGAACAAATGTTATGTACTCTTGCCTACAGGTGAAGCTTGTGATGGTGAACAAGTGTTCCAAGTTTAAAAGCTTAATCTAAAAGGGTTATGTAAATAAGTGGACTTTAACCAAAACCTTAACCAAAATTTCTAAGTTAAAAGGGGGGATAATTATGTCAAAATGTTGGACAGAGTTATGTACTCTTGCCTACAGGTGACGCTTGTGATGGTGAACAAGTGTTTCAAGGTTAAAAGCTTTATCTCAAAGGGTTATGTAAACAAGAGATGTTTGTAAAACATGTATACCCCCCAGGCCCCCTGACCTTTGATCTAGTGACCTCAACTATAGAGGTCATCTAGCGGTCATGACTAATCACCACAGCAACTTTGAAGATCCTAAGCCAAACCACTGATCATTTATTGATCTGAAAACATTTCACATATTAAGGTCATGGTGACCTTGACCTTTGACCTAGTGACCTCAACAACTATAGGGGTCATCTATTGGTCACGACCAACTACCACAGCAAGTTTGAAGATCCCGAACCAAACCATTGAGCAGTTATTAATTGGAAACCATTTCATCAGTTAAGGTCATGATGACCTTGACCTTTGACCTAGTGCCCTCAAAATTAATAGGGGTCATCTAGTTGTCATGACCAACCACCACAGCAAGTTTGAAGATCCTACGCCAAACCCTTGAGCAGTTATTGATCGCAAACCATTTCACCAGTTAAGGTCATGGTGACCTTGACCTTTGACCTAGTGACCTCAAAAATTATAGGGGTTATCTATTGGTCATGACCAACCACCACAGCAAGTTTGAAGATCCTAAGCCAAACCCTTGAGCAGTTATTGATCGCAAACCATTTCACCAGTTAAGGTCATGGTGACCTTGACCTTTGACATAGTGACCTAAAAAACAATAGGGGTCATCTAGTTGTCATGACCAACCACCTAAGCAAATTTGAAGATCCTAAGCCAAACACTTGAGCAGTTATTGATCAGAAACCATTTTACAAGTTAAGGTCATGGTGACCTTGACCTTTGACCTAGCGACCTCAAATACAATAAGGGTCATCCAGTTGTCATAACCAACTACCGCAGCAAGTTTGAAGATTCTAAGCCAAACCCTTGAGCAGTTATTGATCGGAAACCATTTGACCAGTTAAGAGCATGGTGACCTTGACCTTTGACCTAGTGACCTAAAAAACAATAGGAGACATCTAGTGGTCATTACCAACCGCCACAGCAAATTTGAAGATCCTAGGCCAAACCCTTGAGCAGTTATTGATCGCAAACCATTTCACCCTTTAAGGTCATGGTGACCTTGACCTTTGACCTAGTGACCTAAAAAACAATAGGACTCATCTAGTTGTCATGACCAACCACCTAAGCAAATTTGAAGATCCTAAGCCAAACCCTTGAGCAGTTATGGATCAGAAACCATTTTACCAGTTAAGGTCATGGTGACCTTGACCTTTGACCTAGTGACCTTAAAATTAATAGGGGTCATCCAGTGGTCATGTCCAACTACTACAGCAAGTTTGAAGATTCTAAGCTAAACCCTTGAGCAGTTATTGATCGGAAACCATTTAACTATTTAAGGTCATGGTGACCTTGACCTTTGACCTAGTGACCTCAAAATCAATAGGGGTCATCTAATGGTCATGACCAACCACCACGGCAAGTTTGAAGATCCCAAGCCAAACCCTTGAGCAGTTATTGATCGGAAACTATTTCACCATTTTAGGTCATGGTGACCTTGACCTTTGACCTAGTGACCTCAAAAACAATAGGGATCATCTACTTGTCATGACCAACCACCACAGCAAGTTTGAAGATTCTAGGCCAAGTCGTTTATTAGTTATCATTCGGAAACCATCGATCTACCGACCGACCGACATGTGCAAAGCAATATACCCCCATTTTTTCAAAAGGGGGGTATAATAAAGGACTTTAACAAAGGCTTAACCAAAAATTCTAAGTTAATAGGGGAATGATTCTGTCAAAATGCTTGACAGAGTTGTTTTCTCTTGCCTACAGGTGAAGGTTGTGACGGTGAACAAGTGTTCCAAGTTTACAAGCTTATCTCAAAGGGTTATGTAAATAAATGGACTTTAACAAAGCCTTAACCAAAAATTCTAAGTTAAAAAGGGGCATAATTCGGTCAAAATGCTTGACAGAGTTATGTACTCTTGCCTACAGGTGAAGGTTGTGACGGTGAACAAGTGTTCCAAGTTTAAAAGCTTTATCTCAAAGCGTTATGTAAATAAATGGACTTTAACAAAGCCTTAACCAAAAATTCTAAGTTAAAAAGGGGCATAATTCAGTCAAAATGCTTGACAGAGTTATTTACCCTTGCCTACAGGTGAAGGTTGTGACGGTGAACAAGTGTTCCAAGTTTCAAAGCTTTATCACAAAGTGTTATGTAAATAAGTGGACTTGTTCCACATAAATTGAGGTTAACATTTTTGCTTAACGCAAATGCTAAACGCAAATTCTAAGTCCAATTAAGTGACCTTGACCTTGAATAAACGAGCCGGGACTTGGCAGGCTACTGTAGAGTGTCTAGATAAACATTGTGGTTAAATTTGGGAAGGATCCACCAAGCGAAACATGAGTTAGAGATGTTACAGACAGACAGACCGTTTAACATTTTTGCTAAACGCAAATTCTAAGTCCAATTGTGTGACCTTGACCTTGGATAAACAAACCGGGATTTGGCAGGCTACTGTAGCATGTCTAGATAAACATTGTGGTTAAATTTGAGAAGGATCCACCAAGCGGAACTTGAGTTAGAGATGTTACAGACGGACAGACAACCAGACGGACAGACGGACGGACGGACAGACAGCGCCATTCCATAATACGTCCCGTTTTTTCAAACGGGCGTATAAAAAGTATTGCATGCAGAAAGACTAACAATAGTTACTTCAATGGACCTCAATGAGAGGATGACACATGTGAAATTTGAAAGCTCTATAATGATTAGTTTAGAAATAGACGGCCAAAAAAAAGAAAGTGTGACGGACAGACAGACAGACTGAAAAGTGATCCCTAAGTGACACACTGCCTCTCGGCAGGTGACATAAAAATGGTGGCATTAAAACTGAAAGCATAATGCCACAAATAAATTGAGTTTACAGACATGAGAAAATGAGTAGAACTGCTAGAGTGCTGATTTTGATCCACACAACTCTTATTTTGCATACTGACTGATAAATATTGCTCTAGTATTTTATAGATTACGGTTGAGGCAGTTACCGACCTTCAAACTGTCCCCATACAGGAACACCTGTGCCACGAGGCTGGAGCGGATGTAGATGTTCTCTATTTTCTCAGGGGCCACATACTCTCCCTGAGCCAACTTAAAGATGTTCTTTTTTCTGTCAATAATCTTCAGACAGCCATTCTGGAATAAAAGAAGAAATTCTGCTTTTTAGTCACTGGTTTAATTATAGAAATTCAGATATGTAACAGGAACAATATACTTGAACACAATACTGGTAATATTACATCAGGATCCATGCTTATAAAACTTTTAGCTCAAATCTGACCAATCAAAAACTTGAGAACTCAAATCTGACCAATCAAAAGCTTGAGAACGAACTCAGACTCAACTAAAAGCTTTATAAGCATGGACCCAGATCTACTGCCTACTCTCTGGACAATTCATGGGATATTGACTTTCAAATGACATAGTAGTTATATAGTAAATGCTCAGACAAGATGCGTAAATAAAAACATTTTCAAGAATAGCTCTTTTATTTCTCAAAAAAACCCACCTTTAATTTATGGTGTATCAAACTTTAGAATTATCTCTTTGGGACAAATCTAAAGAGGGGAGGGTCACTAATTAGGGTTTTGTGCATTCTTACCGGCATCCACTGACCAACATCACCAGTGTGCAGCCAACCATTGTCGTCCATTGCGTCCTTTGTCTTTGCTTCGTCTTTGAGATACCCCTTGAAGACATTTGGTCCCTTTATACACACCTGAAAAAACAACAACAGAAATATGGTTAAACCTTTGCCTGTTCTATGTTAATTACAAATTTCACTACCTACTGAATATTCATGGACAAAATAGTTATAATGAAATATGGAAAGTGAAATATCATAGCCATTTTAGAAAGTAAAGAAACAGATTTTTCAAATTCAACTAGCAAACAGAGCAGACCCTGATCAGACGGCTCCTATAGGAGCTGTCTGATCTGGGTCTACTCTGTTTGCAAATGCGTGAAAACACGTTTATATGAGGGAAAGGGTTGTTCAATATTCATGTAAGAAATAAAATGACATCATGAATGTTTCTTTGCCAAAATTTTATATGAATGGTATTTGAGACAGGATGCTTTGGCAAAAAGTACAGCTTCAGATCTATATAAATTTCATAAACAAACAAAGCAGACCCTGATTAGACGGCTCCTACAGGAGCTGTCTGATCAAGGTCTACTCTGTTTGCAAAAGGCCTGAAAATGTGTTTCTATGAAGTAAAGAGTCATGTATGCAATAGGCACATGTACCATATAATGCTGGTTTACAGTAAATTGTTTTGGTAAAGCTCAATAATTCTTGTCAATAGAGACAGTCTGATGACACTAGAACTAATGATAAATAACATGATTATAACTTTATAAAAATGTATGACAGATTTATGGCCCTAAACCAGACTGAATCTGTTATGATGGAGAACAACTGTGTCAAGTTTGATAGGAACAGCTGCAGTGATGGGGAAAATGAGACAAAGCCTCAAAATTTTCAGCAACAACAATGAGGACACCCATTATGATGACAACAAGACTATAGCAATACCTATACTATTTTTCCTCCAAAAATGAGTAAGCTAATAAGTTACCTCTCCTTTGTCATCTTTTGCATAGTAATTCATGTCTGGAATATCGACCAATTTGATGTAGTTACATCTCAGTGGAGGTCCCACATTACCTGTGAAATAGAAGCAACAACTCTACTCAGGAAAACTTGCAATCATTTACCAAATTTTGTTATCTTTTCATAAACACACATAAGTTATGATGTCGATAGATCATCAAATATTGCGTTCCAAACCACTGAAAGTATTTATCAGTAGCCCTTTTCCTTTTGATGCCAGACTCAGATTAGATGACTCCTGCAGGAACAGTCTGATCAGGGTCTGCTCTGTTTGCTTACAAAATAAAATTAGAAGTTCATGCAATTATTATTCATGATACATTGTATCATTATTTCTTCCATGAATGTTAATCAGGTGAAGGGGTAACCAGTATCTAAACCAGTCTTGATTACAAACCAGTCAATATGTCTCAGAGTTCTCCATAACCCTTTCCTCCATAGGCTATATTAAGACCAAACCTCTTTGAATGAATCTACCCAAAAGGACCATTTACTACAGAAAAGTAAAATTTAAGAATTTTGTAGTTTGAAACCATTGTGATAAATAAAGCATTTGCTCCTATAGGAGCAAATACTCTATTTATCACAATGGTTTCAAGAAGTGGTTATTACAGAGGCGTAGAAAGGCGTACTTATGGAGGAAAGGGATAAGCAGTGTACTTGGAAAATCTACCACAAACATTTTTGTTAAATTTCTCTGCCAAACCCTATCTTGTTGGTACCCATTAGAAATGCCTCTCTGAGCAATAACATATTTGAATGAAGAAAATATGTCTCTTATCTGGAGATCTATGTCTATGTCACTCAGTCACACTGTCCAACAGCTTGTAAAGCTTAACCCTTTCCTTTATATAAACATGTTTTCAAGACAAAGATATAATGGCCACAAACATGTGTGTAAAGTTTGGTGAGGATTGGACAAATAGTTTCGAAGAAAGAGTCCAGACAAGATATTTTTAAAGTCATTTTTGCAAATAAAGGAATGCAACTCCTAAACAACTGAAGCTATTCACATGGCTATCAAACTTGACCAAGATATAATGGCCACAAACATGTGAGTAAAGTTTGGTGTGGATTGGACAAATACTATCCAAGAAGGAGCCCGGACAAATTCTTCTACATGTGCATACGGATGGACGGACAAAGGCAAGCCTATATGCCACTTTACTTATCATGTCTGGTCACATGAACCCTTTTAAACATTGCAAAAGTTTGGTGTGGATTGGACAAATATTTTCCAAGAAAGAGCCCGGAGATGTGATTATGGATGGATGGACAGATTTACATACGGACAAGGGCAACCCTATATGCCATCCATTTGTGGGGGCATAAAAATAGAAGTCAATGCACTATACTAATGATGTCTGGACGCATGAACCCTTTAAACATTGAATTTTCGGACTATTCCAAATTTCAAACAGGTCAAGTTTACCATAAATATTCAGTGATTCTCTTAAAGAAAACTTCAAACTGTAACATGAAGAATATTGCAGACCCTGATGAGAGAGCGCCTCTGTGAGCCCTATCGTCTAGGTCTACACTGTTTGCAAAGGAGATTAATGAAACTACTAGCTCACATTAGATAAGTATTACATCAGACTTTGTGCTAAAGTATTCTTCTACCTATGTCTCCATCTCCAGGCATCTGTAGAGTGCATATAGCTGAGCATTCAGTCTGTCCATAACCTTCCAGCACCTGCAACAGGAAAAAAAAAGGCGACTTTGGAGTTTTGGAAACAAAAGTATACCCAGAGCAGCCACCGTATAATACATGCATCTAATTAAGGTCAACACTGTTAACATCAGCACTTGCTGTATTTTAATGCATAACCTGAAATACATTGTAGATCCTGATCAGACACCACATGGGCTGTCTATTCAAAGTTTACTTTGTTTGTAAAGGTATTGAAAAGCATTTGTATGAAGGAGAGGTTTAACCCTTTTCTTCATATAAACATATTTTCACACATTTGCAAACAGAGTAGACCCAGATCAAACAGCTCCTATAGGAGTTGTCTAATCAGTGTCTGCTCTGTTTGTTTATGGCATAATATAGATCTTATTCTACAGTTTCTGACTGTCAGAGCAAAAACATTCTGTGTACATAGGCCATCATAAAAATTCAGCTAATAAATATTCATGATCTCATTATTCCTTACATGAATATTAAACAGGGGAAAGGGTTAATATCCATGAGGTCATTAATTATTCCATGAATATTCAGTTCAGGTATATACATCAGGAAAATGTTAACTATTTGTCATGCAAAATTTGCTGTCTGCAACAAATTCTAAAAGTGGAATTTACCATTGTCTTATTTAAACTCATTCCCTCATATTGACGCCTTTTGACGCCTCTCTAAAAGTCACTTTTTGAAACAATTGTGATAAATAGAGCATCTGCTCCATAGGAGCAAATGCTCTATTTAATCACAATGGTTTCAAAAATACACAATTCTAAAACTTTCCTTTTCTCTTGTAAATGCTCCTTTTCGGTATATTTATTCAAAGAGGTTGTATCTAAAAATAGCCTATGAGGTAATGGGTTAAACAAAACCATGACCACAGTATCAAACGTTTCTCGCGTCTCATCTGGATCCAACAGTTTACATACTTTATCAATGAATTCGCAACTACCATACTAGGAGTTAAGTTAACCTACATGTACATAATGAGTATGGTCGGATCAGCAGACTCTACAGGGTTCGGCTTTGGTTATTATTAGAATAACTTGGCAAAGAATATCTTTTACAATGGTTTTCATTAAGCAGCACAAAATGGACGGAAATGGAAGAAATACGATACAGTAAAACTCCTCTAAACTGGAATTCAAGTAGAGAAGAATTTAAATACTTTTAGACAGGTGGCTGCTTAATGCAGGGTGAAAGTCATGTAGAAAGCTCCTGAGGGAGCTTTCTGCATGACTTTCATCCTGCATTAAGCTGCCACCTGTCTCCAAGATTGATATTTATAATAAATTGACTGTCTGGTTTAGAGAGGTTTTATAGTATTATCACTCCTCAATACAAATTACAAATCCACTATCAAAACCATAGACAAAGGTGCGCATTCACATACTGCTCTATGTTATGTTATGACCATTCTTTAGAATCGTCTTGAAGAGATTATTCTAAAGAGTGGTCACAACATTAGGTTTGGTGGAGAAATAATGAAGCTATTCCTGATAATGCGTCTTTAATATAAAGACCTCTTACTGCAATTCTTTTTTTTTATCATTTGAAATAAAATGAGTCCCAAACTCCTGTCCACACTTTAAGCTACAGTGAAACCCCGCTAATGCGACCACTTAATAAACAGCCACTGGTGTCGTTTAAAGCAGGTGGTTGCTTAATGCAGCACAAAAGTT
Organism: Azorinus chamasolen; assembly: GCA_963576725.1. Classification (NCBI taxonomy): domain Eukaryota; kingdom Metazoa; phylum Mollusca; class Bivalvia; order Cardiida; family Solecurtidae; genus Azorinus; species Azorinus chamasolen. The sequence goes on along the minus strand of OY755236.1, from coordinate 42,703,931 downwards.
ATGCAGAAAGCTCCTATAGGAGCTTTCTGCATAACTTTCGTACTGCATTAAGCAACCACCTGCCTCTGCCACCCAGAATTATGCCTTTTTTTGGTGGTCGCATTAGCGGGGTTTTACTGTACTTAGTTTATAAACTTACTTTTGATGAACATGAGTGTTTGAAGGAACACATGAGTGACCTGATGACAGAAGAGTGATGAAAAAACATGACAAAAAGTGTGACTGGTGGACAGATAAACTACTGATGGATTGACAGACAGACTGATGATAGGAAATTGATCCCAATGTGTCGTATTAATAAAAGAGGTGACACTAAATTTGAAATTCACAATATCTTTTTTTTTTTTAAAGTCAATACGTTTAACAGCAATTCACACCAGCAGCACCTCAAGCGGATACCAGCTCACATATGTTATTGTGAACTTCAATGTTTTAAAAGGCCATAACCAGACGGACATGTGCAAAACATAATGCCCCCTGACTATCGTCAACGGGGGCATAAAAATGCGAAGATAAACATTTACTTACAGGGCAGCCTGTACAACATCGCAGGAACATGAGTACTTTAGGAGATAGAGGGGCAGAACCAGTTGTCAACAGTCGCACCTGGCCACCTAGCGACTGCTGGACCTTGCTGAACACAAGCTTGTCCCACCACGAGTTATTGCGAATGATACCACTGAAATTCATGAAATCTTTTCTGTACTAGTGAAAATTACTCCTTTATTTCTCTTCAAGACGATTCTAAAGAGTGGTCACAACATAGGATTTGGTGGAGAAAAAAAAAATCAATCTATTATCCCATGAATATTCATGCAAAAAATAATGGCATTATGAATATTATTAGCTGAACTGGTATACATGTAATGGTATAGGAATACAGTTTGTTTGTTTGCCATGGCAGAAGCTGTAAAATCAGATACAGTTGAACTTCCATCTCAAACTTCAAGGGACTAAACAAATTAGTTCGAGATAACAGAAGTTCGAGTCATCCGATTTCTGATCTGAACAATTTCTCAAGACCACAACTTAATACAGGTTTAAAGTAATGCTGAAAGCTCCTGTAGGAGCTTTCAGCAATACTTTAGACCTGTATTAAGCTGTCACATGTGTTTCTAGATATCTGTAGAGATTCATTATTAGAGCAATTCTGTATTGTAAGTTTTGGAAGGACTGAACTTTTTGTTTGAGTTATCCCGAAGTTCGAATTATCCGAGTTCGAGATATCAAAGTTCAACTGAATGTATTATTTCATAAGCAAACAGAGCAGACCCTAATCAAATAGCTCTTACAGGAGTAATCTGATCTGGTTTGGTTTTTATCGGGTTTTACATTGTTTTAACAATATTTCAGTCATATCACGATGTCCAGCTAATTACAGGTGGAGGAAGACCCCAGAGGTTTTTCTGTACACGGAACAAATTGCATTATTTCATGCCCAGAAAAATATCAAGGTAGAACCACCGACCTACCGCAAGTCTAACTGGATCTACTTTGTTTGCAAAGGCATCAAAAGTTGTCTCTATGAGAGGAAGGGTTAACAAGCCATTTTAAAAATTCATCTACTTAATATTCGTGATGTCATTATTTCTTACATAAGTATTCATGTTATAATGGTTTTAACCTGGAATTTATTGTGCTAACTTTTGTGATTTTTTTATTCATCAATGTTGAAAAACATGGATTACTTCACCATCTTCAGAAAATTATATTTAATATTTCTTTTTCTGAAACTATCCAGAACAAAACTCATCCACTGGACTATAACCTTGTACTGACACTTTATATTTGCAAATTACTTAACTCATTACCTCATAAGCTATTTTTAGATCCATCCACCTTGAATAAATTTACCGAAAAGGAAAATTAACTAGAGAAAAGGATTTTTTTTTAGAATTTTGTAGTTTGAAACCATTGTGATAAATAGAGCATTTGCTCCTATAGGAGCAAATGCTCTATTTATCACAATGGTTTGATAAAGTTACTTTTACAGAGGCGTAGAAAGACGTATTTATGGAGGAAAGGGTTAACGTGACTTACCTTCGGACTTCCTTTTCTTTTGCACTGAGAGCCATGGCCAACATTTTAGCTTTCAATGCACTGGCACTAGCACCAGCCATCACCTGAAAATGCAACAACAAGAATTTTATAACACAAATTAACCCTTTTGGTTTGTTTTTTTTAAATAAATGGAGTAATTCTACTTAACCCTTTCCCTGTTCTATGTTTATTCCAAATTTCAAGACCTACTGAATATTCATAGAAAAGTTATATTGAAATATGGTAGGTGAAAATATGTAGCCATTTCAGAAACTAAAGAAGCAGATTTATCAAATTCCATTTATAGCAAACAGAGCAGACCCTGATAAGACGACTCCTATAGGAGCCATCTGATCTGGGTCTACTCTGTTTGCAAAGCATGAAAAGGCATTTATATGAGGGAAAGGGTAAAAGAATTTGTAGTGGACCACAGTACCAGAAGAAATATTTAGTATGCTTAGGGTAAATTTCCCACTATTAACAAGAGTAAAGTAAATGAATAGTTCTTGAAAAAATAAAAGGCTCAAGCTGGAGTCACATTAAAGAAAGAAGGAATAAAGCTTGAAATCAAAATCAATGACTGAGTAAAGCAACAAGAAAAGATGCCAACTGGCAACAAGTCCAGCACTAATAAAATCTTTATATGTAAACAATCAGAAAAGGAAGAAAATCTGTCTGGTCAGGATCTGCTCTGTTTGCTAATGAAATTTGATGCATCTGTTTCTTTAGTTTCTTAAATGGCTACAATGTTCCATCTTTCATGTTTCATTATAACTGATCAGACAGCTTATACAGGAGCTGTCTGATTCATGTCTACTCTGTAAAGGCATTAACCCGTTACTCCATGAATATTTATGTAACATTATGAATATTAATTAGAATACTTTTTATAACATCACATGGACACAAGAGTGTAGAATCATATCTATAAAATGTCAGAAGCAAACGGAGCAGACCCTAATCAGATGGCTCCTATAGGAGCCATTCGGTCTGGATCTACTCTGTTTGCAAAGGCATATTTATGAAGTAAAGGGATAACAGAAGCAAAAACCTACTTTGTCATACACTCTGTTTAACAGCCTTGGCACAGACGGGAAAACTGTTGGCTTTAGTTCCTTTATATCATCCATTAACTTCCTCACATCTCCCTGGAAAAACCCAATCCTGCCGCCAGCGATATAGGTACACACCTGAAAATGAAATACTCCAATTTACATAAACAGGAAATCAAAATATGCAACATTACCATTATTTCCAAAATATGATCTGTACTAAAGTTTGAAAGGCATTTTCCATTAATTCGGACTGCAGAAATAGTTTGAAGGTTTGACTGGTTAGAAAAAATATTTGTTACCCTTTACTTCCCATGAGTCCGGGTCTACTCCATTTGCAGACAAACTATGTCTATATATAGAGTAAATGGTTAACCCTTTCCTCCATAGGCTATTTTTTAGATCCAACCACTGAATAAATCTACCAAAAAGGAGCTTTAACTAGAGAAAAGGATTATTTTTTTTTAGAATTTTGTAGTTTGTAACCATAGTGATAAATAGAGCATTTGCTCCTATAGGAGCAAATGCTCTATTTATCACAATGGTTTCAATAGGTGATTTTTACAGAGATGTAGAAAGGCGTATTTATGGAGGAAAGGGTTAACCCTTACTTTGTTCAGTATTCATGTAAGAAATAATCACGTAATGAATATTTATTAGATGAATTTTTATAATTTCATATGAATACAGGATTTTTTGGTGTTGGTAGAAACTGAAGAGTCAGATCTATTATAATTTCATAAGCAAACAGAGCAGACCAATCTCCTATAGGAGCTGTCTGATCTAGGTCTACTCTGTTTGCAAAGGTGCGAAAAAGCGTTAATATGAGGGAAATGGTTAATGTAAGCTTGACCTTGCATACTTGTGCAAACTTACCTCACACAACCTTTCATATGAATGAGCCAGGGGTAGATAGGATATCAGAGTATCTTTGTTGGTAACATTAAGGTTGTTCGCAGTCTGAAACAAACAAAACTGTGTCAATAAACATTCAAAAGGTGATGAAATATAAAAATAGTGACATAAAGCTTGACCTAATTTTCAAATACCGTCTGGACTAAATTTTATGAAAAGGTTGGGACCAGAGCTTTCTTTTCGTTAAATCGAATTATGTAGAAATGAAATAGGCCTTTTTGACAATCTCAAACAGGGTATCAACTTGTATTTCATGAACTTTACTGGTATTTTAAATTTTGTGTGATATAAAAGAACAAATGCACATAAAAACACAGTGGCTGTAATGTGTTTGTCTCAGTACTACACATTAATAATTTATAGTTAAATATTAGTAATATTTAGTCAAATTTAGTCAATATGAAAAAGGAAATGGAAAATACTTTAGACATACAGCCTTGCAATGAGACGAGAGGATCGCCATTTTGGGTCTGCATAAGAATAAATAGCTTGTAATATTTATAGAATGGAAGTATTACATATACGGGACAGTAAAGATAATTCTTTGTTTCTATATTCTATTGTTTTAACCCATTCCCTCATATTGACGACTTTTGACGACTCTGTAAAAGTCAATTTGTGAAACCATTGTGATAAATAGAGCATTTGCTCCTATAGGAGCAAATGCTCTATTTATCAGTGGTTTCAAACTACAAAATTCTAAAAAGCTTCCTTTTCTCTAGTTAATGCTCCTTTTCGGTAGAATTATTCAAAGAGGTTGTATCTAAAAATAGTCTATGAGGTAATGGGTTAACTGAATTTTAAGACTGATACTGCTTAAGAATTGTTTAGTTAGGGCCAATTGTGTATCTACTTCATTAAATCTGTAGAACCTATAAAACTTGATTATCCTACTGGTTTATTCTACACACCAAGACAGGAAGTTTTAGAGTGAATTGTGCTTGTTCGAACCATGGCTCATATTCAACATTTATCATAAATAATTCAGAAAGTGTTGTCAGTATTGCATTAATTAAACAAGAGTGTTCGGAGGAACACATGTGTCACCTGCTTGCTGTTGACACAAAAACTGTTAATATGCTGAAATTAAATCAGAACAAAGGGGAATAACTCAAAAAGTATTGTATGCAGAGTGATGTTACATCAATGGTCTTCAATGAGAGGAAGATATATGTGAAATTTGAAAGCTCTATAATGATTAGTTTAGAAATGACAGCCAAAAAAAGAAAGTGTGACAGACAGACATATGGATAGACAGACAGACGACGGAAAAGTGATCCCTAAGTGACACACTGCCTCTTGGCAGGTGACACAAAAACATTCCATAGTTGAAAGAATGACCACCGTCATACAATGGCAAAGCCCAGAGTACACTTATCATGCAACATCCGTTTTCACACCTCATCGTGTCAACCTGTAAATAATGTTGGCGACAGAGGCAAGTGTGAAAACTGCATTTTGTCAAATTGAACACGCATTTCATTGAAAATGTTTTGATTGGATCCGAAAATTTACCAAGGTTTTATCGCACTTTCAAATTTCGTTAAATTGGATTCAAATTTATTAGAAACTAGAACTACCACTGAAGGTGATGAATACCCCCACTAGCACATTTGACACAGAGATGGGGGTTATAGAAATAAAGCTCCCGACCGCTAAATTTTCATTTGTTAAATTACGAAAAGGGAGATCATTCATTCATGCACGAAGCGACAAATCAAAACCTTTATCGCAGGTGCAGAACTTCAGATGTTCAACAATACTGCAAAATTTAAAAAAGTTCTGTTGAGGTATGACAGAGAAAAGGTCGGAAAAAAATTTCTTTTATTAAATCAAGCCAGATTTTGACAAAATAACAAAGGGCAATAACTCCAAAAATACTGAAGACAGAGTTATGGACCTTGTGCACTGCACTTGTGGTCAATGTGGTCTATCAGTATATGAAGTTTGAAGTCAATAGCTTTTACACTTTGAAAGTTATGATCCGGAGAAGCCGGACTTCGTTTGTGGGGGCATAATAAGAAGAAATGAATTCGGCACCATCAACTTTGTTCAAAGGAACGAGAATTTCATTGGAAAGGGTTTCGTTGTTTCGAGTCCAAACTGTATGTAATAATCTTTCTTCAGGAAACCTCTACTTACAAAGTTACACATAACTGCCAGCACAGCACACAGGCAGTTTTCATGAGTAAGAATTGCTCCCTTTGGCAAACCTGAAAAAGAAATATTAACTGTTTATGTTAGCTGTAAATTATGATATCTTGTAGAAGCAGTTTAGACCATGATGAAACAACAAATATTTTGATATTTACTAGATGGGTTTTTTACCATTTAAGTAAAAGTACCCTCCTGATACAGGGCCCTGTCAAAACAGCACTGATCAAAACAGTCTGCCACTAAACACTTTACTCCGTGAATAATTACGTAAGAAATAATGACATAGTGGATATTACTTGAATTACTATGAACTTTTATAACATGTTATGAAACTGTATGATCAGATCTATTTTATTTCATATGAAATCTAACAGCTGACCCTGATCAGACGGCTACTACTGGAGCTGCTTGATTTGGGTCCAACTCTGTTTGCAAATCCATTTAACCCATTACCTTATACATGTACAATGTATACTATTTTAAGACCCAATCTCTTTGAATAAATCTACAGAAAAGGAGCATTTACTAGAGAAAAGGAACATTTTGAATTGTATAGTTTTGAAACCATTGTGATAAATAGAGCATTTGCTCCTCTCATTATCACAATGATTTGAATGGGTTAAAGGCACATCTATGGAGTGAAGGGTCAAAAACCTGTACAGTTCAACTTCATCTGATCATTTTCTTGCTTTGAGAATCTGTTGTCTAGATGTCAAGCCAAATGGATCCCATTCAGATATCAAGTTACCTGGCATGTGATCTTGATCCAAGCAGTTTGCAAATTACAAATATAGTTGTGATCTAAAGATCAAGTTTTAACAAGAGCCTTACCTGTTGTGCCACTTGTGTAACAGACCACGGCAGTGTCAGATGGCCCACAGGGCTGCAGAAAAACAGAAGCAAAACTCAAGTAAAACATCTCTGAAGCTCTCAGCCATTACTCAAAAGGTAAACCTTTCCTTCCATGATTATTCATACTGTCAGAAATAATAATAAAACAGATACAAATTAGATGCATTCTTTTAATGGCATATGAACACAGAAATTTTGGGTCATGGCAGAATCTATAGAACCATATCTATATTGTGTCATCAGCAAACAGGGCAGACCCTGATCAGACAGCTCCTTTAGGAGCCATCTGATCTGACTCTACTCTGTTTACAAAGGCGTATTTATTGAGTACAGGGTTAAATGTTGGTCTTTAACCCATTCCTCATAGTGACATCTTTTGATGACTCTGTTAAAGTCACTTCTGAAACCATTGTGATAAATAGAGCATTGTTCCATAGGAGCATCCTCACAGGTTGTGCATCAAGTGAAGAGGCTACTAATACCATTTATAAAGCCTTTTGCTTGACCCCACAGCGGAATGAACCTTCACCCTATTGCTCTGACAGCAGATACTCTACCAACTAAGCAAACAAGGAACTTGAATCTTTATGAGGCATAGAGATACTTGGCGTCTTGTTAAGTTTAATCATGAATACACTGCTATTATTGACAGATAGTTCTAAATACTCAGAGGAAGTCTGACTCTTTGACGCTTCAAACCTTTTCATGTTGAATATTCATGTAAAAAAAATGACATCATGAATATTCATTAGCTGAACTTTTTATAATGGCATATGTAAAGTAAAGTACCTAGTTATAGTCTACTTTCAGCCGGAATGACAGCTCAACCTACTGTACATTTACTCCCCTGGTCAATGAGTCATTGGCCTACAGTATTGAGCACTGCTAACATATGGCGCAATCATGCAGCCGCAGTACCCCTCACAACCCCGGACCTCCGGATTGGTAGTCAAGCATGTTACCACTAGACCACCGCACACCAGATTTTTTGGTATTAGTAGACACCGTAGATCGACAGATAAAAAGAGTAGATCCTGATCAGACTGCTCCCACAGGAGCCATCTAATCTGGGTATACTCTGTTTGCAACGGCATGAAAATGCATTTCTATGAAGGAAAGTGTTAACCTTTTGCACTTTGAACAATATTCTTCTGCTAACAATGCTGTCTGCTGCAATTCTAAACAATACATTCTTCTTCCATTTCTCTTCAGAAAACATTTTCAGAGTGTCCTACAGTGTAGATCCTGTTTAGACACACAGAGTTACTCAGTATCTCATCTGGATCCAACTGTTTGCAAAGATTATCACAAATTCACCAGAAGAGTGCTGAAGGTTAAAGTTGATGGTAGCTTAATGCAAGACCAAAGTTATGCAGAAAGCTCCCTATAATATTATCATCAAATAAAGATTTCAATTTTATCTACAGTAAAACATGTACATACCTTTGGTTCCTGTGGATTGTCTCGACCGCTGGCCTGAGAATATACAAAATGAACAATTTACAGAGTTCTACAACAATTAAACATAAAGGACACCCTTTACATATATAAAGGTAGTACCCTTTACCTGATAGAGATGCCTTTGAAAAACGAGTAGACCCAGATCAGACGGCTCCTGTAGGAGTTGTCTGATCAGGGTCTGCTTTGTTTGCTTATAAAATACGGTAAACCCCCGCTAATGCGACCGCCTAAAAGAGGTATAATTATGGGTGCTAGATGCAGGTGGTAGCTTAATGCAGGACAAAAGTAATGCAGAAAGCTCCTAGAGGAGCTTTCTGTATTACTTTTGTTCTGCATTAAGCAACCACCTGTTTATAAAGTGTTTATGAAGACACCCATATTTCTTCACTAAGTGGTCGCATTAGCGGGGTTCTACTGTAATATATAGATCAATTCTACTGCTTCTGCCAAGTTTAATAATTTCCTTGTTTATAATGACTTTTTGAGTAACTTGGCATCTAATAAGGATCCAAACTGTTTGACATCTTTGAAAGGAAATGGAAAAATCTCCTCATCTAAATCAAAATCCAAGTTTGAAGACATTTCCATCAAACAAGCCCAAAAAGTAACAAACAGGACTGCTGAAACATTCGATCATGGGGGAAAAAAGCTGATCCCTTTAACCCTTTCCCTAATATAAACGTGTTTTCACGCATTTGCAAACAGAGTAGACCCAGATCAGACGGCTCCTAGAGGAGCCGTCTGATCAGGGTCTACTCTGTTTGCTAATAGAATTTGATAGATCTGTTTCTTTGCTTTCTAAAATCTTCCATATTTCATAATAACTATTTTGCTAATAAATATTCAGTAGGTATTGAAATTTGGCAAATATACAGGGAAAGGGTTAAAGGTCAAATCAAAAACCCTTACTGTCTTAACCCTTTACCTCATGAAAATTCATGTAAGAAATAACATCATGAATATCAATTAGCTGTCAATAGTTTTATAATGTTATATGAATACAGGATGTTTTTATTTTGGCAGAAAGTATAGAATTAGATCTATACAATTCCAAAGTAGAATTTCCAAAGCAGATAAAGGGTTAAGATAGGGTTGGATGTATGTATGCGAGGAACAATGCAGACATGGACCAATACATATTCACCAAATTGTTAACATGTCAGCTGGGGTTGTGACGTAAGCGAGGAAAATGAGGCCTAGGTAAATAAGCCCTCAACACTACGTGTTAGAAAATTGCAAACCTTTTCAACACTTGAAACTTATATTTCTTTGATTCAATTATTTTGAAGAAAAAAACCCCAAACTAACAAAATATTGATCCTTATGAGATGCCAAGTTACACAGAGTCTCCTCTAGAGGAAATATTGTAAAGTTTGCAATGATTATCACAAATTCAACTATGGTATTCCTTTCAGCAGTATTTTAATGCTAAGATTTCTTTTAAAAATCTTTTTATCCTCCTAAATTAGATCCAATTCTTAGTGTCTTAAGTGCTACAGATTCTGATCCAGCTACAGGTTAACTGATCCTAATAGCTGGTGCCAACACTTGTGTGTTGAGATTTCTTAAAGTTTTAAATCCCAAGTCCATATCGGGGCATAATTTTGTAAAATAAAAACCTTTCCGAGTTATGGCCATGTTCATATTGTAGCCTATGTGACGGTGAACAAGTATGTAAAGTTTCATAATGACAGGCAACTTAACCCTTCGCTTGCTATTCACGTCAATATACCTACCTGTAAATAGTGAAGACCCTTCAGGAGCTGTCTCATCAGTGTCTGCACTATTTACAAGTTGATTGTGCAACCTGTGCACTCCACAGCAGTGATTGCACAGCGATATACTTGTGCACAGTGAAGATATATGTAATTATACAACAGGGCATGGTTAAAGAAGGAGAAATGTATTTTAAAATTCAGCAAGAGAAGGGTTAATATAAAGGAGCATAAGTTTGGAAAAGCCTTACAGAGTTATGGTTCTTGTTCAAATTTGTTGCCCCTGTGACTGTGAACCAATGTGTGAAGTTTCAAGATTCGTATTAACAGTAAAGAAGTGATAGCCAATGTAAGTTTCCAGACGACAACAAAAAAATTACAACGATGAACGATGACAACGCGGACGTCTTGAGTTACAATAGCTTGACAATGGATTTTTTTCCTTGAAAAACAGACGAGCTAAACCCTACCTCCATGTCTGAGTATTGGACAAGTTTCACTCCACACTGCTCTGCCAATTTTTGACTTTCTTCAGTGATCTTTTCCATGACAACTAGAGTTTTCAGATCTGGAGTTTCCTTAATCCTTCCAAGGAGATTTGCAACCTTCTCATTTTTATCACAAATAATAACGCTGAGCTCGGCTGAAATGTAAAATTTTAATATTAACCAGAACATAACAAGAAATTAAATGACACACTAGGTCCTCAAGATAAGGTACATTCATAGAGTAAAACCACCTAAAATAGGTATAATTCTGGGTGCTTGATGCAGGTGGTAGCTTCATGCAGGACAAAAGTAATGCAGAAAGCTCCTAGAGGAGCTTGAGCTTTCTGCATTACTTTTGCCTTGCATTAAGCAACCACCTGCTCATAGACAACCTTGTGTATGTATCAAGTGGTCGCATTAGAGGGGTTCTACTGTACTTTCTGAGCTTAGCAAGCAGAATAGATCCAGACAAGTTGTCATGTCAGAGGCATGGCTTCTGATCTGAGTTTATAGATTGTCTCCTTGGAAAAACTGTATTTACCCTAAAAATTAAGACACCCAATCTCACCTCTCCACAGGTGTGTAAACTCTTTTCTAAAGCTCCACAAGTGAGTCTTCTGCATAACTTTTGTACTACATTAACACATTATTCCATGAATATTCATGATAGAAATGATGACATCATTAATATTAATTAGTTTTTTGTTTTTTTTAAATTCCACATTAACACATGAGAGTTTTGCCAAAGTAGAAACGGTAGAATCATATCTGTATTATTTCATATGCCAACAGTGCAGAAGTGTCACTGATAGGAACGATATCGATATATCATCGATTCACGTCAGTCAATCCGATATCGATACTGGTTTCAAAATATAAATACAAATGGAGGACAAATAAACACCTTTCCCTGGGCTATATTTCTTACAGGTTGGTAACTTCTTATATACATAATTGCACTGAAATTCTTCTGAAGAATTTCCACACATACCTCCAATTCAGCCATTTCAGTGTTACTTCTACATACTTGTTTACAGGTTGAAAAATAATGTTAAATAACTTGGGAAGTGTTTCAGTATATCATAAGTCACAAAGGATATATGTAGTATTTTGTTGAAAGTTTCGACTGATTTCTCTCACATGGATGTAACTACAGAGCATAAATCATGTTTGTTTATAGATATTGATAGATTGATATATCGTCGATATTTTCCCATCAATAATGTAATACAGAAATTTCCATCAATGACACCTCTACCTATAGTAGCCATCTGATCTGGGTCTACTCTGCTTGCAAAGGCATAGAAAGGCGTATTACTGGAGTAAAGGGTTATTAAAGCTATCACCTGTCAAAAGCTCCAAAGATAACAGATGAGTTATCTGTATAACTTTTGTACTGCAGTAAGATATCATCTGTCTAAAGCTCCAAAGATAACAAGTAAGTTCTGCATTACTATCATATTGCATTAAGCTATCACCTGTCTAAAGACAGACGGTAACAGTTCTTTAACCCTTTCTCCTCATATAAACGTGTTTTCATGCATTTGCAAACAGAGCAGACCCAGATCAGATGGCTCCTAAAGGAGCCATCTGATCAGGGTCTGCTCTGTTTGCTAATAGAATTTTATAGATCTGTTTCTTTGCTTTCTAAAATGTCTACAACATTCCACCTTCCATATTTTGTTAATGAGTATTCAGTAGGTATTGAAAGTTGGCCTGAATATAGAACAGGGAAAGGGTTAATGGATGCTTTAGTGAAGTTTTACAGTATACAATGATGGCCTATGACAAGCCCTACCTTGGTTGATGATGTGGTTACAGGCCTCTACACCCAATGTATCATACAGTGGCACTATGCACATAGAGTACATGTAACAGCCCTGCTCTGCGATAAAATACTGAAATAGCAAAATAAAACAACTAATACATGTACGTAGGTTAATAAATTTTAATCAAATACAAGTAACTCAGCTTCTCATCAGGATCAAAGCTGTTTGACTTTCAGTCAATAATTACTGAAAAATTTGATCCAAAAAACGGATTTAAGTAACAATTGTAACAGATCAGGTTGTTAGCAGATTTTATTTAATCAGTATGAGAAAGAGTTAAAATATCAAGCACAAAAACTGACATTATAAATTTCAAGTGATTTGATTTGTTGTTGGTTTTTTCAATTGAAGAGCATAAACCAATTCCTTAATAGACTATTTTTAGACTCAACTGTTTTGACTAAATCTACCAAAAAGGAACATTTACTAGAAAAAAAGGAAAAAACAAGAAATGTGAATTTTGAAACCATTGTGATAAATAGAGCATTTGCTCCATAGGATGCTCTATTTATCACAATGGTTTCAAAAAGTGACTTTTACAGGTGTCAATATGAGGGAATCAGTTATTAAGTGTCAGTGTGGACCCTGATTAGATGTTTAGTTACTTGCCCAACTGTAGACGAATTGCAATGTCTGTTGAGTCAACATGAACATTCAAATGGGGTACATACAGTAAAACAAAGAACTCCTGTGGGAGCCGTCTGTTCAGAGTCTGCTCTGTTTGCTTATAAAATAATACAGATGTGATTTTACAGTTTCTGCTACAATCAGGAAAATGATCTTGTTACTTTGCCATTGAAAATATTATACAATAAAGCACCTCTTAGTACAAACATCGGTCCTCGAGACAGGTGGCAGCTTAACCCTTTCCTCAATAAATACGCCTTTTTACGCCTCTGTAATAACCACTTCTTGAAACCATTGTGATAAATAGAGCATTTGCTCCTATAGGAGCAAATGCTCTTATTATCACAATGGTTTAAAATTACAAAATTCTAAAATTTTACTTTTCTCCAGTAAATGCTCATTTTGGGTAGATTCATTCAAAGAGGTTGGGTCTAAAATAGCCTATGGAGGAAAGGGGTTAATGCAGGGTGAAAGTCATGCAAAAGGCTCCTCTAGTAGGAGCTTTCTGCATGACTGCCTAAAAATATCTAAATTCTTCTCTGCTAGAATTCTACTTTAGAGGGGTTTTACTATATTAATATTCATGGTGTCATCATTTCTTACACAATTAGTCAAGGTGTAAAGGGTTAATATTACAGTGTTGAAAGGGTAAAGTACCTCCGGTCTATTCTGTGAGTAGATGCCAACTCGTGTCTCATTCTGTGGGGTCAGTCCCAGGGCAATGAGCCCAGATACAACATGACTGGCCTTTGTCAGCACCTGCAAGCAGAAAAAAAACATTGTGTAAAGATGTTTTATTGTGTTGAAGGCAGGTGGCTGCTTAAAGCAAGGTGAAAGTAAAACAGAACGCTCCTATAGGAGCATTCTGTTTTACTTTCACCTTGCTTTAAGCAGCCACCTGTCCTAAATACCAACTAATTATTACAATTTAGCGGCCATTATAGAGAGGTTTCACTGTACATTATTCCATAAGCAAACCGAGCAGACAGCTCCTACAGGAGCTGTGATCCACCAAGTCTACTCTGTTTGCAAATACCCAAATACATGTATATATCTTTTTCAAGCAAAGGATTCAAGCACATAACATTTTTCTTGGATAGCCTGTCTGTCTAAATTGTCAGTCATTTCTGAAACTATGAAAAATTTGTTCTTGGTTTTTATTCAACCCTTTGAATGTAGGAAACAAGTGAATTGACATATGCAAACTGTGAAACAGAGTAGACCAAAATCAGAGAGTTCCTAGGAGCATGGTCTGCTCTTTTGTCAATCATATACATCCTCTACAAAATTTAACCCATTCCCTCATATTGACGACTTTTGACGACCCTGTAAAAGTCAAATTGTGAAACCATTGTGATAAATAGAGCATTTGCTCTTATAGGAGCAAATGCTCTATTTATCACAATGGTTTCAAACTACAAAATTCTATAAGTTTCCTTTTTTCTAGATAATGCTCCTTTTCGGTAGATTTATTCAAAGAGGTTGTATCTAAAAATAGCCTATGAGGTAATGGGTTAAACCTTTCATTCTGAATGGACTCTATTGGTAAACATTGGCTGGTCATTCCACTTTGCAAAGTCATCATTTAAAGGGTTAACAGAATAGATCATTTCAATGTTCCAACTGTAACTAAAGACATCGGCTAACAAATACACCCATGTTCGCCCTCTAAGTAATAACAAAAACTGCAATGACTCCAAGTTACTAGATTTGTGTGGGCATGATAATATGATTTAATCCCAACCTTCTTCATGACTTTCTATAAGACTTATTCACCCATTCCCTCATAATGACGCCTTTTGACACCTCAGTAAAAGACCCTTCATGAAGCCATTGTGAGAAATAGAGCATTTCTATTCATCACAATGGTTTCAAAACAAAACAGTTCTAAACTCTTTCTTTTTTCTAAGATTCATTCAAAGAGGCTGGGTCTAAATATAGCCTCTTGAAGACTGTCAGCTAAAGTTAAGTTGGAGTTTATCGTCTCAGTACAGTAATTTTATGATTGGCCAACATTATTTGTATTTCAAAGACTTGACATTTCCGCATGTAATTAATCATATTTGATTGAAATCGAGTGGAAAATGATGACGTAACAAGAGTAACAAGATGTGGAATGTAATAATTATTGGTGCAATTTTTCTGCCATTTTTGGACCATATAGTTACATACCATTATATTATACGAAAAACCAGAAAATTGTCTCTGTAAGACTGATGCCCCCGTGGTGGTGCTTGCCTAGCTGCATGTAAGTTTCTAAGTCATTTGACCTTGACCTTGGGCTTACGGGCAGCATGGGCTGGGTGCACAATGAAAGTATGGATGGTGGTTTATGTGTATATGCAATTCCATGCCAATAGCTATAGTGGTTAGTGAGATATAAGACAATGAAAAACTGTGACAACCAACTGCACATACCAGCTGCACGTAAAAGCGTGACGCACAGACGGACGGACAGGTGCAAAACATAATGCCCCCTGACTATCGTCAACGTATGGTGTCTAAACGTATTTAAGATGTTTATCAGTAGTGTTTATGAAATTGTCACGCTTCTGGTACCTGTGGTAAGAGATTATATGACTATGTCTTACATGATTGGCAACATGCCAGTTGTGTGCTAAGAGTTGAAACATCCTGGTTTAGTCTAAACCCACTTAACAAGCTGCACATTTAATTGCATCAAGTCAAGTATGCTGAAAAGCAGCAATAACACTTGATTTGATATTTGAACTCACTGATTTCTCTTCCTGGGTTCCCTATTTTCCTTCATTTTGTTTAACCCTGTCCTTGATGAAGACATATATTTGCGTATTTGCAAACACGGTATACACCAGGATCAGATAGCTCCAATAATTTTTAAGCTGACTGGCAAGGGTCTGCTCTGTATCATTAACCCATTCCCTCATATTGACGACTTTTGACGAATCTGTAAAAGTCACTTTGTGAAACCATTGTGATAAATAGAGCATTTGCTCTTAAAGGAGCAAATGCTCTATTTATCACAATGGTTTCAAACTACAAAATTCTAAAAAAAAATCTTTTCTCTAATTAATGCTCCTTTTCGGTAGATTTATTAAAAGAGGCTGTATCTAAAAATAGCCTATGAGGTAATGGGTTAAGGAATAATATAAATCTTATTCTAGTTTCCGATATAATTCCTGTGTTCATAATTATGCCATTAAAGGCAGACATCCGAATTTGATTTTGCAAAATTACTTAACAAGAGCCGCGTGCGGGGCCAACGCTCGTCTGATTTGGTGCTTGTCCACTGAAAAAAAATAAAGGACCATAACTCTTAAATTTTGAAATCAAGAGTTATGGTTCTTATGTAGAGGCCCATTCCTGAACGAGATGATGTTTCATGTTGATACCTCTTACAATTTTTGAGTAATCAGCTACATTCAAGATTTTGCACGCCGACAACCTCTACAACTACGAACCAGTGATCACAATAGCTCAACGTTTCTTCGAAACAGACGAGCTAAAAATCACACATTCACAAAACATCTAAAAGCAAGATAAAACATTACCCTTACCACAGGAAATTTTATTCTAAAATTCAAGGATTTTTATATGACACGTTATCAGTTATTGGCTCTTTAAAACTTACAATGCTGAATTTTCAAATGGACTTTTCAAAAATTTAAACAGGTCAAGCTCGTGGTGATTCATCTATATTTAGGGATTTTTCTAAAGAAAAGTATAACATGACAAGCAGTGCAGACCCTGACGAGAGAGCTACTCTACGAGCCCTCCCATCCGGGTCTACACTGTTTGCAATGGACATTAGTGACTCATGTCCTGCACTGTAAGGGTTAATATTGTCTCTGCCATAAATTGAAATGCATGAAAGTTTCACAGTTTTTTTTAATATAAATTCATTGAGTTATTCTGCAAACATAAAACTCCAATGTCTGCCTATATCACAGGTGCAGCGTCCAATCAGATCTTCGTGGTGTGTCACTTTGCACAACCCTTTACTTCATAAATATTCATGAAATAAATAATGACTGTATGAATATCAATGAACTGAATTGAACTAAGGATATTTCATTTGCCATGACGGAAACTGTACTACATATGTACTCTGTTTGCAGGTGTAAAAATGTGTAATGTGTAAATATGAATTTATGATGTAAAGGTTTAATATATGTTTGCAGATGTCAATTAGAGTCGAACAGTGTAGACCCTGATAAGACACTGTATTCTTGACATGGCCTAGAACTATTTTGTCTGCAAAACCCATTCATTATACCTTTTTATAGCATGGTTCATATCAATTCAGTCATGACAAAAATGAACAAGAAGTGCTGACCTTACTCTAACATCATGTTGGAGACGGAGCAAAACTACTTCCTGTCTTATCAAAGTGGAATGCCCCATCGTGATTCAACCTATAAATCCATTTTGTATGAAAGGGTATAATATGCCAGAGGCATTCTGAATGAGGAGCTCTTTGATCGGGCTCTGCACTATTTGTTAATCAATATGATGTTACTTACATCACTGAAGGATATCCACTTGTAGGGTTCATCGGCACTGGGCTTCCAGCCTAGACACTCCCCACCATCTGCAATAAAATATATACATTCTTTACAAGAGCCTAGAAAACTTTTGAATGGCATTTTAACCATTACTACATGTATATTCATGTCAGAAATTTATTAGCTGAATTTTTATAATGGAATATGATTATGTGATATTTTCATCATTGCAGAAACCGTACAATCAGAGAGATATAGTATTTCGTAGGCAAACAGAGCTGAGCCTGATCAGATGGCTCCTAAATGACATCTGATCTGAGTCTTCTCTGTTTGCAAAGGTGTCACAAGTGCTTGTTAGAGTATGTGATATTATAATCATGGGCGATTAAAATCAGTTGACCAGAACATTGTAAATATATGCCCACCTCCTCTTGATAATGAAGCTTCCCAGAAAGTTTTGTTGAAATCCTGTTAGTAGTTGTTGAGGAATAGCGAAGGAAAAGAAAAACCAACAGACGAACCTGCATTATTATTCCCATAACCCCTTTCCTGCCTCTCTCAATAACTTAAAGTTCAGTTGATATTAGGATGGGTTGCAGATGTCCTTCCAGACACTACTTAGACCATTTCTATTGATATCACATTTTGTTTGCCAGTAACTGTTGCACAGCATGTAAAATGTATGTAAAATGTATGCCAGGACTGATTCCAGGCATTACCTAATTACCCTAAGTATTAACCCTTTCCTTCATAAATACGCCTTTCTACGCCTCTGTAAAAATCACCTAATGAAACCATTGTGATAAATAGAGCATTTGCTCCTATAGGAGCAAATGCTCTATTTATGGTTTCAAACTTCAAAATTCTAAAAAATTTCCTTTTCTGTAGTTAATGCTCCTTTTCAGTAGATTTATTCAAAGTCGTTGGATCTAAAAATAGTCTATGGAGGATTGGGTGAAGACACCCAGTCTCCCCTTTCCAATGGTTAGTCTATTTGGCATCATATTGATATACAGATAACTTTTATAAGATTGACATAATACATGACTGTATAGACCCAGAGCAACAGAAAAAGGTGCATATTCAAATACTGAAATTGTCTTTTCTCCACCAAATTCTATGTTGTGACCACTCTTTAAAATGGTCTTGAAGAGATTATTCTAAAGAGTGGTCACAACATATTGTTTGGTGGAGAAATAAAGCAGTTATTCTTGAAAATGTTTTATTTTACATATCTTATCTGGAGCTCTACATAATAGCAAATAATGTAGACCCTAATCAAATTGCTCCTGCAGGAGCAGTTTGATTTGGATCTGCACTATTTGCCCAAGTTTGTCTGAATGCTTAATGTAATTACCTAGGTTATGTCTACTTCTTGCATATATACATGTATAGTCTCACATAGTTCATGTCAGCTGCTACATGCATAATTTAATACTGGCACAATGATAGCCAACTCATTACAGTCCTATACAAGGTTCTGAACACAAAGAATTTTTTTTTATTCTTTTAATAGCTGAAAATAAGTGGAAAGGCATTCACAAACAGTGAAGAACAAGACCATAGAGTTCCTTAAGAGTACAACACTCTTTGTGAATTTAAATCAATTTCAGCCAAACGAGTCACTTAAACAATGAAGTCACTAACTGGCTTTCAATACTTACAGAAGACTCGGTAGGAAAAGGATTAACCCTTATCATGCAAAAAACCTGACTGGCTCAAGATCAATATCAGTTTGGATCCAGATGAGATGCTGAGTAACTCAATATCTCATCAGTATCTGATCTGGGTCTACTCTGTTTGCAAAAGCATAGAAAGGTATATTTATGGAGTAAATGGTTAAATATAGAGTCCATTCATAATGAAAGATTAATCATGAATGACAAACAGTGAAGATCCTGAATAAAAGGCTCCTCTAGGATATGTGTCTACACTGTTTGCAAATGCCAGTACACCTATTCCCACATTTAGTGGATTAAAAAACATATATATTGCTTCACAATAGGGAAACAGTTCAAACAGGGGAACAAGAGTGCCAGTGGGTCCAATATATGAGACCTTATTCACCATAAACTGAGGTTAACATATTCGCTAAACACAAATGCTAAATGCAAATTCTATGTCTAATAGTGTGACCTTGACCTTGGATATACATACTGAGACACTCCCATGCTACTGTAGCATGTCCAGATAAACACTGTGATGTGATTTGAGAAGGATCCACCAAGCAGAACTTGAGCTAGAGATGTTACAGACAGACAATGCCATTCCATAATACATCCCTTTTTTTTCAAACAGATGAAGCTTGTTATGGTGAACAAGTGTTCCAAGTTTCAAAGCTTTATCTCAAAGGGTTATGTATATAAGTGGACTTTAACAAAAAACCATTACCAAAAATTATAAGTTAAGAAGAATCATAATTCTGTCAAAATGCTTGACAGAGTTATGTACTCTTGCCTACAGGTGAATAATGTGACAGTGAACAAGTGTTACAAGTTTCAAAGCTTTATCTCAAAGGGTTATGTAAATAAGTGGACTTTAACAAAAACCGTGACCAAATTCTAGGTTAAAAAGGGGTCATAATTCTGTCAAAAAGCTCGACAGAATTATATACTCTTGCCTACAGGTGAAGTTATGATGGTGCACTTCAGCACTGCCAGCGAATGCCCTGACTGTGGAACAATTCTGTTTCACTGTGGAACAATTCTGTTTCTCGGTGCTCATTTGTTTCTGTAAGTGATCCCAATTCAAACTGCAGCAGCATAATTAAATATGCATGTAATTTGCTTAATTGGGTACTTTTGCTAGGTTCTTGAATAATAAGCATATAGTGAGCAAGTTTGATAGAAATCAGACCAAACTTTCAGAAGATATATCAGAGTAACAATCAGCCAATCAGATTGTATCATCATCAATAAATATGTGCAAATATATGCCAACCACAGAACCCATATGAGGTAATTGGATATAAAGTACACTGAGCAAGTCTGGTTAAAACTGGATCATTCCTTCAGGAGATATTGCACGGAAACCAATCGGCTGATCTGATTGCAGCAGCCTAAGTGAAAATGCCTGTAAGCCAAACACAGTACCCATGTGGGGTTCTTGGATATCAAGTACACCAAGCAAGTTTGGTGAAAATTGGACCATTACTTCAAGAGATATTGCATGGAAACAAATTGGCTGTTAGATTGCAGCAGCCTAAGTTAAAAGGCCCATACATGTAATTTTCAAAACACTGTGCG
Organism: Azorinus chamasolen; assembly: GCA_963576725.1. Classification (NCBI taxonomy): domain Eukaryota; kingdom Metazoa; phylum Mollusca; class Bivalvia; order Cardiida; family Solecurtidae; genus Azorinus; species Azorinus chamasolen. The sequence continues at coordinate 42,683,066 of OY755236.1, read as the reverse complement.
GAAATAGCCAAACACAGAACCCATGCGGAGTATTTGGATATCAAGTACACTGAGCAAGTTTGGTGAAAATTGGAACATTCCTTGAGGAGATATTGTGCAGAAACCAATCAGCTAATCAGATTGCAGCAGCCTAAGTGAAAATTCCCATAACTTTCCGAACAAGAGCCCCGTGCAGCGCCAAAGCTCGTCTGATTTGGTACTTGTCCAGCTAAATTAAGTTTTTTTAAAACAATAAAGGGCCATAACTCCAAAATTTTGAAAGTTATGGTTCTTATGTAGGGGCCTTCCCCTTAATGAGATCTACTAACTTATGAAGTTTCATGTTGATACCTGTTGTACTTTGAGTAATAAACTACATTAAAGGTTTTGCACGCCAACGACAATGACGACGACTACGACCCAGTGATCACAATAGCTAAACTTTTCTTCGAAACAGACTAGCTAAAAATGTGCAAAAATTGCCGAACTCTGATCCCATGCGAGGTACTTGTATATTGAGTACACTGAGAAAGTTTGGTGAAAATTGGACCATTCCTTGAGGGGATATTTTGTGGAAACCAATCAGCTAATCAGATTGCAGTAGCCTAAGCGAAAATGCTCATAGTTTTCAGAAAAATGTGCAGAATTGCCCAACACTGAACGCATGCAAGGTAATTGATATCAAGTACACTGATCAAGTTTGGTGAAAATCGGATCAATCTTTCAGAACATATGGCTAAAAATGTGCAGAAATTGCCGAACACTGATCCCATGCGAGGTACGTGTACTTGGATATCAAGTACACTGAAAAAGTTTGGTGAAATTTGGACCATTCCTTGAGGAGATATTTCGTGGAAACCAATCAGCTAATCAGATTGCAGCAGCCTAAGTGAAAATGGCTGTAATTTTCGGAGAAAAAAAATGCTCAGAAATTGCTGAACACAGAACCCATTCGAGGTACTTGGATATAAAGTACACTGAGCAAGTTCGGTGAAAACTGAACCATTCCTTGAGGAGATATTGCGTGGAAACCAATCAGCTGATCAGATTGCAGCAGCCTAAGTGAAAATGCCCAAAACCCATGCGAGATAATTGGATATCAAGTACACTAAGCAAGTTTGGTGAAAATTGGGCCACTCCTTCAGGAGATATTGTGCGGAAACCAATCGGCTAATCAGATTGCAGCAGCCTAAATGAAAATGCCCGTAAAATGCGCAGAAATTGCCGTACACAGAACCCATGCGAGGTACTTTGATATCAAGTACACTGAGCAAGTCTGGTGAAAATTGGACCATTTCTTGAGGAGATATTGTGCGGAAACCAAAAACGGACAGACGGACAGATGAACGGACGGACAGACAGACAAGTTGATTACTATAGGGCAACCACATCTCAATGCAGGCCCTAAATATCTTTCTGAAGGATCTATCATAATTGTACCAACACTTAAGCACATGAGGAAAATATTATAACACAATAGCAAAAGAATGTCAGCTGACTCTGATCTAGCATAGTTTACAGTATAATGAACAAATATTTATATGCTCACTTCCCGGTGTTACAGCATCAAACCTACTTACCAAATCATTCATCTGTTTAATTACATTACAGCTTCAAGCCTACTAATGATATCATTCATCTGTTTCGTTATAACAATTAACAGCTTGTGCTGAGCTGGTCTTTTTTAACTCTTTCCCTGTTGAATGCTCATGTAAGAAATAATGAAATCATGAATACTTATTTTGCTGACTTTTTATAACCTCATATGTACATAGTGTGTTTTTGGTATTGGTAGAAACTGTAGAGTCAGATCTATTATAATTTCATAAGCAAACAGAGCAGACCCTGATCAGATGGCTCTTACAGGAGGCAAAGGCATGAAAAGGCATTTATTTGAAAGAAAGGGTTAACAGAATGATTGCCTTATGAATATTCGTGCAAGACTCCACCTGGTATAAAATATATTAGCAAACAGAAGAGTATCAGGTCTAAAACATATAAGCATACAGAACAGCCTCTGATCTAGGTCTACCCTGTATGCAAATACATGGCAAGATTATCAAGTACAGTACAGACAAAGGGTAAAACTGTTGACAACTTTTCCTAGATAACAAAATTTAATGTCCCTCAACCCTTTACCTCATGAATAACTACGCAAGAATCTACAACTTTACGAATATTCATTGATTTATTGCATTTTTACAATGGTACCTAAACAATGGAGCTTTGACTATATTTATAATATAATATAATACCAGAGACTTAGAATCAGTTCTAAATAGATCAATAATCAAACAGTGGACCCTGATCAGACACTTCCTACAAGACATTGAATTCTGAATTAACCCTTTCCTTCATATATGATATACACGCCTTTTCTGGCATTTGCAACAGAGCAGACCTAGATCAGATGACATCTGATCTAGGTCTACTCTGTATCAAAGGCCAGAAAAGGCGTGTATATGAAGGAAGGGTTAATTCAGAGTTGCAGACTTTCCTCTACTGCTTACTAAAGATGTAATCAGTGTGTCAACACGTTTGGATCCTGAAGAGATATGTACTTGCTGATTTGTTACACAGGTTTTTTTTTATTTCAGTTTTGGAGGGAAAGGGGTTAACCCTTTTGCTGTTGCATTTTAGTAATAATGACATCAAAATATCCATTAGCTGATTTTTGTATTCTTTGCGAAGCAATAGAATACAAAGGTGGCGTTCCACAGCCTGACCCATGGTACCCTCGCCGGCCTGACAAAATAGTGCAATTTACTGACCTGCATTCGATGGATACAAAAGGTGTTTAATAACGTGGCATCCTGAATAATCGTTGTAATCTACATTGTATACTATATCTGACATGAAAATGCTTCGTAACATATTAAGCTTCGGCTTAGTATGTGCAAAAATCAACAAAACAGACAAAATATAGAAATGTGTAAGAAGGGCGCACGGATATACAAATATCAGTCACATGAAGAAATCACGTGATCATAACATGAATGAAAATACTCAATGAATAAAGAAGCGCGAGTCGGATGACCTTATGCAAGCGATTAGGTAATCACGCTCATACTTGCGAGTGGTCAGTGTGATAATAAGCATAGTGGGAAACGGTTGAAGTGTCAGCTGCAACTGTATCATCAACTGGATATCTAGAGTGTTAATGCCTTCCCTTATAGATACGCAATTCCATGCCAAAGCGAACTTATTCGATATCAGATTGATACCATGCAAAGAATACTGCAGCATCTACAACGCTTTGATTTTATATTAGCATTTGTGCATAGGAATATTTGGTATTGGTGGAAACTGTAGAGTCAGGGTCCATGCTTATAAAGCTTTTTAGCCGGGTTTCGAGTTTGTTCTCAAGCTTTTGATCGGTCAGATTTGAGCCAAAGGCTCAAAGACTCAACTAAAAAGTTTTATAAACATGGGACCAGATCTACATCATGTCATTAGCAAACAGAGCAGACTCTGATTAGATGGCACTTACGGGAGCTATCTGATCTGGATCATCTCTGTTTGCATAGAAAGGTGTATTTATGAATAATATAAAAAAATCAAGCACTTTCTTTTCATGAATGGATAGTGAGCTAAAATTTGTCAGGGATGCTCCATAATAATAAACCCCATTACCACAGCTCAGTGGTGTACTTGACCTACTTACAGTACATGTATAGACTACAAGAATGTAGCCCACCTGTGGGTGTGTGACTGTAACTTAGCCCTTTTACTCCAAATAATGACTTCATGAATATTAATTACTTAAGTTTTTTAATGACAAGTTTTGGCCATGGCAGACACTGCAGAATCACTTCTATATTATTTCATGAGCAAATAGAGCAGACCCTGATTAGACGGCTCCTATAGGCATGAAAAAGAGTGTGTATAAGGTAAAAGGTGAAGTCTTATTATAAGGTAAAGGGTTAAGCCAAGCATAAGTGTCAACTTACACTGATATTGATATTACATGTACTTCAAGTTCATGACCTCAAATATGTGTCCATGACCTCAAACAATTGTATACTATGATAATAAATGCATGACTGGATGGGTACTGATAAGATGTTCACAACAAGAGCACCGCAAGCGGGTGCAAACGCTCGTCTGTCGTCATTGTCAAAAAAATCCAAAAATTTGAAATTGTGCAGAAAGCTCCAAAATGAGCTTTCTGAACCATTAACTATTACTGTACATTAGACTCCTATGGTTAACAAGTACAGTAGAATCCCCCTAATGCGACCACTTAAAGAACATGGGTGTCTTTATAAGTAGGTAGTTGCTTAATGTAGGGCAAAAGAAATGCATAAAGCTCCTGTGGGAGCTTTCTGCATTACTTTTGTCCTGCATTAGCTACCACCTGCATCTAGCACACAGAATTAAACCTCTTTTAGGTTGTCGCATTAGCGGGGTTTACTGTAGTAGTTGCTTCACTTTTACATTTGCCCTTTACCTTATGAAGCCTTTGCAAACATAGTAGACCCAGACCAGATAGCTCCTAATACCCACCTAATCAAGTCTGCTCCGTTTGCTGTATATATGGAATAACATAAATTTGATTTTACAGTTTCTGCCATGGCCAAAGAGCCCTGTTTTCATATATAATTATATAAATTCAGCATATAAATATTCATGATTATATTATTTCTTAGTTACATGCATATTCATCAGGTAAAGGATTAAAACAGGTTACATTGATTGCCTTCTGTGTATCGTCATCCTTTCTTAAAAAATTAATGATTGTCATTAAACACTATTACCCCTACTTTTGTTTCTCAGAAAAATGTGTAACATTTCCTGTAACTGTTATTTCTTGTTGCCACATTGATGATATTGACAATGGCAATAAGCAAAGAAAACCTACTTTAGGCTACTAGACATGCTGTTAAGACAACCACATAAAAGGGAAATAATTCTAAGTTTCTATGGTGGGTGGTAGCTTAACCCTTTACTCCATAGATACACCTTTTAAAACTCAAGAAAACTTACTGGAAAGTCTTGCCCCTCGCTTGAAGGCATCAAGCAGCGTCCTCACACCTTCCTCATCATACACCACAGTCTTGCCGGTGTCTGACAACCTTGAGATTTTCGCCTGCTCCTCACCCTGAAAATTATCAAAATACCAAAGATGTCAAAGCAATATAAATTTATTTGTCACTCCTACTCTAATGAACACTTCCTTACTTCTGTGGGGAAACTAACAATGAATAAAATAACTTAAACTCTATATAAAAAGCAAGTACAGTAAAACCTCTCTATAACGGCCACTAAATTGTGTTAATTAGTTGGTATTTGGCTCTTATAGGAGCGTTGTTTTACTTTCACCTTGCTTTAAGCAGCAACCTGCCTTTATCACAAAATATTTTATATAATTTAGTGGCCGTTATAGAGAGGTTTTACTATATTGTCAAAAAAAAAATCGATTGTCTCCCACTTTTAGCATTTCTATACAGCAGAAATTTTCTTGACAAACTTTCAAAATTGAGGTCACAGTCATTAGATACACCAAAGTACACATGTAGTATATGGCACTCTGCTTTCCCAAGATGCATCCGCATGAGAAATTTTGAATTCCTAACTCAAGGGCTTGAGGATATTATCATCCCGACAAATTTCTGACAATTTTTTACTAAAACTGAGGTCACGGTCAAGGTTTCAGAGACAACAATTTCCCCATCTCAAGATGTAAAACCACAACAAATTTTGAAGTTGAGAATATAATCATCTGGTCAAATTCAAAATGCCAGTAAGGCTGCACTTAGTATGTTAAGGATTAACGCTTTCCCTGTTCAGTTTTCATGTAATAAACAATGACATCATGAGTATTTATTAGTAGAATTTTTATTACAGGTATGTTAGTTTTTCATGAGAATATTTTGCTTTGACAAAAACCATAGATTTAGATCTATAGATTTAGATAAATGTATATAAACCATAGATTTAGATAAATGTATATCATGTCATAAGCAAACAGATGACCCTGATCGGAGCCATCTGATTTTGGTCTACTCTGTTTGCAAGTCTGTGAAAAGGTGATTATATGAGGAAAGGGTTAAAGAATACAACAGTTTAAAATTATTTATGGCCTTCGTGCTACTTTATTATGGATACTTCCCTCTTATTCACTCCTTGCCTGCCAAGCCCTGTTCATTGGCATAAATTGTCAACTGTATAAATTTTCAAAGTGCAGTAAAAACTCAAAAGTACGAACACTCAAATACATACCATTTTTTATCTTTAACACAGGTGGCAGCTTAATGCAGGGTGAAAGTCATACAGAAAGCTCCTCTAGGAGCTTTCTGTATGACTTTCACCCTGCATTAAGCAGCCACCTGCCTACAACTACATAAATTCTTCATTACTAAAATTTCGTAGTATCAAGCTTTTACTGTATTGATTTCCTACAAGCATTTCATCCATGATCAGTAAAGTCTTAAAAGTCTTAAAAGCTGTAGGTTTTGATCATGGACTGTGTTTCTTCTGGATCTAGAGTGGTTGACAAATGTCATAAGCTAGTTGCTCTATTTCACATAGCATAGTACCAAAGATTTAACCCTTTACACAATGAACAGCACATTGTGAAAACTAATTAACTGAATTTTACAATGCTACATTGTACATGTATATGAATACAAGATATTCTGGTCAGTGGTCATGACAGAAACTGTACAATCAAGTCCATAAGCAAGCAGAGCTGACCCTGATCAGATGGCTCCTGCATGTTTGCAAAGGCATTAAAAGGTGAATATACGGAATAATGGATAAGCCAAAGTACTTTTGTGATTGTTATAAACTTTGTATTTTAGGAAACACTTTAAACTTCATGTCATAATTGAGCCACTCACACTTGACCCTTGACCCTTTCCCTGTTCTATATTATAATTCAGTCCAAATATCATTACCTACTGAATATTCATGGACAAAATAGTTATAATGGAATATGGAAGGTGGAACATTGTAGCCATTTTAGAAACTAAATAAACAGGTCTATCAAATTTCATTAGCAAACAGAGCAGACCCTGATCAGATGGCTCCTGTAGATGCCATCTGATCTGGGTATACTCAGTTTGCAAATGTGTGAAAAAGTGTTTATATGAAGGAAATGTTTAATGTATGTGATATGCTGTTGACATGTCTGGCATCAAGGTTCACTGTCCTGGTTGCTGCTATGTGATTTTCTTCTGACGCTGATTTTTGCCTAGTGTTGCTTTAATTCACAGAGCTAGCTGCAATGGGCCAACCTGTAATTTACCATTGCAAACAGTTTGGATCCAGACACGAAGCCAAGTTACTAGGTGTCTCATCAAGATCCCAACTGTTTGACACACCACTTAAAGTTTCAAAGATGTCCACTCTGAAACTTACAACAGACATCTTTGTTTGCATACAAAAATGATTTGGCACCAAAAGAGTTAAAGAGTCACACTGACAAACAGTGTAGTAAAATATCAGAGGGTTCCTGAAAGAGCGCTCTGGTCAGGGTCTGCACTGTTTGCTTCACATATTTATTATCTACCCAAGAATTCCGGCAGAAACATCCCTCAAAATGAAAAATGGATTAATTCAATATACATACATAATTTATATTTGGATGAGTTCACCAAGTAACTGAGGCTTAACCCTTTCCCTCATATTAACGTGTTTTCACGCATTTGCAAACAGAGTAAACCCAGATCAGACAGCTCCTGGAGGAGCCGTCTGATCAGGGTCTACTCTGATTGCTAATAGAATTTGATAGATCTGTTTCTTTACTTTCTAAAATGGCTACAATGTTCCACCTTCCATGTTTCATTATAACTATGTTGTCCATGAATAATCAGTAGGTATTCAAATTTGGACTAAATATAGAACAGGGAAAGGGTTAAATGGGTCAATAACTTAGCACTTTACTTAATGAACATTAAGAAATAATGACATCATGACTATCATTTAGACTTTATTTTTATAGTGACTCATGTAGCCCATGTGACTATGAACAAGAGTATGAAGTTTCATAATATTTGCATTAATTATAAAGAAATAGCCAACATTAAAGTAATTAGTTTCCAGATGACAACAACTGCGATGACGACAACGCGGACACCGGAGCTACGACAATAACTCATACTTTTTTCTTCTAAAAACAGACGAGCTAAAAATTGGATGATGCTTAGTGTGTTTAATATGGTATGTCAAACAATTCAAGACACTGACAAAATCTGATGGATACAGGAGGAAATGAATGCATGCACATACACTCAACCCCTATTGTTGTGACTATGAAGAGCCAACCTCAAGCAGGCTCAACAAATTTAAAAGTATTTTAATTATCAGACAAATGGCTAGGCTTCATAAAATGCTTTTCTCTCGAGCTCTGTACACTTAGAGTACAAGCCCAGAATCTCAACTCCCCTCGAACTCTGTACACTTAGTGTACAAGCCCAAAATCTCAACTCCGCCAATGTCGGTCAAGCATTACAATGTAGAGCATACAGGGACCTTGAGATTCATTGGTAAAGAATGTTCACTCTACCATTAAATATGACATTGATCGATAAATGTTCAGGGGAGTGTGTACTCTTAACCCTTTGAGCATGGGGAATAATGTTAACTCTTTACTAATAAATACATCTTTCTATTACTTTGCAAACAGAGTAGAACCTGAGATCAGACAGTTCCTACAGGGTCTGCTCTGTTTACTTATGAATTAATATAGACATGATTCTACAGTGTTTGCCATTGCTATAAATTCCTGTGTTCATGTGTCATTATTAAACTTAATCCCATTAATATTTATGATCTCATTAAATTTTACATGAATATTCATGGAGTAAAAGGGTTCAAACTAGCAATTGCAATGGTTTGTCATTCAAAATCCTCTAGATAACTTGTCGTAATCTATTTTAAGACTATTCATATCATACTGATTCTGCTGGTAACCTTTACTCCATGAATATTCATGTAAGAAGTAATTATATCATGCATATTAATTGGATGTATTTTTAAACTAACACATGAATACACAAATAGTTCACCCAGACAGAAAGTGTAGAATTGGTCTGCCGGTATCATAAGACAAGAGGGCCAAGATGGCCCTTAATCGCTCACCTGATTACCATAGATTTAAGATTTTTGCAGGGTAGCCCATGGGTAGGGTCAATATTGAACTTAGGGACAATATATGAACAATGTTGATAGTGGATCATGAGCAGTGGATCATGAGCAGTGGTTCTGCAGAACAAGATTTTCAAAGATTTAGTATATTGATTTTATCAAGACAATGATTCTGACCAATGAAGATTGGGCTAAAAATGTGCTCTCTAAAGTATTTTTTCTAAGATTTGACCTAGTGACCTACTTTCTATTCCCACCCAACCCATGATCACACTCAACCTTGATATCACCAAGACAAACACTATGAGCAAGTTTGAAGAAGACTGGGCTAAAAATGTGGCTACTGGAGTGTAAACTAGATTTCTCTAAGATATGACCCAGTGACCTACTTTTTGACCTCAATTAACCCACTTTCAAACTTGTCCAAGATTTTATTAGGACAATCATTCTGACCAATTTTCATGAAGATTTGGCTATAAATGTGACCTCTAGGGTGTTCACAAGGATTTCGTACTATTTGACATAGTGACCTAGTTTTTAACCCCACATAACCCACTTTCAAACTCCTCCGAGATTTTATCAAGACAATCATTATGACTAAATTCCATGAAGATTGGACTAAAATTGTGACCACTAGAGTGTTCACAAGATTTTTCTACTGTTTGACCTAGTGACCTAGTTTTTAACCCCACTTGACCCACTTTCGAACTAGTCCGAGATTTTATCAATACATTCGTTCTGACCAAGTTTCATGAAAATTGGACTGAAATTGTGACCAATAGAGTGTTCACAAGGTTTTTCTACTGTTTGACCTAGTTACCTAGTTTTTAACTCCACTTGACCCACTTTCAAACTGGTCTGAAATTTTATCAAGACATTCATTCTGACCAAGTTTCATGAAGATTGGACTAAAATTGTGACTACTAGAGTGTTCACAAGGTTTTTCTACTGTTTGACCTAGTGACCTAGTTTTTTACCCCACATAACCCATTTTTCAAACAACTCCGAGATTTTATCAAGACAATCATTCTGACCAAGTTTCATGAAAATTGGGCTAAAAATGTGACCTGTAGAGGGTTCACAAGGTTTTCCTACTATTTGACCTAGTGACCTAGTTTTTAACCCAACTTGACCCACTTTCGAACTCGTCCGAGATTTTATCAAGACATTCATTCTGACCAAGTTTCATGAAGATTAGACTACAATTGTGACCACTAGAGTGTTCACAAGCAAATTGTTGGCGACGCATGACGCACACCGCACGACGGACATTCCAGTCTCCAAAAAGCTCACCCTGAGCTTTGCTCTGGTGAGCTAAAAACAGAGCAGACCCTGCTCAGATAGCTCCTACAGGAGCTGCCTGATCAGGGTCTACTCTGTTTGCAAAGGCATAGAAAAGTGTATTTATAGAGTAAAGGGTAAAATTACATTGTATTATGGATAATTCCTATATGAAAATTCAGCATTAGGAAACTTGTATAGCCCAACCTCCCAATCAGGTCTGGAGTTCAAATGGCATGTTTGCCAAATACTTTTACTTCAAAGCGTAAACTCTTTTTATGTAAGAAATAAGGACATCAAGAATGTTTATTGGCTGAATTTTTATAATGGTACATAAACTGTAGAAACTGTAGAATCAGATCTAATGTAATTTCATAAACAAACAGAGCAGACCCTTATCAGATGGCTCCAATAAGAGCCGTCTGATCTGGGTCTATTCTGTTTGCAAAAGGGTGAAAAAGTGTTTATATGATGGAAAGGAATTTTTTAGGGTTAACAGAAAAAAGGGTTTATGAAAATAAGAATTCAAGCAATAATGTGCAATGTTTGATAAGCTGTGTTCACCATCAAGATAGTCTGGCTTTTGAACTGTTCACTTCAAATACTGTAAAAACATTGTTCTTTGACCTGAACCCTTTTGACTAGGAGAATCATTCTGCATTTCATGAAAACAAGTTTGATCATCACTCAAACTTTGTCCTTCAACCCCAAATCTACCCTTGCCAAAGACCACTTCCGATGGATGTTATCAACGTCTCTGTATACAGTAAACCTCCTCTAAATCGGAATTCTAGTATAGAAAAATTTAGATACTTTTAGGCAGGTGGCTGCTTAATGCAGGGTGAAAGTCATGCAGAAAGCTTTCTGCATGACTTTCACCCTGCATTAAGCTGCCATCTGTCTCCAAGGCCGATAATTATACTAAATTGAATGTCTGGTTTAGAGGAGTTTTACTGTATAGACATCCATTTCACTTTTGTATATAGAAACCTTGCAGACCCAAATATTAGAGGGTTTCAATAGGACCTACATGTATCAAACACTTCTTGGAATCCTCAGATCTGGGTCTCCCCTATTTGCATTATATTCAAATTTAACCCTTATCCGGCTTGCGTCATATTGAAAAGCTTGATATATTGGAAGTATTCAAAATGCACAAGCTACACAATTGAGCAGACATTTTATTTTACCGTGGGATAAAGATTAACCCTTACAGAGCGATACACGAGCCACTAATGACCTTTGCAAACAGTGAAGACCCTGATGAGAGAGCTCCTAGAGGAGACCTTTTATCAGGGTCTGCACTGCTTGTCATGTTAAATCTCCTTTAGAAAAATGCTTTAATATTCACCATATGCTAGATCTATATGAATTTTGGAATAGTCCATTTGAAAATTCAGCATAGTAAGGGTTAATTGTTAATGGTTCAAACATTGAGTGAAAGAAAAATCAACCGAAATGCATTCACCAGCACTGAACACGGCTTTACAGTGCTATTTTCTTAACTGATTTAAAAAACTAATATTTGTGAACTATGTAACCTAAGGCAATGTACAATATAACATGTCATTTCCTCAAAAGTGTAACCACAAAAATACCAACACTGTGCAATGACACTTAAACTTGATGAAAATTCATGTCAGAAATAATGACATCATGAACATTTATTGGACGACTTTTTACAATGGTATATGAACACAAGCGTTTTTGGCCATGGCTGAAACAGCAAATAAAGCAGGCCTTGACCAGACAGCTCCTACAAACAACAAGAGTGTTCGGAGGAACACATGTGTCACCTGCTCGCAACTGACACAAAATGGCATATCAGATCTATGGAGTAAATATATATACAGTAAAGCCCCTCTAATGCGAACACCTGAAAGGTCAAATTCTGGGTAAGAAAGGCAGGGGATAGGCTAATGCAGGATGAAAGTACTGCAAATGCTCTATTTATCACAATGGTTTCAAACTACAAAATTCTAAAATTTTCCTTTTCTCTAGTTAATGCTCCTTTTCGGTAGATTTATTCAAAGAGATTGTATCTAAAAATAGCCTATGAGGGAATGGGTTAAGCTAACACCATTCTGCTTTTAAAGTCCAGAATTATACTTCTTTTGAATGATAATGTATCAGCCAGATTTCAGTTTGTTATGATTCCACTCCACACAAATTTCAGTCTTACTGGATAAAACTGAAAGCAGTAATACTAGGAAGGTTAGTACTTAACCCGTTTCCTGTTAATTTCAAATTTCAATACCTACTGAAACTGAATATTCATGGACAAACTAGTTATAATGAAATGTGGAAGGTGGTACATTGTAGCCATTTAAGAAAGTGAAGACACAGATTCTTGAATTCTATTAGCAAACAGAGTAGACCCTGATCAGACGGCTCCTCTAGGAGCCGTCTGATCTGGGTCTACTCTGTTTGCAAATGCGTGAAAACATGTTTATATGAGGGAAAGGGTTAACCCTTTCTCTGTTCAATATTCATGTAAGAAATAATGACATCATGAATATTTATCAACTAAATGTTTATAATGGCATATATACAGGATTGTTTGGTACTGGTTGAAACTGTAGAGTAAAATGTATTATAATTTCCTAAGCAAACAAGCAGACCCTGACCAGATGGCAGGTCCTACAGGAGCCATCTGACCGGAGTCTACTCTGTTTGCAAAGGCATGAAAAAGCAATTTTTTTGTATGAAGGAAAGGGTTAGCAAATGTCACAGGAAATGAATTCTTAACTCTTTGCATGCTAAAATGTTATATGTATAATTATATGCAAACCCTTTTTCTCCCATTTCTCCACAAAATTCAGTGTCAAACAGTTTGGATCCTGACCCAACTCTTATCTGAATCCTAACTGTTTGCATTATCGTAAAATTGCCACCAGCCTGCAATGAGTTAATTAACATCAACACAAGTCTATTGTCCTTCTAGGCGCCAGGCTTCTCAACATCTTGAGCATTTTGCAGCCAATGAATATTCAACATTTCACAAACTATTGTGTGAACAAACTCAAAATTGTTCATGGCTCATAAGTGCATATGTAACCATTTGCCTAATGAATATTCATGTCCAAAATAATTATTCATAAATATAATTAGATCTAGCTGAATTACTAAGGAAAGGGTTAACCCCCTTTCCTTCATTAACCCTTTCTTTCATATACAGTTTTCAAGCCTTTGCAGACAGATCTAGAATAGACCCATTTCAGATGGCTCCTTACGGTAGAAGCTGTCTGATCGGGGTCTGCTCTGTTTACTTATGAAATTATGAAAGATCTGACTACAGTTTCGACCAAAACAGAAACATCCTGTGTACATTTATGTGATTCTAAAAATTCAGCTATTAAATATTCATGATGTCATTATTTCTTAAATGGATATTCATCAGGGAAAGGGTTAAGTGCATTGTGAGCAGATGACAATGCCCCTCTAGTCTATAAATCATTGAAATACAAGATGTTTGTGAAACACTATGCCCCAATTATCGTCAATATAAACCTAGAGGTTTGTTTTTGTCACAAAAACAGATGTCTCCCCCTTCCATCCTCTTTCCAATACACAAGTGTAATGTCTGTAACTCCAAAGTTATCAGGGTCTAATTTTAAGTCATCAGGGGCAAGAACTGCAAAGTTATCAGGGGGAGACAATTCAAAAACCCCAGGTGCACAACAACTCATTTAGGTCAACATTCCTGTGAAGTTTGATGACGCTGCGCTAGCCATAGTGGTTTCAGAGATACGCGTGACACAAAGTTTGTCTAAATTTAAGTCATCAGAGTCAATAACTGCAAAGTTATAAGGAGGAGACAATTAAAAAACACCAAGTGCACAACATCACATGCTGGTCAACATTCCTGTGAAGTTTGGTGATTCTATCCCTACTGGTTTCAAAGATATGCATGGTACAAAGTTTATCTAATTTTAAGTAATCATATCAGGGGAAATAACTCAACAATTATCAGGGGGAGACAATTCAAAAAACCAAAGTGTACAACAACTCATGCTGGTTAGCATTCCTGTGAAGTCTGATGACTCTAGCCCTAGTGGTTTCAGAGATATGCACGACACTAAGCAAAGTTTGTCTAATTTTAAGTCATCAGGGGCAGTAATTCCAAAGTTAACAGGGGGAGACAATTAAAAAAAACCCAGGTGCATAACAACTCATGCTGGTGAACATTCCTGTGAGGTTTAGTGACTCTAGCCCTACTGGTTTCAGAGATATGCGTGACACAAAGTTTGTCTAAATTAAAGTGTTCATATTAGGGGCAATAACTCAACTATTATCAGGGGAGACAATTCAAATACCCCAGGTGCACAACAACTCATGCTGGTCAACATTCCTGTTAAGTTTGGTGACACTAGCCCAAGTGGTTTCAAAGATATGCATGACACAAAGTTTCTCTAATTTTAATTAATCATATCAGGGGAAATAACTCAACAATTATCAGGGGGAGACAATTAAAAAAACCCAGGTGCACAACAACTTATGCTGGTCAAACAAAAACAATCTCCAATAATGAGACACACAAATCTTCGATCACCAAAAGCATCACGTACATCCAGCAAAAAAGAAATAAATTGTATTCTTGCACAAAACGTGCTGTTGTAGTCCCGCTAGACCATGTATCAACAAGGCGATTCTCATGCTCACGCGCTGTTGTTGACCGGTTTTAATTATACCTATTCGGGGCCTAAGGTAAACAATGGAAGCGAATGCTACAGCGTTTTGGCCTAAGCTAGGTGAACGCCGGGGTGTGAGTATTTCCAGGAGCACCGACAATGAACTGTTTTTAGTGATAGACATATTGAATGAAATTCCGTGTAAACGGTATTTGATACAATCATGAAGTGACGTCGAAAAGAAAACAGTGGCCCGGAAACAGCATAAATCGACGAAGTGTCAAAGAAGTGTATAGTTTTGCTGCCGTTGTTTTGCTTGTATTTTGAAGAATTAAATTGATGCAGGAGAGCAGGAATTTTGTTTTATGCAAGAATAGCGTTAATACACGTTTGTTTTCGGGCAATAACATCTGCAGTGTCCCTCGGGAATGTTGTTGCCCTCGCCCTTCGGGCTCGGGCCAACAACAGTCCCTCGTGACACTGCAGATGTTATTGTCCGAAAAAACGTGTATTAACCCTCTATTCAAAACAGAAAGCTACAAACAAGTCAAAAGACAGGAAACATAGTACCAAGTGAGACACAAGAAAATGGAACGATAAGCCTACTGGCAGTACATCGAAGACTTGATCCAAGTCGATGACCCAGACAACAACCAGCAACTGCCAAAGCAGAAACGTTTCTGGAACTATATCAAGTCGCTGAGAAAGGATAACTGCCGGGTATCTCCTCTGAAGGATAAAGGCAGACTGTTTAGCGAACCATCTGACAAGGCAACCATCCTAAACAAGCAGTATCAATCTGTTTTTACCAAAGAAGACAACTCCAACATTCCTACACCTGAGGGTGACCCCTTCCCTTCCATGCCAGACATCCATATCACAACTGAAGGCATCCTCACCTTACTTAGGAAACTAAATCCACAGAAGCCAACTGGACCAGATATGATCCCAGCACTCATTCTCAAAGAGATGTCTGAAGACTGTGCACCATATCTGTGCATCCTTTACAGAAAGTGCCTATCCAGTGGTGATATACCAGATGTCTGGAAGACAGCTAATGTGTCTGCCATCTTTTAACAAGAGTGCCAGTGGGCACAATATACGCCTGTCAAGGTCTTGTCCAACATAAACTGGGGTTAACGTATTTGCTAAACTCAAATTCTAAGTCCAATTTTGCGACCAAGTTTCAAGGTTGTAAATAGGCGTACTTTAACAAAATATTCTAAATTAAAAAAGGGCCATAATTGTGTCTAAATGCTTGACACTGTATTTACTCTCGCCTACAGATGAAGCTTCTGATAGTGAACAAATGTTTCAAGTTTAAAAGCTTTATCTTAAAGGATTATGTAAATAAGTGGACTTTAACCAAAACCGTAACCATTAATTTCAAATTAAAAAGCGTCATAATTATGTAAAAATGTTAGACAGAGCTATGTACTCTTGCCTACAGTTGCTTGTGATAGTGAACAGGTGTTCAAAGTTTAAAAGCTTAATCTGAAAGGATTATGTAGGATACTTTAACCAAACCCTAAGAAGTTAAAAGGGGGCATAATTCTGTCAAAATGTTGGACAGAGTTATGTACTCTTGCCTACAGGTGAAGCTTATGATGGTGAACAAGCGTTCCAAGGTTAAAAGCTTTATCTCAAAGGGTTATGTAAATAAGTGGACTTTAATAAAACCCTTAACCAAAAATTCTAAGTTAAAAAGGGGCATAATTCGGTCAAAATGCTTGACAGATACTTATACCTACAGGTGCAGGTTGTGACAGTAAACAAGTGTTCCAAGTTTCAAAGCTTTATCACAAAGTGTTATGTAAATAAGTGGACTTACAAAAATGTGTTCCACATAAATTGAGGTTAACATTTTTGCTTAACGCAAATGCTAAACGCAAATTCTAAGTCCAATTGTGCGACCTTGACCTTGGATAAACGGGACTTGGCAGGCTACTGTAGCATGTCTAGATAAACATTGTGGTTAAATTTGGGAAGGATCCACCAAGCGGAACTTGAGTTAGAGATGTTACAGACAGACAGAGAGGTTAACATTTTTGCTAAACACAAATTCTAAGTCCAATTGTGTGACCTTGACCTTAGATAAATGAACAGGGACTTGGCAGGCTACTGTAGAATGTCTAGATAAACATTGTGGTTAAATTTGAGAAGGATCCACCAAGCGGAACTCGAGTTAGAGATGTTACAGACGGACAGACAGACGGACAGACACACAGACAGCGCCATTCCATAATACGTCCCGTTTTTTCAAACGGGCGTATAAAAAGGAGAAAGGTTCAAGGCCAGTAACTATAGGCCGGTTTCCCTCACCTGCATACTATGCAAGATGCTGGAGCATATTATCGTCAGCAACGTCATGCAACACCTAGACTCATTCAACATCCTCTCAGATTGCCAGCATGGATTCAGGAGACAACGGAGCTGTGAAACTCAGCTGCTTACACTGACAGATGAGCTTGTCAGATCTCTGGATAAGAGGAAACAGCATTACCTTGCTGTACTGGATTTTAGCAAGGCATTTGACCGTGTACCACACAGGCGTCTGCTATCTAAGCTCCACCACTACGGCATAAGGGACCACACTCTGAAATGGATAGAGGCCTTCCTTACAGGACGCCTACAGCATGTAGTCTTTGATGGAGCCATATCTGAAGCAGCACCGGTAGTAAGCGGTGTTACCCAAGGAAGTGTCCTCGGACCGGTACTGTTCCTCACCTTCATCAATGACCTACTTCTACAGGTTCCATCCAAGACCAGACTGTTTGCAGACGACTGTGTGGTGTACAGGGATATCCATACCGAACAAGACTGCCATATCCTGCAAACCGATCTTGACAGGCTAGCAGAATGGGAGAAGCGCTGGGGTATGGCTTTCCACCCAGAAAAATGCAGCATCATGCGTGTGCATAGGAAGAGGAGGCCAATTATACATGAGTACTCCTTGAAGGGCCAAACACTTACGACCAAACAAACAAGTTACCTCGGAGTACAGTTGTCCAATAACCTCACATGGAACCACCATATTGACAAGACAGTCAAAAAGGCTAGCAGCACACTTGGCTTCCTTCAGCGTAATCTGTGCATCAGCAAAGAGGAAGTCAAGAGTACAAATTACAAAACTCTCGTCTGACCTGAACCTGGAGTACTGCTCAACAGTCTGGAATCCATAAACCATCTACAAACTGAAGATGGTACAGAGGAGAGCTGCCAGATATGTGACCAACAGATATCACAACACAAGCAGCGTCTCCTCTATGTTAGATCACCTGGGATGGGAGACACTTGATTCCCGATGGTCAAAAGCCCAGCTGTCTTTGATGTGTAAGATAGCCAATGACATCCCGGCTAGACAGTATCTAAACCCGGTACAGGGACCTACCAGATCAGCTCACTCCAGAATATTTCGGCAGCCGTCTACATCTACCTCGTACTTCAAATATTCGTTCTTCCCAAGGACAATATCACTATGAAACAACCTGCCTACTGACTTGGTACTCTTCAAGCAGGGTCTTTCTCACCTCTCTTTCTAATCAGTATGTTGGGGCCCAGCAATAAATACTCACTAGTGATTCCCATTGCTGTGCCGGCCACGGCCACGTCCACCGTAACCGGAGAGGTCTGGGTTGAAGGGACGAAAATGTTGCTGGGCACACTTTATTCTTATTTCCTACCTTTTAACTATCCAAGCTCTTCTGTCTGTCTATCATTTCATTTTTCTTTTCATGACTTAACACCACCTGTCACGTAATACATGTAGTCAAGTGTGACTGAGTCGACGTACAATGTAGATGTAGATTGTGGTCAACATTTCTGTGAAGTTTGATGACTCTAGCCCTAGTGGTTTCAGAGATGTGCATGACACTAAGTAAAGTTTATCTAATTTTAAGTCATCAGGGGCAGTAACTCCAAAGTTAACAGGAGAGACATTTCGAGAACCTTAGGTGCGCAACAACTCATGCTGGTGAACAATCCTGTGACTCTAGCCCTATTGGTTTCAGAGATATGCATGACACAAAGTTTGTCTAAATTAAAGTGTTCGTATTAGGGGCAATAACTCAACAATTATCAGGGGGAGACAATTCAAAAACCTTAGGTGCACAACAACTCATGCTGGTGAACATTCCTGTGAAGGTTGGTGTCTCTAGTCCTAGCGGTTTCAGAGATGGGAGACACAAAAAATTCTGATTTTAAGTCATCAGGAGAAATAACTCCAAAGTTATTAGGGGGAGACAATTTGACAATTTGAACAATTCGAAAATCCCAGGTGCACAACAGCTCATGCTGGTCAACATTCCTGTGAAGTTTGGTGACTCTAGCCCTACTGGTTTCAGAGATACGTGTGACACAAGTTTGTGACGGACAGACAGACAACTCTGGCAAAAACAATATGTCTCCCCATAAATGGGAGACATATTTGACCCATAAATTGACCTTGACTTGACCTTAATAAGTCACCCCAAAAAATGTTTGCCTCCATAAGTTGCACATGTATGCAAAGTTTGATGTATGTATGTGCAATGGCTACAAAATTATCGCAATGTTAAAGTTGGCCTCAAACCATCAGACGGCGCAAAACAATACGCTCCCCCCCCCCCCCCCCCAATCATGTGG
Organism: Azorinus chamasolen; assembly: GCA_963576725.1. NCBI lineage: Eukaryota > Metazoa > Mollusca > Bivalvia > Cardiida > Solecurtidae > Azorinus > Azorinus chamasolen. Next base: position 42,663,462 of record OY755236.1, on the reverse strand, counting down.
GGGGGATTGGGGCATAAAAATAATATCGAAGGACTGGAGCATACAACAATCAGTACACAAACATATGCATGTCTGTGAATCTAATAATAATAGCCCATTAGTTATATGATACGTAATTCAATGCCACATACATTTACTTTTTTTTTCTAAAATATAATTATTCATTATCATGACTGTGTAATAAATGTATTTAAAGGGGATGTCCCTACATTTGACGCGTTTCATAAACACTTAAAATATACAAAACTCATTTGTTTATATGCTGAAAAGTAGTATATCACAAAAAGTCCCATCCAATTACCGTTTATAATGACAAAACATCCATGTGTTTGATATCACCGATCCCGGTTTTACTCCCCGATGTTTCAGTTTTATTCGGGTTGAGTTTTAGTTTCGTAACTGTTCGCCCTATTAGCGATTCTCCGACCACTTCCGAGAAAGCTATTACGTAAACAATGGAGGGATCGGATGATAATCGGCAAAACGCGTAAGAATTTACGGAAAAGGCCGATAATATTGTGTTGTAGAACAAAAATTATCAGTTATTGATGAAATCGGTTTATCTGTATCACATGGGCATTTTTCGATATAAGTTCAAATTGGGAACCTTCATAATAATGATAGAGCATAACAAATACCAAGTTTTATGATATTATTGAAAATATGCGATCATTGTAGGGACCTCCTCTTAAAGGTTTCAAACTCTAGATTATAGGTCAATATTGACTTTACAACTCTCAGATGTATAAAGAAAGCCTCGAGCATTTTGTGAATGCATCATTTTATAGGCTAATATTCATTAATTCCATTTCCCTCATATACATGTAAATGTTTATTCATGCCTTTGCAGACAGAGAAGACCCAGATCTGATGGCTCCTATAGGAGTATGAAGTTATAATAGTCCTGACTTTACAGTTTCTTCTGATATAAAACACATTGTGTGTATATAATTATGCCATTTTAATAATTAAGCTAATAAACACTCATGATTAACATAAATATTCAACAGGGAAAGGGTTACACATTATGAGTTGAAAAGGATCCATTGTACCCTAGCTGTGCTTTGAAATTACACTTAAGTCAATAAAAACTTACTTTATAAACTTAGGCAAATAGTGCAGATAATCAGATCAAATGGCTTCTAAAGGAGTCTTTTGAGCAGGGTCTACACAATTTTCTACAACAGTAGAACCTGGATATAGCAACCACATAATGAAAAAACATAGAGGTCTATAAAAGCATGTGGTCTCTCAATGTAGGACAAAAGTAATGCAGAAAGCTCCGATGAGCTTTCTGCATAACTTTCATCCTGCATTTTGCTATCACCAGTCCTGTCTTAACCCTTTCCCTGTTCTATGTTTATTACAAATTTCAATACCTACTGAATATTCATGGACAAAATAGTTACAATGAAATATGGAAGGTGGAACATTGTAGCCTTTTTAGAAAGTAAAGAAACAAATCTTTCAAATTCTGTTAGCAAACAGAGCAGACCCTGATCAGACGGCTCCTCTAGGAGCCGTCTGATCTGGGTCTACTCTGTTTGCAAATGCGTGAAAACACGTTTATATGAAGGAAAGGGTTAAAAACCCAAACTAAGACTTATTTTGGGTGGTCACTAAAGACAAGTTTTAAAGTAAATTGTCAGACTAACTTAAACAACATCAAAATGGTGCCTTGTTGAATTATTCAGCATTATAAAGACAGTGGATGGGACACTTGGTGTCTGAAAGTTTAGAGTAATATTATCAGTAGTAACATGTACAATGACACACCTGTACAATATCATTGTGTACCAGGAAAATAACCTACTCCTCAACTTACTTCAACTTCCTTTGCCTGCTGGTCATAATTCACTGTTGGGTTGAATTTGCTAGTACCTCCACCCATGACTTGTTTTTCTGTCACTTGTATGTCCAGTTATTTCCTAAGCTATCCAACCTGAATTACCTAGCTTTAACACACGTGTGTCAGGTGTACGTACACAACAATATTTCCAGCTACGTAAAGTTATACAGGTAATACACACGCATGTAGAATTCAAAGCATGGCGGTAGTACACTGTCATACACACTTCATTGGTCACCAATGAGGGTCCCCCTTTAACCAATCATATCGCATCAAAGTCCATCCTTTCATTATAGACTGTCACTGACTCATAACTCATAACAAGATACACAATAACTATCACACACTATTGTTTTAACCCTTTCCCTCATATAAATGTATTTTCACGCATTTTCAAACAGAGTAGACCCAGATCAGACGGCTCCTAGAGGAGCCGTCTGATCAGGGTCTACTCTGTTTGCTTATAGAATTTCAAAGATCTGTGTTTTTCCTTTCTAAAATGGCTACAATTTTCCATCTTCCATATTTCGCTATAATCATTTATCTATGAATATTCAGTAGGTATTGAAATTTGGAATGAACACAGAACAGGGAAAGGGTTAACCCGTTCCCCATTAAATATCATATTAGCTGAATTTTTGTAATGGCGTTTGTACACATGCATTCGGTAATGGTTCAAACTGTAATCAGGTCTATTATAATTTATTCAATAAGTAAACAGAGCAGACCCTGATCAGCAGCTCCTACAGGAGCCATCTGATCAGGGTCTACTCTATTTGTAAAAGTGTGAAAAAGTATTTGTACCAGAAAATGGGTTAATTGGTGTTAGTAAAAAAAAAAGATTTCTTTACCCTATTTCCTGTTTTATATTTATTCCAAATTTCAATACCTACAGAATATTCATGGACAAAATAGTTACAACGAAAATAGAAGGTGAAACATTGTAGCCATTTTAGAAATCAAAGAATCAGATCTATCAAATTCCATTGGCAAACAGAGTAGACCCTGATTAGACAGCTCTTACACGAGCTATCTGATCTGGGTCTGTGTGGAAAGTGGTATATATTAAAGAAAGGGTTTAAACTTCAGCACTCTGAGTAATTCTGCTTCAATTCATTTACAGTCTTCCATTTATTTTAATCCTTTCAACCCTGAATCAAAAGAGTGGAATAGCCCATCAGTGTTTAACTATAGAGTCCACTCAGTATCACAGGTGCCCTTTGCATACTATGTCTCAACATCATCTACAACTCGATCACAAATACATTATTTTTTAATCACATGTCATAAGTATCTAAAACATATCAAAAGATAGTTTTCTGCGAACCCCCCCCCCCCCCCCCCCCCCAAAAAAAAAAAGAGGAAAAAAAGGAGGTTTTCGCGAACACCCCTCTATATAATAAGTAAAAGGAATTCAATTCCGGCTGAAATCTGCTAAAAAATCGATGGGTTCACTACTTTCAGTTTGTAAGTCCTACTTTCAGTTTATAACCGAAAGTAATGACTTTCGCCGATATCAATATCAAGCTTGTAGAGATTTTTAGAAGAGATTTTTAGAAGATTATTATTTGAAGAAATTGTGAATACACGATATCCATTCATGCTATCAGACCGAGGTAATGCCTTATAGACCAGTTATATGGTATTTTGACTTGAAATCAAGAGTGATTGTTTCTTTGATAAATGAGACACAGTTTGTGGAAATCTGTGGTCAAATAAGCTTTCAAGGACGATCGCAGTGAATGAACCCATCGATTTTTTAGCTGATTTCGGCAGGAGTTGAATACCTTTTACTTATTATATAGAGCAGGGGTGTTCGCAAAAAAAAAGAAAAATTCATTTATTTATTTAATTTTTTTTTTGGGGGGGGGGTGGGGGGTGGGGGTGGGGGGGTTGTTCAGAAAACTATCTTTTGGTATGTTTTAAAAAATGTTTAAAAAATAATGTATTTGTGATGGAGTTGTTGTTGTTGTTAAGACATAGCATGTGAAGGGCACTTGTGCTCAGTATTGAAAGGCTTAACTTATAGAATCTTTGAATGACAAATTGTGCAGACCCTAATTAGAAACTAAAGAAACAGATCTTTCAAATTCCACCAGCAAACAGACTCTGATAGGAGCCATCTGATCTGGGAAAGCTCTGTCTGCGAATGCGTGAAAGCACATTCATATGAAGGATAGGGTTAATTAACCTTTTTTCATAGTGATGTTATGAATAATGTAAGTTTTGGCCCTGACAAAAACTGTAGAATCTGATCTCTATTATGCCATAAGTAAACAGCAGGAGTCGTCTGATCTGGGTCTACTTTGTTTGCAAAGGCGTATCTATGGGGTAAAGGGTTAATTAACCCTTTCCTTCATGGATATTTATAGAAATCATTAACTGAATTTTTATAATCAGATCAGATCTATGTAGAATCAGATCTATCATCTATGCTATGTCATAAGCAAATAGAGCAGACCCTGACTAGATAGCTCCTACAGCAGCTGTCTGATCTGGGTCTACTCTGTTTGCAGAGGTGTGTAAAGGAGATTATATGATGGAAAGAGTTGTCCATAAATATTACAATTTTCTATGCCTTTACAAACAGAGTAGACCCAGATAAGATGGCTCCTATAGGAGTCATCTGATCAGAGTCTGCTATGTTTGCTTATGACATAATATAGATCTAAATCTACACTTTCTGTCTTGGTCAAATATTTGTGTATTCATTTTCACTTTCTTTTAAAGATATACAACCAATTTATATGCATGATGTCATTACTTCTTACATGAATATCCATGGAGTAAAGGGTACAAATAATTCCACCTTACACAAGCCAATAAATCCTTCACGAAAATTGCGGATGTACGTATGGACGTACGTACTTACAGACGGACAAGGGTAAAATTTAATGCCCTAAAATAATGACATCATGAAAATAAATTAGATGTTTTTTTAATTATTGCATGTGAATACTTTGGCCATGGCAGAAACTATAGAATCAGATCTTTATCATTTCACAATAAAATAAAGTAGGCCCTAATCAGACAGCTCCTATGGGAGTCATTTGGTCTGCGGTCTACTCGTTTGTAAAGGCATTAAAAGGTGTATCTATTAAGTAAACGCTTAACCCTTACAATGCGGGACCCGAGTCACTAATGTCCTTTGCAAACAGTGTAGACCCAGATGAGAGGGCTCCTAGGGGAGCCCTCTCATCAGGGTCTGCACTGTTTGTCATGTTACACTTTTGTTTAGAAAACATCCCTAAATATTCACCATAAGCTTGACCTATTTGAATTTTGGAATATTCCATTTGAAAATTCAGCGTTGTAAGGGTTAAGGCATCTGAACAACTATAATTTATGTGTTTTTCATCCCCATAGCTTTTCTTCATGCAATTGCCAAGGCACTTAAGGAATTCAACAAACCTTTTCTCACAAATTGCTCTTAAATTTCCACTTTTCTCTTTGATAAATAACATGTAAAGTTAGAGATACAGTTTACAAGAGTTACAGGCAACAAATGCCTTGTGTAGCAACTGCTATGGGTTTAAGATAAACAGTGAAAATCTACATTTTTTTTTTTTTTTAGCAAAACCCTACTTTGTTGATACTCACTAGAATGACCTTATTTGTTTTATGTGATTCTAATGAGTACTTAATGGCTTAGAAACAAGAGATATGAATGAAAAGTTACTTTATGTCTATGTCTTGTCCATTCCAATGTGTCCTCAGAGAATTTGAATTCTTTAACCATTTACTTACTGGGTCTACTCTGTTTGCAAAGGTGTAGAAAGGTGTATTTATAGAGTAAAGGGTTATGCTACTGTCTTCTGTAATCACCACTTTAAATATGCTGCAGGTACTCAGCTAACAATCTCACCCATCTTATCCTCTCAGCCCTTTCCCTAATGACCGTTTATGCATGACTTGATCACTTCATTTTTATAATGTAAAAATTTCAAGGAATTTTTAGCCATGACAAAAACTGTGGGATTAAATAATTCCATAAGCAAACAGAGTAGACCCTGATCAGCTGTCTGATCTGGGTCTACTCTATTTGCAAAGGATGATGGAAATGGTTAAATGTATGCAATGAATCAATATTTGAGAATGGCG